>OX589611.1:0-1200000 GCA_951329385.1 Polia nebulosa | reverse complement strand
TTTAGGTACAATTTGACAGCTGGTGCGGTATCCGTTTAATCTAGGTAGGTACTTACAACTATGTTATAATATCATGGTTATTTTCATTAATTTAGTTTACTTTTTTAAGGTTCCGTACCCGAAGGGTAACCAACGGGACCCTATTACTAAGCCTCCACTGTCCGTCCGTCTGTCTGTTCGGCTGTATCTCATGACCAGTAATAGCTACACAGTCCGCATCATCGCTTAACATCAGGTGAGATAGTGGTCAAACGCGAGCCTATCAAACATAAAAAAAAAACAGTTGAAATTTTCACAGATTGTGTATTTCTGTTGCCACTATAACAAATAATAATTAAACATTATAGGAGGCTCTGTACTAGAAACGTGTTTTATTTTAGCTTTTTTGCTCGATCTTAATAATGGCAACAAGTAGACGCGTATAATCTTGTACGATGGTACGGAACCCTTCATGTGAGAGTCCGACTCACACTTGGCCGGTTTTTTTTTTGTATTTATGAGAATGTCTTTGACTAAAATGTCATTCATTGCGATTGTGTTAGCTGTTTCCTAAATATCAGAACGTATATCTAAGAGATCATCATAATTATTCAATTAATTATAATAATTATTCAGTTATACCTATAAATTATTAAATGATTCATTATGGTTTATTGTATATCAGTTGATTGATTTAATTAAATTGTATTTGTTAGTCTAATATAGGCAAGCGTTTTTGCTAATCAACGAAGGGTTCTCTACTCGTCTACAGTAACAATAAAGGTTTATGTTTTTAGCCTCTATGTACATATGTTCCTCCGTAGAGCCTAAAATACTGAGCCGTTTTCAATGAGTGAGGTGTCATGGTGGCATGGGCTATGTTTTATGTGGAAAGTTCCAAAAAATAGTTAAATAAAAAAAGGAAACTTTTTAGTTTCTTTATGCAGTTGGGTTTTTTTTTAAATTTTATATATTTAATAAGTTTTACTTTTAAAATCGCCTCCTCAAGCCCTTTATTTTAATACCCCACATGACCATGACACAAAAAAATCGAACACACTCACGTAATGGCAGCCGCCACTTTGTTTTTCCAAATTCATAAAGTGTATGTCATTTCGGCTGTCAAGACTAATCTAATGATACGAGTACACTAATCTAAGATACATCATATGTCAACATCCATCCAGCCATATAGGATTAGCGGATACATTCGTAACAGAGTTATCGCACCCCTGGGCACTCAGGGGGGGAACAGGGGCCCAATTCTGTAACTTTGAGTTAAGCAACACGCCATCGACACTCTATCGACACACTACAGACATTATTTTGCCACTGTTGCAAATTTGGTTTTCTGCAAAAACTTGCAAATACTACTGACATATTATAGTAGACCAGACTACCAATTATTACAATAGTCCAATTAAGGCGTTTCAATGGCACTACAGTGGCAAGTCAATCACCATAAATAATTTGTAGAATATCAAATGTCAATGACTATTCTATTGAGACACCACTGACACAATTGACAAGTTAGTTATTTTACAGAATTGGGCCCCAGGGGTGGGTTTTAGTCAGTAAGAGTCTGACACGCCCTCCCACTCCACCCAGAGCGGGAGATGTCATTGGATGATTTCCCACCCCACAGAAAAAAGCCATTTCGGCTACAGGGCGTGTCAAAGAATATGACATACAGACATACATAACATTTTACATAATATGTAGGCATACATAATCTCGAAAAACATTTTGGGGTAAAAAGTAAAAACAATATGACGGTTTATTTCGATTTTAGTTTTCAACTTATCTATTTTTAAACAGTACAAGTGTTTATGCCTAAACATTGTAGGTGCCCCCCTTTACCCCGTCATGAAAAACATTCTTGTTTTTTTTTATGTTACATGAAACTATTCAGGTGTTGATATAATTAACAATATATCCGAGCCATATTGACAACAACGGTTTGACGGCACGGTTGGTGCAGTGGTTGAGCGTTGGGCTGCTACGCTGCGTGTCGCGAGTTCGATCCCCGCATGGAACAAATATTTGTATGGCCTACAGATAGTTGTTTCCGGGTCTGGGTGTCTTGTGTTTACATGTTTGCCCACGATACAAGTATAATTCCTAGTGTGGGGCAACGTTTTTTTTTTTAAATAAATAGTTTACTTTTTTAACGGGATTCTTTATAAACTAAACAGTGTTTAAAATTATTCGGTGACATACCTACTCGTACATGTATTTAGTAATTTAACCGTTGTGGTTTGGGCCGTTATTAATAACCGTATAACTTGTGGTTACTGCAACTCCAGATTTGTAACCATTTTCTTAGGTCTCATCATTAATGAAAAACAATTAGTCATCAATAAGGTAGGTATCTATATTTACCCATTTATTAGTGGCATTATTGTTATCAAACTATTATGCTGAGTTAATATTCATTGTTAAGTCATCAAAATAATTTAATTCGATGTTGCTGATCCTCCTAATGGCATAAATTAAGTGTACATTTATTAACTTGAAACACAAATATGCTTAACCAACTTTAGCTATAATAATATAATTGTACACTTAAACAAAAAATAAAAAGTTTTGACCAACTAAAATTAACCAATTAATTGCAATGTTAAAAATGTATACCTAATCAAATTAAAATAGTACATGTGGTGTTAGTCTGTAAGTAATTGTTGCACTTATAAATGTTTATCGTGCACTTCTAAATAGATAGTTATGTGTAAACAATTGTTGGCTAACCTAAATAAATAAATAAATCTAAAATATGGCGTTAAAATTTCTCCGCGTCGTTGTCGACTGGTAGGTAATGTGCAAAAAATACTGACGGCATAGCCACGTTTTATGACAACGCTTATCTTCTGTCCAAGGTAAAAGCCAGCCCTTGTGGTCACGCGAAGTATTACTCGTAACAAGGCGTTCAGATAGGTCTTTAAACAATTTGTGAGCACTCGGACATTGACACAAGATCCCCAAATCATTTTGACTATATGAGATACAGTTGCAACGGCAAATCAAATTGGCCCATAAGGTTTGAATAAAGAAAAAAAAAACTATTTTTACATAACTTCAACTATCTCGAAACTCGCTTTCATTGAGATACCGCTTTTGCGGTTACTTGGGCTGATATACATAATAATAATCAATCTGCCTAACCTTTTTCCAACTAAGCTGTCATCATCTTCCAGTCGAACTGGGTACAACAGAATACCAATATTGACATGGAGCGACCGCATGTCTGACCTACACAACTTACAACTGGGCAATACGACACCGGTTGGCAAGATTTGACAAAATTTCTGGCATCTGACTACCGTAATGACTATCATAGTGCCCGACCTTCCCAAAGTATGAAGGAGTTTTGGCATGACAAACGAACATTTAAGGTGTTTATAATATAAGGTAGTTTAAAACCTGCGGGCCATAAACAACATTCTATACTGTAACTACGTAATAACTAACTATAAGTAACTATATATTCACGCAGAATAGACGGTCGATGGAGCCGAAAGATGTGGAGTGGCGACAGTATACCAGAAGACGCAGCGTTGGTAGGGTCACGGGTAGTCGATGGATGCGAGACGCATATTATAGGACCGGTCATTGTGGCAACACTTGGGGGAGGCATATGTCCAGCAGTGGACGTCATTCGGCTGAAATGATTATGGTGACATAGTAAAATACTCGATGATTTATTTCCATGAGTATGTAATCAAGTGCTAAGTAATAAATATAAAATATTCTTGTCAACTGTTTCACGTTCTATCATGTGTGATTCATATTTATTTTATTTTCATTTCATAAATTAATAGTTTTGCGGTCGGAAAATGGGTAGGTATGGAAAGACATGATTAATATAGAATTACCACAATAATTGTTATAGCTTCTTGGTTAAATTGTTAACAAATGTCTTTGTTATTGTTCTAGAGTGACACTAGTATATTAGTAAGAAAGATTCATCATCGCCTCAACTTCAGTGTAACTATTAATACTTAAATAAATCATTTAGTGGCACAACACTAGTTTACAAAAATAGTGAAACCCTGACTCCTAAGCTAAGTTAGAAAACCTGTATTATAGAATAAAAAAGTCACTGACTTCTTTTTACTCATTAGGTATGCAACACGTAGAGAATGTATGCTACCTAAAATTAAAATCAAAGCAAAAATAAGTTGCCAAAGAATACCTACATAAATAATATTAAATTGAATGACTTATTGAACTAAGTAATTAGTGTTAATACGAATAATATTTTTAATATTAATTACGTGGCATTTTAGACTGTACTGTACTTATTGTTATTGAATAATTGGTTAATATCTGTGTATGATTCATAGTGCACAATGATGCATAGAACTCAATTAAAATGTTATAGAAACAAAAATTTTCTTCCAGAATTTAAATATACTTAATTGGATAAAACCAAAACATCATCTGTGTAATTTTTGTTTTTGGTGATTTTTTCAAAAAACCCTGCATGTATTTCAATAAAAATATCTAAGGGACCACCTATCAAACAAAAAATATCTAAGGGACCACCTATCAAACAAAAAATATCTAAGGGACCACCTATCAAACAAAAAAAAACCGGCCAAGTGTGTATTTAAGTTCGCACATTTAGGGTTCCGTACCAAATGAGGGATTTTCAAAGAAAAAATCAGATTTATAAATATATGTGTTTGTAAAATTTAAGTAATAATAAACATAAAGACCAAATTTCAAGTTCAGAGTCAGGAAGGGAAGTTAAAAGATTTATCGGAACAAAATTTTGTGACAGAAGACGGACAGACGGCAACGCTGTTTGGACCCTTCGGGTACAGAACTCTAAAAATCATCATAATTGTACGAATAATCTCGTGACAAACATACAATAGAAACATGCAGTCGAATTGAGAACCTCCTTCTTTTTGAAGTCGATTAAAAAGTCATTGATCACCAAGCTTGCTCGGTGTGCTGACAATGTCAGACTATTTATTCCAGGCAGCCCGTTTTCTTTTTTTTTTTTTTGTGGTGTGGGAAATCATCCAATGACATCTCCCGCTCTAGGGTGGAGCGGGAGGTCGTGTCAGACTCTTACTGACTAAAACCCACCCCTATTCCTTCCCTTGCCCTGAGTGTCCCACTGGTTCCCTTCGCCATGAGTCACCAAATAGTGTCTTAGTGTCATATCGATAATCTATAATGTTCCCACTGCTGGGACACAGGCCTCCTCTCTGTGTCGAGGAGTAGGTCATGAATAGAGATATTAGAAGGTGGTAGTGATTGGGCATGGACTGGTATAGAATGCCTGGTTGCATTAAGTCCTCCTACTCGTATGTACCATTATTTTACATCCTACTAATATTACAAAGGTGGAAGTTTGTGAGGATGTATGTTTGTTACTCTTTCATCAAAAACTACTGAACGGATTTTGATGAAACTTCACAGTAATATAGCTTAGGTATACATCAGAGTAACACATAGGCTATAATTTACAATGGGGGGAAGTACTAATACCACGCAGGCGAAGCCGCTGGCAGGAGCTGGTCTGTATATATAAAAGCGAAAAATCACTCATTCAGTTAATTCACTCACTGATTAATCACGAAATCTCAAAAACTACTGGACCTACGACGATGAAATTTGGCACAGAAGTAGATTATAAGTAACAGGCGTCAGTGAAGAAAGAATTTTTGGAAACTCCTCCCGTGAAGGGGTGAAATAGGGGGTGGAAGTTTGAATTAAAAATTTCAAGTTTTTCGCGGGTGGGGCCGCGGGCAACATCATCTTCCTGCCCTTATCCCATGTTACTTGAGGTCGGCGCAACACGTTTTTTTCTTCCATTCTGTCCTGTCAGCCGTCACGGTATCATTAACTCTATTTTCTTTCATATCACACCTCACACAATCCATCCATCTTTTCTTTGGCCTCCCTCTCCCTCTACATCCATCCACATTTATATAATGAGGTCCAAAAAAAAAGTGCGGGTTGGTGTTTGTCTTCGAATTTTGGTACTAGAGGACATGCCGGTTTCCTCACGATGTTTTCCTTCATAGTTAAGAGAACAGTGATCCTTCCGGATGGACTGATGTTTGATAATCAATTACGCCAAATCGGGTGAAAGGCTCTGGATGAAGTTCGGCACAGAGATAGATAGAATAACACATAGGCGATAATTTATAATGGAAGGCAAGCAGCAGCAGCAGGAAGCATGTGATGAAATAATTTTTCTATAACCTACGACCAGCATGTAGTGTGTTAACTAGCTTACAATTTAATTACATTTTAAAACAAGGAAGTATAGAAAATAATATTGCTGAATGCGAATTCTAGTGATAAGAAACGACCTCTACCCGCTGTATGATTAATATAGAAATTGTTATTTAGTCTCGTTCAAGATGTGAGTGATAAACTAACTAATTGGATCACATGTAAAGCTGTGATAACCTTGATGTTCCGGGGAAAGTACCTATACATAGGCACTTTGTGGAAATCTGTAGTTTTAAATAATGTTTTTATTCGATTATAAGCTCCTTATTTAAAAAAAAACCAGCCAAGAGCGAGCCGGACTCCCGCGCAAACGGTTCCGAAAAATCATATTTTTTTTTTTAAACTGTCTCCATCTTATAGGTTTTTCTGTAATCTATAAGTAAAGAACTACTTTCTGTGTTTTTTTTTCAAAATTTTAAATTTATTTTAAAATTTTTGGTTTCGGAGATAATGGGGAGTGAGGGGTCATATTTCATCTATTTTCTTAAATAACATAACTTTTTTCCGAAAAACATTATATTCGAAGCTCTCACAATGGGCCCTTTTATTTGATATGTCGCACGACACAGTTTAAAAAATTTAGATTTTTAATTTTCCGATTTTCACCCCAAAAGTGACCCCCATATTCCAAATTAATTTATTTAGGATACACGTCCGTGTTTGGGTCACAGATATGTGTACCAAAATCAACGAATTCGGAGCAAATTGGTTTTGACAGACGTCGGAATCGCCTCCTCGAACCCTTTATTTTGATACCCCACCTAATCGTCGACTTTCATTTTGTATTTTGATTACTCTCATGTCTTTAGTAGCACTCACAAGAAGAAGACGAATCAATGACGTAAGAACTATCAAAATTGGCCCACGCGTTTGGTCTCTAAAGCCCCAAAAGGAACAAACATACATACATAGGCTGATAAACACATTATCCTCCCTTGCTTCTCGTAGTCTGGTAAAATAACAGACGTAGGATAGCACCAAAGTTGAGTTTCAGCTAGTATAAATGTACATACAACTACCAAATACATATGTATGTACATAATAAATGTACGTACATACGTATTTGGTGTATTCACGCAATTTTCCTGTAAGGATAAGCACTAACGACTAAAGGCCACGTGCTGTGAAAACAACTGAGCTTTTCGAACTTCAAAGCTTGTTAATAATATCATTGGTATTCTAGCTACTTTAAGTATGCCTTTCCATTCACTTTTTCTAACTTTACTTTCCCATAAAACTTACAAAATGACAAAAACAATTCTTTGTTTTCACTTCTTTATTAAGTAAACGAGGAGAGGATCATACGATCATTGGTTCTGATGAACTTGTCGAGTCAAAGCTGCAAGTATTTGTATAGAGCATCGACGCCAAGTTGCCAGCCTGTCGGTTTTTCATCAGTGACATTTCGGGTAGTGTTCGTCGAATTTGAATAGTTTAATTCCGCCGAGCCCATTCCCTCATCGGGCCGCTAGATGGACGGTGATGCACCACTGGCACATGGTGGACATCCCATACACGCACAAAACGTTTTGGAAACACTAAGCGTACAGCTATGGAGTGGAATTCCCATTTCGAAGTCCGTGTTTCACGTCTTTAAGACAAGAGTGAATAGATTTCTTGTAAGCAACCGTGCTCTACCGTCGACCACATCGTCATCGTCATCGCTTACCAGCAGGTGAGATACTGATCAATCACGAGCCTATCAATCTTAAAAAACCGGCCAAGTGCATATCGGACTTCGCATATTTAGGGTTCCGTACCAAATGAGGGAATTATTAAAGCAAAAATCTGATTTATTAATATATTGGTATTTGTCAGTAAAATATACGTAAACATTATCACCAAGTTTCAAGTTCATAGGTCAATTGGAAGTTAAAAAATTCTTCGGAACAAAATGTTGTGACAGACGACGACAAACGGGCACGTGAGTGACAGCAATAGGGCTCCGTTTGGACCCTGCGGGTACGGAACCCTAAGATAATAACAGTATGTAACAATGCAGCTTAAGCCTTGTCGGTTTTCTGACCTCCATTCCAAATTACGTTCTTTCGTATCTAGTTTTAAATTAAAATTTAAATATTACTTGCTTTCTCTGTCTAGACTCTTGTTTTTCATTTTAAAAATCAGTTCGGATTCAGCTGCTAAACTGGTAGTTCCTCTCTATCATTGTAATTTGCCTACACTTCAGTAACAGACAGATACCAGTTTGTAAAACTTTCTAAAACAGTGAAGTGCAGTTTTTATAACCAGACAGATGCAGGCATGTGTCCTGGCAATAATTTAATTTAATTATGTAATACCAAATAAACAGAATTAACCAACGATATAATGTACTTATTCACAATGAAATATACGTCTTAATTCGTCGTGTTTACTATCTTCATCCAACTCCTCGTCTACGGTCCTCCTCATCGCGTCACTCCTCCGTCCCTTCCCAACGTGACAAGTATCTACCTGTATTGTCCCGTAACAGAAACATATTTGTCTATTCTGTCATCATTAGTGAATACCTAACATATCTCTATGTATTATCTACTCGGCGTACTGCAGTTGGCATTTTCTCAAGAATGTGGGGTTTGCCCACAAAAAGTGTCTGTAACGCTATTTTATGCGCATTTTCCTAGCCTTGAGTGTGGTGGAAATTACCGTATAGTATATTTTGAGTGTAAAAGTGTTATTACACACAAACCACTAAATTCAATTGAAATAGTGTATATTTATGAAATTGAAGATCTTGAGGGCAAAATTGATGGATACAGTAGCCCGCATTGGGTCCGCGTGGTGGATTACGGCCCACATCTTCTCAAAGAGAGGAGGCATGTACCCCACCAGTGGGGACATTAAAAGGCTGATGATGATGATGATGACAGTAGCCCACATGTCACTGATAACAAAACCTTATAGATGGCCTCACATTCTTTGCACCAAATAACTCAACTTCAAAATAATCAACTAGCTCCTGCCAGTGACTTCGCCCGCTTGGAATTATTACTTCCCTCACTATTCATTATAGTCTATGTGCTATTCCAGATTAAAATCTATCTCTGTGCTAAATTCATACAGATTTATTCAGCCGTTCTGGCGTGATGGAGTAACAGACATACATCCATCTAAACTTGCGCACTTATAATATAAGGTGTTAAAAAATTAACCCTTGAACTGAACAAAAAAAGAATCATCTGTTCCGTAGGTACATTTTGTCGAGTTATGCGAACATACATGTAGGCAACAATTACTGTTTTTTTTTTTCCGCGTTTTCAAAGTTGGTTCCATAGTAAAAGTTATTCAGTTCGATGGTATAAAGCAAAGCAAAGCAAAGCAGGGTTATTTTTTTAACACCTTATACAATATGTAACAAAAACTGATTTTACAAGTACATCCTTATGTCGCTAAATAGCCTACGGGTTTCGCAATCGCTTCATGCAGAATTGCAGAGGTAATAAATCAGTTAGACATTACAAATATTAATAATTAAATATTTACTTTTGAACAGTTTTTTTTATATATGACTCGCTTTATTACGTTTGTAGACCGATGCTTAAAACGTGGGTAGAAGGAAAAACAGGGTTTTTGTTACATGCTGTATAAGTCGCATTTAAATGTCTTAGAGACGTTAGTATCCCTACGAAAATAAATAATTAAAGGTTTCATATTCGTCATTCACCCAATATTTTCTCGATCAAAGGCCTCTGCCAAATCGATATTGTATGGCTTACTAATGTGATTCATTATGCCCTATATTGTAACAGTTTTCCTTTTGTATTCTAAGAAATATTGTAATTAATGAACTATTCAATGGACACTTTAAATTTTATTAGCAGTAGAACCTATTGTATACAGTTGTTTTTTAGCACGATTTTCCTTACGTAGAGTGTGCGGTTAAAACCGTAGTTATGTTTATATATAATTTGAATCAAATATTGGATCTTAACCTATGAAGTGGTCGTTTTATAAAACGGGTCACTTCAGCTGTGACAATTTCGGATTGAATTGGGATTGTAAGTTCAAATTATACTTTATATTTGAGACACGTTATGCCATTTTCAAAATTAATTATTCATTTTGTTTCTTTGATTTTTGTTTTTTCTTTAATATTGCCATATTTATAACCATTTTTGTATGAAGTCTAAGGAAACTTGTGATTTTTTTTTAATAAGAGTTCTATAGAAATATTATATGAAGTTCACAAACCGAAAGCCCATCATCTTCTCTTGCTCTTAATTATCCCATTTTTTGACATGTTACGTCGACCTCAAACAAATTGGGATAAGGGACTGAATAATAATATTTTATGCTGATATACAGGTCGTCAAAAGCCCGAAAGTCTGACAACCAGTCTCACCAAGGGGTATCGTATTACCCAGTAACTGGTTTGTGGAGGTCAGATAAGCAGTCGCTCCATGTAAAATACTGGTATTCAGCTGCATCCGGTTAGACTGGAAGCCGACCCCAAGATAGTTGGGAAAAGGCGTGGGCAGATTGATATAAGCTCATGAATAATGATGAAAAATGTTTCCCACTACATATCGGGTGTAAAAAGACAGTTTCCGAAGCCGAAAGTCTATATTCTATCTATTATTTGGATTTTTTTTTCCACTAGGCTGGTTCTGGAGATATTGAAGGTCAAAGTTGCAATTTTTTTAAATAATTTTTTACGAAAATGAATTGTAAGTGTTATTACTAAACGTTTTTCCAAACAAAGATTACCTGAATTTTAGATTTTTTTTTGAAATTACGAATTTGCAGTTACGAAAACGCAATGAATATCAAACGTATTCGACAAGTACCTACGTGGCTTAGAGCAAAGGGGGGGATTTAACTGCACTTGCCTGTGTTCGCGTTACATTGCGCGGAATAAAAAATAGTTTTATTTTTCATACCTAAAAATTAAAGTCGTTTCCCAGTAATAATTTTTGCGCAAAACTACTTTGTTAGACGTACAGTTTGCGTAGTTAACGGCTCTGTGATGTGTGTTTTTACACCCTATATAGACATTTGCAAAAGGAAGCTCACAAAAACTTTGTCAATTTCAGGGACTTAACTGAAAATAATTTGTGCTTGTAATTTTCAATAATTCACCATTTTTATCGTGTAGAAATACGAAAAAAACTTTTTCACAAAAAATTCAACCGACGAAAAAGAACTGAAAAGCAAAAAATAAATTAACCTTTTAAGTCTTGGGTATTGAGCTTATTTACCTACATAAAATATTTTATATAAACAAATTTTGAGTCGGCGCCAAACAACAATCTGATTATTAATAAATATCTAAATTTTATATGTACGTAGAAATGAAGAAGGCTAGATGTAGGTAATTAATCGTTTTATTATTTGGCGCCGACTCAAAATTAGTATATATAAAATATTTTATGTAGGTAAATAAGCTCAATACTCAAGACTTAAAAGGTTAATTTATTTTTTGCTTTTTAGTTCTTTGTCGTCGGTTGAATTTTTTGTGAAAAAGTTTTTTATTTTATGATTTTTTGTGACTCGCATCATCTTTGAATACTCTGAAGCTAATTTCTAATCTTTCATCATTCCTCTTGGCACTGAGCTGATGACGTAACCATCCTTTCATAAGGTTCCCAGGATATTGACCAGTTGAGGTTACCTCCAATATTCCAAAGACGTCTTTTCTTCAAAGTATATTAAGTGGTATCTGTCACTAAAACCAGTTTTTTATAACTAAATTCTATTGTTAAGGAAAGGTATGGTTTCCATCATCAGCTCAGTTTCATGATGTGATGATTCCTAAATGCAAATACCTGATAAAGTTATGAAAAGTAAACAGAAACAATATTCGTGCCCAATTTTCGAGGTTTTCTCTCAATTTTATCAGGATTCCATGATCAGATCCTAATGTCCTTGACATGGGACCATCCTTGAGGTATACCCTATCTATGGAAAAAAGAATTGTCAAAATCGGTTCATAAACAACGGAGTGAGGGCCGAACATACGTACAGAAACGCTAAACGTGCCCACAAATTTCGAGGTTTTCTCTCAATTTTATCAGGATTCCATGATCAGATCCTAATGTCCTTGACATGGGACCACCCTTAAGGTATACCCTATCTATGAAAAAAAAGAATCATCGAAATCGGTTCATAAACAACGGAGTGAAGGCCGAACATACGTACAGAAACGCTAAACGTGCCAACAATTTTCGAGGTTTTCTCTCAATTTTATCAGGATTCCATTATCAGATCCTGATTTCCTAGACATGGGACCACCCTTGAGGTATACCCTATCTAATAAAAAAATAATCATTAAGATCGGTTCATAAATGACGGAGTGAGGGCTGAACATACACAAAAAAAAAAAAAAAAACATATATACGGTCGAATTGAGAACCTCCTCCTTTTTTTCGTCGGTTAAAAACGACCTCATACATATACGCGCACGCCTGCGCATCAGACTCTTACTGACTAAAACCACACGGGGTTCCGCAGCTACCTTTGTTGGGGTGCTGGCGTACACGGGCATTTCATCACGTTCCCCCGGCCAGGTGTTAACCTGGATGAGTTCATCGTTTCCTACCATGGACTGGACCATGTCGGAAATTCTATGGCACCTGCCACTATGAACGACAGGTGCCACTTGTCCACCGACCTTTTTATACTACATTTTCCTCAAAAAATGTTTGCCAGTTCAGGATAGAAGACATACTAAGCCAACAGAGACATTTTCGCACTAAAATTGATTATATTGTGTAGATTTGCAGTTGTACAAATAAATATGTATTTACTCGTTTTATCAATGTGATAACTGGGACCTACGTGCGATACCGGTGTTCTCAGATTATAAATTGATAATATAGTTACCATTTGTCGAAAGTCATAATATATAGCATATATGTGTAAGCATAATCAGCCTATTCCCACTGCTGGGACTCAGGCCGCCTCTCTATGAGAGGGTGTGGGCCGTAATCCACCACGCGGGCCCAACGCGGGTTGATGTCTGTCACATATCTTCGATTTTTTTTTGCTCTAGAACATGCCTGTTTCCTCACGATTTTGACTTCACCGTTTTGAGAGCAGTGGTGATGAAATAATTTTCATAAAGTAAAGTGCCTGCCTGGGCTCGAGCCCACGACCTTCAACTTTTAAGCTGACCCTAACTTATTTGGGTAATGGTTTGGCAGATTTTTAAGTTAAAAGCAGTCGCTCTATATCTGAGCTATATCGCTCCACTGAGCAAAGCATGAGAAAGCAGTGGTGGCCCAGTGGTATCGGCCGCGACGTAAGGTGCAGTTATTAGTACGACATCTAATGATTTTTAATTGAACATCACGTCTAAACGACTAGTCTTATTTCTTTGAAAAAGATATATGTTACTCCAGACAATTTTTTTTCGTAATTTGAGATGTCAATATTTGAAATTATATTTGTATACAGTGTAATTACTTTGTAAAGTTATGTCCAGTGCGGATTAAAAAATATAAATCACGCTAAAACTATAAAGCGTATTTTTATAAAACCTTCGCCATTATAAAGATCATTTAATTGATCTATTGATAACGTGTTTTAGTAGGTATTATCTTATCTTACCTGTTGTTTTATGTATAATAAATTAATAATGCGTCTAATTTCGGACAGCGCTCCTTGAGGGGCGAGTCCTATTACTGGGTGAACTTACGACGCGTTACGTGAGCTCAGCACAAAACACGCAAGCTAACCACTCAAGGTTTTTAGCAGTTAATAGCGCATTATTGTTGGAAATCGACCAACTGCAGCCAAGCATCTGGTATCCGGGCCTGCGGACTACGAGTAATGGGTAACTCGCCGTCCTATCAGCATTAGGCCCAAGAGTCGACGGCGCGTAGTGTTCCACGCGCGACGAACAAGAGTTGTCAGCAAACACGACGGGGCCCGTCATGTTCGATGCCTGCCCGGGGGTTGAGGATAAATTCGAAAGAGTTACCTCGCCCCTGGGCACTCAGGGCAGGGAGGAACAGGGGTGGGTTTTAGTCAGTAAGAATCTGACACGCCCTTCCACTCCACCCTAGAGCGAAAGAAGTCATTGGATGATTTCAAACCCCCAAAAAAAAAAAAGCCAAGCATCTGGTGACTTGTACTAGACTAAATATTGTATTATTGCAAAACTTTGTTGATCACAGTGTGACGTTCAAGACGTTATCAGCAAGCTTCGTTTAGATAAAAATTGTATTGTTTTATCGTTCAACGGTGTATTTATTTTTCCTTTAAATATACTCATAGTAACGCCTTCTTGTAAGTAAGAAAACAGATTAAGATAAATAACACTCAGAACATAACATATTTTATTTATAAGTGTTATTGGGGTTTTGAGGAGCTCGTGGCTAAATGATAACAGCCGTATGGCTCGATCATCCAGGTTAAGCAACACCAGCCGAGGTCACTCCGTGGATGGGTGACCATCTTATATACACCGAGACTCCTCCTCGTCAGATAGATCTTTTTGACAGTCGTTACGGGAAGTAAAAAATCTGACATCAGTCTTGCCAAGAGGTATAGTGTTTCTCTGTTACTGGGTTGTAGAGGTCAGATAGGCGTCGCTATGTGTTCAGCGACATCTGATGAGATTAGAAGCCGACATCAACATTTTTGGGAATAGGATTGTTAAGCCGTAAACTTTCATACCAAAAGCGATAACGTGTTCTCCCAGTAAACATAGTCCAATTTTCATAATTAATGGAAATGTTGTAGATATAATGAAAAAGTAGGTCTGTATTTTTCTCGAGCGTTTTTATTTTTTTATTTAAACTAAACAGAATTATTAAAAAAAAAACGTACAGAGCTTGATTAAGATGTACTGAATCTGATGAGATCAAAATTGTCTCATTTTATAAAGCTTTAGGCGGCTGAAAACGTTATCGTCCGAAACAATATTTCAAAAAGGAAATGTATGTAAATTGCCTCCAAGACTTGC
This sequence comes from Polia nebulosa, assembly GCA_951329385.1. Taxonomy (NCBI): domain Eukaryota; kingdom Metazoa; phylum Arthropoda; class Insecta; order Lepidoptera; family Noctuidae; genus Polia; species Polia nebulosa. The sequence goes on along the minus strand of OX589611.1, from coordinate 1,184,858 downwards.
AACTCTCTCTCGCCGCGCATCGGCGCTTCACAATCATCTTGACACTCTTAATGTACAAAATATACAAAGGCGGACTTAATGTCTCTACCAGTCCACCATGGGTGGTGAAGAGATTACATGGCAGGTGGTGGTACCTACTGGTGGGTTTTCCATCTAGGACTTTTCAGTAGCAGCCCGGAGTCTCATTTTGTGCTGCTGATGGATGTTAGGTGACGCCTATAGCGTCACCTAACATTCTTCCTACATAGTTCCACTTCTGCTGACCCTTTCGGAGAAACCCGGCGTAATAGTTGGTTACGTTTTCAAGATTATTTCTGAGTATTTAGTACATTAAGGTTCAATTGAAAGTTCTATTAATTACTGCAAGGGCACTAATATAATAAAAACGTCTGTGATGTCAGAGGCCTCACAAAAATACCTGGAAATAATCATTGAATCGCGTCATCTTTAGAAATTGGGAGTACCGACACCTAAGAGTTTTCCTGTTGTAACAGATTTCAAGGTTAGCTGGGTTACGGGACCACTGTCACGTAGCCAAATCAAACAAAATCAAAAGTCATTTATTCAAACTAGGAAAAACTGAAAGCCAGCACTTTTTGAACGTCAAAGTTGTACATAAAGACAGTCATAAGGCGCATCATTGTTTCGTCAATCAGTAAGAAAAATAAAAAATAAAAGATTTTTTTTTTAACTGATTAGCAAATTCTATATTCAAAGGGGCTTAAAAAAAAAACTGGATGTGATTAAATTAAAGACTGACAGGTTCTTAATTCAAAATTTTATAAGTAGAATATGAATTAGGAATTCGATGATCAGTATTCAAAATAAGCATTATGTTTAGCGAGTTATAAATAACTGTATAATAGAGCAATAAATATCTGCTGATTTGTTGCTAAAAAGCGTCGAGATTTCTTTAACTTAGGGCAAGAATGACAGTTTGTCAGTGGCAATGATTCTCAGAAAGGCGAGATATGTATGGGATTGACAATTTCTAGCGAAAGGTTACGTGATCGATGCCATACCGAATACAGCATGTAACAAAAACCCTGTCCTAACCAATAAGGCGTATTCCTGGTTTAACATACGTACCTACTATATATAATGTAAGTCATAAAAACCAAAAGTTATAGATTTTTTATTTTTATAAAATATGCGAAATTTAACTAAATGTGGCAAATTTTCATAAGTATACAAAACTCAGTTTTTATTTCAAACGATACCGCACTGTACTAGCCGCGTTGTAGGCACTCTTTACCAAAGGATCAAAAAGTTCATCTCGCTCAGGCGGCTTCTTTGACACGAAACTGTAGGTAAACTTTGTTGAGCGCTTAGTGTTGCTTGTGAAAATATTTCCTTTTTTTTAAATTATTTATTTTCATTGGGGAAAAATAATAATCTCGTATCTATAAATGATTACGTATATTATTATGTGTACGCAATACGATACCAAATAATACCCTTCTGGATCGGACAGGGCTTCTGTTACATGCTGTATTCTGAACGTTGACAATCGTACCGCTTATGGAATGTCACTTAACTAGAGCCTAAAATAGACTAGCGGCCCGATGAAGGTCGTGGCAGTCCACATGAATGCGAGTTACAGCAATGTTTAGAGGGAACTATTTATTATTTTATTAAACTTTATATGCATGTCGTAGAGAAATGAGAAAAACAGGGATTTCACTAAATCCCTAGGGATACCACAAAATACTAAAATAATATCAGTGTTATAATATAAATGTCAGTTTCACTAAACTAAATCTAGTAAAATGAGAAAAGTGATATGAATGCAAGACAAAAAGAGAAAAAAAAAGAATAATTATATAAAAATAAAATAAATAAAAAAGCTTTTATTAATTCCTTACTAAATTTACATGCAAAGGTTTGAAATTGTTACAATATGGACACACATCAACTTAAAATTAAATTATGTTAGTATGTTAGTAAAAGTATATAAAAAAGACTTAGCTTTAATTTTGTTTTGTTAGTTTTGTGTGTTAGTATTTACGATGTCTCTATCTCAGTGTAAGGACCGCCTGAGACGGTAAAAGCCTCCTCCATATGCTTCCATTGGTCGCGAAATCTAGCTTTCCTGACCCAAAGGTTTCCAGCAGTTTTGACAATGTCATCTTCCCACCTCTTAAAATGTTTGTTTGTGCTGACTCTACCAACTTCTTTGTCCAGCAGTGGACATGTAATGTTTGAGCGATTAGTGCCTGCTTACATTTCACAATTTCATCTCAAACAATGTGCTACTCCGAAGTTTTTTGCGTCAATATGTAAAGTAGCAGTGTTTGTTTATAAAACAATGATCATCGTCGCAAGAATGTGTCAACAAGCCTTAACTCATTTAAAAATAGACCCCGATAAGCAGAGATAAAAATAAAATGACAAAAGAAAATAATAATTATAGAACAAGAGAGGGAAATCGCGCGTTTGAAATATCAAATTTTGATGTTTATCATCCGCCATTTTGAATTTTTAGTTACGTCACAAAGTTTTAGTTTTAAGATTAAGAAAAACGAATTAATCCTCAATAAACAAAATTACCTAATTATTGTTGATTGTTTTTGATGAGAAACATAACAACATAAACTGAAAGTTTTAGATTTTAACATAGCTAAATATGTATAGGTATAACACGTATACATATAATTTAGCTATGTTACATAAACATTTTTTTTACCTAATCAAAAAGAAAAGCAGACAAACGTAAAAGATCTACATATGATCTCCAGGATCAACAGCTTAAGGCGCAATTATACGACTTTTAATAGTTTTTAATTGATCATCACGTCTAAACGACTAGTCGTATTCCGTTGAAAAAAACATATGTTACTTTGGATAATATCCGTCGTGATTTCATATGTGAATATTTAAAATTATATTTTTATAACATAGTGTAATTAATTTGTAAAGTTATGTCTAACGCGGATGAAAAATTGAGAATCACGCAAAAACTATAAAGCATATTTTTATGAAACCTTCGCCATTTTAAAGATCATTTAATTATTTATAATTTAGTCTCAATGTTTTAGTTTAATACCTGTTGTTTTATGTGTAATAAATTAATAATGCGTCTAATTTCGGACAGCGCTCCTTGATGGGCGAGTCCTATTACTGGATGGACGTACGTGACACGTTACGTGAGCACAGCGCAGAACACGCAAGCTAACCACTCAAGGTCATTGACAGCTAATAGCGCCTTAAAGTGTTTTCCGAGGCACGGAGGAGTCTCGGTACATATAGAATGGGCACTCGTCCATGGTACGACCTCGACAAGCGTTGCTTAACCTTGGAGATGAACCCCTACGTCTTTTATTACTTAAACGCGAGCTATTCCTTGAGTAAAAATCCGATATGCATGTTAACTCAAGATCACCTATAATTTGATGCAGCAGTGACCGGAAATGTATCATTCCGGAATAACCATAGACGAATGTTTTTACGAGCTCAGTTAGAAATGACATCATTGTGACCCCATTTCGATTTAGTATTAACGCATATTTCTTTATATCAACGTTTTTATCTGTCTTAACTTTAGTAGAACTACCATACCAATTGGATGAAAGAAACATAGTTTTTAGGGTTCCGTACCCAAAGGGTAAAACGGGACCATATTACTAAGAATCCGCTGTTCGTCCATCTGTCTGTCTGTCCGTCTGTCACCAGGCTGTATCTCATGAACCGTGATAGTAAGACAGTTGAAATTTTCACAGATGATGTATTTCTGTTGCCGCTATAACAACAAATATTAAAAAACAGAATAAAATACGGTAAATATTTATAAACACGCACGGCAAAATAGCTCGCAGATGACAGTTTTTTCTGACTTTTATCTGCCAACGACCTTGAGTGGTTAGCTTGCGTGTTCTGTGCTAAGCTCACGTAACGCGTCGTACGTCCACCCAGTAAATAGAACTCGCCCATCAAGGAGCGCTACCCCAAATTAGGTGCATTATTTATTTATTATACATAAACCAGCAGGTATTATACTGAAACACGTAAAAGATAAATAATTAAGTTATCTTAAAAATGGTGAAGGTTTCTTATAAATACGCATAACAATTTTTGCGTAATTTTCAATTTTTTATCCGCGTTAGATATAACTTTACAAATTTATTACATTATGTTATAAAAATATAATTTCAAATATTCACATATCAAATTACGAAGAAAGTTGTCTAAAGTAACATATATTTTTTTTTCAAAGAAAATGGACTGGTCTGGACTGGGATGTTTAATTTAAAATCATAAGAAGTCATATAACTTTTTTTGAAAAGTTATTTTTATAAATTATTTTGAAAAGTTGATGAATGAAGAGAATGAATGGAATGGTGTGCTCAAAGAGGTACAAGTAAATATGGGTTTGGTGAGAGAAATTAGCATGGACGAAGTAAGAAAGGCAGTTCGATGTATGAAAAATGGAAAGGCTATGGGCCCTGATGACATACCAGTAGAAGTATGGAAGTGTTTAAAAGAGGATGGATGTATGTGGCTGACTTTATTCTTCAATAAGTTGTTGTATGAAGAAGTGATCCCACAAGAATTATGCAATGGTTCGCTAGTGCCCATCTTCAAGAATAAAGGGGATGTACAGGACTGCAACAACTATCGAGGGATAAAGCTCATGTCACATACTTTGAAAGTATGGGAGAAAGTGATAGAGGAGAGTGAGATTACCCCGAACCAGTTTGGGTTTATGCCAGGTCGAGGGACAATGGACGCCTACAGACGTGTTCACAAGAACTTGCACATGGTGTTCATTGATCTTGAGAAAGCGTATGATAGGGTACCTCGGGATGTGTTGTGGTGGGCCTTGAAAGAGAAAGGTTTGCCTGGGAAGTATGTTGAGTTGATTCGTGCTATGTACAGACAATCTAGTACCTACGTCCGGTCGGCTGCTGGCAACACCGATGAGTTCAGTGTGGCTGTAGGCTTGCATCAAGGGTCGACTTTAAGTCCTTACCTCTTCCTGTTGATTATGGACGCTCTTACGTCGGAAATACAGGAAGAGGCACCCTGGTGCATGCTGTTTGCCGACGACATTGTTCTGGTCGGTGAAGATGGACCTGAGATCCAGAGCAGATTGGAGAAGTGGCAACAGAAGCTGGAGAAAGTTGGCTTGAAAATCAGCAGAACCAAAACTGAATACATGTTCTGCGATTTCGGCGGTCTCTCCAGTTCTGAAGCTGTAGTGCTAGATGGCGCGCTTCTCCCAGTCTGCTCCGATTTTCGGTATCTCGGTTCACTCGTGCAAAGCAATGGCGAAATAGATCGGACTGTTAAGCACAGAATTAACACTGGATGGATGAAATGGCGGCAGGTCACCGGGACTATCTGTGACTCCCGCATTCCCCTAAAACTTAAGGAGAAGATTTATAAAACAATGGTCAGACCTGCTGTCTTGTATGGTTCAGAATGTTGGGCCACAAAAGGGATGAATGAAAAGCAATTGCATGTAGCTGAGATAAGAATACTAAGAGCGATGTGTGGTGTTACGCGCATGGATAGAATTAGGAATGAGTATATAAGAGGAAGTCTGAAAGTGGCACCGCTGACTGAAAAATTGTGTGAAAATCGGTTGTCGTGGTATGGGCATGTGATGCGGAGGAATGAAGAAAATGTCGTGAGGAAAGTCTTGTGTATGGATGTGGATGGCTATAAGAGTAGGGGAAGGCCAAAGAAACGATGGTTGGACTGTGTGAAAGAGGATATGGGTAAAAAGGGGGTGACTACAGAGATGACGACTAATAGAGGAGTATGGAAGAAAAAGACATGTTGCGCCGACCCCAAATAAATTGGGATAAGGGCAGGAGAATGATGATGATGAAGAAGTCGTATAACTGCGCCTTAAAACTTATCGTTATATTTTCGCAAATTTAAACAATGTCTTTATAAGTAGGATGTACAATTTATTGTACATGTTGACTCATTTATATCAAGAACATGTTATGTATTAGATCTCTTATCAAAGTAACGGTAGTTATCGTAGCTGCGTATTGACACTCACTGAATGGGTAAAACCATCGTTTTGGTATCCACACTAAAATCATACTAATCAAATTTTACTATAATTGCAACAGTTTGAATGGAAGTTCAGCACAGAAATAGCGAGCTAACTACTCAAGGTCGTTGGCATAAAACTGCGCCTTAAGGGCCTTCTCACGGTCCAGTGGCGCCCTCATTGAATAAAAAATCGTAGCATAGCACAGAAAATAGCAAAAGTGCCAAAAACGGCCGTTTCTGACACTTTTCCCTACTACTTTGGATACGAAACATTTTGAGACCTGTTATAACAACGTAAAAATTCTTTATCCTCTTTGTAACAAACGTGAAGTTGGATTTTTTAATATTTATTTTCTGTGATAAGCTACGATTTTTTATTCAATGAGGGCGCCACTGGACCGCGAGAGGGGCCTTAAGGCTGACCTTTTTGTCTGAACAATTCTTGGCGTGCAGAAGAGACAAGTAGAAGAAATGGGGGGAGGCATTTGCCAAGAAGTGGGACAGTTCAGGCTTATTAAAGACAATATAGGGCGAATGCAAATTAGTGATCTAATTCGAAAAAAAAACTGTTTTCCAAAAAATACAACCGACTTCTAAAAATAACTTTAATTTCGGAAGTCGGTGTCAACTAACGAAGAAAAACAATACACATACAAACACCGTCGGTTGTATTTTTTGTAAAAAGGTTTTTATTTTTCGCTTTTTCGTTGTTGTACCCCAGAAGTAAAACTAAATATTAAAGTTATGCCCGAATGGATAACCTCAATAACATGGCATTTGAACATTTGGAGACAACAAAAACGTCATCTGTGTATACATATTTTTTGTTTATGTTGATTTTTTTTTAAAGTGCTGAATCTATTTTGATGAAATTTATATGGGACCTGGGAAGTATACCCAAAAAAACAAAGCTTAAATCGGTCCAGCCATCTTCGAGTAATTGGGTAACATATATATACAAAAAAAAGGTTCCGAATTTAGAACCTCCTCCTTCTCGAAGTCGGTTAACAAAGTGCTATTCACCAAGTGGCATTACAGCTGACTCTCACTCACAGAGAGGAGTCCCGAGTCCAAAGTCCCAACTGTAGGAATATTATAAGCAAATATAATTATTTGACTGAAATACTGCGTATATTGATAAGAAATTGATACCAAAATATATTTTCTATTCGAGATTACTGCGCACGGCAAGTTTACACAAAGATAACATAAAATATTGGATGCAATAGTATGATATGATAAATATCACTATGACGTCATAATATAACGTTTTACATTTGTTATTCACATCGGATAACTTTATCCTGACGAAGAATTTGAGTACTTAGGGAAGAAGAATAAAATGTTGCACCGACCCTGAATAAATTGGGATAAGAACAAATGATGACCGGTTACACTTTTTTAAGAAGAGGACATAGATTTAGCTACAACCTGGGAGTCTTTTTTTTTGTGTGTCGTGGGAAATCACCCAATGACATCTCCCGCTCTGGACGGAGCGGGAGGGCGTGTCAGACTCTTACTGACTAAAACCAACCCCTGTTCCTTGCCTCCCTGAGTGCCCACGGGAGCGGGAACCTGGGAGTCTTTAAGTCGAATTTCGATTTTTTTTATTTCTTTCTTATGCAAAATGGCTGGGCAAACTTCATCTAAAACTATTCCAAATATCAAGTTTATAGCAGAAGTTAGTAGTCTTGAGATATCCAGTTGTGACACACGGACAGACAGATGTACGGAACCATAAAAAGGAACTTTTGTATAAGTTTATCCAAGACACACTGCCTCGTTATAGTAGTAGCCGCAAGCGCCACTACTGCGCATGAGGTAATAGGTTCGATTCCCGAGTGTTCAAAATATTATTGGGATTTTTTGTCTGGAATTTCTCAGTAGCAGCCCGTAATCCGGATTTGTGCTGGTTGACGGCAATACGCTCCATTACGTGGAACTTAAAGATAACTGGCAAAATGTGGGTGTCCGAAGACAGTCAGACGGACAGACCTTCACGATGCACAACACACGATGTTATCGTCCTTTTTTTAACATGTCCATGTTTTTTTGGAGTTCCTCCGCCCCGGGGTGGGTGCAGGGTTCTGTCAGACTCTTACTGACTAAAACCACACGCTGTTCTGCTGCTACCTTTGGCCAGGGTGTTAGGGTGCGCGCATATCGTCACGGTTCCCCGGCCAGGTATTGGCCCGCATAAATTAATACGGACCCCGTCACCCTAAGCGGCTGCGCACGGCCGCTATTTTTCTAAAGAGGCGCGCCATCGTCTCTCGAGCTTTCTACTGTTCAGGCAAAGTCTGTTGCTTGCCGGTCACATCATATGGAGATCGGAGGTCGTTCTGCGCCCTCCACCGCCCGGTGTGTCTACTGCGGATAGAGAGGGAGGTTGCATTCTCCCTCTCCTTTTCCGCCGCCTCCTTTGCGACCATCACTTTCTCATAGCAGGTGGCGAAGGCGTTCCACGCGTTCTCGCTTGCAATAATAAACTGGACCACGTTTGGAAGCGACAGATTATAGGTATTATCGTCTGCCACTTTATTCTACTTATAACAACACTATGAACGGGGTGGTACCTCAGACAATTCTGCCTAATCCTTTAGGGAAAACTGGCTGGATATTAAGAAGTCATCATATATTGAAAATTATTCATTTGTTAATCACATTCACATCGGTGAATTCTTTTCAATACCAATGAGGAAGTTTTATAACTATACGAATTTATAATGACTCACGGCTAAGGAAAATTATTGAGAAATGTGACATATCCGTCTGAAATTTTCAACTAAAAAAAAATTCACAACTTTGACCTTATACTTGTTTTCTACGGCGGATGAGGTGTGGTTCCGTAGACTTTACCTACGAGTTATAAATAAATCCCAAGAATTAAGAGGCTAGCTTAAACCAGGCACAGACTCAAGGGTATTACTGTTCGACAGCTTTTAATTTAAAACAACACAATATTAATGTTGTAATTTTCAAAAAAAAAATTGCTGACATTGATTTATTTATTACAAATTTATATTTACAGTTCAGACCACACATACAGTACATACCTACAAGTTATAAACATGTTATGAAAAAAAACAAAATCCCCCAATTCGTCTATCTGTCTGTCTGTTCGTGATAAACTCAAAAACTCCTGAACGGATTTGCATGCGGTTTTCAACAATAGACAGAAAAATTCATGAGGAAGGTTTAAGTGTATAATTTGTACCCGTGCGAAGCTGACGCGCTTAGGTTGCTAGTTGATAATAAAAATAGACACAATTAAAAAAACAAAGCCACAATAAAATTAATTCTGATCGAACCAGAAACAACTAGTAGGACACCTAACCCCAGGGTCACACCGCTACACGCTTGCATCAATAAAACATCTGCCATCGCTTTTCAATTGGCCGTCAAATAACGAACCTAATTAAGAGAACATCAATAGACACTCGACATTGGAACTATTCCATTCTTATAAACACAACAAAACGTCACGCCGTTACTATCCGGAGAGGGCCTACCTCTCTGAGAGCCAGTATTTTTTCTACTTTAAAGTTTTGCATAAAGGCAGTCTCTCAAAACGCCCGCCCGTGAACAAACTCCCCACACACATATGTCATATGTCTGTTAAGTTTGCACCCACCTTTCGACAGTTATATTCGAACTCCCATGTATGCTGACTGTCTAGTTAGGGGTGGTTGCATACCCGGGCCGCGAGCAATGGGTAGCTCGCCGTCCGATCAGCACCAGGCCCGAGAGTCGACGGTGCGTAGTGTTCCACGCGCGCCTCAAAGAGTTGTCAGCAATCATCACGGGGCCCGTGATGGCCGATGCCTGCCCGGGGGTTGTGGATAAATTCGAAACAGAGTTACCGCGCTCCTGGGCACTCAGGGCAGGGAAGGAACAGGGGTGGGTTTTAGTCAGTAAGAGTCTGACACGCCCTCCCGCAAGGGTTGGTTGCATGCACAGCTGCTGAACACGAGGTAAAACCCTCATTATCAACAGTTGCGCATGTTCCAGGTCAAGCAATGCGTAATAGGGATTTTCCATCTGGAATTACTGAGTGGCAACCCTTTTTTTATGGTGGAAAATCACCAGATGGCTTCTCCCGCTCTGGGTGGAGAGGGCGTGTCAGTCTCTTACTGACAAAACCCCAATCGTGTTCTTTCAGTTGCCTGTGCGTTTCAAAGCCGGAGTAACTCTAACTAACTTTCCTGTATCAGCCTGGTGTCTAGATTTCAGCTCTGTAGAGAGCAATAGGCTTTCCTCATCCCCTATTACATGCCGAATTCTGAGCCTACTATATTTAGATTGGGGGGCCGTCTCCTCCTTCTGCGAAGCAGTAATGCTCGCGAAGAGGGAGGCGGCACACGTTAGGGAGACTCAACAGAGACCGAGTCGCCCTAGCGCCCCCAGCAGCAGCCGTCGCAGGAGACGCCAGGGGCTGCGAGACGATCTCCGGCCACCGTAGACCCGGGCCTGCGGACGGCGAGTAGCGGGTAACTCGCCGTCCGATCAGCACCAGGCCCGAGAGTCGACGGCGCGTAGTGTTCCACGCGCGCCTCAAAGAGTTGTCAGCAAAGGACGGGGCCTGCCACGGCCAGTGCCTGCCCGGGGGTGGAGGATAAATTCGAAAGAGTTACCTCGCCCCCGGGCACTCGAGGCAGGGAGGAACAGGGGTGGGTTTTAGTCAGTAAGAGTCTGACACACCCTTCCGCTCCACCCTAGAGCGGAAGAAGTCATAGGATGATTTCCCACCCCCCAAAAAAAAAAAAAAAAAACTATATTTAGATTGCTAATGACATGCTAAGAAGGATAACAAATTCAGTGTCAGTCGTCCTTTCATGGCGTTCTCACTTAGGTGCCTACATCCCTCTCAAAAAATTTCTTTTGTAATTCGCCCATTCATCTTCTCAGCATACACATAAATGTATACCCTATTTCACATACTTGTCTTTAATTCTTCATTTAAATCGCAAGGTTATCCTAACACATTCCTATTTCATTTGTTGCTACACTAAAAATCTTAGGGAAAATTCCATAATAACTCCTCAATTAAGGAGTGTCCAATGTCTTGCAGACGGTAATTTTTCTACCTATGTTATGGAGTCACTTCCTGCCTGAGCCAATGTGTGAGTAATCACAGTGCATCAAGTTAAGATGGAATGCCATCATGTCAAGTTGCGATATCCCAGCTTAATCATGGCAAGTGTCCGTGATTACGCTGGGATAACCCAATTTGAACCTGGCACTGTAGGGTAAAACCCTACCCCAGTTTGGAGTTACATGTCTATACTTGTACTCGTACCTATTAAGATTGTTATAACTTTAAGGATACATATACGTGTAACGTGGCATATTGGCCAGTGGCTTTTGTAGTTGCATAACATCGGGTGTAAAAAGACAGTTTCCGAAGCCGAAAGCCCCAAAGCCATTATTCAGACAAACAATTAAAAATCAATGCTATCGGCAGCGTTAATTCACTGTTGGTAGCTTTTAAGACAACAGTGAGGCTATTTCGAGGCGAGCGTGCTCCATCGTCGACCACATCGTCGCTTACCATCAGGCTATCAATGACAAAAAAATATATTGCCGAATTTATAGTTTTGTTATTTTACTTCTGAGTTTAACAGATTAGAAAATTACTCAGCCCATATACCTACGTATATGTATATAGGCATGCATGAACTTCACAGTTTCAAAGATCATAAATTACTTGACAGATTACGATAAAGTTGTTTGTTTTATTCATCGATGTAATAATTTTATGCCCACACTAGCTACTGCCAGCGGCTTTTCCCGCGTGGAATTAGTACTTCCCTCGTTATAAACTTTCAACCCCCTTTTCACCCCCTTATAGGTTGAATGTCTATAAACCCTTTCTTAGTGTACCTACTCTTCACAAAGAACACACCCTCCTAATTTCATGTCTCTAGGACCAGTGCTTTAGGCTGTGCGATGATATATCAGTCAGTCAGTCAGGACTTTGTATTATATACAGCATGTAACAAAAACCCTGTCCGATCCTGAAGGGTATTACTTGGTATCGTACTGCGAACACATATACGTAATCATTTAATAGATAAGAGATTATTATTTTTCCCCAATGAAAATAATTAATTTAAAAAAAAAGAAAAACTTATCAAAGGCAACACTGAGCGCTCGACAAAGTTCACCTACTGTTTCGTGTCAAACATCGGCGCCTGAGCGAGACAGAGTGCCTACAGCGCGGCTAGTGCAGGGAGGGCGGTATCGTTTGAAAAAAAAACTTTTTACAAAAAAAATACAACCGACTTCCATAAATAATACTAAAAAATGCAAAATAACTTTAATTACGGAAGTCGGTGTTTCTAGTTTGGTTTCTTCGTTATTTGACACCGACTTCCGAAATAAAAGTTATTTTGCATTTTTTAGTAAGTATTATTTATGGAAGTCGGTTGTATTTTTTTTGTAAAAAGTTTTTTATTTTTCACTTTTTAGTTGTTGTACCCCATTCTAAAACTAAATTAGTAGTCAAGTTATGACCGAATTGATAGCCCCAAAAATAGGGAATTTGAACATAGTGGTGAAATTAGGGTGTATCAGGGTGAACTGTACAAATCTGTATACCCCTTCAGAGCGTATCAGCGTGATGTAATGTTGTGAAGTGGTGAAAACAATATACAGACATGCTATTGCAGCAATTCTGGAAGGTTTGCTATAATTTTTTGAAGAGTTCCATTGTGTATCCCCGAAGTTCTTTATCAGATCTTCACCAAATTAATCTTCAAAATCGGTTCACGTAGTAAAAAGTTATGAGGTTTTACCACTTGTGAAGCCCCATGGCAAAATCCGGGTTGTCAAATTAAACCCCGAGGACAACCCGGGTTGACAGCCGATATTTTTTTTTTTATATTCTCAGTAATTTTTTTTTTTTTTGGTCCGACTCACCGGTGAGTTTCGGGGCTTTACAGGTTAAGTTTTTTACACATAAAAAAAAAAATAAAAAAAAATTACAGTCGAATTGAGAACCTCCTCCTTTTTTTCAAGTCGTTTAATAAAATAGGTAAAAATGAAAAGATTTCGCCGGCCGGTGGAGTGTTATCAACTTATGAAAATGTTCCATATTTAATGTTAAATTTTTTACGTATGTTAAACCAGGAATACACCTTTATTGGATCGGACAGGGTTTTTGTTATATGCTGTATATACAGAAGATATAATATTTATTTATATATCGGCTGTCTACATATACTATATAGCAAGTAAATACAGGTTATGACGAGTGTACGAGTATCATCCATTTCTCTGTCATGTTCTTTAATCACCAGGTCTGTGGTAATAATTAGAACTTACAACTATCTGTTAGATATCAAGGAATCATTTATTTATTTACTAATTTATGTACACACTTAAATATATTAATAATGATGTCTACGTTATACATTTGGTACGGAACCCTTAATGTGCGAAATCCGACACGAACTTGGCCAATTTTTATTTTTTGAGTTTTTTTTTTCTTTCACCAAAGTGTGCAAGCATGGTGATCAACTCTCTTTATGAGAAGAGGCCTTTGTTCTACAGTGGGATGGATAGTCACAGGCATGTATTTACCCAATCATGTGATAAAATATCACTATCTCTTATCAGTCCACAGATGCTTATCAATCGCTATACAAAAGCCTGTAATCTCTATGAAAATACCTCATAAAAATATTGGCATGACTAATTTTAAATTTTGAAATCCAAAAATATTGGGAAATATTTCAGATTTCGTGATTGTGTGAAAGATTTTGTGACTAAAGTCTCATAAGAATATTTTAGTTCATGATTTGAAACTGACCCTCAGTTTGTGGAAAAATGGAGGAGCTCGTGGCTAAAGTAATAACAGCTGCACGGTTGATCCATCAGGTTAAGCTATGCTTGCGGGGTTGGTCCATGGATGGGTGACCATCTTCACATACCGAGACTCTTCCGTCCCTCGGGAACGTTAAGCCGTTGGTCCCGGCTGTCAGTCGTAGATCTTTGGCAGTTGTTACGTCGTCAGTTGTCAGAAGCCCGAAAGTCTGACACCCAGTCCTACCAAGGGGTATCGTATTGTGGGTTTTAGTCAGTAAGAGTCTGACACGCCCTCCCGCTCCACCCAGAGCGGGAGATGTCATTGGATGATTTCCCACAACCCCACAATCCCAGAACCCAGTCACTGGACTGGGTTCTGGAGGTCAGATAGGTAGTCGCTCCATGTAAAATACTGGGTGCTTCGATGACTTTCCTAAGTAACAACAAACTATTCAGACTACGGAAAATAAAAACATGGAATTCTGAGAAATATTTTCCTTAAACTTTTTAGAAGTTCACTAGTTTATGAACCGATTTCAAAAAGGAGAACGTCAATTCGTCTGTATCTTTTTTTGTATGTTTGTTACGCGATTATTATTATTCAGCCAGATATGAATTGATTGGATGATTCTGTTTTGTTTGGTAGGTCGAATTGGTGGTCCCATATAAATTGCATCGAAATTGATTCAGTGCTTTTTGAAAAAATCAACAAAAGTACAACCGGCTTCCAAAATGAAAACACAAAAATTTACAAACTAACTTCAATTTTGAAAGTCGGTTTCAAATAACGAAGAAACAAAAACTAGAAACACCGACTTTATTTTCCTACGAATTATTGTTTGTAAACGTGCAAAACGTAGGCGAGGAATACTTGTATAATCGTCTATTTCCAACTAACTATATTGGTGTCATCCTGTCTGTCGGTATATCAATAAACAGTGGACTATATAAACGTCTCAATCATCTCTTACAGCCATTTCCTGGCACCATTTACGAAAACAAAACCCATCTATTTGTCAACTAAGTTACACACAAAACTGGACCTTAATTAATAAAGTAATTAGTGTTTTAATTACCTTGCACAACTGCGCCGAATGTTAACAACACGACACAATATACCACTCTCATATTTGTTTTTCACTTAAACATAACGTTTATAAATACAATGTTATTAATTGTTTTGACGGATGACACGTCCGTTCCCGATCGATGCTAGTTCAGCACTGAAAAGTCAGTAGTGAATAACAAGTAGGTACTGATAACGATGATGTTAGGGCTAGCTTACACTGCGGTGTAAACTTATGACCATTGACTAATGAGTTGAACGCTTCGGCATCGCATGATACCGAGCGTCATTAATCGCACCGATGTGATACGATGACGTAGATAAGTCTGACGCCAGTCGACATGTTGACCTTGGGTTATAGAGAGCATAGCGTCGAGATTGGGACGACATCATCATTACAGCCGAAAGACGTCAAGCTGGCGGTCTTTTTAGGGTTCCGTACCCGAAAGGATCATACGGGTCCCTATTGCTTACACTCACGTGTCCAGCTGTCCTTGTATCCGTCTGTCCGTGTGTCCGTTTGTCTGTCTGTCCATCGTCTGTCACAAAATTTTGTTCGTAAGAATTTTTTAACTTCCCAATGACTTATGAATTTGAAATTTGGTGAAAACGTTTATTATTACGTATATTTCATAACTTGTTGTCCCCGAAAAAGTAGTTAGCTTTTTCAAAATTATATCGGTATGCGCTTGCTAAATCAATATAAATAAAACCGGCAAACTGCGTGCCAGACTTTGTACATTTAGGGTTCCGTACTTCCGAAAATATGTGTATGTGAATATACACACATCCAAGTCCAACCCGCCTTTGTGAAATACAACAACTATAACTCTAGCTTGCACACCGTTTTTCCTTAGCTGAAAAAAGGGTCCAAACGGAGCCCTACTGCTGACACTTACGTGTCCGTCTGTCCATCGTCTGTCACAAAATTTTGTTCCAAATACTTTCCGTTGACCTATGAACTTGAGATTTGGTGATAATGTTTATTATTACGTATATTTTACTAACAAATACCAATAAATTGATAAATAAGATTTTTGTTTGTGTAATTCCATCATTTGGTCACACTAGAAGGTGATCAGGGTCTGGTTATATATATATACTAGCTGTGCCCGCGACTTCGTTCGCGTGGTTGTCGAGAACAAAACAACGTCGTTTAGATAAGAGTATATCACCTTTTTGATGATTTAGATAAGAGTCCTGACTTTGGTATAGTTGATTACGTTAATGCTTCTCTATATACTATGTTAGCGGTGGAATTACCCGGAGCATATACAAAAAGGTTGTTTGGGTTGCTAACACGTGATAGAGAAACATAGAGTTGGCCGTGTGAAAAACAATCAAAAGTAAGGTCTACACCCGCAACGGATAACGTCTGGCCTTGGGCTTTATTAATAGTCATAGCGTAACAGAGGCTTACAGGAAATTGCACACGTTTGAAAGTAAACGGAAAATTATTGGGGATAATGGGTATCCTGGGAATGAAAACAACATCACCGGAGCCGCAACCTGTTAAGATTTCGGCTTCGATGACATTTCGTTGGAGATTTGTTACTCTCAACCGAGTTCCATTGCATAGTTTTGGTGGGCTTAAATTTCTGAGTAGAATGATTGGTACTCCGACTTTTAAATAAATTTTGTGTGCTGGAAGACCTGGTGTATTTAGAGAGTCTAAAAACTCTACTGGATAGTGGGTGGCATCTCCTTCTTCTAAAACCGTGTTAATAGATAAATATTCCCTACTTTCTCCAGAAACATGTACCAATATTTGAGAATTTATTGCTGCTGCTTGGTCGTTGCGAGGTGCCAAAATAGCTCGTTGGCATAGCCAAGCAGCGTCATGGTTCGAGATCTCTGATGGATCTCCGTATACAGAGGAAATGAGTTCCTGCTGTGAGGCAACAGAAGAACACAGGCTTTCGACTAAAGTTACTTTACCTCCTTCTTGAGTCGGGTATGTGCCGTTACCAATTTGAAGTAGTAAATTTGAGAAAACCTGCGCGTTTGCGTCACCTCCCAAATATGCTCGCATATTAAAGCTCAAATTAGTTAATATGACACTACGCCATAAAATAGAGCTCTTTAAACAGGCACCTATTTCATCGGCCCTCGTTCCTCTGGGTATTATAGGGAGTGTCTGCCTGAAGTCTCCACAGAATAGCACCGTTAAGCCTCCCATCGGTCGGTCATTTTGTCTTATATCTCGCAACGTTCTATCTACAGCTTCCACAGCTTTACGATTTGCCATCGTACACTCGTCCCAAACGATAAGGGCGCAATCGCGTAAAACCCTTGCTTTATCACTATTGCGAGACACGTTGCAAACAGGGTTTTCTGTGCGGTCCAAGTCGATTGGTATTTTAAATGTTGTATGTGCAGTTTTTCCTCCTGGTAATAAAGTGGCAGCTATTCCTGAGGAAGCGACGGCAAGGGCAATTTTGTTTTGGCTCCTTATTTGAGCCAAGATAACTTTAGTGAGGAAAGTTTTACCTGTTCCACCAGGTGCATCTAAAAACAGCATTTCTCCTAATGAATGTTCTACACTACAGCATACTCTATCAAAGATTTGACGTTGTTCTGTCGTCAAATTTGAACAGCCATTTCGCAATATTTCTGCTAACTCTTCGGGGTTGTAATTTATTTCAGATGTATACTCCCTATTAATTCGTTCCCCACCAACTGTCGGTGTCGGCAAGCCGTATTGACTGAGGGGGTTCCCTCCTATACTTGTAACTATATCTTGTATAGCCAGCAAAGCCCTATTATGGCAGCTTTCACGTACTTGGTCAGAAGTTTCACTATTTATATTTTGCTGTCTCAAAAAATCTTCGGCAAACGCGTCTTTATATTTTTGCCACAACTGCCCAGCGTCCGATAGGCCACAAAATGTCAACAAAATGGCAAATAAATGGCGCAAACGATGTGGACTATCACTGACGCATGCTTCGGCTAAAGCATCATCCCAATGCTGATCGCCATCTAATAAATGCCGTGCGCGGCAAGCAGCTTGAAATGTGGGATATTCTATATCGTCCACTTTGCGGAGCTCAGCAAAAGAAGTAGGTCCTCGCACTGTGTGAAGAAGAAGGCGTAAATAATAACACTCTGCATTATTTGGGTGCACCGTGTATACTCTTCCAATCACGTGTTCTTTAAAAATGCCGGACTCGCCTTCTACAGCAGTTCCACGTCTCCTGCGATTAAAAACACCTTGCTGCTTGTTATAAGTATAATAATGTGGCACTTCATTGTACAACAGAGACTTAGCGAAATTGTCTCTTTCGCAAAGGCGAAAGAATGCGAGCAAGGTGGTTTGTCTTGGGTTGTTCATTCTTTCTGCCACATTTTCTGGCTGAAAGTAAACTCGCTGCCCGCCTTCCAGGTGCACGTCAAGATGGATGACTGGCGGATACCTTTCATGAATAGGGAAACTCAAAATGCGCCAAACTGCCTCCGAAGAGCTTATGTATCGGCCAGATTGATACCTTGTCACTTCATCAAATTGGTTGTTATTTCTTAGTGCTATCATGGCTTGATCACTACCTTTATTAACATATTTACATATATATTTTATAGATTCGACGCTATTACAAATTTCAACATTAATGTGTGCTTGAAAAGCGTTTGACAAAACTGGAGAATACGGTACCACCCAACTATTATTTAGAATTATTTCTTGTCCACGGAATCTGACAGTAGCTGTGAAACCACCTTGTGACGGTGATCTTCGCCGGTATTGCGGATACCCATTTTCCCCAGCCATAGTTAGTTCTTTCAGTGCTCTGGGGTATTTTTTTGAGCATTGACCATCTTTCATGCACGGTGATTCCCTGTTTAAGAGGCCACATGGCCCGTGAACCATATGTGTTTTTACTATGTCATGCAAAATCGGATCTGCATTATAGTCCGGAAATTCTGCACTTATGACACTGTCTATAGCATCGGGACGAATTTTTTCTTCCAGCCACAGAAGAATGTGCGCGTGGGGTAAACCACGCTTTTGCCACTCGACGCTATACATAAAACAAAGAGTTGAACCGAAAACTTTCTCCTTTGTAAGTAGATTAATCAAGACTTTGAGTTTTAAATGAAAAATCCTAGCAATAATTTCATGTCTGTCGTATGACGCCTGTCCTGTGAGAAGTGCCTGGCAAATCTCCGTCCACTTTGGATTTGTTGTAAATGTTATAAAAAGGTCCGGCCGGCCGTATTTACGGACGTAACAAAAAGCATCTTGCGTTCGTTCGTGCATATACCGCGGACCGCCTGTGAAACTGGATGGCAAAATAACCAATCGACCCAAGTTTTCGACGTTATTATCTGATTGCATGGCGTCCCGCAAGTGCACGTATTCTTCAGCGCGTAACCGTCGCTGGTTAGTGCGAATATACACTAAACGTTCAGTTTCTATTTTTGCGTACATGTCCACAATAAATTGGCTGAACAAACCACGAAATCGTTGCAAATATACGAAACTGTTTTGCCTTATTTGTAAAAGGTAGGAATAGTATTGTTGAGCAGATATTTTTTTTTGATAATTAGTGACTCTCGTAGTAGGGTTCACTTGGTACAGCCCAAAATTGTACCCATCTTCACCATGACAATAAATTAGTGGATATTGCAGGGCGTCGTAAGCTCGGTGGGTTTCCAAAATGCGTTGAAGGCGATCGTCGCGTGTACGCAACACGATATCACGTCTCTCACACTCCTGGTCGACTAAAACAACTGCAACTTCATCTGCGACGGGTGCATTGTGTCTTCCACGGTGTTCACCCACAGGACGTCTATCGGCACTTATAACAATTTTGAAATCATTGCTGCCTTGTGGAATTGACTCCAATGCAGCTTTGAATTCACGAACGTACTGGTTAACGTGATGCAGCAATTCTTGAAGTTGACCCAAAAGCTCAGCATTGAGCTGGGGAAAATTGTGATTTCTAACATTGAGCTGTTGCGTGTAATCGGATACAAAATAAATTTGGAGAAATTTGGGTTCATTTTCTGGCAGCAAAGATCCAATAAGGTGATAAACTTGACCTTGTACTTTGAAGGTTGGCATGAACGGTCCTTCCGTTATTTGTTTTGCCCCAAAGGAAGTCATTTGGAAAGCACTGTTATATAAACGAATATTATCCAAAAAACGGTTCGACTGGGGATGATCGCCATTCAGGAGACTTTTAAGTAAGTGTGGTGGATCTTGGAAATTTGGAAGAACAATTTTTCCATTTGAGCAGCACATTCCATCTGTCTCTTTCCTCCATTTCAAAGCATGACAAAAATTACAAATTTCTCTCATGTCACCCACGAAAGTAAAGCCAGCATAATTAATTCTAGACGAATATGTGAACCCTGATTTTTCCCTATTGTCCCAAGGTAATAAAATATTTGCATCGTCATTTTCCATGGACTCATCAGCTCCGCTATTTGTTTCTCTATTCATATGGTATCGAGCTCGTTCTATTTCTAGGCGAGATTGACGTTGTTCTGCTGTTTCTGCTCGTCTTAGTTCATCTATTCTTTCCCTTTCAGATGCAAGATAACTTTCATTGTTTCTTTGTACACCTACATAGTTATGTCTAGCTATTTGTAATCGTTCTTCTCTTTGGGAGAGAGATTCAGACTCGCGCGAGAGAGCGTGTCGCTCTCGGTCAGATGACAGACGTGCTTGGCGTTCCTCGATACTCTCTTGAGAACGCAAAGTCGCGGTCCGAGTTCTTTGCGAACTTAAGCGCGACTCCCTTTCTGTGAAAGTCTCTGACTCGCGTGAGAGAGACTGGCGCTCCCGATCAGCAGACAGCCGAACTTCGCGTTCCTGGATATTCTCTTGAGAACGCAAAGTCGCGGTCCGAGTTCTTTGCGAACTTAAGCGCGACTCCCTTTCTGTGAAAGTCTCTGACTCGCGTGAGAGAGACTGGCGCTCCCGATCAGCAGACAGCCGAACTTCGCGTTCCTGGATATTCTCTTGAGAACGCAAAGTCGCGGTCCGAGTTCTTTGCGAACTTAAGCGCGACTCCCTTTCTGTGAATGTCTCTGACTCACGTGAGAGAGAGTGGCGCTCCCGATCAGCAGACAGCCGGTCTTCGCGTTCCTGGATACTCTCTTGAGACCGCAAAGTCGCGGTCCGTGTTCTTTGTGAACTTAAACGTGACTCCCTTTCGGTGAACGTTTCCGATTCACGTGAAAGAGCGATGTGCTCTCGGTTAGCAGATAACCGTGCTTCACGATCTTCTTCCGATTCCTGAGACCT
This sequence comes from Polia nebulosa, assembly GCA_951329385.1. NCBI lineage: Eukaryota > Metazoa > Arthropoda > Insecta > Lepidoptera > Noctuidae > Polia > Polia nebulosa. Next base: position 1,163,727 of record OX589611.1, on the reverse strand, counting down.
ACAAAGTCTCATCCTTTTCGCATTTCGGCTACGCAGCGAAAGGTTAGTTTTTTTTCTTTGAGGCATTTTCAAGGAAAATTAAAGCAATAAACAAAACTAACAACACTTATGACTGAATAGCCTACAAACTTAAAAGATCGGTGCGTCGAACAGTCTAGTGTGACAACGTATCGTCTGTTCGTGGTCGTGACTCAACGAATTGGCAACACTTACTTACTGTATAACGATTGGCACTATTGGATTCAAACTACGAAGTAAATCAAATACAATCTTTACTTCGTACTTCAAACCAATGACCAAAGTTGACCAAACGAAACCAATAAGATAAGCAAATACTTTTTTTTCGACCAATTTAGAAAATCGATAAACCAAGCAACCAAAGAACTTTTACGACACACGCAAGAACTTTTAAGACACCTAACGAAACCCAATTTGCCTAGTAAACACGGTGGACGTCATCCTCGCGCGGAAAATCTTAACACCGCGATTCAGAAAATGACGTCATTTGCACAACGCCATCTATCGGATTTAGATTTCAACTATCAACATTAGTTCTATTTTTAGTCTTAAGATGTCGTTGCAAGTACTATACTTAATTGCGTAACGTAATATTTTACTTCTTGAACTCACTAAATTAATCATATCTTTTGATAGAGTGAACCGATTTCGATAAAACAAAAACTAAGTTAATCCTCAAGTTGCGTATAATTTTTGTATATAAACATTGTCAGCATTGAATTCGTAGATTTTACGTGATGTGCGCACAAACAAACAGACAAACAGACAAACAGACAAAAATTTCAAAAATGATGGAAATGGGTTCTGTTACTTATCTTTTCACACGCTGGCTATTTTTTGTTTCAATTTCTTCAATGTACAAAAATGACTTTTCTACAGATTTATTATATGTATAGATATATAGGATCTTCTACCATACAATATAGCATCGTCGTGTTTAGACTCATTGGATATGTACTTTCTGACAAGTGTCATTAAACTAGGTGGTTACTAGGATCTGATGATAGAGCCAGAAGTACCATAGATACTAAAAAGAAAGTGCCGTAGGTATTGTTTGGTCTCTTCGATTTTGTCTTGAAACTAAAGTACCAGGCATAGTTCAGGGTCTAAAGTTGGATCTAAAAGGTCATCATAGGAAACTTTCTACTTAACCAGGCTAGTTAAATTTGTCTTGACAAGTTAGCACTTCGATTTTCTTTTGACTGACAAGAAGTTACAGGGCAGCTACATAGCTAGAAGAATAATGTCAGATTGCCGCTGCCCCAGGTAACTGACTCTTTCGGCCTCAGAGTTGATACGCTCCTGGTGTCAGGATAAGTATTTCAATAAATTCTAATGTTAAAAAGTGTAAAATAACGCATAGATAAATTAAAACCTTTTTAAAACGAGCTTCAATCAAATAAAAACGAAAACTATAACATATTCTGAACGTTTCTTACACTGTTTTAAGGCTATGCCTAAAATATTACAGTTGTACGCAAATGTATCTAAGTTTTAATTAGTATTTTTAAGTTCATGTTAAAGGTTGTATTAAAAAGATTTTTTTCTTTTTTTAAAGCTATTTAAAAATATGTTTTTAGTTTGGAACCCTTTGCGCGCGAGTCCGACTTGCACTTGACCGGTTTTTTTTATAGGGTGAGAAATCATCTGATAATTTCTCCAATTCAGGGCGAAGCGGGACTCAGACTCTTACTGACTAAATCCCACTCGTCTTCCTTCAGTTGCCTTTTGCGTTCTAGGGCGACTCTATCAAATACTCCCACGACTCTGGTCTGGTTGCCCACCCATGTCGCCTACAGCGTGTTAACCTTATATTTTGAAAGAAATATTTTTTTATTGCAAGTCTGCACTACAGTGTGACATTTGAGGTGCAAGCCACCTGCTTATAGCCTTGACCTTTTTTTTTTTTTTTTTTTTTTTGGGGGGTGGGAAATCATCCAATGACTTCTTCCGCTCTAGGGTGGAGCGGAAGGGTGTGTCAGACTCTTACTGACTAAAACCCACCCCTGTTCCTCCCTGCCTCGAGTGCCCGGGGGCGAGGTAACTCTTTCGAATTTATCCTCCACCCCCGCTTAGCGTGCGTATCTGTAGTAGGAACAGGTTTATGGCGAGGACGGATCTCTTTTTTATGTTATGTATTTTGTCAAATTAAATATTTTATACTTATCACTTTCTTCTTTACCTACCTATAATAATAATTTATTTATTTATTCAAGTTACAGGGACTCATATACACAGGTTAAATGAACACAAATAGGTAATACATTAAATACACACAATATATTAAATATTTCAATTCACACAAAACAAAGCTACAACACGAAAGGTATCCTGATCTCGTCTGGGCCTGCAGTCTCGACATAGTTAACGATCGCTATGTCCTAACTATCGGTCGCTACGTCGGAAAAATAATTGATTTTCTTAAAATAATGTACAGAGACCAGCAGATCAGTTGATCAGTTTTCATGAAAAATAGTGCTTGCAAGTTAAAATTTACGCCGTCTCTGTACATATTTCAAGAAAATCAATTATTTTTCCGACGTAGCGACCGATCGTTAGGACGTAGCGATCGATTGTTAGGACGTAGCTATAGCTATAAACGTCGAGACTGCAGGGCCAGATCTATGATTTATTTTATAACCTGCATAACTATATCTATAGGTACTTAATATTACGAGGTTAAGTTTGTGAGTTTGTGAAGTTTTAGGGGTAATCTCTGGATCTGCTGAACCGATTTTGAAATTATTTTACCAATTAAAAAAAAGAAAGCCACGTTATTTTTGAGTGTCATAGGCTATAATTTTTTTAAATCAACGCAAAAGAAGTCGCGGGCGAATTGCTAGTTTTGAATAAACCTACAAATACTATGTATGGGCACCCCAACACACGTCACGTAGATACGGCCGCAGTAGTGTTGGGTGTGACTGTACCTTCATGAAAATATACGACAAGGTAAGGGACCTATTCAGACCTACCAGCCTAACAGTCCCTAGGACCCTAAGACCTATCAGCCCTATAGCCTTAACCTATCATGTACCTAGTATGTGGTAAATAAATATATAGATAAGTTCAGGAAGTCTGCACCATGTGACCTAAGGTTACAAATGGATAGTGGACAGGAATTCCAGGTTCGGGAAGGGTACACTCACTGTCAGTCAGATAAGAATATAAAATTCAAATCTGATATATTTACAATATGTTACAGCTTATATCCCCTCAACGCCCCGCCTCTTATCGCAGTTTGACATATTTACGACCGGGCTCATAAAAAACAACTTGCTGAGGTTTCTATTGGAGCGAGGCACTTAAAGTAAACTTTTTTGGGTTGTTGAATAAACAGACCTTAGAATAACATGTAAACAATACTTGTAATTCAAGAGTTGAATTTTATTCAAATTCTGTTATCAACGATTTGTCGGGAATAGTGTGTGTGTGTGTGTGTGTGGGTAGTTGTTAAAACCACTGTATCAATTTACATGAAATTTTGCATGTTGCACTATGAATAGACAAGTAATAGAGTTGTTGTGTTGGAGTTGTAGAGTCCGATATCATATTTTCCTATTATTCACACTCAAAACTTCAAATTACGAAATCAAAACAACATAACGGCTTTTTAAAATTGCGTTTCTGCGTTTGCGTTGCGTTTTGTGTTGCGTTTTTTTTCTAACACTATGTAATAACTATCTAAGAATGCATGTGCACCATGCCAAAGGATATAAGATCTTTAGTTATTTAATAATAGAGGTTTAAGCCGCGTAATCTGGATCGGCATACGGGTATGCCGTCGGGCGTTCAAGGGATATACTACTTTTTCTTAGCACACACTATTATACAAAAATTTTTGTGTCGTAGGCGTGTAAGATGCAACCAAATCATTATTTTACTGGGCCACGCGTCAGCCGGGCCGAGTGCTGATTCAATGTCCAAAGGTAACATTGAAGAACTAAATGATAATTTAATTATTAATACATGTAATGCAAATATTATTTTTTTATCTGAACTTGTAAAATTACACATTTATTTATTATGTTAAAAGTATCTAATATTTGTTTTTTGAGCATAATAGGTTCCTATGTTTGAAGCTGTTACGGAACTGGGCAAGAGATGTCTGACATCTGCCTGACGTTTGTGGGCCTGTAAAACACAGGATTGGTGTCCTGAGTGTGGTATCTACACTAAACGTCTGGCGATGTTTAGGTAGGTTTTACCAGTTCAGACCTTTGTAGTTTATTTTTCTGAAATCTTTGGCAAACCCTCAACTTGTTCTGAAGAGACCTGTAAAACATATTTTGATTTTAAAGAGTATCTATAGAGTTTCTTGACTGCGCTTCTCCAAAGGAACTTACGACATGGTATGGGCAGCAAGGTTCAAGTCTCTGACTGACACTAGTTCATAAGTGCTTTAATGCTTTCTTTATTTCTTCAGCTTTCAATATATTCAAATTCAATATTATCAGGATAAGCAAAACTTCCTATGATTTAAAACTGAGATAGAAAGTGTTAGTAAAAGTCCGATGAACACATTTCTTTACGATTACCCGACCACGTGTGTTGGCAGCGCAACTCGTCAATAAAAATATATATAAATAGCTATTCCTATTAATATAACTTGTGAACGATAGCCCACGCCTGAATGACAGTGCATTCTGCCGTACCGTAAATGTGTCTACACATGTATGCTTCTAGTGTCTCTTTCTCTCATCAGCATTCTCTTACTCCTCAATCAATTCGCCTGGCCTTTTCCCAATAATATCGGGGTTGACTTCCAGTCAAACCGGGTGACGCTGAATACTGATTTTTAGCGACTTGGAGCGACGGCCTATCAGACCTCTACAACCCAGTAACTGGGTAACGCGGTATGCTTTGGCATGACTAGGGACAATTTTTCTGCCTTCTGACTATTCATTACGACTGTCAAAGAACTACAAATGACAGATGAAACCAACGGTTTAACGTGCTTTTCGAAACACGGAGAGGTCTCGATATACAATGGATGGTCATTCATTCACTGACGAGACGACAAGACGAGGATGGCATGTATCGTGGAAGGATTAATTACGAACTAGATAACCTGATTCATAAGGAAACGATTGTTAGGTTCTGCAAGTCCCAAGGTCGCGTAAGTGTATAGGGTCGCGGGAGTGTTTATTTGATGTATTTTTTATGTGTTTTTTGTGCGTGATGGACTTTGCACATTAAGACACATATTATATTAAGGTTTCCATACCAAATGCGGGAATTACCAAAAAAAAAAATCAGATTTATCAATATTTTGTATTTTTTAATAGTATAGTATACGTAATAAACATTATCACCAAATTTCATGTTCATAGGTCAATGAGCAGCTAAAAATTCTTCGGAATAAAATTTTGTGACAGAAGACGGACAGACAGACGGACAGACGGGTAGACGGACACGTGAGTGACAGCAATAGGGCTCCGTTGGGATCTATATAGTCACAAAGGCTTAGATGGACAGGTCACCTGGAAAAAATTAGTGACACCAGAGCTATTAAAATCATGTCCGCAACAGAAAAGACTCAGGAAGCATTGGTAGGATTGTATCGAGGCAGATTTGAGGAAAATAGACAGGAAAACATCTTCTCGAAGGGAGGCCAGAGACTGCTAAATTAAAGAAGATCGTTGAGAAGGACAAGACCCACAAAATAAGTAAGAATGTAATCTTGTGGGTAATAGATATTTTTATATATAAAATTCAAAGTCCTGACTGACTGACTGACTGATATATCAACGCACAGAGACATGAAATTTGGAGGGTGTGTTCTTTGTGTAAATTTTACCCTTACGGGGGTGAAAAAGGGGTTGAAAGTTTATTACGGGGGAAGTACTAATTCCACGCGGGCGAAGCCGCTGGCAGAAGTTAGTAATATATTTTGTATAAGAAGAAGGAAAAAAAAAAAATACGAGACTTAATTTTGGTAACTGCATGTAACATGGCATCGTTACACATCAGTGTGTAACAGCCTTACCACCGCAGCTTATCATTATGTTATCGTTGTATGTTAGCGTATCTTTATCGATATGGCCTATGATATACAGACAGACGGGCTTAATATCTATATCCATATACAATAAGTTCGCTACGTCAATGCACTCATGATCGGAAATATTTAGATGTTGCGTCATTATCAGACATAACCACCCTTAGCTTTTATTGGCTTCCCCTGTAACTATGTATAAAATCTTAGAATTTAAATTTTTCCCACTTCCCGGTTTCCGATTGAGCTGGAATTTTGTTTTGGATGACAATGCGTGGATTGTGCAGGTATTCTGTTCATCCACTACTTACCTTCTTAAAAAAACTATATTGAAAGGGAAATATTGTTGATAAAATTGCGTAAACTGGCTGTCGAGAAAAGGAGAGGCAAACCGAAAGGGGTCCTGTTTTTGCGCCTGTGCAAACTTCGCGAGTTGCAAGGCGTGCCTTGGTCGGGAAAGGGTTTGAAGAAGTCAACCACCCATCATACTGTCCAGACCTGGCGATTATTTCTTGTTTTCTTGAATAAAGATAACACCTCGGAGGACCGTGGACGAAGATTTTCGAGTGGCAAAGAAATGAAAGCAGCAAGAGACGAGCATTTCGAGGGCAGTGATGGATTTCTGTTTAACTACTGTTAACCAATAACACTTACTATATTATAACATTTACTTAGAAACCAGAAATATTAACGCCTTATTGAACTATAATATTACAACACTTCAAATTGCATCTTTGCGGTTAAAATTTTATCAGGCGTTTATTTTGTTACGCTGCCTGAATACATATTATTTTCCAAACATATGCCTAGCTATGTGACCTGTATACTAAACAATAAGTTTATTTATGTTTACTTATTTATGTTTATTTATTCCTACTTTACAACAAGTTCCATAGCCAAACATTATTTTGGAAACCTTCTTTGCCGGAATCTGCGTTTACTGATAGCTATTATACCTTTTTTTTCGTGGGGTGGGAATTCATCCAATGACATCTCCCGCTCTAGGGTGGAGTGAGAGGGCGTGTCAGACTCTTACTGACTAAAACCCACCCTTGTTCCTTCCCTGCCCTGAGTGCCCAGGGGCGCGGTAACTCTTTCGAATTTATCCACAACCCCTGGGCAGGCATCGGCCATGACGGGCCCCGTCATTATTGCTGACAACTCTTTGACTACGCGCCGTCGACTCTCGGGCCTAGTGCTGATCGGACGGCGAGCTACCGCTGCGTCTGCAGGCCCGGGTAGCTATTTATACCTTGGCTTGACGTTTTTATATCTAGGTCAAATTATTTTTTTTTAATTTTACAATTCTTTAAATAAATACATAAAATATGCATGGTCATAGAATACTAATACGATACTAAATAATTAATAAAATTAGTTTTTATTTAAAGTACCTATTACAAAATATTATTTCATTATTATTGAATATGATTAACAAGTGTTAGGTGTACCTACTATACTTGGTCCTTTTTTTTGTTTTTGGGGCTGGTAAATCATCCTAAGACTTCTCCCGCTCTGGGCGGAGCGGGAGAGCGTGTCAGACTCTTACTGATACTGACTAAAACCCACCCCTGTTTCTTCCCTGCCCTAAGCGCCCAGGGGCGCGGTAACTCTGTTTCGAATTTATCCACGGAGTGGTCTTGGTCTTGGTTCCATGTGCTGAATGTGATCATCATGGTGGTTTTAGTGAGGTAAGAATCCCACACTCCCTGGCACCAGGACTTTTGGGGAAAAGTTTCCCCAAAAGTCCTGGCGCCTTTTGAAGGTTTCCCCCAAACACAAAAAAAAAGTGTACCTACTATACTTAAAGCTCATGCTTAGCTTTATTTCGTTACCAGTTTGCAGTAACTTAAAATGATAAAAAACTGAGAGCACTTTCACATTAAGGGTACCTAACAAAAATCGTATCTTTGCAAGGAAAATAAAGATATAAGAATCCTATGTTGCGTTGTTACATACCTACTTAGTTAGTTGAAACATCCTACAGTGTTGGAAATGGTGGATTTTGCTGTTTTTATAGTGCATCAACTGCAATTTTACCGATACCATTCGAAACCATAGACAAACTAATTGCAAAGTATGGACATTGCTGTTTTTGAAACTAGCTGACTCTATCAGAAAATATGTGATCAATATCATGTCTGATAAATGTCTCATAAGTACCTACTAATGTCGGTAAATTACCTACGTTATTTTTTTACAAGTTTTACAGGGATTTACATGCTTAGTTATAGCGCCATCTAGGAGTCATAACCAGTACCAGTAAAGTTACTGACGTCGCTAATTCTGATGTAGTAATTCATTAAACCAATAGATTTCGCTTTTTAGACATGTTAATTTGTGCACTATTTTTCTAAATACATGACAGCATACAACTGTTCGTATATTCATGACCTAGGATAACACCAACATTGTTGAAACTTCCTTCAGACTTTTTAGCTAACATAACCTTGTGCTAATAAAACCTTGAGTCACGGTCAAAATTATTTGCAATTTTTAAAATAGGTAATTAATTTAATGTTTAAATCACACTTTACCGAATTCAGCCAGATAAAAAAATTAAATACGCTATAAAGAATAGAATCGAGCTTTACAGTAAATGACCTTAGCCGAGGCCATGTCCTCGCTCCAAGGTCGCTTGGCCTTGCTTGGAAGGTCGCCCTTGGCAGGATATCGGCTTTAGACTCGCGATAATAACCTTGAATTGAAGGTCAGTGCTCAGTGACACTTCTGCGGCCATTTTTAACAAATTCATATCTATTTTTGTCAGTTATTGATAATATGGACCTCACCAAAACTAAAGTTGTGGTTTTGATGAGTTCACCCGGTTCACCTCTACTATTATTAGACTGGGTCTAGCAATGACGATGATTATAACGTAAAAGGTAAATAATATACTACAGAGATGTAAAAACTTATAAGTTTACTATCCGCCTTGATAGATGGCGTTGGGAGCGAATTAGAAGTCGTTATGGTTTCGTTCCCAACGAGAGTATAAGGCTACGTATTCTGCAACGCTAAAATTAGCTAGGCTGCTCTTCGAAAATAGAAAAGATATTTTTTCGAGCAACGTGGCTATGTCGTGCTTGTGTAATGAATTTCTACGTGGAAATATAATCATAGGTTATTGAGGTGGATGCTCCAGGGTAGCCCGCGAAATTCAAATTTTCTTACGTTTTTCATGATTTTATGAAATACTTACATTTGAAATCAATTCTAACTGAGAGAGATGTATTGATGATTTTAATGATTATAATTCTATAAATACTCACTTGCTACGACCGCGAATCAAATGTTGACCAAGATACAACCTGACACTGACCTGCAAATTGCAAAAAACGTAAGAAAATTTGAATTTCACGGGCTACCCTCGAGCATCCACCTTAATATTCTCTTTCCTTTTTAGTAACTAAATAATAATAATAAATCTCTTTATATTTACGCTACTTTGGCCCATAGACCTTACAAAATAACATTTATATTTTATTACACTTTGCGTTAATATAAAGAAACTTAGCTGATAGCAATAAATACTTGACCAGGTAGTGTAGGTATGGGTATATATTTCGCAAGAAGTTGTAACTGGCATTTTGTAGCATTAATAAAATAAATGAAAGTTGTGCTCTGTTATTCATCATCATTTCAGCCGAAAGACCTTAGGCACTTCGGTTGATCCTAAACCACCTACAATTATGTATATATTATATTATAATAAGTAAAAAAGTTAATATTTAAAATACTAATAAGTATAATATAGCCATTAGTAGCAACCCGCCCCGGCTTCACACGGATACAATTATACACACAAACCTCCTTCGTTTATCGTTCTTTATATTAGATATTGAAAATCAAATCAAAATCCGTTCAGCAGTTAGGGTTCCGTACCCGAAGGGCAACCAACGGAAACCTGTTACTAAGCCAAATGTTCACAGAATGTGTATTTCTGTTGCCGCTATAACAACAAATCCATCATTCTCCTTCCCTTATCCCAATTTATTTGGGGTCGGCGCAACATGTCTTTTTCTTCCATACTCCTCTATTAGTCGTCATCTCTGTAGTCACCCCCTTTTTACCCATATCCACTTTCACACAGTCCAACCATCGTTTCTTTGGCCTTCCCCTACTTTTATAGCCATCCACATCCATACGCACGACTTTCCTAACAACATTTTCTTCATTGCTCCGCACTACGTCCCATACCACGTTAAATAACAACAAATTATTAAAAAAAAAAAAAATAATAATGGGTGCTCTCGTACTAGAAACGTGTTTTTTTGGCTTTTTTTGCTCGATATTAATAATGGCAACAAGTAGACGCGTATAATTTTGTAAGATGGTACGGAACCATACATGCGCGAGTCCGACTCGCACTTGGCTGGTTTTGAGTATATCGCGAACAGACAGACAGACAGACACAGTAGGGGACTTTATAATCTGTAGTTGAGTTTATACTTAATTCAAACAATTTCACTTCTTTAAAAAACGATTTAAAAAAAAAAAAACAACCGACTTCCATAAAAAATGTAACTATTCGGTAGTCAGTGTCTCTAGTTCTGTTTTTTCGTTATTTTACACCTTTTTTATTTTTCACTTTTAGTGGTTGTGACCCATAAATAAATAAATAAATAAAAAAATAAAAAAAGCCCGTTTATTCCTTAATAATAATACATTGTTCAGTTTGGTTATACAGTTCATTATAAGTCTAATTACTAACAATTAAGGACCCCTCTTTTGGGTAAAGGCCTCCTCCAGTTTCTGCCATTTTTCTCGGTCTTTTGCCAGTGTTAGCCAATGCTGGCCGGCCACTTTGCACATTTCGTCAGCCCATCTCTCTTGTGGTCTCGTGTTTTCTTTTGCCTTTTGGGCCTGTCCACTTAGTCACTTGTTTGGCCCACTTATCGCTGTGAGATCTGGCTACATATCCTGCCCATTTCCACTTTAGCTTCTGTGAGTGTTTCAGTGCATCTATTATTTTGTTTTTTTTTCTTATTTCAGTGTTCTGTTGTTTGTCTTTTATTCTTATATTTAAAATGCTTCTTTCCATGGCGCGTTGGCATACTTGTAATTTACTTCTTGCCTCTTTGTTGTAAGTCCATGTTTGGCAGCCATATGTGACCCATAACTAAAACTAAATAGTAAAGTTATGCCCGAATTGATAGACCCAAAAATATTGAATTTGAACATAAATAATGAATTAAAGCCCTACTATCGGCCAAGTGGCGCTCTCATTGAATAAAAATTCGTATCTTAGCATAGAAAATAAATATTAAAGAATCATATCTTGCGTTTGTTACAAATAGGATAAGGTATTTTTACGTTGTTAAAACAGGACTCAAAGTGTTTCGTATCCAAAGTAGTAAGCAGAAGTACCAAAAACGGCCATTTGTGGTACTTTTGCTTATTACTTTTGATACGAAACATTTTGAGTATTGTTTTAACTACGTAAAAATACCTTATCCTCTTTTTATTAAACGCAACATAGGATTCTTTTACCTTTATTTTCTACGCTTTGCTACGATATTTATTCAATGAGGGCGCCACTTGGCGGATATATACGCCTTAAGGAGTATTGGGGAGAACTGTACAAATCTGTTTACCCCTTCAGAGCGTATCAGCGAATTACGAAGGCTGTAGCCGGAGGATAAAAAAAAACACGATTTATTAACTTAATCCGTCAGGCCCCTCGCGTCTCCTTAAGCAGACGCGACAATAGGTTTTTAATTGTTTATTTTTAGAAAGAATTACAATAGTACTTATATACTAGAATAGTCGACAATCGACCGATGCTGTGTCAAAAGTGACGATTTCACACGGTGCGCGTGGTCCTGTGTCAACTGCATCACGTTATGTGCTGAGTCGGCACTTCGTACCCGTGGCTACTGCGATACGTGGTAACTGGGTAAACGCTTGTCAGCGGTTTAGGTTTTGAACGAGTATGTAACACCTCCCCCCGAAGATCAGCAACTATTGCGAAATCTTGTTTTGAAGAGATGATGAATAACTGGTTCTATTGGGATCCTGGATTTGAGCATAAGTTACCTGAAGGTGTGACTGTGTTTACCGAATTCCCCTCAAACTTAAGGGGAAGATTTATAAAACAATGGTCAGACCTGCTGTCTTGTATGGTTCAGAATGTTGGGCCACAAAAGGGATGATTGAAAATCAATTGCATCTAGCTGAGATGAGAACGCTAAGAGCGATGTGTGGTATTACACGCATGGATAGAATTAGGAATGAGTATATAAGAGGAAGTCTGTTGACTGAAAAGTTGTGTGGAAATCTGTTGACATGGTATGAAAAAAATGTCGTGAGGAAAGTCTTGTGTATGGATGTGGATAGGTATAAGAACAGGGGAAGGCCAAAGAAACGATGGTTGGACTGTGTGATAGAAAATATGGGTAAAAAGAGGGTGACTACAGAGATGACGACTAATAGAGGAGTATGGAAGAAAAAGACATGTTGCGCCGACCCCAAATAAATTGGGATGACGGCAGGAGAATGATGACCTGAAGGTGTGACGTTATTCATTTTTTTAAATTGTTTATTTTAGAAATTATTGGAATCTCGAATGACGTGACATCCGACGAATTCGACGAATGGAGGGGAACTGGTAGGCGAGTTGACGTTGAGCTAGTTTTGGCAATGTGATGGTGACGACCGAGTAAGACGGTTCTGTTTATTTTAGTGGATATTGGTGGCTATTAAGTGTAATTCACTAGAAGTCTAAAATAAAGAATTAAGGTAGTAGTTTAAAAAGTATAGCCTGCGTGTTTTTTCTTTGTTCAAGGTATATTACACAAGTTTGTTGCTAGGGAAATATATGCTCAAGCAAAACTCAAGCTTATTATATCATAATTTCTGTAGAATAAATTAAAAGTTTTTTTTTAAACAAGCATATTAATAAGTCACTCGTCATTATGTGTCATGGAAAGTAAGTAGGTACTCATGATAACAAAACATACTAGCCCAATTTCAACTGTCCAACCATTTGCCATCAGGGAGTGCAAGTCACTACATCTCGGCGCCATCCATACATAGCTATGCCAAACGGTCTATCGGAAACCAACAAGTAGTTGAAAAATGGTTTACAAATTTTGAAGCGGACAATTTCCATACGTACTTTGCAAGTTAAATAAAAGTAATAAATAGGGTAAAAAAGTATCATGGTGGACAGCATTCAATATTGTGGACTATACCTCCTTTTTACGTGACTGCGCGACGCAAGGAAGGGTAATGTGTTTATCAGCCTATGTATGTATGTTTGTTCCTTTGTGGCACTATACATAGAGACCACCAATACGAATTGGGCCCGCGTGGTAGATTACGGCCCACACCCTCCCAAAGAGAGGAGGCCTGTGCCCCAGTAGTGAGGACATTAAAAAGGCTGATGATGATGATGATGATGATGATGATGATGACTATAGAGACCAAACGCGACCTATTTAGAGAATTCTTACGTCAATTGATTCGTCTTAATCTTGCGAGTGCTACTAAAGATATAACAGTAAACAAAATACAATATGGCGACCACCAGACGCCATATTGTGAAAAAGAAAAAATGAAAGTCGACCGACTACATTAAGTGGGGTATCAAAATAAAGGGTTCGGGGAGGCGATTCTAAAAATATAACTCAGTAAAAAGAAGAAAAAAAAAATATATATTTTCAAAAAACCCGACTGAAAAAAACTACTAAAATGCAAACAAGTCACTTTTCAAGCAGTCTGATGCAGTTGGTGATAATAAGCTCCCTAAACAACCACACGTCCTGATTGACCATCTAATCACGTGGGGGGCGGACACACGAATGAGAAATTACTGGCGTGTCTAACTTGGCTCTGGAAACCCATTCAACATGGAGACACATTCAAAAAGTAAACGTTTATGACCGCTGCCCGGGGGTGATCGCCGGGGCGCACCTGGAGCTGACGCTGGGTGTCACAGCATGCGAACCGTCAGCGGTAAGGAGTTGAGCAGTTCATCATGCGAACTTACTTATACATAACTAAGTTAGAGACGACAATATCCAGAATTCACGGTTACATAGCAAAGAATCTTAGACCAAAGAAGAATCATAGTTAGGAATAAACTTCTATCTCCAGAAGATATAGATCAATTAAAAGAAGAAGTACGGATACAACCAGATACAACTGTTACAGGAAGAATCAGTCAATTTTGCATATAATTAAAGTATCACACAAAACATTAACGAAAATACTCTTCAAGAATAGACCCAGACGCTCACTCAATTACAAGCTATTAATACTCAATCTCAACCATATAACCAATAGCAGCCTTATACGCAAACGTCACAAGCATCCACTAAAACCGCATATTTAACACTGACGCTTGAAAATGATATTGAAACATTAACCTTAGGAGATCAAAATCATACAACAGATGCATATATTCAAGAAATCTACTATATAAAAATAAGTCGGGTTTTCCTTCCTGACGCTATAACTCCAGAACGCACGAACCGATTTCCACGGTTTTGCATTCGTTGGAAAGGTCTCGAGCTCCGTGAGGTTTATAGCGAAGAAAATTCAGGAAAAATTTCAACAGAAAAGCGGGAAAACCTTTTTTCACATACAGCGCCATCTCTGATACATAGCATGTACTACAAACCAATATTTTAAGTAAATGGCGCCGGTGCGTGATACATTGTTTGACAGCTAGGTACTCATTGTTCTCTGCTCAGTTAATTTCATGTGACAAACCGGTATTGTGTTCACTGTTAAATTGTGAAAAAATAGTAAAAAAAATAAGTTATTCGTTTCCTAACATTACAATTGGAAACCATCAAATCAATCACGTGTATTGTGCAAATTTTTATTCAATTTCAATTTCAATTTCAATTGTACATTTAGCAGTGCATTTGGAAAATGGTCAAAGAGTTTACTTCACTGAGGCTAATGCGGCACAACGAGCTGAGAGACCACCATCGACAACATTGACTAGCTTCTTTGCAATGTGTGAAGCAGATCCATTCGCAGCGACGCTGATGTACGTTGAAATGCCCAAGTATTACACTTGGAATCAATCAACAAAGAAATTCCAACGTCGCAAACAAGGAACCCCAGTTCCAGATTGGCCACAGGTGTTTTCCACTGATGCACTAGGTCGCATGTATACTGTTCATCCTAGAAGTGATGAATGTTTTTATTTGCGACCACTGTTGGTAAATGTACGTGGACCAAAATCATTTGCGCATTTGAAAACTATGAATGGCCACCAATGCCAAACATATCGAGAAGCATGTCAACTATTGGGTTTGCTGGAGAACGATTCTCATTGGGATTTAACACTTGCGGATTCAGTTGTTTCATCAAATGCTCACAAATTATCATCACCACATGTTTTCTTTCACAACCAATTCAGTTATGGAACAAATACAGAGACGACATATGTGAAGATATCTTGCATCGCTTGCGCATTCAAACGAATAATCCTGACATCCAAATAACCGATGAAATCTACAATGAAGGATTGATTCTGATTGAGGATCAATGCTTGACTATTGCAAACAAGCTACTGATTGAAGTAGGAATGATTGCGCCAAATCGATCGATGCACGATGCATTCAACCAAGAATTAAATCGAGAGCTGCAATACAATGTTGGTACATTGCAGGAATTCGTTCGAAATAATGTGCCGTTGCTGAGTGAACAGCAAAAACAAGTATACGAAACATTAATGCAAGCGGTGGACAATAATACTGGTGGTCTATACTTCCTGGACGCACCTCGAGGAACAGGGAAAACATTTGTCATTTCATTGATTTTGGCCCCTATTCGATCAAGATGTGACATAGCTTTGGCGTTAGCATCATCTGGCATTGCGGCGACTCTTCTAGATGGCGGTCGTACTGCACATTCTGCGCTTAAGTTGCCACTCAATTTAAACACAATTGATATTCCAACATGCAATATTTCCCGATCCAGTGCAATGGGAAAATTGTTGATGCAATGCAAGCTCATTGTTTGGGATGAGTGCATAATGGCACATAAGAAATCACTTGAAGCACTTAACTTCACACTGAAGGATCTTCGGCGAAATAACAACATGTTTGGCGGCTTAATGATATTGTTGGCAGGCGATTTCAGGCAGACGTTGCCAGTAATTTCCCGTGGAACGCCTGGAGAAGTGGAGATGAAAGGGGCTTTATGGAATAACGTAAAAACATTATCGCTAACCACTAATATGAGAGTTCAACTTCAAAATGATCAAAGTGCTGCACAATTTTCCAAACAATTGTTAGCTGTTGGAAATGGAAAAGTCCCAGTTGATGCGACATCTGGATTAATTACTCTTACCAACGACTTTTGCCGATTTGTAGACTCTCAATTAGCTCTTATTGAAAATGTTTTCCCAAACATTAGTGAGAATTATCAGAATTATGCTTGGTTAAGTCAACGAGCAATTCTTGCCGCAAAGAATAATGATGTACACGCACTGAATTTTACCATTCAATCAAAAATTGCTGGCGATTTGGTGACATACAAATCCGTTGATTCCATAACAAATCCCGATGATGTAGTAAATTATCCAACGGAGTTTTTGAACTCTCTGGAGTTACCAGGATTTCCACCACATAACTTGCAACTCAAAGTTGGTACAGTTATTATGATATTGCGTAATTTGAATCCACCGCGACTTTGCAACGGTACTCGACTTTCGGTAAAAAGACTTATGCCGAATTTGATTGAGGCAACCATTATTAACGGAAAGTACGCAGGTGAAAATGTATGTATTCCTCGAATACCAATGATTCCGACTGATCTTCCGTTTGACTTCAAACGATTGCAATTTCCAGTTCGCCTGGCGTTCGCAATGACAATTAACAAGTCGCAAGGCCAATCGCTTAGTGTTTGCGGGATAAAATTAGAAAATCATTGTTTTTCACATGGGCAGATAAACGTTGCGTGTTCACGAGTTGGGAAACCATCCGCTTTGTTTGTGTTAACGTCAGACCAAAAAACAAAAAATGTGGTTTATCAAAGAGCACTTCAATGAAACGGATAATTTGCGGACACGTCTAACGCTTCAATTCAGTATTTACTTTGGATTCACTTTCATTTACTTAGAGAAGTTCAACTAAATAACACTTCATTTTTGTAATCGAAATGAATTCATTACTGTTGTGAAATGAAATAAAATTTTTCCTTTTCAAATAGAAAACAAAAAAAAACTTTTTTACAAAAAAATAGAACCGACTTCCAAAAAAAGTGCAAAATAACTTTAATTTCGGAAGTCGGTGTTCCTGTTTTGTGTCTTTGTTTTTTGACACCGACTTCCGAAATTAAAGTTATTTTGCACTTTTTTTGGAAGTCGGTTCTATTTTTTTGTAAAAAAGTTTTTTATTTTTACTTTTTTAGTTGTGGCTCCCCATTAAACTGTGTTAACAATTCATAGACATACGATAGCAGCAATCGCGATTGATTTGCTGTCAATTTTTGAAGAGTTCAGTTACTTTTTGAAATTTAAATGGGACCATTTCGGAATATACCCCTTTCGAACAAAAAAAGAATTTTGTAAATCCGTCAATCATCCGAATTGATAACCTCCTCCTTTTTCGAAGTCGGTTAAAAAAAAATTTCTTCTTCTTTTAATCACCAAACGAAATGTTACATAAAACGAAGCCATCTGGTGGCGAAACGGAGTTCGCCGGGTTTGCTAGTACATAATAAATTTAGAGTAACAATAGCACAATGCTCTGGGATGGACTCAGCTGTTCGACCAAAACTACCCAAATTGAAATGTATTCCAGTTTGGGTTTGGCTATAGCCCTACCTTATTTCGTTTAGTACCTTATTTAATTAAAATGTACTCATAAAGTTTCTTTCCGATGACGCACATCTTTTAGACGTACACTTACTTATACAGGATGTAACGGAAAGGTGTGGTCATAATTTAGGAGCCGGTTCTGCCCATGGAAATGAACAACTTTTCCTAAGAAAAAGTAGAAAAATATAAAAAAAAGAAATGGAATTTCCATACAAAGTTATCATCAGCTGATCATCAGTTTAAATACGCATTTACGGCAGATATTGAAAAGATGTTCCGTAATATTTGGCTACATCATAGTCATCAAAAGTACCAGAAAATTATTTGGAGAAGTCATCAATCCCAACCTTTGCAAGAATATAAACTAGCGACTGTCACCTACGGTACAAAGGCTGCACCTTTCCTGGCCATGATGACATTGAAACAACTTGCCATCGATGAAAGGCCAAATTATCCCAATAGCTGCGCTCCTGATATCCTAGAGACCTCCTTTTACATGGACGATCTCATGCATGGAGCTAAACATCTCAAAACAGAGATGACAAACCTTCTCAAGTCAGGCGGATTCAATCTTAGAAAATGGCGCTCGAACTTGCCGGAACTTTTAGACGATCATATTAATCCTCATGACGAAGAATTTCATTTAAAACAGCCAGAATCTACAAAGGCTTTAGGTCTTCGTTGGAAACCGAAAGAAGACTATTTTATCTTTCATCCAATAGAAATTACTTCAGAAGATATCCCAACAAAACGACAATTCTTGTCTGAAATCTCAAAAATCTTTGACCCCTTGGGCTGGGTGTCACCAGTCACAATCAAACTCAAAATCTTATTTCAAGAAACATGGAAAACGGAATTAGGTTGGGATCAACCGATTCCTCATAACATTGCCCTAGAATGGAAAAAAATAAAGGCCGACTTACCTCATATATCCCAATTTAAAATACCTCGATGGATACAAGCCATGGAGAATGACATAATTGAGCTTCATGGGTTTTGTGATGCCAGCACAAAGGCCTACGCTTGTGTTGTTTATTGTAAAATTACAAGAAACCACAAGACATACGTAACCCTTGTCGCTGGAAAATCTAAAGTTGTACCTCTCAAAAAATCTCAATCTATACCTCGCTTGGAACTTAGTGGAGCTCTTTTATTATCAAAACTTTTGGCCAAAATAATCTCATCCCTGACTGATCTCAAAATCCAAGCTTATGGCTGGGTAGATTCCATGGCAGTTCTAGGATGGATAAATGGTGAACCAGAAAAATGGAAACCCTTTGTTGCGAATCGAGTAAAAACGATTTGCGAAATTATCCCAAAAAATAGGTGGCGGTATGTGAAATCTCAAGAAAATCCCTCAGATTGCGCTAGCCGTGGTCTGACTGCATCCCATTTAGCAAATCATTCACTTTGGTGGCACGGACCCGATTGGTTACCTCAATACAATCCTGAAAATAATCCTGAACCTATCTTATATAAAACAATTGAAGATCTCAGAAAGAAAAAGTTAGTAAACACTATTACTGCTGACTCTAGCAACTCAGTTATAAAACAATTATTAGAGAAATACAGCAGTTACAGGAAAATCATTCGAGTTTTAGCCTATGTAAACAAATTTAACGACATCTTGATTTACAAAAAAAAGCGTGAAAACTACCTTACCCTGCATGACCTTAAACGAGCGACGGAAATGATAATAAAACATGTGCAACAAGAATACTTTTTCAAGGAAATATCTCAACTTGAAAAAAGTGAACCTTTAAGCAAGAAAAGCCAGATCTTGAATCTTAATCCTATCTTAGACAGCCACGGAGTACTCCGTGTCGGTGGACGGCTAAAACATTCGAGTTTAGACCCCGAAATGAAGCATCCCATTATTATCCCAAATCAAACTAAATTAGCTGATCTTATAATAGACGAATCCCATAAATTAGTATTCCATGGTGGAGTGAAAATGACGAGTGGATTTATACGACAAAAATATTGGATCATTGGAGGAAACCGCGCTACGAAAAAACGATTAAGAATGTGCGTAAAGTGTAGGAGACACGATCCCATTCTAAAACATCAACTCATGGGTGACTTGCCTTCATCCAGGTTAAATCCTAGTCGACCCTTCTATCATACCGGTATTGACTACACTGGACATGTTTTGGTGAAAGCGAACAAAGGTCGCGGCATCAAAACCGATAAAGGATACGTTGCAGTATTCGTATGTATGGTTACAAAGGCCATACATTTAGAACTCGTATCTGATCTCACTGCGTCGGCTTTTATTGCAGCGCTCAGACGTATGTCAGCCAGAAGAGGAGTTCCCGGCCACATTTACAGTGATCAAGGGAGTAACTTCATTGGAGCTAACAAGATCCTAAAACAAGAATACACAGAAATCTCAGAAATCTTATCAAGTCAAGAAACATTATTTAACGTCGCAGAAATGAACATTGAGTGGCATTTTAATGCTCCGTCATGGCCTTCTGCTGGCGGACTTTGGGAAGCTGCGGTGAAAAGCTTGAAGCATCATCTTAGGCGTGTTGTTGGTGAGCAGAAACTCACCTACGAAGAATATAACACCCTCCTATCTCAACTTGAGGGTTGTTTGAACTCTCGACCACTTTGTCCTTTGAAGGAGGATCCCGAGGACATAGACTTTTTAACCCCGGCACACTTTCTTGCAAGTGGGCCTATCTTAACGATCTTTGAAACCGAATATGATCTCAGGACTCGGTGGCACTTGGTACAAAAAATCTATAGAGATATTTGGGTCCAGTGGAAAAAAGACTATCTCTCACAGTTATCCATTAGAGCTAAATGGAGACAATCTCAAAGGAATCTCAGTCTCAACGATATTGTTATCATTAAAGATGAAAACCTCCCGCCTGGGAAGTGGGCTCTAGGGCGTGTAGTAGAACTGCATCCTGGTTCGGACGGACACGTCAGAGTCGTTACCCTTAAAACCAAAAATGGCTTCCTAAAACGGCCTGTTGTTAAGCTATCTCTATTACCAGCAGACAGAGACAATAATCCTCCTAGTGACACAAACGCTAAGGATGAAGCACCAAGGAAGAAAAATCCCAAGCGTACCTCATTCTCGACTATAGCTCTATCATTAACGCTATTTCTATTGTCACTAATAAACTTATCTCAAGCATCTTATAGTTTTACTCCTCTGAGCAACAACAGCGTTTATTTCGATAAAATCTCCAACATGCATCTTATTAGAGACGATTGGCGTTTAATTGTTTATTATGACACATATCCCTACAAAGAAGGCACGTCGGCACTCGAGAAGTATATCAATTACCTTGAAACATTATGCTCCACTATTAAAGAACACACACCTTGCGACGGTATCGTCTTACAACTCGGGCACGAGTTCGAATAAATTAAACATTATGATAGTATGTTGACAATGAATGAATCATTTGTAACTGGAGACGAGCGGCGGCGCCGGCGTCGTGGTCTAATAGACGGAGTAGGCTACGTCGCAAACAGCTTGTTTGGTGTGCTGGATCAGCGTTTTGCGGAGAAATACGCACAAGACATCGACCTTTTGAAAGAAAATGACAAACATTTGTATAACCTCTGGAAAAACCAAACCTCAATCGTGGAAGCCGAATTTAATCTCATGAAAAGAATGGAGAAAGCTGCGAACAAACACCATAAATCGATAAATCAAAAGTTTAATTATCTCAAAGAATCCTATCAAGATCTTCAACGCCATGTCCAGAACATGACTCTAGTTACCGATTTCTTAGCATCTGCTATGACGGCGAATAACTTAATATATAGCCTCAGGAAAATACTAGACTCCATTATTGATACGGTAACTAATATTTACAACGGAAAATTGGACTTCCATCTGATATCTCCTCAACAGCTGAGAACTGAATTAAGTTCTATATCAGCACATATCCCAAAAGACATGGCACCTCCTGTCAATCATTTGAATCTCAAGGATCTCTACAACTTAATAAAAGTGCGGACCAAGTACTATAGTAAGTACTTGATTATTGAAATAATGATACCCCTCATCGAAAGAGACCTTTATGAAATCTTCAACCTCATTCCAGTCCCACGAATATTGAACCACGACATGATACATGTGAAAGTTATCTCAAGTTTTGCTGCCATTAACCTCAGAAAAGACTCATACGTAACCGT
Source organism: Polia nebulosa (assembly GCA_951329385.1). NCBI lineage: Eukaryota > Metazoa > Arthropoda > Insecta > Lepidoptera > Noctuidae > Polia > Polia nebulosa. The sequence continues at coordinate 1,141,762 of OX589611.1, read as the reverse complement.
TACTGATGCTGACCTCCAGTCTTGTATAAGACAAAATCCTGGGATGATTTTATGTCATACCAAAAACCCTATAAATATCTTAAAAGATGATCACAGCTTGTGTGAAACGATCGCACACACAAGAACCTGTGCAACGATTGGAACCCCTTGTAAAAACATTTGGAAGGAATTAACAGCAGATAATAAATATTATTATTTTTGTTGCAATGAATGCAACTTTAAACTTCTCTGTGATGGCGAAATTACTGCCGTTAAATTGATGAATGCAGGTCTGCTGAATGTGGAAGAAGGCTGTATGATAAAGACGGACAATTTCGTTGTCCATTCTAATAAAAGGCTGTCTAGCAAAATGAGTACAGGTGCAAAAATTATTGCTCCACAAATATCACCTATTAATCATATAATCAATATATCTATCCCTGAAAGTCCAGAAATAAATCCTAATAATTCTGAAATATTGCGACAATTTGAAGATATACAGAAACAAATTGAGATCATGAAACAAACTGAACCATTAAGTGATAAAATATCCTATCACGACGTACATCTTTATAGCGTCTTGTATGCTCTAATCTTTGGAATCCTGATAACTGTGGTGGTATACTGTTGGCGGCGACATAGGCGGTCAACACGTCGAGGATCCTCGGTGCCTGCTGGAGAGGCATCTACTGCGATCTCTTCACATCCCGGAAATGAGAGTGTCATAAGTGAGTGTAGTGCGGTTAGGGAAAAAAGGCAATCTGTAGTCCAAGTGAAAAGTGCAGTGAGTGAGTGTTGTGATCTTAGGGAAAAAGGTCAATTTAGACAATCCGTGAAAGGTGATCCCAAAAATCTTATTAAATCCAGCGAATGTTTACAAACAAAAGATAGGGCCTCGTCCCCTGTTTTTCGCGTATTTTCCCTTCCCGATCTAAGCTCTAGTAACTACGTGTAATTGTTCAAAATATTGTTAATCACTCACTATTAACCCTTATCCCTGTCATTTAGTTGATAAGTTGAATATTGTTAATCATCTTGTAAATCTCACTTCCATCTTTACCCTACTAACCCCTATCTTTGCCCCTGGGAGCATGTACGGGTCAACCACCGTACAGTACGTTTGCCTGGGTCATCATTATTGCGCCACCCGCTCGGTACATTTCCATCATTTATATTATTGCATTTACACCGCAATAGTTTAGTACGTAGTTCGGAGACATGCCGTACGCGTGGCTCATAATCCCATATCTTTCACCATTCATCCTAGTATAAATTAATCTTAATCCTATATTTGTGGAAACAGACAATATAGTCAATTTATTGATCTTAAACTGTCTTTCATCTTTTATCTCTATCTCAATCCAACCCCGAACATTGTGCTCCGGCTCGAAGGACCAATGTTCGGGGTTGGATTGAGATAGAGATGAAAGACAGTTTAAGATCAATAAATTGACTATATTGTCTGTTTCCACAAATATAGGATTAAGATTAATTTATACTAGGATGAATGGTGAAAGATATGGGATTATGAGCCACGCGTACGGTATGTCTCCGAACTACGTACTAAACTATTGCGGTGTAAATGCAATAATATAAATGATGGAAATGTACCGAGCGGGTGGCGCAATAATGATGACCCAGGCAAACGTACTGTACGGTGGTTGACCCGTACATGCTCCCAGGGGCAAAGATAGGGGTTAGTAGGGTAAAGATGGAAGTGAGATTTACAAGATGATTAACAATATTCAACTTATCAACTAAATGACAGGGATAAGGGTTAATAGTGAGTGATTAACAATATTTTGAACAATTACACGTAGTTACTAGAGCTTAGATCGGGAAGGGAAAATACGCGAAAAACAGGGGACGAGGCCCTATCTTTTGTTTGTAAACATTCGCTGGATTTAATAAGATTTTTGGGATCACCTTTCACGGATTGTCTAAATTGACCTTTTTCCCTAAGATCACAACACTCACTCACTGCACTTTTCACTTGGACTACAGATTGCCTTTTTTCCCTAACCGCACTACACTCACTTATGACACTCTCATTTCCGGGATGTGAAGAGATCGCAGTAGATGCCTCTCCAGCAGGCACCGAGGATCCTCGACGTGTTGACCGCCTATGTCGCCGCTAACAGTATACCACCACAGTTATCAGGATTCCAAAGATTAGAGCATACAAGACGCTATAAAGATGTACGTCGTGATAGGATATTTTATCACTTAATGGTTCAGTTTGTTTCATGATCTCAATTTGTTTCTGTATATCTTCAAATTGTCGCAATATTTCAGAATTATTAGGATTTATTTCTGGACTTTCAGGGATAGATATATTGATTATATGATTAATAGGTGATATTTGTGGAGCAATAATTTTTGCACCTGTACTCATTTTGCTAGACAGCCTTTTATTAGAATGGACAACGAAATTGTCCGTCTTTATCATACAGCCTTCTTCCACATTCAGCAGACCTGCATTCATCAATTTAACGGCAGTAATTTCGCCATCACAGAGAAGTTTAAAGTTGCATTCATTGCAACAAAAATAATAATATTTATTATCTGCTGTTAATTCCTTCCAAATGTTTTTACAAGGGGTTCCAATCGTTGCACAGGTTCTTGTGTGTGCGATCGTTTCACACAAGCTGTGATCATCTTTTAAGATATTTATAGGGTTTTTGGTATGACATAAAATCATCCCAGGATTTTGTCTTATACAAGACTGGAGGTCAGCATCAGTAACGGTTACGTATGAGTCTTTTCTGAGGTTAATGGCAGCAAAACTTGAGATAACTTTCACATGTATCATGTCGTGGTTCAATATTCGTGGGACTGGAATGAGGTTGAAGATTTCATAAAGGTCTCTTTCGATGAGGGGTATCATTATTTCAATAATCAAGTACTTACTATAGTACTTGGTCCGCACTTTTATTAAGTTGTAGAGATCCTTGAGATTCAAATGATTGACAGGAGGTGCCATGTCTTTTGGGATATGTGCTGATATAGAACTTAATTCAGTTCTCAGCTGTTGAGGAGATATCAGATGGAAGTCCAATTTTCCGTTGTAAATATTAGTTACCGTATCAATAATGGAGTCTAGTATTTTCCTGAGGCTATATATTAAGTTATTCGCCGTCATAGCAGATGCTAAGAAATCGGTAACTAGAGTCATGTTCTGGACATGGCGTTGAAGATCTTGATAGGATTCTTTGAGATAATTAAACTTTTGATTTATCGATTTATGGTGTTTGTTCGCAGCTTTCTCCATTCTTTTCATGAGATTAAATTCGGCTTCCACGATTGAGGTTTGGTTTTTCCAGAGGTTATACAAATGTTTGTCATTTTCTTTCAAAAGGTCGATGTCTTGTGCGTATTTCTCCGCAAAACGCTGATCCAGCACACCAAACAAGCTGTTTGCGACGTAGCCTACTCCGTCTATTAGACCACGACGCCGGCGCCGCCGCTCGTCTCCAGTTACAAATGATTCATTCATTGTCAACATACTATCATAATGTTTAATTTATTCGAACTCGTGCCCGAGTTGTAAGACGATACCGTCGCAAGGTGTGTGTTCTTTAATAGTGGAGCATAATGTTTCAAGGTAATTGATATACTTCTCGAGTGCCGACGTGCCTTCTTTGTAGGGATATGTGTCATAATAAACAATTAAACGCCAATCGTCTCTAATAAGATGCATGTTGGAGATTTTATCGAAATAAACGCTGTTGTTGCTCAGAGGAGTAAAACTATAAGATGCTTGAGATAAGTTTATTAGTGACAATAGAAATAGCGTTAATGATAGAGCTATAGTCGAGAATGAGGTACGCTTGGGATTTTTCTTCCTTGGTGCTTCATCCTTAGCGTTTGTGTCACTAGGAGGATTATTGTCTCTGTCTGCTGGTAATAGAGATAGCTTAACAACAGGCCGTTTTAGGAAGCCATTTTTGGTTTTAAGGGTAACGACTCTGACGTGTCCGTCCGAACCAGGATGCAGTTCTACTACACGCCCTAGAGCCCACTTCCCAGGCGGGAGGTTTTCATCTTTAATGATAACAATATCGTTGAGACTGAGATTCCTTTGAGATTGTCTCCATTTAGCTCTAATGGATAACTGTGAGAGATAGTCTTTTTTCCACTGGACCCAAATATCTCTATAGATTTTTTGTACCAAGTGCCACCGAGTCTTGAGATCATATTCGGTTTCAAAGATCGTTAAGATAGGCCCACTTGCAAGAAAGTGTGCCGGGGTTAAAAAGTCTATGTCCTCGGGATCCTCCTTCAAAGGACAAAGTGGTCGAGAGTTCAAACAACCCTCAAGTTGAGATAGGAGGGTGTTATATTCTTCGTAGGTGAGTTTCTGCTCACCAACAACACGCCTAAGATGATGCTTCAAGCTTTTCACCGCAGCTTCCCAAAGTCCGCCAGCAGAAGGCCATGACGGAGCATTAAAATGCCACTCAATGTTCATTTCTGCGACGTTAAATAATGTTTCTTGACTTGATAAGATTTCTGAGATTTCTGTGTATTCTTGTTTTAGGATCTTGTTAGCTCCAATGAAGTTACTCCCTTGATCACTGTAAATGTGGCCGGGAACTCCTCTTCTGGCTGACATACGTCTGAGCGCTGCAATAAAAGCCGACGCAGTGAGATCAGATACGAGTTCTAAATGTATGGCCTTTGTAACCATACATACGAATACTGCAACGTATCCTTTATCGGTTTTGATGCCGCGACCTTTGTTCGCTTTCACCAAAACATGTCCAGTGTAGTCAATACCGGTATGATAGAAGGGTCGACTAGGATTTAACCTGGATGAAGGCAAGTCACCCATGAGTTGATGTTTTAGAATGGGATCGTGTCTCCTACACTTTACGCACATTCTTAATCGTTTTTTCGTAGCGCGGTTTCCTCCAATGATCCAATATTTTTGTCGTATAAATCCACTCGTCATTTTCACTCCACCATGGAATACTAATTTATGGGATTCGTCTATTATAAGATCAGCTAATTTAGTTTGATTTGGGATAATAATGGGATGCTTCATTTCGGGGTCTAAACTCGAATGTTTTAGCCGTCCACCGACACGGAGTACTCCGTGGCTGTCTAAGATAGGATTAAGATTCAAGATCTGGCTTTTCTTGCTTAAAGGTTCACTTTTTTCAAGTTGAGATATTTCCTTGAAAAAGTATTCTTGTTGCACATGTTTTATTATCATTTCCGTCGCTCGTTTAAGGTCATGCAGGGTAAGGTAGTTTTCACGCTTTTTTTTGTAAATCAAGATGTCGTTAAATTTGTTTACATAGGCTAAAACTCGAATGATTTTCCTGTAACTGCTGTATTTCTCTAATAATTGTTTTATAACTGAGTTGCTAGAGTCAGCAGTAATAGTGTTTACTAACTTTTTCTTTCTGAGATCTTCAATTGTTTTATATAAGATAGGTTCAGGATTATTTTCAGGATTGTATTGAGGTAACCAATCGGGTCCGTGCCACCAAAGTGAATGATTTGCTAAATGGGATGCAGTCAGACCACGGCTAGCGCAATCTGAGGGATTTTCTTGAGATTTCACATACCGCCACCTATTTTTTGGGATAATTTCGCAAATCGTTTTTACTCGATTCGCAACAAAGGGTTTCCATTTTTCTGGTTCACCATTTATCCATCGTAGAACTGCCATGGAATCTACCCAGCCATAAGCTTGGATTTTGAGATCAGTCAGGGATGAGATTATTTTGGCCAAAAGTTTTGATAATAAAAGAGCTCCACTAAGTTCCAAGCGAGGTATAGATTGAGATTTTTTGAGAGGTACAACTTTAGATTTTCCAGCGACAAGGGTTACGTATGTCTTGTGGTTTCTTGTAATTTTACAATAAACAACACAAGCGTAGGCCTTTGTGCTGGCATCACAAAACCCATGAAGCTCAATTATGTCATTCTCCATGGCTTGTATCCATCGAGGTATTTTAAATTGGGATATATGAGGTAAGTCGGCCTTTATTTTTTTCCATTCTAGGGCAATGTTATGAGGAATCGGTTGATCCCAACCTAATTCCGTTTTCCATGTTTCTTGAAATAAGATTTTGAGTTTGATTGTGACTGGTGACACCCAGCCCAAGGGGTCAAAGATTTTTGAGATTTCAGACAAGAATTGTCGTTTTGTTGGGATATCCACTGACACGGGGACACGAAAACTTGCTGTCACTTTGTACGTCGACCCCCCGCTCGGCAATTCCTTCCGCGCCAGCACCCCGTGCCGCTTCCAACTTAAAGCTTAATATCTATTAAACTGCTGCAGCTACACACAAATAAAAATACGTGTGTATAGCTGAAACTATAGAGAATTGACTTATGTGAATACTAAATCACAACACTTAGTCCTAAGTACTTCAAAAAAAAGTTAAACTTGAGATTACGGGTTGAAAAACAGCAAAATATATGTTCTTACTAAGTTTTTACTAATATCTTTGTAGTTTTTATCTCTTGAACCTATTTATAATGAAACTAGATTATATAAGCTTTCTTTTGATATCCCTATGTCTTTACTTTGACTGTTTTATGTAGCACAATAAATGAAAACAAACCACCCTTTCCCTCGTCAATTTCATGCCACCTGCGCTAGCGAAAATGAGGTAAAATACGGCAAGATGGCCGCCCGTAGGGCTCATCCGCAAGGCTGTACATGATTAAATATAGTTTGTTAGGAATTATTTATTTTGTGATTCTTATTGAAATGAGACAATGATACATGTACATAGTTATTTAATAATAATATAAAAGTATTTTACATTAAAAATAAACTTTTTTTACCATGTTTTTATTTTTATTTACATAATTACCTAAAACGATCACAATAGACACACATTACAAGGCACTTATAATAATCACACTAATATTATAAAGGCGAAAGTTTGTGAGTGTGTTTGTTACTTCTTCACGCTCAAACGGCTGGACCGATTTTGATGAAATTCGGTATATAGATAGGTTATACCCTGGATTAACAAACATTTTTTATACCGTTTTACGCGGGTGAAACCGCGGGGCGCAGCTAGTTGAAAATAAATCAGCCAGCGAAACTCCGCAGACGTGGAGATTATCGATCATAGAAATTTTCTGCCTGTGTAAGATACATAGTTAAAAAAGATACGTACGCCTGAACACCTTGACCTTGCCCACGCCCACGCCCACGCCCACGTGCTGTTCCTGCCGCCTCTTCATCACTTGAAGATCTAAAATATAAATTACAACAAAATTACATACTACTTACCACAAGCTCATAACCAATCTCAAGTAAAAATACTCACGGTTGGTATAACGACGACCCCTGATCAGCCAACTCATCGCTCTCCGCATCTCCAGCCTCCGATCAGCCAAATTAAATTTTGTGACCTAAAATCGAAACAAACTAAAATTTAGATTACATAGATTATTTTTAATATAAGACAGCAATTAGGCATTAAAAAAAACACTGTTCTCATGCCCAAAACCATTGAAAGACAAGACAGAAAAAAAAAACTGCAAGAAAAAAGTCATCTCTTTAGTAGTACCCCGTAGTTGGTTAAACCGTTGAAAAAATCTAAGAGGAATGAGCGTTCAATTATATCCATAAAATTAGTAAGCATTATTAAAGACATTTTGCTCGAGCTCAAATCTTAACACTCCGTTTTCATAGTCAGTTAAACCGTTGAAAAAATCTAAAAGGAATGAGCGTTCAGTTATATCCATAAAATTAGTAAGCATTATTAAAGATATTGTGCTCGAGCTCAAATCCTTTTTCATAGTCGGTTAAACCGTTGAAAAAATCAAAAAGAAATGAACGTTCAATTATATCCATAAAATTGTAAGTATTAGTAAAACATTGTGCTCAAGCTCAAAACATAACTCTCTTTTTTCGTAGTTGGTTAAACAGTTGAACAAAAAAAAATGCAATCATAACCCATTAGTAAGCATTAAAACAAAAATTCTCAGGCCCAAATCCATAACCCTTCGGGATTTTTAGCGTGGTCGGGTAAATCGTTGAAAAAAACATGCCATCACACATACGATTTACTTGTATATACGAACCCTTACTGTGAAACCTAAAAAAAACCGTCCGTGCCATTGCCGCGGTGCATATTGTCAACCTGAGGACTGTAAATTTTAAAACATGGAATCTTAACTATTTTCGATGTATTTTTACTGTCTAAGTGTGTGTAAATACTAATAATGAACTAATTTCCATATTACGAGCACCATTATAATAGATTAGATAGTAAATCATACAAAAGTTTTACGAAAATGACCACGGCGTTGTTGCGGCGTCATGCCGCCAAGTACCTGGTTTTATGTTTCGATATTTTCGATTCCAACACACTTTGAACCTACAACATGTTTAGTTTCTCGTAAAGCTTAAACCTTGAGGATTCTTTTGATATAATACACTAATACACAGGGTTTTAAATAAAATTGTACTTACATCTTTAACGCAGAGCTCTTTCCGTTGTCCACTGACGTGAAAAAATGACAGAACATAGACTTTCAAACATTTTTTTTAATTATTAGCTATGGTTGCATATCATTTTGCCTAGTGTCACGGACGCAAAATTTAGTCGATTATTGTCTCAAATAGAGCATGGCCAAATAAAGTTGACGACTGCAGATAAAAACCGATTTAAAGTGGAGGAAGCGCGTTTGACCTCCCGAGCGGTGTGTGCGTTGGGTAGACGTGAAAAAATAACCGCGCTGCGGGTTTCTACGTTCGAGTGCATATCTTCTGAAGTAATTTCTATTGGATGAAAGATAAAATAGTCTTCTTTCGGTTTCCAACGAAGACCTAAAGCCTTTGTAGATTCTGGCTGTTTAAAATGAAATTCTTCGTCATGAGGATTAATATGATCGTCTAAAAGTTCCGGCAAGTTCGAGCGCCATTTTCTAAGATTGAATCCGCCTGACTTGAGAAGGTTTGTCATCTCTGTTTTGAGATGTTTAGCTCCATGCATGAGATCGTCCATGTAAAAGGAGGTCTCTAGGATATCAGGAGCGCAGCTATTGGGATAATTTGGCCTTTCATCGATGGCACCGTTCAATATTTGTATGGGAGGTAAAAAAAAATTTTTAGAATTTCCTTGGATTTTCTTGAAGAAAGTTGTTCATATCGATGGGCAGATGGAGTTCTTAAAATATGACCACACCTTTTCGTTACACCCTGTATATTGTACAGCAGTTGTTATATCTGAAGAGCTCAATTTTAAAATCACAGACCGCACACAAAACATACGAACAAGACAATATAAAAGCAGCATGGCAACAAAGACAAGAAAAAGAAAATCAAAAAATTAAGGGCAGATTGTGGTAGACTCACACAGTATATTAATGGTAGTAGATCAAATAAAGTAGTTAGGAGAGTTGAATCTGTATTTAGAAACAGTTATACTCACACCAGACACGAAAATAGCAACAAAAAGCCTGAAGAGTTCGTAGATACGTTAAAACAGAAGCTAGCACTTAAAGTTCATAGACTCAGACGGTATAAAAAAGCACAACAACGCAAAATACGCATACCGGAACCATCCACATAAGAGCAGATGGAAACATATTGGTCCAGTATTTGGGAAGAGCAAATACAACACAACGACGAAGCATCTTGGATAGCGGAGGAAGAAACTAAGTGGAGAGGTATTAACGAAATGGAGTTTGTAGAGATAACAGAGTCAGACATAGCACACATAACATCCAAACTCCATAATTAGAAATCACCTGGTTTAGACAAAATACATATTTTTTTGGTACAAAAAGTTAACTTCACTACATAAATATATAGCAAAAAATTTAACTGATATTATATTAGGACAACAGCATACACCCGAATTTATTGTTACAGGAATTACTTACATGCTACCTAAAACTAAAAACTCTCGGCAGCCTTCCTAATACAGACCAATAACATGCCTATCCACAACATACAAAATATTAACCTTTGCAATAACAAGAAAGATTAGCTCGCACATAGAACATAACAATAAAATAGCGGAAGAACAGAAGGGATGCAGGCAGGGTCACATGGGATGCAAAGAACAACTAATTGTTGACTCTACCATACATAAACACGCCACCTCAGAAAACAGAAATCTCCATTGCACCTACATTCGTTACAAAAAAGTCTTTGACAGTGTCCCTCATTCCTGGTTGTTAAAAATATTATAGATGTATAAAGTTAACCCTACAATAATAATTTCTTACGCCGTACACTTAAAAACTACACTACAGTTAAATTTCAACAACAATATCATCACAACACGACAGATATCTGTTAAAAAAAATATCTATCAAGGTGATTCTTTGAGCCCCATGTGGTTCTGTCTCGCACTAAGCCCACTGTCTCATTTGCTTCAAGGATGTAGGGCCGGATATTGCCTTAAGCACACACTACACAGGAAACAACTATATCACACCTTATATACATGGACGGCATCAAATTGTATGCTAAATAGAAAAAGATATGAAGAAATTAGTAGACGTTACAGCAGAGTTCAGTAAGAATATAATTATGCAATTTGGTCTCGATAAATGTAAAACACTCCACATTGTGAGAGGCAAGGTACGACCCGGCGACTATGTAGTGAATAACACCGACACTATAACAGCAATGGAACAGACTGACTTATATAAATATTTAGGTTACGTGCAACTAAAAGGACTCGATCATGTAAGAATTGAAAATAAACTAACTACGGAATATAAAAGAAGACTGAATCCCGTTTGTAACACCCAACTCTCTAGTAAACATCTCATCAAAGCCATAAATACATTTGCCATCCACATCCATCCATTACACACACTTTTGGAGTTTTAAAATGGACCAAAACAGACACAGAGCAGTTAGAACGAACTACACGAACGACACTTACAAAGCACCCGAACCTACACCCTAAATCTGCCATAGAAAGACTAACCGTCAAACGACAACATAGAAGGAGAGGCCTTATAGACATCCAGCACCTTTGGCGGAAACAGGTTAGTCGACTAAAAATATTCTTTCACACAAAGTCTCGCACTAGTAATATACATAAAGCTCTAGTAACGAACGATTTTAATTAAAATCCACTTAATTTAAATAGTCACACTAGGCACTTCCAGTGATGACCCACAGACGCAAAAAATTGAAGACTGGAAGAAGAAAGTTCTTCACGGCAGGTACCCTCATGACCTAGAGCAATCCCATATAAATAAATTAGCGTCCAATAAGTGGTTAAAAATAGGTAACTTATTTCCTGAAACTGAAGGATTCATAATAGCTATTCAAGACCAGATTATTAACACAAAAAAATACAGGAACTATATAGGTAATTAAAAATCCTACTGTAACAAATGACAAATGTCACAAATGTCACATGCAGCCAGAAACCATTCGCATATTACTGGCGCCTGCACAACACTCACGCAGACCGACTATACTCACAGGCATAATCAGGTAGCAAACGTCATCCATCAAAAATTAGCTCTCAAACACTCATCATCATCATCATCATCAGCCTTTTTTAATGTCCCCACTGCTGAGGCACAGGCCTCCTCTCTGTGAGAGGGTGTCCACCACGCGGGCCCAATGCGGGTTGGTGAATGTCACATGTCTTCAAAATTTTGGTACTAGGAGATGCCGGTTTCCTCACGATGTTTTCCTTCACCGTTTTTGAGAGCAGTAGTGTTGAAATAAATTACACAAAGTAACGCGCCTGCCTGAGTTTGAACTCACGACCTCAAACACTCACTCATAGAAAATACTAACACTCCTTACTACAATTATGTACCACACACCATCCTAGAAAATACCACATATAAACTCTACTTCGATCGCGCCATTCTCACAGACAGGACCATTCATTATAATAGACCCGATATAACCTTACAAGACTAAGTAAATAAAGTTACCTACTTGATAGACATCGCAGTCCCCAACACACACAACATACAGAAGACCATCACTGAAAAAATAAGTAAATACGCAGAACTCAAAGATGAAATAACGAGGGTAATCATGGCAACAAGAAAAAGTATATGTAGTTCCCCTAGTCCTTTCCACTACGGGTGTTATCTCAAATCATCTCCTTTATAGCTTAAAATTATTAGACCTTAAGGAAACCCTATACATAACTATGCAAAAGGCTGCGATTTTAAATACGTGTAGAATTCTCAGGAAATTCATGCAGATAGAAGATAACGAAGTAGGACCACATCACAAAACTCACGAACATTAAAACTGTACACACCACACACTAAATTTACTTGGCTTAGCCCGTAAATTTAGTCAAAACCAGCCAAAGAGCTGAAAAAAGACACACTTACCCGATAATAATAATAATTTTATTCTTCAAAAAAGTACAAAAACGTTACAAGAATCAAACTTTAATTTTTGTGAAGTGAATGTACAGAGGCATTAATAATTTTATCAAACAACGACTCCCAAACTGAGACATGCTCATATCTTGGGTAGTCATGTGTAGGTGGCATGAAATCAATAATTGAACTAAAATAACAGCCACCAACTGCATCAAACTGCTTGAAAAGTGACTTGTTTGGAACATTTTAGTTGTTTCTTACAGTCGGGTTCTTTTAAAAATATTCCATTTTTTTTAAACTGCTATCCGTCTTTGAGAGAAACAAGAAAATTAAAACAAAAAACTAATATTCTAAAGAGGTACAATCTGTTTGTAGAAATTAATCTCTGGAAATACTTATACGATTATAAATTTTTGGTGGGCAATCATCCAATGACTTCTCCCGCTCTGGGTGGAGCGGGAGGGCGTGTCAGACTTTTACTGACTAAAACCCACCCTGACTAGCTCTGTTTCGAATTTATCCCCGACCCCTGGGCAGGCACCGGCCATGACGGGCCCCGTGAGGTATTGCTGACATATCTTTGAGGCGCGCGGAACACTACGCGCCGTCGACTCTCGGGCCCTGGTCCTAATCGGATGGCGAGCTACCCATTACTCGCCGTCGGCAGGCCCGCGTCTTCGGTGGCCGGAGATCGTCTCGCGACCCCCAACGCTCAGGCGTCCGCCTTCGCGAGCATTACTGCTTCTCAGAAGGAGGCGACAGCTTCCCATTCCCTCTCGATCCGTACCATGGCCTGGACTAGGGTCGGGCGCGAGAGGTCACTGCCGCCGATCGCCTCCACAAAGATAAGGCGGTGCTCCACCAAAGCGGGGCGGAACTCCACCGTATGCTCCACTGTGTCCTCTGGGCGATCCGCACAGTGGTGACACCCGGGCGTTTCCTCCCGCCTTATTCCAAACAGGAATCTCCCGAAACAGCCGTGTCCGGTAAGCTCCTGTGTCACGCGGAAAGAGAGGCTGCCGTGGCGCCTCTGCAGCCACTCTTCAAAGAGGGGCCTTACCGCCACAATTGTGGCATGTGGCAGAACATGCCACTGTGGTCGTGAGTAAAAGCTAGAGAGATATTAAAAACCAAACACATAATCGATAAAATATGTAGATTTATTGAAGCCTTTTTACACAAACGTGAACTGCAGTAGAACCACGGAGTAGTTAGCTAGCAGGCCCACTAGACTCAGTTGTAACGCGGCGTCGGCGTAGAACAGTCCACACACACGGATCTTGCTGAACGATGCGCGCTGTAGCCGCAGCACGTTCTTGTAGAATTTTCTGTTTTCATCTGTTACATTATAATAATTTTACGAGTATAATCGTTCTCATGATTATCAATTATTTTTACATACTTTTCATTAAATTTCTTTTTAGGCTCTATTTCAGTAGTCAACAACTTTCTGGCTATATCATTATAGTTATCACACATTCCTTCAGAAGCCAACCACCAAACACTCATACCCAAAACTTTTGTTAGGATTATATTGATCATTCTTCCGTATTGCCAATATTAATGTTACAACAAGAATTCCACTTGCACATTTTTTCATGTCATCATGACATCATTTCAGCCGAAAGACGTGTACTGCTGGACAAAAGTCTTACCTAAGTGTCGCCACATCGTCCGGTCCTATGCTTCTCTCATCCAAAGAATTCCTAAGTTGACCTTCCCCAGGTCAACGGTACACCTTATGGGGAGACCCGCTTGTCGCTTGCCGGTCACTTGTATAAAAATGTAACTATTTTAAAGTAGTTACCAGAACAATTAGACATCACAATAACTGCACAAGAGTCTCGAACACTTTGCACTGCCGAGTAGAATGTCTCGCAATGCTGCATGAATATCGTCTGCCACGTCAAGTTCTTGCTCAGCCAAAAAAACACGGACATTAGCCCGAGAGTCGCCCCATCCTGAAACAGACTAAATTTTTCATAATACGATCCTAATCTTAATAGTTTGACAATCATCCTTCTTGTGCCGATGATACAAGTTATTAGTTTTAGTGTAGATATATTAATGATCTTCTCCATATATTAAAAAATCAAACACAAATAGTATTGTTTGCTTACGATACTTCCTTATTTTTTAAGAATAACAGACGTTCCAAAAATCTTGGTGACTTAGACAACGCTCTGCAGTAGGTTTAAAACTGGTTCACTGCTAATAATTTAGTATTAAATAGAAAAAAAAACTAAGTGCATAAGATTTGCTTTACCGAATGTTAAAAGTAAAAGTTGTGACATAGTGTTGAATAAGGAGAAACTAGAATTTGTAGAAAACACGGTTTTCCTGGGAATCACACTCGACTCAAGGATACAATGGGGTCCTCATTTAACATCTCTTTCAGGACGGTTAAGTTCAGCAGCATATGCTATCAGAAAAATCCGTCAATTTACCGATGTATATACAGCGAGGCTGGTCTATTTTAGTTACTTTCATATCTATCAAAGCATAATGTAATCTTCGCAAACATCATGACCGTACCTTGTCAATACATACACGAAAACATTATGTATGTTCGGAAAACTCTGCATCTCTTTACTAAGCATACTTTTATTACAAGAAATAGGAACAAATTAGATAAATCTCCATTCAGATTGGCTAAAGTTCAAAATTCTTATGTGGGGTACTGTGTAACATTTTGTAGTAAAATACCACTTGATGTTTTAGAACTAAATGAGACATAATTCAAAACATGCATAAAACGCACACTATGTAGACGAGCATATTATAAATTGGAAGATTATATCCTTGATAAAAATGCTTGGCTAAATGCTGGTTCTGCTCCACTCCCACAGCCACGTAGGTCCGCTAGTTAGTTCTTCTATTTACTAAATTATTTGGAAGAGATACTAACCCTTTGATTTTTCTAGACATGGTTTTTTTAACATTTTAATATTTTTTTGGAGTTCATGATTATTATTGTTTTTTTTTACTTTAATGTACTTTTGAAAAGTTATAGTTTTTTATAATTTTCTAATTTTGTAAATGTGAATACCATGGGGCATTACAATGCTATTATGTTACTTTTTTTTTTTGTTTTGGCGCAGTTGAGAGTTTGTCATGCTCACACAAATGTTTCGTTGATGGTGGCGTGTGTGTTGGGTCACTCGATTCCCTTCAAAATTATTGAGCTGAGTGGTGCTGATCCACGCGTCAAGTTCGTGAACGGGCGCCTTCGGTTGAGACTGATCATCTCTTAACTGCCACTGGCTTATTATAAACTTTATTTGTTTGCAATGTTTATTTTTTATTAACATTGTTCTCACATAATTGAAGCATCATGATAAGTATAAGTAACCAAGATTTGTAATAGATAACGTGGTTTAAAAGAGAATCCACGGAGTTTCTTGCACGTTCTTCTACATAGAGATCTACGCTTTGGAATGTGTATTAACTTCATCTTTTTGACTGAACGTCAATTCAAAAGTGCCTGTAAATGGTTTATTTGAAATAAATGCTTTGAGTTTGAGTTTGAAAGCTTACATCTCTCAACAGTATTTTGCAAAAAGATAATAAATAATATAATATAATATTAATATTAACATTATATGTGTAGGTTTATTTAATTCCTTAGTTTAAGACTTCTCATACTCTTTTTTTCTGTTTTTTACACACTATTGTCTACATTTCTTTTTCACTTCTCTTTTCGCGGGTCTGCTGGCAGAAATTTCTTTAGAAATAAGCAGTACCTTTGTGCTAATTTTTATTATGTTGTTTATCTATAGTTATCTTGTGTGTACATAAATTGTTAAATAAATAAATAAATAAATAAATTGTATTCCTCATAAAGATTACTCTAAAGTAACTCTAAAGTAACTCTAAAATAACTCTAAAGTAACTCTAAAGTAACTCGAAAGTAGCTCTATAGTAACTCTAAAGTAACTCTAAAGAAACTCTAAAGTATCTAACTCTAAAGTAACTCTCTGGTAAAGACGCATCTAAAGTATTTGATAGAAATCTGGGGTTGCGTTGCCAAAACAAATCTCAAAACTCTGCAAACCTCACAAAATAAATTTCTAGAGATATTTCAACTTTGACTATCTTACAAGCTCAAAAACTATTCCTAATGCAACACATACATTTAAAATATGACAAACATACACAACATGCATCCTGCTAAAAAAAGGTTTTAATACAATCTGAAATAAATGAACATACTATCATATCCTGAGAAATTCCAACAATATTAAACTACAGAGACCCTTTTATTTTTAAACAATCTTTTATGATTGTAAGCAATATACATGTATATGTCAATAATTTATTTTAATAGAAATAACTTAAAGGATATATACAAACTGATAATAATACATAACATGTTCAAATCAGTATGAAAACAACTCATTGGGCATCAATAAATTCATCCACATCGCTGTCAATGGAAAAAGTGCCCAGAACGCTAGCAGCATTGCCACGTTGAATAGCAATGCTGATTCTTTGGCCAAAGAAAGCCCAGCCCTCTGGTCACGTGAAGAGTCGACTAACAGCTTGCTGATTTGCCGGAAAACTCAATGAGCATTTGGACCCCATGGCCCTAGTGTTTCAACCCCAAACGGCTCAAACATGTAACTCCCAATAAGGTTGTTATATTTGCGCCGTTTGAGGTTTGCTGCACCTGCAGCAGGCGCCCCAGCACAGCCTGCCGTGCTAAGAAATAACTAGGATAACTAGGATGGCGCAAGGGTGTCGACACAACATATTACCTAAGTAGGTACATAAACATCGATATTTAATTATGTATATATTTTGTTAACCCTCGTGCGTGTATCACTGCGGGGTGCCAACTGAAAACCAGCGCTGGGTGTCTGACGCCTAGCAAATGCTGAGATGGTAACCCTTTCGGTATGGGCACGCTCAGCACAATTTTATTGTTTCTTTGTGTACTTCTCTTTTCCTTTTGTTTGTTGCTGTTGTGTTGTGTCTGTGTCGAATAAATGATTTAAAAAAAAAACATGTTGCAGCCAACACCAAAGGCCTACCCAACTTCCAAGGCATTATGGTCATTCCGTCTGGCCTTTTCCCATCGTCACGTGCCAAGCCATTGGGTTCTATAACAGCTGGCACCCGCCGGTGACAAAAACCCGACGGATGATTATAACGTAGTGGCGTTACAATCTTAATTAAAACGAAACATAAGGAAATAACCACAAAGACCAAAAGCCACTCTAACAGTGTTGGTTAGCAATAAACAATATTATTTTGCTGACAACACTATTGTCTTTGGATTCGTTGACATCTGTCAATGACGGCGTAGATATAAATAGGCCTCCAAGACAACGTGGATTCCTTTTCAATTTTAATCCAACTGCTGGCGGTGGACTCACACTCACCTTGTTCTGTCGAACACCCTTGAGCCGTGAACCGATCGCCAAATCCTAGCAGTTGCACGTTTGCATTGGCAAATATTTGCCAACTTAATTACATGATATTCAACCCCTGTAATTGGGTGAGTGTTTGAACAGCATACAGGTAGCTTTGTGCATTCTGTGTTCCTAATCTTGTGTATAAATTCTTTCCAGAACATGTCTTTCTTAATTCTTTTCTTAGCATTGTAAAATCAAGGCTTATAACCTACAAAAGATCTGTCGCATATTCTAATCACGCCTTCCGCGTGGTTTACTTTGCGAGGCTTTTGCTTTGCACATACTACTTGGCTGCTGCTGCGCTCGAATGTGCATGTCATCATGTTTTTCCACCTCACCTTTGTAAACTCCGTCTGATTTTGACAACCACACAAATTAGCGCACGTACAGCCGCTTTGCTCATGCTTAGGTGTCAAAATCAGCGGTGAAGCTCATTCAGCCATCATTGTGACATGCTGGACATTATTTACAGGGTCCCAGATCCGGATTCCCAGCTCCGGATTCCCAGATCCAGATTTCCAGACCCGGATTCCCAAATTCGGAATATGGAGGGGGAGGACTTGGAGCCCTACGCTCTGAGCACGCACCTACATCGACCTCCATCGCGGCCATCCTGCCGCAGAACTTCGTGCCGCCGCCACCAAGCTACTCGCCACGTCGGCACGCACTACGCCGGGTGCTTATTTGCCCGCGTGGTATCTGCTGGCCGTCTCCGAGCCAGCACTATCACCTGCCGGCCGTCGCCTTCCGGGCCCTGACGATCTACGAGTCGGCGGCTCGCTCCACGCCGGGTATCCAGTTACCCGCGTGGCCTCAGCAGGCCGTCTCCGAGCCGGCACTATCACCTGCCAGCCGTCGCCTTCCGGGCCCTGACGATCTACAAGTCGGCGGCTCACTCCACGCCGGGTATCCCTTTACCCGCGTGGCCTCAGCAGGCCGTCTCCGAGCCGGCTAGACTAGCTGCCGGCCGACCCATCCTGGCTCCTGTCGACCCTGCGAGCCGGCGCTGCCACCTGCCGGCCAACACCTCCGGGGCTAACGCAACGTGGCTTCCCCGAGACACCCACCACAAGGCTGAGTCAGGGCAGTAGCGTGCTATCTCCCAGGGAATACGAATATTTTGTGACTACAAACCTTCCCACACCCTTTCTCTATTTTAATATATATATTTTTTAACGTTGACCGAGGTACGTGTTGTCATTTTTCATCCCACGTAGGCTCCTTACGTCACATGATGTCATTAATACTGCCGTGCCGTGCTATCCGACCAGCGCTCCTACCGCAAGATAGGCCATGGTGTCCGAGGCGGTCGACTGCTTCACCGCATTGACAACAATGTGGAGCTTCACTCGGAGCACCCTGATGCAAACATGTTGCGATCCGATGATGATGTTGAAAAAATATTTTGCGAATACTGCTAGACATATTAGTAAATTTATTCTTTAAACCTAATACTCACAATGTGATTATTCTTGATGCCTACCTGCAACATTTCAACTGTCACTTCCATGTAAATCAGAGAATGGATGAAGACTTCCATAATATAATACAGAATCTGAAAAGATAAAAATCATCATAACTCTCCTGCTCTTATCCCAATTTATTTGGGGTCGGCCAACATGTTTTTTTCTTCCATACTCTTCTATTAGTCGTCATCTCTGTAGTCACCCCCTTTTTACTCATATCCTCTTTCACACAGTCCAGCGATCGTTTCTTTGGCCTTCCTCTACTCTTATAGCCATCCACATCCACACACAAGACTTTCCTCACGACATTTTCTTCATTCCTCCGCATCACATGCCCATACCACGACAACCGATTTCCACACAACTTTTCAGTTAGCTATCCATGCGCGTAACACCTCACCACACATCGCTCGTAGCATTCTCATCTCAGCTGCATGCAATTGCTTTTCATTCATCCCTTTTGTGGCCCAACATTCTGAACCACACAAGACAGCAGGACCATTGATTTATAAATCTTCTCCTTAAGTTTAAGGGGAATGCGGGAGTCACAGATAGTCCCGGTGACTTGCCGCCATTTCATCATCCAGTGTTAATTGTGTGTTGTTTGTCTGAACACCTGTGTATGCTTGCTTTTTGGATCTCTCCCGTGCTTTTGATCTGGTTTCGTACGATATCATGTGGGAGAAACTACGAAAGAGAACTGTGCCGGCCGAGCTGTTGCGTATCCTCCAGTTTTGGTACTATAACCAGATAAATAGTGTGAGATGGGCCGATAAGCTCTCTGTGGCGTATGGGCTCAAGTGTGGGGTGAGACAGGGAGGGATAACGTCACCAAAGCTCTTCAATCTCTACATCAACGATCTGTTAGTTGAGCTCAGCAGTAAGAAAATCGGCTGTCGTATTGATGACGTCAGTGTCAATAACATCAGTTACTCTGACGACATGGTACTGCTGAGCCCAACGGTTTGGGCGCTCAGAGAGCTACTTACATGTTGTGAGTCTTATGCTCAGGCGCATGGCTTAATGTACAATGTGACAAAAAGCGAGTTCCTGGTCTTTAAGGCGGACGGTGGTAAATGCCCTGAGTCCGTGCCCGCAATAAAATTAAATGGTTATGAACTTAAACGGGTCTTTCAGTTCAAATACCTGAGGCATTTCGTAACTGATGACCTAAGAGACCAAATAGATATTGAGAGGGAACGTAGGGCGCTGGCAGTCCGATGTAACATATTGGCTCGTAGGTTTGCGCTCTGTAGCAGGGCAGTCAAAATAACACTTTTTAAAGCTTATTGCCAAGTGTTTTACACGTGCAGCCTGTGGACCAACTTTACTCAGAGGGCTATCAGCGCCCTACGGGTCCAGGAATAACGGGTAATAACGGGTTCAGGATGTTGATGGGGTTGCCCCGTTTCTACAGTGCATCAGGTATGTTTGCACAAGCACACGTTGATGGCTTCCATGCCACCGTCAGAAAGAAATCTGCCTCTTTGCTCTGCAGAGTGCGGGAGAGCTCCAACTCCATCCTGAAGACCATAGCGGGGAGGTACGAGTCTCCTTTATTAGGTGATGTTGTTCGAAGATGTATTTCGAACAACAGCCTTCTTTCCAAATAGATAATAAGTTTACTAACATAGATATGCCTATACCTGAGATATAAGTTATCTTTCTTTTTGTTTACTAACCCATATGGATGTTGCTTGTCCGAATTTTATTTCCGTCCGATCTACTTCCATAGCTTTGCACGAGTGAACCGAGATACCGAATATTGGAGCAGACTGGGAGTAGCACGCCATCTAGCACTGTAGCTGCAGAACTTGAGAGACCGCCGAAATCGCAGAACATGTATTCAGTTTTGATTCTACTGATTTTCAAGCCAACTTTCTCCAGCTTTTGTTGCCATTTCCCTAAATCTGCTCTGGATTGCAGGTCCATATTCACCGACCAGAACAATGTCGTCGGCAAACAGCATGCACCAGGGTGCCTCCTCCTGTATTTCCGACGTGAGAGCGTCCATAACTAACAAGAATAAGTAAGGACTTAAAGCCGACCCTTCATGCAAGCCTACAGCTGCACTGCACTCATCAGTGTTGCCAGCAGCCTACCGGACGTAGGTACTGGATTGTCTGTACATAGCACGAATCAACTCAACATACATACCAGCCAAACCTTTCTTTTTCAAGGCCCAACACAACACATTCCTGATACCTGGCCTGAAAAGTTATAAATATTAATTCATAAACATAGGACCATGACTTGCATACAAAACTGGATGGCTATAAGAGAAAGGGAAGACTACTGAAAATTGGATAGACTTTGTGAAAGATGATGTTGATAGACAAGGGATGGCTAATGAGATAAAGATTGATAGAGAATTATTAAAGTAGACACATGTTGCAACAACAACCAAATAGCAAGATTAGGATAAGGGCAAGACAAATAATATTAATTCTTTTAAGAATTAATAACCTTTTTTTCTCCAGCTTTAGCTATAGAAAAATTCAATATAAAAAATAACGACCTCGATAACATAATATATTCGATTGCTCTGAAAACCTCTGGAAGTTATAAGGAAGATAAATACTAACATTAACTTTTCATACGTTCCAAGTGTGACTAGATACTTACAAATGCTTGAAAAAAAGCTTTATGAATGTCGTAACACTCTAGTATATCAACATAAGCTTGAATCATTCTCTTGCTGAAGTTTTCGTCACGTATCTCTTCAATTTTCAAAGAACCTATAGCTTGAATATTCCATAACTCAAGTTTATATTGTAACAATTTAATAATTCGAAAGGCGTACACTACATTAAAATCAAAAACTAATTGAAGATAATTGAAAAACAAATAAAACCAAGGTAGAGCTAGATTTATGTTACAATAAGTGAAAATTATAAAGTAGGCGGTGAGAGCAACAATCACTATAATCCAATTCCAAATGATAAAATGGTTAAAATATGTTTCATTGTTGAGAAATCTGTGCACTCTTTGAAACAGCAAAATAAACCTCACATTATTTTTGGATTGAATGATTCCGACGACTAAATTAAGAGCAAATCCAAAGGAGTAGTAGACGCAGTCAATAAAGGTGGAAACAGTAATGAATTTAGTGAATCCTGAATGAACTGTGTGGAGATACAACATATATGTTCGGAATGTATATATAGAAATGAACACTGTAGCTCCAATCATGGAATAGATATTGAAGATGAAACTATTAGGAGATATACAATTGTTTTTGATACAGTATCTAGGAGAAAACGAAATAAAATGCATAAGATTGAAAGGCCACAACATTAATTGCACATCTTTGTCCACCAAATTATTTAAAACACTGTCCTCGGCATTATTTCGTTCCATGTTTCGGAAGCTCTCCATTATGAATAGATTATTTTCAGTTGCTTCGTACTAAAGGACTGAAGTTAAGTAAAATACATTTTGATAATATAAATTATGAACTAACTTCTGTCTGCTGCTTTGCCCGCGCGAAAGTAGGAAATTATGCCAAGATAACGTTCCTCCGTGATAAAAGTATCCCTGATCTAATCCAGGTTATGGCTTACCCGGTTGTGTTAAGTTGAATTAAAATACGTTTACCGTTGAGACGTGATTTAATAAGAATCATCGTAGTATCCAAACTGACATTACAAACACACCCACATAATAGTAGTTAGAGACCTATTGTATTAATTTCTTTGACATTTAAATTATGCTATGAATGTGTACATAATAACTGTAAGGAGAAATGTTGGTCGTCCGTTGGGGAGATGGGTGGATGAAATTGTTGCCATCGCGGGTGGCATCATGGATGAGACTGGAACTGCATTTGTCGGCAATACTCCTAAATACCTATGGTACTCAGCGACAGTGTAAGAAGAAAAATTGGGGTGTGGCTGTGTCATGAACACAGTAGTGTGTGTTTTACGTGAATACGTCTACGTAACGGGTAATATTTTTCGATGGCAACATTTTACACTCAAGATCAGGGGGTCTACTCCGAAGTTTTTTTACGAAGTATCGGCCGAATGTTCGGACATATTTGTGTGAAATGTTAAAGTGAATGTTCCATACCTAAAATTGTAGCTCTTCTCTAAGAGCTTCTTCCACAAAAACAATCGTAATGCCATTTCGATACAATTTTAGGTATGGCACATTCACTTTAACACTTGACGACACAAATATGTCCGAAAATTCGGCCGATATTTCGTAAATACACTTCGGAGTAAACCCCTAGATGTACCGACGTCGCCGTCGTTGATCGGCTCAGACGTCTTCGTCTTTCGTCGTTTTGATCTTTTTGCTTTCTGGTGATCGTTTCAGTGTTTTATATGGGTTGGTACTGGTATTATTAGATTGGCCTATTAAATCTTATTCTTTCCGTTTGTTTTGATTTGGCTTTTTGACGCTGTTAGGCCAACATAACAAAAATTATTCAAGTGTTTTACACTAAATATTGTTACGAGCTGGGTATGGCATAAAATAATTGTTTTACACCAATTAATTAATCAAATATTCTTTATTAACTCAACAACTTATTTACACAAACACTGAATCGCTTGTAATCACTATTCTCTTCGTAATCGCTTGTATTCACTTCCGCTCGCATCCGTAGTCGAAAACAGACTCACTCACTCGCCCGCCGTCCGGCCTATTTATACAGTCATGGAAGTTTCCAGAACATTATCGAACTATCCTATAGTGGAATATTCTAGAAATATACTATGAACTTCTACACAGTACCACAATGAAATGTTCTCGAACCTAGTGGAAACGTCTGGAAACTTCCACTACATTCTCGAACGTTCCAGAATAATACGGTCGACGTAACACTGCCCGCTCCTTAGACATACTCGTCCCAAGCATCAATAGTCCCATAGTATCGCGCCAATCGATCTACATGGACAATCTTAGGCGCACCTCGTGGACCCTTCTGTATTTGGTAGGTAACATCGTTTCCGAATGGAAACACGCATGCATGCACGCGTGCATGGATGGATGGATGGAATCATAAGATTGTGGATGGTAAGAAGTAGTTCTGGTCTTGTAAGTACCCATCATTCGACAAGTCTCCTGGAATACTTGCGATTCAAAATGCCTCCCTTGGTCGCTGTGAATTTCCAAGGGTACTCCAAAACGACAGAAGACTTCCTGAACCAATTTATCTGCGACTGTTGTAGCTTCTTGGTTAGGAATGGCGAAGACTTCTGGCCACTTTGTGAAGTAATCCATGACAACCATAAAATACTTGTTTCCGTTTTCACTTTCCGGAAATGGTCCTGCAACGTCTAATGCTATCCGTTCCCAGGGGGCTCCCTCGTTGTATAATTGTAAAGCACCTCTGCTGCGTGTCTGGGTTTCTTTCACAGCCGCACAACTGGTACATTTGCAACATCAGTCCTCAACATCCTCTCGACAGTGAATCCAGTAAAATTGCTCTTGTATCTTCAGTAGAGTTCTTTTTACCCCCATATGTCCTCCTGAACATCCATCATGGTAGAGCCGTAAACATCAGGTACTTTGGCTTTGGGGACAACAATTTGTAGATGACAGTTGTCTCCTCGAGCGTTTTCCCATTTACGGCACAAGACTTCACCCTGGATAACCAATCTGTTCCATTGTGCCCAATAGCTCTTCGTGATGGAACTTAACGCCGCAACATCACTCCACTTGGGTTTAGGAGCACCAGCTTTAATCCAGTCAAAGATAGGTTTAAGATCCGGGTCATTTTGCTGAGCAAGCTGTAGGATTTCCTTCCATTCATTGCTGACATACATTCTTAGCATCCTCACTCCGCTTATTCCCGGGTCGGATCTATCGTCTGCATCGCGCGCGCACACTATCACACCGTCGTCCTTCTTGGAGGCCATGGCGCTGGCAACACCATCCGCTCCTGCACTCACTTTACTCTTCACTTGGTCCTGTTTTATGCACTTGTCGGATGCCGCACTGACTTTGACATCACTGCAACTTACACTTTTAGGGGCCTCCGCCACGGTCGTGCGCCATGTCGCGCCACTCGCGCTCCTCCACCGAACTGGCCGAGCCGCCCTTCCTTGCTGGGATTGATCTTCTCTCAGTGTGCTTCGCTTTGGTCAGCTTGACCGAAGATGACCCCTTTCGTCACAAGTGTAACACCTAGGGCTATACCCTTGCGGAAGATTGCATACAGGTGATGCCACAACCTCACTGATACGGTGTGTTCGATGGTCTTGCCTCACTGCCTCTACTTCCAAGACATGGGCCAAGGCGTCCTTCAGTATCTCATGATGCCCAAGTCTGACAGCGGCTCTAACTTCCAAGTCACGTATTCCGTCGACGAATGCCTGTACCAGATAGCCATTGATGAGTGCAGGGGCGGACTGGTATGCTTTCCGAACCAACTTTTCAACTTCCAAGGCCCACTGCTGTAGGTTCTCGGCACTACATTGAACGCGATCCCTTAACTTAGCGCGAAATACGTGCTCCAAGTGCGCGTCGCCGTATCTGGACTCTAACGCTTCCAGCAACTGCTCATAGGTCACATCCTTGCCAAGAGCCTCAAGTATGGTTAGGGCCTGGTCTTGCAGGCCTAAGGTGAGCGCGGTCATAGCTTGATCTTTGGTCCACCCATTCGCTTTCATAACGGCTTCAAATTGAATTTTGTAGGCCGACCATGAAGATGTTCCGTCGAATGGCGGCACCTTTAATCCACGTGCCGAAGGTGCAGCAACCACTGAAGGCACAATCCCGTCTCCAGCCCTAAGTTCACCTAAAGCCTACTTCACCCCGGCAATCTGAACTTCAGCTTCTGAGATGCGATTCTCATGCTGGTGAACCTGCTCCTTCATCACCTTGAACTCTTTGCCAAGTGTTGAGTGAAGGTCTTTAATGAGGAGTATCTGCTCTTCTTGGCGGTGGGCCTGCTCTTCTTGGCGGCGGGCCTGTTCTTCTTGGCGGCGGGCCTGCTCCTCTTTATTTTGTTGAAGCTTCTCTTCTAACCGACGGGCCTGCTCTTCTTGGCGGCGGGCCTGCTCCTCTTGACGGCGGGCCTGCTCCTCTTGACGACGAGCCTGTTCCTGCAACAGCACCATTAGCGCAGACAAGTCTGGCACCACTGGTGCTGAAGAAACTCCACATGGGCCAGCGACTGGCTCTGTCGCAGGCTGAGCACCACCGTCTGTATCGGGGAATCTCCAAACCGCCTCTGATCCATGTCTTGCTGCCGTTGACTCCTTGTACGAATACCCTCCGTGTTGTCCTTTGGTAAAATTGGCATAATTTATCCCTCACTTCTGACACCAATTAATTAACCAAATATTCTTTATTAACTCAACAACTTATTTACACACACTGAATCGCTTGTAATCACTATTCTCTTCGTAATCGCTTGTATTCGCTTCCGTTCGCATTCGTAGTCGAAAACAGACTCACTCACTCGCCCGCCATCCGGTATATTTATACAGTCATGGAAGTTTCCAGAACATTGTCGAACTATCCTATAGGTGAATATTCTAGAAACATCTATGAACTTCTACACAGTACCGTAATGGAATGTTCTCGAACCTAGTGGAAACTTCTGGAAACTTCCACTACATTCTCGAACGTTCCAGAGTAATACGGTCGACGTAACAATATATTCACAATAACTACCTAATATAAATAAAAATGAATCGCCGAAAATGTATGTACGCGCGTAACTTCCGAACGACTGCACCAAATTTGATAATTCTTTTTGTAGTGTTCGTGTTGGTCAGGACTAGGTTTGAATGAAAGAAATTTTTGGGAAATCAAATAAACAAAATGGCACTCGTGCGAAGCCTGGGCGGGTTGCTAGTTTTAAATATATATTTTTTTTGTATTCAATTGATTAATCTTGATGTGAGGTATGAAGTGAACGGGCCCGCGGAAGGCGAGTAGTGGGTAACTCGCCGTCCGATTAGCACCAGGCCCGAGAGTTGACGGCGCGTAGTGTTCCACGCGCCCCAAAGAGTTGTCAGCAAAACATGATGGGGCCCGTCATGGCCGATGCCTGCCCAGGGGTTGTGGATAAATTCGAAACTGAGTTACCGCGCTCCTGGGCATTTAGGGCAGGGAAGGAACAGGGGTAGGTTATAGTCAGTAAGAGTCTGACACGCCCTTCCACTCCACCCTAGAGCGGGAGATGTCATTGGATGATTTCCCACCCCACAAAAAAAAAAACTATGAAATGAAACTAAAAGAAACGTCATAGCTGCTCCGAGTCAAAAGTTATACTAAATGGCGAGTGTTATTATTAGCGGTTATTGCTTCACACAGTACGGGGCCCAACGTTGTTGGTGTTCCTAATTACAGTTGATAACAAAGAGTGGCCCACATTCCGTGCAGTCTTACGTCGACGTACAGACGTCTCCTCTTTGACGGTGAGTGGTGACCAACACTGTGACGACACTCTATTGAAGGCGTCAGTGACAACCGCAGTCGGCTGCGACATTTGTTTGCCATCGTTTTAGTGTTTTGTAGAGTCACAAACCCAAGGTTGTTGTGGGAAAAACATCACACACGTATCTATATTCATCTCAAAGCATTATATTAAACACCGTCCTCCGAAGCTTTGGGCTCAGCCAGGGTTAAAAGATTTTCTTGGATGTTTGTGGTGAAACAGGAAAAATATTAACTACCACTGGCAACCTTGCAGAGATCAGGAAACAAAGCAAAATTGGTATCGCGGTAGCGTCTTCTGGAATTGCTGCCTCTACATTATGGTGTCAAAACAGCGCACGCCATGTTTTAAGATGCCATACGATTTAAAAAGCTACAAAACGCCTGTTAGGGATCTCACGGCGCGGCACTTTACGTCGAAATCTACCCGCAATGACACGAGAAACTACAGCTGACGTGTGACGAGTGAACGCTTTTTTGAAACGGAAGTCTCTATGTTCGCGAGTTCATAGACTGCGCTTGACTCAGTAATTCGCCGAAGTTCTTTCCAAAGTTAGTTGAAGTCAGGCTACCAGAGAGTCTCAGTAGAGTAGTGCCCGTTATAGAAGAAATGATTTGTCTGATGTATGCCGCATCGCGAAAATTCTTGCGTGTGTGACCGGGCTATTTAAAAGTCTAAAAATGATCAAGCTGCAGCAAAACCTCGCGATCATTCCCTCGCAAATTGAAGGGAACGGAGGTGTATAACGCAACCTCCATAAATAACCGATTTCACTACTTTGGAATTGAACACCGCCTAAATTGTGTAACGGATCCGGGCTTAAACTCTGCAGAGAATTATCATCGAGGTGAATTCTTACTGGTTGTGGCGTTGACGAAACTGTTTATACCACGTATTTCATCATCTTTTCAGCCGAAAGACGTCCACTGATGGACATAGGCCTCCTCCGAGTGTCGCTTCAATGACCGGTCTTGTGCGTCTCGCATCCATCAGATTTCCTTATCAAGTCATCTGTCCACCTTCTGGGAGGCCTTCCAGCGCTACGTCTTCCGGTGCGCGGTTGCCACTCTAGAACCTTCCGGCCCTATCAACCAAATCTGTTTTGCGAGCAATGTTCCCTGCCCAATGCCACTTCAGTTGTGTGTATAGTGTCTATTTTTCGGGCTACGTCGGTAAGCTTGGTTCGCCCGCGAATTTCTTATTTCATGATTCGATCACGCGACGAAACTCTTAACATAGCCCTTTGGGTGACTTTACGAGTAAGCCTTCTGATGACTACGTTTCAGTACTATAAGTAATCACTGGCAAAACGCACTGGTCATAGATTTCCATTTTGAGACACTATATGTATGTGTAACGAATAGATTCCGCTCAGCTGCCCAGCCGAATCAGATTCGATGGTTGACCTGTTTCTCTCGAAGTTTATGCCACGTTTTCGTCGAATTTTCCACAATGACCCCTTCCATTTTAAGCGCGTGCAGTTTCCTGTAAGTGTATGCTTCGCTAAGACCATAAACAAGTCGTAGTGGGCATGCAGACACTGAAGACCGCGGGTGTCGCCCTCTGGACCGTCCGCTTCTCACACGAGACGAGAAGTCAGTTGGGGACGCAGGAGCAACTGAATATCAGTGGTTGCTGAAAGCAAGTCTACTAGCCAATAAAAGTTTTTTTTTTAAATATCTAATCTTATTACTTTATACACTATTAAGCTACGATACTTTTTTTTTAACACACTCTTTCTGCTTCGTTGACGTGCAAACATCTGGTCATAATATAAATAAAATATTTACCGAATGTGAAAGTTTCATTTGGTAAATATGTTGTTTTGGCCTTTAGCCTTTTTATGTGAAAGTAAAATAAATGAATAAGATCCTTTCGGAATGCATCGCAAGCACAGAATTATTAGTTTTTTTGTGCAGGTTTACGTGCTGGACGCGGAAGAAGTCGCGGGAAACAGCTAGTTTAAGTACTTATAAATAAGTAGAACGAAAGCAAACTTTGTAGAACGGAACGGCGAGCTACTCACTGCTCGCCTTCCACAAGCCCGAGTCTACGGTGGCCGGAGATCGTCTCGCGACGTCCTACGCCCAGTACGCCCAGTACCTCTCCTGCGGTGGTAGCGGCCGGGGCCGTGAGAGGCACTCCGTTGAGCTTCCCTTACGCGTCCCACCTTTGCCTTCACGAGCATTACTGCTTCGCAGAAGGCGGAGGCTGCTTCCCTTTCCCTCTCGCTCCGTACCATGACCTGAGCCAGGGCCGGACGGGAGAGGTCGCCGCCACCTATCGCATCCACGAGGACAAGGCGGTGCTCCGCCCAAGCGGGGCAGACCTCCACCGTATGCTCCACCGTGTCCTCTGGGCGATCCGCACAGTGGTAACACCCGGGCGTTTCCTCCCGCCTGATTGGATGCAGGAACCTCCCGAAACAACCGTGTCCGGGTAGGACCTGCGTCAGGTGGAAGGTGAAGACGCCGTGACGCC
Source organism: Polia nebulosa (assembly GCA_951329385.1). Lineage (NCBI taxonomy): Eukaryota > Metazoa > Arthropoda > Insecta > Lepidoptera > Noctuidae > Polia > Polia nebulosa. The sequence continues at coordinate 1,111,709 of OX589611.1, read as the reverse complement.
TCTCCAGCCACTCCTCAAAGAGGGGCACTACCGCCGCAATGGTGGCGTGCCCAGCGCTGGATTGCGATAGTCACTGTCTTCATGTCGCCATGAGATCCTGCCGGAGCTCCGTTCGCCGAGCCACGAGGTGTCGCGGCAGCAGAGTTTCGCCCCGGCATTTGGCCTCCTCGCGCCACTCCCAGAGTAGCACGAGGACCCTGGCCTCCAGATCCCATGGCGACAGTCCGGCAAGGAGGCTCGCCGCCTCACAGGAGACCGTGCGGTATCCTTGGATGAGCCGAATGGCCATGACCCTTTGGGACGCGTTCAACCGGCGAGCTGGTCGCCGCCTCAGAGAATACGCCCACACCGGTGCCCCGTAAAGTGCCGTGGACCGCATGATCCCCACGTAGAGCCTCCGGCAGGCGGAGTTTGGACCTCCCAGATTGGGCAGGAGCCGCTTCAAACCAGCACTGGCCCGCTCCAGTCTGGGAGCCAAACGTCGGAAATGCTCGACGAAGTTCCACCGGCTGTCAAGGACGAGACCCAGGTATCTCATCGTCCTCTCAACGCCAATGTGAACCCCTCCTACCGTTATCCGGGAACCCGACGGTGGCGCGTTCCGAGGACCATGAAAACACATCGGCCTCGGACTTGTGCAAGGCCACCTCGAGTCCCAGTTGCCGGACCCTCTCAACGACTGTCGCAACCCCGCGTGACATCAGCGTAGGAAACTATGCTGACGCCGCTAGGGAGGTCGGCGCGCAGCACCCAGTCGTTACCCGATGTTCCACAGAGGCGGTCCCAAGACCGATCCCTACGGAACACCGCACGACATCTCTCGTCGGTTCCATTCTACCTGGTGACCGGGGTAGATGACGGCCCTGTAACGTCAAATATGCCTCGACCACGTGACGGAGGTAGGGCGGCACCCGGTGATACCGGAGTGCCTCCACTATGCAACTCCAGGGTTGTGTTGAAGGCATTGGCTATGTCCAGAGACACCGCCAAGACGATCCTACCCCGGACCACTGCATCCCCCGTCGTGAGGGCTCGTACGCGCATGATTGCGTCCACCGTGGAACGCCCCCTGCGGAAGCCGTACTGGCTCTCCGCCAGATCCGGCCCCACCCGCACTAGGTGCCCGACGAGGCGGTCTGCAATTACTCTTTCAAAGAGCTTGCCCACCTCGTCGAGCAGCACAATGGGCCGGTAAACGGACGGAGAGTCCGCGGGGCGCCCCGGCTTCTTGATCAGGACCAGCTTCCCCGTCTTCCAACGAAACACGAAAGTGGAATCTGGCCCCTCTCCATGCATGCGCTTAGGAGCCCTCTCAGTCGAGGCCCGAGAGCCTCTTGCAAGGCCAGGACCCAGACTTTAGGATGAAAGCCATCGGGTCCTGGGGCGGTGATTTTGGCATTCAGCCTGCGCACCGCCACTCTCAGCTCTACCTCGGTCACCTCGGGAGCATCGTCGTCGTCGGGTTGGTCCGCATCCGAGGCGGAGCCATAGGCGGGAGAGTGTGTTCCCCTCGCGAAGGGAACACAGCGCTCACCACGCCCTCCACGAGCTCAAGCCGGAGACTCTGCGTCAGCGGGGGCGCCCATGAGCGGAGTTTATCCCGCACCACTTTGTATGGGCGCCCCCACGGATCTCTGTTCAGAGTCCCCAGCGACTCCTCGCGGGCCAAATTCTTGTCCGTTGTTTCGCTCTGTTCCCCTCGTACAGCTCCGCCTCGATGGCTTCCATATCCGGCGGGTGGTTACGGAGCCTGAGACGCCCGAGTATGAGGCCGTTATGGAGTGGAGAGACTGCATTGACAATTTAAATGCCTAAGTGTATCAAAAAAAATGTTTTTCAACACAGGTTTGTAGGAGGTAAACCCTTTTTTTTGTTTTTTTTGGGTGGGAAATCATCCTATGACTTCTCCCACTACTACTGACTAAAACCCACCCCTGTTCCTTCCTGCCTTTGAGTGCCCAGGGGCGAGGTAACTCTGTTTCGAATTTATCCTCAACCCCCGGGCAGAGGAGGTAAACCCTGGATTACTAGAACTTATCGGATTCCGACAGTTATTTTAATGAAAGAAAGCTATACTATTGCCGAGTGTCATAAGCTTATTGTTATCCTAAACGAAAATAAGGTTTCTGTGGTACCAGACCACGCCAGTGAAGACGTGGGGAACAGCTAGTAAGACAAATAAAAATCCAAACACTAAATCTAGAAAATAAATTTAATGAAGTCCTTTCACAAGAATGCGAACTGCAGCAGAACCACCGTGTAGTTAGCTAGGAGGCCCACTAGACTCAGTTGTAAGGCTGCGTCGGCGTAGAACAGTCCACACACACGGATCTTGCCGAACGATGCGCGCTGTAGCCGCAGCACGTTCTTGCACAGCTTTCGCTCGTCTTCTGAAATGTTTAGTAACACTTTTTAAGATAAAAGGTGATACAAATTAATATAGAATGACCTTTGCGTACGAGAATGTCCAAACAAGAAATGGTAAATTTTGATACAAGTTAGCAATGTTTATTTTAGCAAAGGACATTTTTTAGCACACTTGCAAAGAACTAATAAATATTTAACAAACCTACAATTTTTTTAAATAACCAACTTTGGTTTTTAATCGACTTTTAAAAGGAGGAGGTTCTCAATTCGTCTATATGTTTTTATTTTTTTTGTACGTTTGTTACGCGACTACTCCGCCATTTGTGAATAGATTTTGATGATTATTTTTTTGTTTGGTAGGTAATTCTTCAGAGGTCCATATACATTTTATCGAAATTGATATAGCACTTTTTGAAAAAATCACCAAAACCAAATAATAAAACGTCATTGTAAACACAGATGACGTTTTGGTTTCCTCCAATTATGTTCAAATTCCATGTTCCATGTTATTGGGGTTATCAATTGGGGTATAACTTTAATATTTAGTTTTAGTTTTGGGGTACAACAACTAAAAAGTAAAAAACTTTTTTACAAAAAATACAACCGTCTTCTAAAAAAGAAACAACACAAAATATTGCAAAATATCTTTAATTTCGGAAGTCGGTGTCAAATAACGCAAAAACAAAATACGAACACCGACTGCCGAAATTTGACATATAGAGTGGTGTCGAATACCTACTAAACGCATTTCTCTTATCTATTTATACACGCTGAAATGTTAGTGGTTGTTCTCCCGCGGCTGAACGATTTGCCCTCAGTAATACTATTGGATCATAGAATAAACTTAAAAAATAAAAATGTTTTTGTTTTCAAATAATTTAAAAAATATGCATTAACTGGACCGCGTGAGAAATAATGGTAACTCACTAGACAAAACATGGGTACTACACGAACCGCATAAGCCACTGCGCGCCGTCAAAGTGAAGAGAGACTTCCGTCAAAGTAAATGTTTAAAGCAAAATAGGCTGCCGAGCGCCTCCGCACTCCCCGTCCCGCACCACCGGCTCTCTCAATTATCCCGCGACCGTCTTACGAGCAACGCGTTATCCTGATTTACAAATTGGATCGATATTACAGTAAAGTTATTCCAATTCTAATTTGGAGTACGTCACTATGGTACTAGAATGGTAGCTAGAAGTCCGGACCTGACTTCATTGGACTTTTACTTGTGGTCTGAGCTCAAGCGCGTGCCGCTGGTGTATCGTGAAGAACACGCAACTCGCGACGCATTGATTACTGCGATAGTAGACTCTTTTAATAGCGTAAGACGTGATAGAGACACTTTATTAAAATTGAAAAACAATCAATTAAAACGTGCTCGATTGTGTAATGAACGCAGTGGCTTGCACTTCGAACAATTACACCGTAACCGGGAAGTGTAAATACCTACTCGTACCTTTGTAAATAGCGAATATTTAAAAGAAAGTAGGTTAGTTCATTAAAATCTTTGTGAATAAGTTGTTTCCTATTCTTTTAAATACGCCTTAAATACTTCATTATCTAATTCAGAAAATTATTCTCAGTGTGTTCAGTAAGTTGTAGGTAAAAAGTATTTATGACAGTCCTAAGCCCGTAAAAGTATGAAGGGATAATTGGAATACTTTTAGGTACCTAAGTATTGTGCTTCGTTATAACTCAGGAGTAGGTAGTTATCAGTTGTAGCGCGTGAGTCAACGACCGCGCATCGCTCGCGCCAGCCTCGCGCAGGCGCCGGTGCTCGCTTGTTTTACTATTGGTTCGAGGTCGAGTTTCTCACAATGCTAAATCTGCCATTTTATGTTTTTTTTTAAATTTTTTTTTTTATAAATCTATTGTACTACCAACACAAAATCATTTCGCTACGGGAAAACAACCATTAAAATTTCAGCGTGTTTATAACCAAAATTACGATGTTTGGTTTTCATAAAATTTTGATCGGATTGGATTGGATTGTACACAAACGAATGAAATATACCTACATAATAATATCGCTTAAATAATCCTATAGTTCATAGCGGCCTCAGAATTTTGATTCATTCATATTTTATATCATCATTCATTTATTATATTTTCTTAATGGTCTAAAATGTCTAGAAAAAAAAACTCTGTCAAAACTATAAATAAAACTGCTAACATAAACGCTCACAATTAGCTTAGAATGGCTAAGACGTTCATATTATTACATAAACTTTATACTAGAATATGTATTCTAAATAAAGATTATTACATTTTAAATCCTTAAATTAAATAAAATGCAACTGCAGTTCAGAAATGCTTCATCATTCGAGGCATCAGTCGTTCAAATTATGTGAAATAGATATTTTAGTCTCAAACAAGTGTTTTGAACCAAATGTTGTCAGCTTACCTTACTTCAACACTTCTGATCATTATTTGCGAAGCTTGTCTTTACAATAAGGTTGGTCTTTAGAAGTTCATACATCACTACCATCGTTTTTGGTTTCCAATTCACTGTGTTAGCGCAGCATACTTTTCTGCTTTTATCAGTCGTCATCTCAATACTTACACTCTTCCTAACCGCATCATCTTGTACACATTCAATTCATCTTTCTTCTGTTCATTTGGTAAAGTCTATCACATTTTGACGATATGTCCCTCATCCCTTCGCATCACATGCTTATCTACACTCTTCACCATAATACAATACAACTTTCTCTTAAAAAATCTAACATATTACGAAAATATTCCAAGGAACTTGCCAGAACAATTTGACATCAATATAACTGCACAAGAATCTCGAACACTTTGCACAGCCAAGTAAAACGTCTCGCACTGTTGCATAAACTTCGTCTGCCATGTCAAGTCCTTGATCAGCCAGAACAGTACGGAGACCAGCCCAAAAGTCGCTACTCCCTAGAACAAAGTAACTTTTGAAATAAAAAACCGCCCTTACCATACCGTCACTCTATGGTATTCACTTTAATAAAATGTCCTAAGCCCATCTGCCATACAAAAAAAAATGCCTGGCATGGACAGAAACCACTGATAGTCGTTAATTCTATTTAGAATAAAATATGTATAGTGAAATTATTCCTGAGTTTGTTTAACTAGGGTAAAAATATAATGATCACTAAATATATTTAACTTGATATCCGCTTATATTTTTACGGAGGTCGTCTTTATTTGACATGAGTGTAAGTAAGTAAGTGACATTCAGCCAAAGAGGAATCATCAAATAATCCATAAGGAACTATTTTATACATTTAGTGCACAGTTATCATTAATTTAGTATTATACGGCCTATATGTAGCGTAAGTTTAATTAGAATAATATATGCTTGTCAATATTAATTCAAATCAATTATTTTTTAAATAGAAAACTTATCTAGGCTGTATGAATCACATGTCCTTTTGCTTTAGTGACAGTTTGACGTTACTGCATTTCCTGTTTTTTATTGTTTTATTGTTTTGCGTTTGCGACTTGAGTTACATACATATATTAATTTTAATTAGATTTATGGTACTTATAGGTCGAATTATACGTAACTAATGATAATTGTGCACTAGTTGCATAAAATAGTTCGATAAGGATTATTAGACGATTCTTTTTTGGCTGAATGTCATTTACTTACGTCAAATAAACACGACCTCCATATAAATATAAGCGGATATCAAGTTAAATATATTTAGTAATCGTTATATTTTTACCCTAGTTAAACAAACTCAAGAATTATTTCATTATACCTATTATGTTCTAAATAGAATTGAAGACTATTAGAAGTTTTTGTCCATTTCAGGCATTTTTTTGGCATTCCACTTTAAACATGTTATAATTATCAAAAACAATAACAATTGTAATAGAGTGAAAAAAACAATTTTGATGGACGATGTGTATAGTGATCAAAGATACAGACATAAATAAGGCAATACATATAAATGAAAAGTAGTGAATGATGTGTGCAATGTGAGTGCGCACATCTTAAAATGACCCACATGGAGTACCCCCAGGCACTTTTGAGGGCCTAATGAACGCAACTAATGCTGCGTGCGGGCCTAAATTATTTAAAAACCAATTGTTTAATAAACCTAAGATAGTAAACGGATACTCACGATGGTGTTGTTCCCGACGCCTACCTGCAACGCTTCGATAGTGACCTCGATATAGATCAGAGAGTGAATTAAGACTTCTATGGTATAATACAGAATCTGGAAAGTAATAATATTACTTTCGGATGAATGAGGAAAATGACATGGGAAAAGTTTTACGTATAAAATTGGAGGGCTATACGAGGACGACTAATAGATATGCATGGAAGAAGAAAGCATGCTGAGCCCTGAAACACATTGTGATAAGGGCAAGAGGTTGATTGAGAGACAGAATTGGAAGTGGATGAGGATGGCCTTTTCGTTACAGTGGAGACGTTGAATCCTATAGGATTCATAAAATAAAGCAAAAGCAAATTTTCTATAACTCTATAAATTGAAATACTTCGTCTTAAATTACTTACGAATGGTTGACAACAACCTTTATGAAGGTCATAACACTCTAATATATCAATGTAAACTTGAAACATGTTCTTGTTAAAGCCATCGCTATGTATCTCTCTGACTTTCAAAGAATTTAAAACTTTAATATTCCACAACTCAAGTTTATTTTGTAACAATTTGACGATCCGAATGGCGTACACTATATTAAAATCAAAAATAACCAAAATATAAACAATAAAAAAATAAAACCAAGGGTAAGCTAACTGTATGTCAATAGAAAAGAAAATGATAAGGTAGCCGCTTAGACCACCAATCACTATAATCCAATTCAAAATGACAAAATGGTTAAAACAGGTTCCATTGTTGAGAAATCTGTGCACCCTTTGAAATAACAAAACGAACTTCACATTTTTTTTTGTATTTATGATCCCGAAGACGCAATTAAGAGAAAATCCAAAAGAATAGTAAATACAGTCTACGAAGTTGGTAACAGTCTTGAATTTAGTGAACTTGAAGTTATCTTTATAGAGAAATAGCATGTAAGTACGGAATATGTATAAAGAAACGAACACTATAGCTCCGATCATGGAATAGGTATTAAATATAAAACTGTTTGGATATATAAAATTGTTTTTGATGTAATATTTAGGAGAGAACGAAAAGAATTGCATGAGGTTTAAAGGCCACAACATCAATTGCACATCTTTGTCCACCATATTATTTAAAACACTGAACACTGCCTTGTTTCGTTCCATGTTAGGGCAGGTCTTCATTATAAATAGATTACTGACAGTTGCTTTGTACTATTCGATTAATTTAAGTGTTTTACCTAATTACGCACATCAAATACTTTTTTAAAATATAATGTAATATAAACTAACTTTTGTCAGCTGCTTTGCCCGCGCGAAAGTCGAAAATTACCCCAGGATAACGTACCAACAGTATTAAAGTATATGTCTTGATCCAGGACGTCGTCTACCTGAGTGCCAAGTTTCATTCAGCGACTTCAAAAGAGTCGTATGTTTGTATGTCCGCGATTTTCTCCAAAACTACTGATCCGATTTGGATTGGGTTTTTCATCATCCGAACATCGAATGTAATAAAAACGGAAACCTTATAGGATCACTCGTACGTCTGTCCGTCTATTACAGCCAATTTGCTCTGAATCTACGGGCATGATTTAGTTGAAATTTGTTGCACCGGTGAATTTCTATGACTTAAATACGGACAAGTAAAGTAAATAAATGAATTTAGAATATGGGGGTCACTTTTGGAGTGAAAATCGAAAAATTAAAAAAAAAGAATCGTTTTAAAGTCATTAAGAAAACATGACCATTTCCCCTCCTTATCTTCAAAACTACTAAGCCTAATTTTTTTTTTTAAATTAGGAAATAATTACTTTTAATAAGCATTACATTTACTTGCTTTGGCTTTTTGAAAGTTTTTGAAAAATGGGTTACTAGGTACCACATACTCGGTGGAACTTCGTGGAGCACTTTCGACGATTAACTCCCAGACTGGAGCGCGCCGGGGCTGCCTTGAAGCGGCTCCTGCCCAATCTGGAGGGGGGGAGGGGGGGGGGGGTTTGGGCAAACGCTTCCTGCCACGCGGCGGTCGTGCGGTCCATGGCCCTTTACGGGGCACCGGTGTGGGCGCGCTCCTTGAGGCGGCGACCAGCTCGTTGGTTGCATCCGAAAGGATGAAAGATCGGAGAGTATCCAAAAGGGTCATGGCCATCCGGCTGGTCCGAGGATACCGCACGGTCTCCGGTGAGGTGGCGAGCCTCCTTGACCTGGAGACAAGGTCCTCGTGCTCCTCTGGGAGTGGCGGGAGGAGGCGAAACGCCGGGGCGATACTCCGTTGCCGCGACACCTCACGGCTCGGCAAACGGAGCTCCGGTAGGATCTAATGGCAACATGGAGACAGCGACTGTCGCAACCTTGCGCTGAGCACGCCACCATTGTGGCGGTAGTCCCCCTCTTTACTGCCTGAGGCAGGTCCTCACCGTACACGCTTGTTTCAGGAGGTTCCTGTGTCGGATAAGGCGGGAGGAAACGCCCGGGTGTCACCATTGCGCGGATGGAGTGGACGGTGGAGGTCCGATCCACTTGGGCGGAGCACCGCCGTGTCGTCGTGAATGCGATAGGTGGCGGCGACCTCTCGCGCCCGGCCCTGGTTCAGGCCATGCTACGAAGCGAAAGGGGTTTTGAGAAACAGTCTCCTCCTTTTGCGAAGCAGTAATGCTCGCGAAGGCAGAGGCGGGACGGGTGAGGGAAGCTCAACGGAGTGGCCCTCACGCCTCCTGCCGCAGTCGCCGCAGGAGACGCCCTGGGCGTAGGACGTCGCGAGACAATCTCCGGCCACCGTAGACCCGGGCCTGCGGACGGCGAGTAGTGGGTAGCTCGCCGTCCGATCAGCACCAGGCCCGAGAGTCGACGGCGCGTAGTGTTCCAAGTGCGCCTCAAAGCGATGTTTGTCAGCTACCATTGACGGGGCCCATCATGGCCGGTGCCTGCATGCCTAAGGGTAGCGGATAAATTCGTAACAGAGTTACCGCTCCCCTGGGCACTCTTGCAAGAAAGGAACAGGGGTGGGTTTTAGTCAGTGAGAGTCTGACACGCTCTCCTGGTCTGCCAAGAGCGGGAGATGTCATTGGATGATTTCCCAACCCAAAAAAAAGGTACTATGTGGTAGTAACCCATTTTTCAAACACTTTCTGGGCTTCGAATAAGCTGCAACTTACTTTATTTATATAGATATAATTAAAGGCACAATGCATATGGTAGAAGCTGGTCTGATGATAGAGCCGGAAGATTGCCATAGGTTCTCCGCAACCAAGCAAGATACCACCATTGCGTTTGGGCTCATTCGATATGTATTAAAAAGTGTTTTTCCCCTAGGAGGTGCTGAGGGTCTAATGACGGTGTCGAAATGTGGCTACTGGATCTCCTCAACCAAACAAGATAAGATTAAGAAGGTTTCGACTTACTGGATATGTATTGACAAGCGATATTATATTTGGTGGTGCTGGTGCCCCGGGTCTGCAGATGAAGCCGGAAGGTTACTATAGCAACTCCTCAACCAAATAAGATAGCACCATCGTGTTTGGGTTTATTGAAATTGTACTAATTAGTAACAGGGTTGTGGAGGTCAGATAGGCAGTCGCTCCATGTAAAATATTGGTATTCAGCTGTATCTGGTTATACTGGAAGCCGACCCCAAGATAGTTGGGAAAAGGCTAGGCAGATGTGGTGTGCGGTGTACGTGTACTGACTAGTGTTATTACACTAGTAGGTGGCTGATCACCCTGAGGTCCCTGACCCTGAGGAGGAGGTCCCTGAGGACCCTGAGGTCTGATAACGGAGACGGAACTTTTCTATAGGATCTTGAACCATACAACATAGCACCGTTGAGTTTCCACTAAGTTGAAATGTGGTAGAGAATGCAGTGAGGAGGAAGAAGAATGATAAAGCTGTTGGCCCAGACGAAATTCCAGCTGAAGAGTGCAAATCGCTCTGGCAACTGGTACTGGAGTACTGGACTGACTTACGAGCCTCTTTAACCTTATCCCCAAACGCATGGCGACTTAGTCACCTGATTCCTTTCTACAAAAATAAAGATGATGTAACAGAATGTGGTAACTACAGGGGTATAAAGTTAACATAACATACTTTAATAATCTGGGAAAGAGTAATGAATAAACGAATATCCCACCTCGCTTGCATGATCCCAAATCAGTTTTGTTTTACACCTCCAAAATCCACTACAGATGCTATACAGGCTGTTAGAGTTGTGGCAGAAAGGCATCAACGTAATAAAAAAGATCTACATCTTATCTTAATCGACCCAGAGAGGGTTTTCGATCGAATACCATCCGAACTAGTGTGGCAAGCACTGAGAGCTCAACATCTTCTAGAATGATGTCATATGTCAGGAGTCAAGAGCCCCCGCAGGGCTAACAGAGGAATTCGAGGTGGGAGTTCATCATAGCTCTGCCCTGAGTCCGCTTTTATGACAAATCTTTTACGGTACAAGCGGTGCGGTTATGGAATGCCTTGCCCATGTAGGTAAGGCGTGCTCAATCTTTGTCCACTTTTAAAACAATGGTCAAAAATCACTACCTCTCTCTTTAAATCGTTTTTACTAGGGTTCTATACTTTTTGAATCATAATTATTAATAAATATATATATATATTTTTTTATTTTTATATATATATATATATATATATATATATATATATATATATATATCGCATATATATATATCGCATTTTTTTTAATATCTAGATCGTGAAAAAATGTTCAACCGTAGAACATTTATTACACGTTAGTCGATACAGGTCAACGGCCAAGTCACATAACATTAAATATAATAATAAAGAAATTGCAGTAAGGAACCTTAGACTTGGCTCAACTTTGTCTAAAGATTTCATTACTTTTTAGAGATAAATAAGCAGCTCCATCGAGACTTAGCTGTTTTTTTACAGAATGTTTTTGGTGGGATGATTTTGTTCACTCACCTCGCGCAGTGCCGCTTGACAAACAAATGTGATTTGCAATATGACCGATATTTCGAGTTAATCAGGTATAGCGCCCTCTATTGAAACTATAAGTTATGATGTTAGTAAAAATACACGACACTAGATGGCAGAAATGGTTGAATGTCTAATAGCTTTCAAATGATTTCGAATAAACGCAATCACCCCAAAGACGCTAATGCCCCGGTTGACCTTACTGTGAGAAGACTGTAGCTCCAACCGTTTGGCTGTAAAACCAAAACAAACCAAACCTGTGTGACAACGACGGACAGACGGACACGCGAGTGACAGCAATAAGGCTCCGTTTGGACCCTTCGGGTATGGAACCCTAAAAAGTGCGAAATGAGCATATCTGTGGTAGTTTCAAAGTGGCTCCTATATCAGAGAAACTAAGCGAGAGCCAACTCAGATGGTATGGTCACGTGATGCGAAGAGACGAGGATCATGTAGTGAAAAAAGCGTTGCAACTTCCTGAACAAAAGGGAGAAAGAAGACGACTTTCTGCTACGTGGTGGACCAACATGTGGAAACTCCTATCAGAGGAAGAACTGCCCAGCACAGGTCGTCCTGGCGCCACAGAAATAAGAGAGCCGACTCCACATAAAGTGGGAATGAACGAGGAAGAAGAAGAAGCCATATATCTATACCGTACGTTGCCTTTCGAAAATTGCTGACTTTCGCGGGGGCACAGCAGCTGACAAAAGTTAGTTTGTAACATATTATCAAATTGAACTTTTGTTATGATAATTAGCTTGATGTGCGCAATTAGGTAATACATCATTATAGATTATGTCTATCATGTTGTAGAAAGCATTTATTAATAAACTATTCAAAATGGAGAACTCTCGACATATGGAACGAAATAATGCCAAAGACAATTTTTTAAACAGTATAGTAGACAAAGATGTACAATTAATGTTGTGGCCTTTAAATCTGATGCAACTCATTTCGTTTTCTCCTAAATATTGCATTAAAAACAATTTTGTATCTCCTAATAGTTTCATGTTCAATATCTATTCCATGATCGGAGCTACAGTGTTCATTTCTTTATTTATAATCCGAACATATATGTTGTATCTCCTCACAGTGCATTTAGGATTCACTAAATTCATGACTGTTGCCACCTTTATTGACTGCGTCTACTACTCCTTTGGATTTGCTCTTAATTTCGTCGTCGGAATCATTAAATCTAAAAATAATGTGAAGTTTATTTTGCTGTTTCAAAGAGTGCACAGATTTCTCAACAATGAAACATATTTTAACCATTTTATCATTTGGAATTGGATTATAGTGATTGTTGCTCTGACCGCCTACTTTATAATTTTCTCTTATTTTAACATAAAGCTAGCTCTACCTTGGTTTCATTTGTTTGTCAATTATCTTCAATTAGTTTTTGATTTTAATATAGTGTACTCCGTTCGAATGATCAAATTGTTACAATATAAACTCGAATTATGGAATATTAAAGTTTTAAGTACTTTGACAATTGAAGAGGTACGCGACGAAAACTTCAGCAAGAGAATGCTTCAAGCTTATTTTGATGTTTTAGAGTGTTATGAAATTCATAAAGTCTGTTTTCAAGCACTTGTAAGTAACGAGTCACACTTGAAGCCTATGAGAAAGTTAAAGTTAGTATTTAACTTCCTCATAAATTCCAGTGATTGTCAGAACAATCTAAAATATGATGTTTTATGGAAGCCGTCACTTTTAAAATTAATCATCTGTCTCTTGCACTTATCCTTATCTTGCTATTTAGAGTTACTATATCATGTCTACCTTCATACGCCTCCATTAATCGTTATCTCACTACTATCCCCTACTTATCAATATCATCTTTCACAAAGTCTATCCCATTTTTCTGTGTAACCAGTTTTGTACACAAAACTTTCCTCACGATATATATCTCATCTCTAATAAAAAATCGGCCAAGTGCGTGTCGGGCCACGCACAGTGTAGGATTCCGTGGTTGCCCGTTATAACATGCGGACTTAGAAAAGGCTTTATGTTTATTACTATAAACATATTATTTGAGTTCACAGTTTAACCTTTAAATTAAAAACGAAAAAACAGATTTAATTTTTTCAAAATTTTACATGTCTGTTACGAGTATATAAATTTGTACATTTTATAAGTTGGGCGACTATTACTCTCTAACTAACAAAGCTAACTTAGCTGTGATAGTTTTTCTCAAAGTTCATCATATACATTCTGTCAAAAAATATCGAGAATTGATAATTTGTCTATGATTACAAATTAATTACTTTTTTTTTAGTTTGGCACAACTGTTTTCCATTTTGGCGCGGAGTTTGAGTTGCTTCTGTCATTTAGATTAAATACAGTGCCGTTTTTTGTTGGATCATCTCTAGTGTGGGTTGCGAATTTCATAATGTATTAAGCGGCGTTTAAGAGAAAGAAAATTCTTGGATTTTGCACCACGATAGTGCGCCTTCGCACAGGGCCATCATTGTGAACGAATTTTTGACCATAAACTCAACAAATACCATCGAGCAACCACCTTATTCACCAGATATGACTCAAGCCGACTTCTTTCTTTTTCTTAAACTCATATTAGCACTTCGTGGCACCCGTTTGCATTCGGTAGAATAAAAAAGAGTTCGCGGCGAGAACTGAACTCAATTCCGGAAAAAGCGTTTAAAAAATATTTCGTTGATTGGTTTATTCGTTGGCGTTAGTATAATTATCATCTCTGAAGGAGCATACTTTGAAGGCGATAAAATAAATTTCGAAGAATAACTAACATTTTGTGTACTATTGACCTTTTCCCGGTACTTTCTTGACAGAGTAGTGTACTATCATCACGATTTTTTTGAGATTTCTCAAGCCAACAGTTTAGCTTTTAGTGAGGAGGGTGGACGCTCGATTCGAACAAATAATATCACTGAATCGAAAAATAGTCTACACAACCTCGTAATGATTTCGAAAGACCTATCCAACGATAGGACCACCTGTGACTATAGGATAAGCGAGCAAAAATAAAATTATACCCTCTTTATAATGTAAAGCGATCTGGTTGACGTGCATTCTGACTCATTTGGCAAGTTCCAGAGAGTCACCGTTAGCAATGAATGTCACAGATAATATAATACTAGCGGCAATCTGTAGAATTATTTTGTGTATTTAAATATTATTTTTTTGCATTCTTTTGTAGTATGTCTTACTTTGATTTCAATTTTTAATTTAGTTTTAATAGGCTTTTTCTAAGTATTTAGATTTAAATTTGAATTAATTTTATAGCAAAGTGCAAAATAACAAAGTTCTTACTTTCATGGGGCATGCGGTGCTAACCTATGATAAATTGTAAAACTAAGCTTAATTTTTTTTAATTATAGATAAAATTATTTATAATTGTACAAGTACGAGCATATACACATACTTTCGTTTGTTGGCCAATATAATAAATAAATAAAAATGTCTGAGAGGCACCATAAGAAACATCTTTTCAAAATTTTATTATTTCGTTACCGTGGCGTCGTTAATATTTATATCTATGCAAAATTTGCAGCTTTCTAGTTTAAGATAAGCTTCGACGGACAGACGGACAGACCGAAACTTTAAGGGTTCCTTGTTCTTGTTAGAACTACGAAACCCTAAAAGTAGTACATAGTAGCTTTGAATTAATATTTAAAGAGATATTTTTAACTTTTCAGATTCTGTATTATATCATAGAAGTCGTCATCCACTCTCTGATCTACATCGAGGTGACTATTGAAATGTTGCAAGTCGGCGTCAGGAATAATACCATTGTGAGTACCTATTCGGTTATTGATCTTCGTTTTATTCTACTTCTTCCTGTCCTTGATTCATATTCTTAGTTTTCATTATAACGAATATTATCATCATCAGCCTACTGCACCCTTGGCATCTGTCATCCAGTTGCTATCAGCCACCCTGGGAAGACCGTCGTTCTACCTAGCCTGATGGCATCCCACTTTACCTTTTGCGAATCGCAGTCTCCACTCAAAAACTCGTCTACCCCAATGGACATCGGTTCCACGGCAACATGACTGGCACATTGCCACTTCAGCTTACTTTAACGTTACTTTTAAGTGGATTAAATTACGCTTGACTGACATGTCATTATCCCAAGACAACGTTAACGTTAACAGAAAAGTATTTTGTCTAACCCCTCTGTTCTCTTAGCATTCACTGTAACATAATGATTTAATTATATTTATTGATCATCGCCGATTTCTCCGTCAGTTGTGGAGCGTATTTCAAAATTCTGTTTTTATCTGAAAGAACTATATATATATTCCCGAGGTGGTCCCATATAAATTTAATCGAAATTGCTTTTTATCGAAACTGAACAAAAACGAAAAATACGTGTACCTCGATGACGTTTTGGTGTTCTCCAAATGTTTAAATTCCACGTTCCAGTATTATTAGGTTTTTAGTTCTGGGGTATAATAACTAAAAAGTCAAAGATAAAAAACTTTAAAAAAAAAAACAACCGACTTCCAGAAAAAATACACTAAAAATTAAAAAATAACTTTAATTTCAATTATTTTTCACGTAGAATATACTCTAAGTCCCTAATTCTTCACATTTTGCGCTGCTATAACAGTCATCCATTTTCAACTTCAAGCTTTCCTTACAACATTTCTCTCTCTACATAAGCCTAACTAACGTTTTTCGTTTTGTTACATTTTCACGCCTAATTGCCCAAACCACTGAATCATCATGAAATTTTGCATATACGTTGTCAGGGTACAGAAAACTGCAGGAACAATGGTGGGTTTCAGGGGAACAGAAAATACATAGGGTACCTCTCGTCCAGAAAAAAAGTACTGTTCTCGAGGGAAAGAACAATAACTTTCGACGATAACGCTTGCTGGTTACCAACTATGTTGAGGTCGGCTTCCAGTCAAACCGACTACAACTGAATCGTGATCTTATTTGTACTGCGATTTCAAACGTCCAACGCACGCTGGACACCCAGCACTCGGTAACGAAGAATCTAGCTGACTAGTCCTCTCAGCGCGATGGTAAATCCAAACAGCTCTCTTCGGGGCTACGACTAACAGATGGTCTGTTGGCTTAGGGCCACATAACAAAACCAAAATCTCTGAGGTCCGCACTTAGTAACCTCAATTCGAAACATAATTATGCGCTGATACCGCGTCTAGGGTAGCTATGTATTGGGCCCAACTCTTTAAAATGCTGACATAATAACTTTATCATCGGATGGAACAAGAAAATTAGGGTTATGATGCCAGCTGTCAAACTTTTAAGATTAGGGTCGTTAAAATTTTTACTCTGTTTCAGGAAGTAGCGTCACTGGGGATGATCTCCGTCTTGTGCTGGCTGATCAAGAACTTGATGTGGCTGACGATGTTTATGCAGCGTTGCGAGACATTCTACTTGGCCGTGCAGAGTGTTCGAGACTCTTGTGCAGTTATTATGATGTCTCATTGTTCTGGTAACTTACTTATAATTATTATACTGGGTGTAAAAAGACACATCACATTGCCGTCAATTACGCATACTGTACATCTAACAAAGTAGCTTTGCGCAAAAATTATTGCTTGGAAACGACCTTTATTTATAGGTATGAAAAAAGAACTATATTTTATTGCGCGCAATGTAACGCGAACCCAGGTAAGTGGATTTAAGCCCCGCCCCTTCGCTCTAAGCCGCGTAGGTAGTTGTTGGATGCGTTTGATATTCATTGCGTTTTTGTTAAGTACTGCAAATGCGTAATTTCGAAAATTCAAAAAAATATTGAAAATTCAGGTAATGTTTGTTCGGAAAAAAGGTTATATAAAACTTGGAATTCATTTTCGTAAAAAAATAATGGTCTAGTTGAAATAAAATATCCAAATAATAGGTAGAAAATGTGGCTTTCGGCTTCGGAAACTGTCTTTTTACACCGGATATATTTATACCAACCCGCTACCGGTCGTTTTTTGGACCGATGAACTGGTGAAGGCCTCAGGAATCCTTTTGATGCGAAAAGCATAGGATCGGTCGATGTCGCGACGCTTGAAGAAGGCCTTTGTCTAGCAGTAGACATCTCTCGTGCAGGTGGAGTCCTTGATATATGTGGGTATGTAAAGTGGAAAAATGATGAACATAATCCTAATGAAAGTTTTGGGTATGAATGTGGTGGACTTCAAGAGTATGGCGAGAAATAGTAACGACTTAAGGAATGTGTGAAACATGATATGGCCACAAAGTTGTTGATTACTGAGATGACTAAAAAGAGGTGAGAAGTATGGAAGAAGCAGAAGAAATGTTGAGTCAACACCAAATAAATTGGATTGAGAATCATGAGAACGGCGATCAATTTATTATAATATTTACAGATGAAGAGAGAAAGCTCTGCAAGAACGTGCTGCGACTACACCGCGCATCGTTTAGCAAGATCCGTGTGTGTGGACTTTTCTATACCGACGCCGCGTTACAACTGAGTCTGGTGGGCCTGCTGGCTAACTACTCTGTAGTTCTGCTGCAGTTCGCGATCTTGTAAAAGGAGTTCAATAAATTTATTTTCTAGATTTAGTGTTTGGTTTTTTTTTTAATCTGTGTTCTGGACTAGGAGTTTTTTTTTAATCTAACTAGCTGTTCCCCACGACGTCACTGGCGTGATCTATACTACAGAACACTTCTGTTTGTTCAGGATAACAAGAAGCATATGACACTTGGCGATAGTGAAGCTTTCTTTCATTAAAATAATTGTCGGAATCCGATAAGAACTTCCAGGGATTATCACATCCTACAAACAGATTTATCTCTTTAGAATATTAGTTTAGATGTATTTTGTTCCGATTTATTTATTTTTTCGAAGACAAAGAAGGGTTTTCAACAGTCGACACTACGGAAATTCTACAGACCATACAACAAAACTAATAGTTTAAAATTATTAACAGGTAGCATAGTTTGTTGGTGGATCACGAGGAGTGTGAATGTGCTCAAAAAAATAATTAATCTAGCTCCTACACCACTGTCAGCACGCAATGAAGTGTTTTTTGCACTTACGTGGATAAGGGGTGTCTAATATATGCCATAATAACAGATAATATATTATCACTTGAAATAACGTTCACATGATATCATTTTCATATGCTATAAAAACAAATATATAAACTTCTTTTGCTCTAATAACATTTAGTATAACGCTCATTTGCGGGGCTCCTATTTCTGGGTGGTTTAAAAAAAAATAACCACTAAGGCTAAGGCGGGAAAGAAGCGGAGCGGAGCTCCCGCCTTAGCCTTCGTGGTTATTTTTTTTCTAACCTAACCTATCCGAGTCGGGGTACTCTGAGTCGGGGTGTTAACCATAATGACGTTTTATATTAAACGTTAGACCTAATGATTATAGAAAATGTTTATTAAACCGTATAAAATTAGGTAAACTGAAATTATATCAAATAATCATTATATCATTTCATCGTTATACTAAAAAAAAATTATATTAAATGAAATTAGGTCATGTGACCGTTAGAACTTTTGTTATTATGTCAAATGGTACGCACCCGTGGATAAGTGCAGTGATCAGTTTCCAGTATTCGCCAGACAGACCTTAAGAAGATTTTGTCCTTAAGAATTAGTTATTTAATACGAGTTTTATGTCTATGAAACATTATTTATTGTATCAGGTAAGTATGTTGAAAAATCATTTTAGTACGATCTCGAGCAAGTACGAACGTGTGTACCATGCAACCCTCAAGACAAATGCTAGGATTTGTCAATGCAGTCTTTCTGCTCCACAATATTGTCGCCTTCGGCTCGGGCGTCTATTTTACCTCGACTGCAATGACAAGGTTTGCCTTAGTAATTAACGCAAATGATTCCATCCTACTAAGTTATAATTACGTAAATGTGAATAATGTTTGTTTTGATTATTTTTATTTAACGGGTCTCATCGTCTTAACATATTTTTATAAAACTTGGCACCCACGTAGACCATGTCCTAAATTAGGAAAAAAAATTACTTTTATTAATATAGAATTTTACCTTGAGATAAGGCGAAGCAGCTGACAACAGTTTGTTCGTAATATATTATCCAAATGTGTTTGTGCGATGATAATTATAATATTATTGATGTGCGCAATTAGGTAATACATCAATTTTCTAATATGACAATGTATGGTAGGAAGCAAGTGCAAAGAATCTATTGATAATGGAGAACATCGAAAACATGGAGCGAAACAAGCCTGCTTATAGTGTTTTAAATAACATGGTGGACAAAGATGTGCAAATAATGTTGTGGCCATTAAATCTGATGCAATACTTTTCGTTCTCTCCTAGATATTGCATCAAAAAACAATTGTATATCTCCAAATAGTTTCATCTTCAATTTCTATTCCATGATCGGAACTATAGTGTTAATTTCTGTATACATAATCAAAATCAAAAGTCATTTATTCAAACTAGGCTGAGAACCAGCACTTTTTGAACGTCAAAGTTCTACATAAAGACAGTCCCCCAAAAAACGCCCGCCCGTCACCACTTCCTTGTGTTTTTCTTCCTTTAGCTGTGAAGAAGAAGTGGCCAACAAACTCCCCAGCAACACATCTGTCTGTTAAGTTTTAAGAACTTGAATCTATATAATTATACGAGTATGCAACAATCATAACATTATGTAATTCCGAACTTATATGCTGTTTCTCTACAAAGATCTTTTGACTCACTAAATTTATGACTGTTACCAATATTGTAGACTGTATCTACTACTCCTTCGGATTTCTTCTTAATTTTGCTGTCGGGGTCATTAATACAGAAAATAAACTGAAATTCGTTTTGTTATTTCAAAGGGTGCATAGATTTCTCAACAATGAAACCTCTTTTAAACATTTTATCATTTGGAATTAAAGTGATGTTTGCTCTTAGCGCACACCTTTTCATTTTCTCTTATTTTGACACACAGCTAGCGTACCCTTGGTTTTATTTATGTTTTTTACTTTATAGTTATTTTCGATTTTAATATAGTGTACGCCTTTCGGATCGTCAAATTGTTACAAAACAGACTTGAGTTGTGGAATACTAAAGTTTTAAATTCTTTGAAAATGAGAGAGATACGCAGGGACGGATTTAACAAGAGAATATTTCAGGCATATATTGATATATTAGAGTGTTATGGACTTCATAAAGGTTGTTGTCAACCATTCGTGAGTATTCTATGAGGAAGTAGATCAAATAGTAATATGTTTTTATATATATATTGGTAATCGAAAATATGTTTTTGAGGTAATCGAAAATACCTTATTGAGGGCGCAGCATGCCTTCTTCTATGATACCTCTCTATTAGTCGTCCTCTTATAGCCATCCATTTTTAACCGACTTTCAAAAGGAGGAGGTTCTCAATTCGTCGGTATGCTTTTTTTTTTTTGTATGTATGTTACGCGATTTCTTCGTCAGTTGTGAACCAATTTTCAAAATTCTTCTTTTATTTGAAAGAATATACTCCCGAGGTGGTCCCATATAAATTTTATCGAAATTGCTTCAGCGCTTTTTGAGAAACTGAACAAAAACGGAAAATACGTGTACCTCGATGACGTTTTGGTGTTCTCCAAATGTTTAAATTCTACGTTCCATGTTATTGGGGTTTTTAGATCTGGGGTATAACAACTAAAAAGTGAAAAATAAAAAACTTTTTTACAAAAAAAACAACCGACTTCCAAAAAAAAATACACTAAAAATTAATAAATAATTTTAATTTCGGAAGTCGGTGTCAAATAACGAAGAAGTAAAATACAAACACCTTGTTGTTTTGTTCGCAAAACTTTCCCCATGTCATTTTCCTCACTCCTTCTAAAGTTATATAATCACTTTTCAGATTCTGTATTATACCATAGAAGTTTTTATTCTCTCTCTGTCCTATGTTGAGGTTAGTATTGAAAGGTTTCAGATTGGCGCGCTCCTATACATCTCATTCGCTGTCATCTTAATAGTTACCCTTTTTTAACCGACTTCGAAAAAGGAGAAGGTTCTATGTTCGGCTATATGTACGTTTTTTTTTTATGTATGTCCACCGATTTCTCAGTCAGTTGTGGACCGATTTTCAAAATTCTTTTTGTATCCGTAAGAATATACTACCGAGGTGGTCCCATATAAATTTTATCGAAAATGCTTCAGCGCTTTTTGTAAAACTGAACAAAAACGAAAAATATTTATAGTTAGATGACGTTTTTGATTTCTCCAATTACGAGTATGTTTAAATTCCACGTTCCATTTTATTGGGGTTTTTAGGTCTGGGGTAATCAACTAAAAAGTGAAAAATAAAAAACTTTTTTACAAAAAAAACAACCGCCTTCCAAAAAAGAAAATACACTAAAAATTAAAAAATAACTTTAATTTCGGAAGTCGGTGTCAAAAAACGTAGAAATAAAATATTCTTAAAATATTCTGACTTCCAAAATTAAAGTTATTTTGTTTAATTTTTAGTGTATTTTCTTTTTTGAAAGTCGTTTGTTTTTAGCCGTATCATTTTTCACAAAATTCATTCCTCGTCCCTTTGGTTATTGTTTCTGTTTAAAAAGTGTTATTAAACATTTTAGAAGACGAGAAAAAGCTCTGCAAGAACGTGCTGCGGCTACACCGCGTATCGTTCAGCAAGATCCGTGTGTGTGGACTGTTCTACGCCGACGCCGCGTTACAACTGAGTCTAGTGGGCCTGCTAGCTAACTACTCTGTGGTTTTGTTGCAATTGGCTTTCTTGTAAAAAGTGTAAATAAATCAACTTTATGATTATTTTTGTTTTCTTTCAAGCAATTTAGGTTTCCCATTGGCAACTTCTCAGGAGCCTTGACTTTTATATATATAGCGTCCTAAGTAGTAGAAGTAATAGTACTCAACTAACGTCCACATTCTTAACTTTTGATCCCCAATTTTTATACCCCTTTTTTTAATAGCCGTGACTGTCCACTGGCTGGGAAAAAACCGTCTGCAAATCCTTCTAGGAACTTTTCTCCCGTGCTTCCTCAATCCAGCCCTTGCAGTACACATGCGGGTCATCACGCCACTTCCTGGGCCGGGTTCAGTGGCGCCACCGAGCCCAGCCCAGCAGTGGGTCACCCCAGTTTCCACTTTTACCCAGCAGTTGTCGTGCATGCGGCTGACATGCCCGCCAAATCCCATTTGAGCCTGGTAGCCTTCTTGCCTACGTCTACTATGCCCGTTTCAGAACATAACGTGGTGTTCCGAATTCTGCCCTGTCGTTTTACACCCAGATAGCTGCTTTCCATCGCTCTTTGGCAAACTCCAAGACGGAACCCTTGCGACTTGGTGAGCGATCAGATCTGGGCAGCGTAAGTTTTGACGGGGAGAATACACATATCGATGAGTTTTCGCTTTGGGGAGATCGGCAGATCAGCCTTCATTAGTGTGTCCTTGACCAGTAGCATTTCCAGGTGTTTTCGATTCCTGCCCAGGGGTTGAGGATAAATTCGAAGGTCAGGGCAGGGAAGGAACAGGGGTGGGTTTTAGTCAGTAAGAGTCTGACACTCTAGAGCGGGAGATGTCATTGGATGATTTTCCACCCCACAAAAAAAAAAGTGTTTTCGATTCGGCGATCGATTTCTCTGTCTGTTTTCGAAAGAAGCTAGACTCATCGACATAATGTATTTTCATTTCTCATACTCGAAAACTAGTGTTTGTTAGATCCGAGTAGCGGGTGGAAAACGCTGCATTCCTCCCTAGGGCGGGAAGACTCATAGTAATTGCTTCTGTCCCTAGGGCTGGCATGAATTTTAAAAATAGAACTAAATTTGTGAGTGTATAAACAGTCAGTGTGAATTAAAAAAAATACCTATTAAGGCGTACATAGCCGCCAAGTGGCGCCCTCAATAATTAATAAATCGTAGCAAAGCGTAGAAAACAAAGATTAAAAAATCCTATATAAAAAGAACCAAAAAGGGCCGTTTTTGACACTTTTGCTTACTACTTTGGATACGAAACACTTTGAGTCCGGGGGCAAAGTAACAATTTAAAAACGATAACGAAGTTAGAAAAGACTAAAATGTATGAGATTGACATAAACCGCGCTAAGTCACGTGGTCAGTCGACTGTCGACATCGTTATCGCAAGTTGGTAGACAATGTTATAATTCGTAACGAAACCATAAAGAAACGAATTACTATCGTGTTTATCCCATACAAATGCGTAGACAAGCAGCGCTTTCAGAGTTCGCCTTTGCCTCGATCGTGATCGCCAAAAAAGATAACGAAGGAACGCTAACGCTAGGAAATGTTTATCGATATCTCAGAAACGATGACGAATTTAGATATCGTTTCGCTACGAAGCGATGTTACTTTTTCTACAGGGCCTGTTTCAACAACGTAAAAATAGCTTAAGCTCTTTGTAACAAACGCAACATAGGATTATTTAATCTTTATTGTCTATGCTAAGATACGAATTTTTATTCAATGAGGGTGCCACTTACGGGGAGGTAGGCCCTTAAGCGGAACGGCTCACGGCGGTGACATTTTTTTTTTTTTGTGGACTTGGGTTATAACAGTTCAAACAAGACATGTGTTATTCCTGTTACTGTTACGCAATAATAACTGATGTCACTAACTGTTATTAAATAACAACCTTTTATTTTTCTAAGCACGGTCTGTCAGTACATAAATCACGTACAGTACTGATTTTACCCTTATTTAGATCATAAACATTGATAATTGTATGCATGTTATAGATATTTGACCTTTTTATATTACTTATCTACTAAAGGAAGTAATACTTCAAAATTGTAAAATAGAAGTACGTAGTAATATTAGCATTATTCTGGCAGTGTTTCCGAACTGAAAGTCAAGACTACTGGAAAAGTGACAACTATTTCTAGTCGTACTATCGGTTATCTACAGATAATACGACTAGAAATAGTCGTCACTTTTCAAAGATGATATCTTATTGTAAGACAACAATTTGAATTTTCGGATAGTAATACTAGGTAGGTGCTTCTGGTTTTAACAAGATTCAATGACGCGGGTGTGAGCGAGACAGATTAATACATACGAAGAAGAAATAACAGATAACACGAATAGTTGTTATTGAGTACCTACTGAGACTGAAGAGTGTAATAGTCAATCAATCTGCCTAGCCTTTTTCCAACTATCTTCAGGTCGGCTTCGTCTAACCGGATGCAGCTGAATACAAGCATTTTACATGAGGCGACTGCCTACCTGACCTCCACAACCCAGTTACTGGGTAATACGATAGCCCTAGGTAAGACTGGTTGTCCGACTCTCGGGCTTCTGACGACCCTTAACGACTGTCAAAGATCCATGATTAACAGCCGGGAGCAACGGCTTAACTTGCTTTCCGAGGCACGGAGGAGTCTCGGTATGTAAAGATGGTCACCCATCCATGGACTAGCGGATAAATTCTTAAAATGAGTTACCGCTCCCCTGGGCACTCAGGCAGGGAAGGAACAGGGGTGGGTTTTAATCAGTAAGAGTCTGACACGCCCTCCAGCTCCACCCTGAGCGGGAGAAGTCATTGGATGATTTCCCACCACACCCAAAAAAAAAAACCCATCCTTGGACCAACCCCGGCAAGCGTAACTTAACCTGATGGATCGACCCGTGTGGCTGTTATTACTTTAGAGTGTAGTGTAGATTGTGAATTATGAATGATATTTTTTAATAAATATATGATGTCACAGGAATAACTGTTATCTAGTATCTACGAATACTTGTGATTCGTAACTGTCACAATAAATACGCCTCATTCCTTCTTTTAATAATTCGGCGGGATACTCTGTAAGCTGTACCGAAATTCAAAATTTTGTTTTATAGACTTTATTTATTATTATTGTTATTTTTTACTTTCCTTAAATTTGAAATGAAAAGTAAGAGTAAGAGTGTTTAATTAACACGGGTGACGAGTTACCAATTCCTACTCGGACTATAGCCTCTTAAGTCTAAATACCTCGTATGGGAATTTGTTGCCCATCAAAATCGAGCCTACGCTTGATGAGTGAACCCTGAAGCTAGCCGTGCTCAGTTCTTGGAGCTTGGTCTGGAACTTCAGAGCTGTAGTGCAAAACGGACCACGTTGTTGACAAACGGAGGGGTTATCAGGCTTTTCTTGCTGACTTATCTCTTTTAGGGGATGAATTTTATAAATCTTCCCTTAGTGATCACCTGCCTTAAACAAGGAACACATAATTATGCAAAGTTTTAAACTTCTAGATCTAGCGCTGTATGTCAATAATTAATGAATTAAAGATTTTTTAAATTTTTATTTGGCTGTTTTGCTAAAACTCAATGAAACCAGATGAGATCTTCTTCATAACGCATAATCAGAGGTTTAAAGAAAAATCAAACAATTTCTTGCAAAATGTATTTTAATATGGTAACAAATAAGTAGGTATGTCGAAATATTTCAAAACAATGACTAATAATGTGGTAACTATTCAATATTTTGTCGTTCATCTTAATTAATACATATTATAATTGAATTATTTTATTTTTACAACATCATTATTAATTAATGAACGTCACTATTATAACTTATGAATATTTATTGACATTTTTAATGTTTTAGGGGTACTGCAGTGGCCCTGCCAAGTTTAGCAAACTTTACATAATCATTTTATCAAAAAAGAACCAGTATTTAAAATGATGGTATTATGAATTCTGTTATACTAATGGTTCTTTTAAAATATAAATGAATATGGAAGTATTTTAACAAATCTCTGGTTTTGTTAACATTTAAAAAAGTATCTATAATATAGTATCTTCTAATCTGCACCACTTGTCATGTTTTTAAGTGTACTTGAATATTAAAAATGTTTTTTTTCTGTAATGTGGATGTTCTCTAAGTGGTTTTACCATGATATTTAATACTAAACAAATAAATTAATCATAACACTAAACATAATCTTATAATCATAACATTGTACATAATCTATGCATATAATATTAACATTTCACTATAAACGAGGGTATGACGCACTTTTTAAGCAAAAAAGCCCAAATTGAATAATTATTGATTTTAAAAGACGGTATATTTAATTATTTCGTAACATTTCACACAGTATTCCATATATTAATAAAAAAGAAGGCACAATAGAGCACCGTCAAGTTCTTTTATTAATCTATTGTGACAAGCACAAGATGTGATTTTGAGTCAATATTTTTTTCAAATGGTCAATTTTAAATTTATTTACATATAGCTATTAATTATTTGTTTGTATTAGAAGACCTCTTTCCTAAAACCGAAGCCGAACTGGTCGCACTTGACTCTTAGTATCTTGGCAAGCTGCGGCGGCCCGCAGTAGAAGACAGTCACCTTGCCTTTGTTCTGTTCCTGCAGTTGTTTGAACACTTTGTCCCAGTTCGGACGACCTGCGTTCGTTCTGGTCTTTAGGCCCGTTATTAGGTCACGCTTTTCCTGAAAATACATTATATTATAAAGATGTGTTGTAAAGCACAGGTCTGGTTATTGTGGCGATGCGTGGGGAAAGCCTACGCCCGGCATTGAATATCTCTCCTCGTTTTCTTCTCAGTAGACTTTTGTTTTGATACCCATAACATGGAAAAGCATAAAAAACCGGCCAAGAGCGAGTCGGACTTGCACGCAAAGGGTTCTGATCAGGTGAGATAGTGGTCAAACGCGTACCTATCAACCATAAAAAAAAATCATGATTTTTCAGGTTTTTTTTAATCCTGTAATCTATAAGAACTACTTTCTGTATTTTTTTTTCAAAATATTAGGCCTAGTAATTTCGGAGATAAGATATATATATATATTTTTAGTCGATAAAAATAACATGAAATCAGTGTACTATGCTCTTGCTCAATCTATAATATGCTACGGTATCACCTCTTGGGGTGGAGCTCCGAAAACTACCCTAATTGAAATTGAAAGAACCCAAAGAGCTATACTGAAAGTGTCGAATTTTCGACCCCACTGAACAGTTATACAAAGAAATTAAAGTCCTTACAGTGCGTCAACTGTTTATATTGCACACCTTGTTGAAACAGCATACTCTCCTGGTTTATAATCCAACGCTGTCCAGGGGGAAAAGACGATGTGATCCAGTGGAGCGCCATCATCTTCGTCACAAAACCATTTTTGCAAAACGTTTCTTTTGCTATCTAGCTGGCTACTTATACAATAAAACTCATAAGGTGTTACATATTTTTAGTCTCACCAAGAATAAATGCAAAAAGAGGTTAACTGACTGGCTGCTGGAACTTAACTATAATGATACTGAAAACATGCTTACAAAAACCTAAACACATAATCACACACTCACACACACCCACATATTCGCCCATATTAAACGACACACTTACTAACATTCGTCTCGCATACTTAACCTAGATATTAAACCAAATAAATAAAACTATAAATTAATGTTGTATGAAACCTTACCACATTCTGTCAGCGCGATTAGTGCATAATTTATAAAATGGAAAAATGTAAAGGGGTGGGGTCCTGGTGTCCTGAAACACAGGCCACGAGCCTAGCTTAGGCACCAGTCTCCCACAATATATACTTACCAGAATTATGTATCACTGTCTGACCAATGTAAAATTATTTATGTATATTGTGGTGAGAAATAAAAGTTATTATTATTATATATCGGTCTTTTTCATATTTTCTTAAATAACTAAAAAATTATATAATTTAAAAAAATGAAAAAAATAATTTTTTGAGGCCCTTACTATTAAGCCCTTTCATAAAATATGTAGCATGGTACAGTTTGGAAAACTTTTTTTTTAATTTGCCAATTTGCACCCCAAAAGTGACCCCGATATCCCAAATCCATTTATTTACGTTACATCTCCATGTTTAGATTACAGATATTCATATGTGTAAATTTCAGCTTAATCCGTCCGGTAGATTCGCAGCAAATTGACTTTGGCAGATGGACAGACAGACAGACAGACAATCACACGAGTATTACTAAATGGGTTCCGTTTCTCATTCGAACTTGCCGAACCCTTAAAATAGCTAGTCTGCCATCTTTGTTACTCCTTATCTAACCATACGTTTTCATTTAACAAACTAAATATTTATTAAAAATTTCAGCTCAATCGGAAACCGAAAAGTGGGTCAAAATTAACTATTAAGATTTTTTTACATAGTTACAGGTATAGCTAATAAAATTGTGTTAAAAAGAGTAATAGTTCCACCTTCTCATGCAGCAGATCCAACGCTAGCTGCAGCCCCACGGCCTTCATGTCGGACTTCTGCAGCGCGCTGGTGATGTACATGTGCATGTCGAGGAAGCGGTCCAGCGCGCCGCCCAGCTCCGCCTGCTCGATCTCCAGCTGCGACAGCAGTGACACGAACCACTCGAAAGAGCGCTGTTCGCGGTTTATCCAGAAGAAGTCCACCTGCGAAGCAATGAGTACTTTTGTACAAGTGTTATTATTTGACACTTATTACTACTTCCTGACCATCTTGACACGCATCAACGTCATGTCTATCGTGTGCGATACACACTGTATCCTTTTTGCACACATGACCTAGGAAAAAAAATCGGTTGCTAACTATTTTCTTAGACCAGTTCAGGGGGTGGGGAAGGGTAGGGGTAGAAAATAATGAATCCTCTGTAATATCTAGGTAATTTTGGGTAAAAAAAAAACAAAAAAAAAAGATTTCGGTAGTACAGGCTTACAGGGCTTGGCACTCAGAATGTTACGATAAGACTGCCCATTGTTACACCCTATTAATTCTTAAGCTCCTTTTGTATTTTTTATGTTGTACAATTCATATTACATATATATATATATATATCTCAGCTACAAACTGAGACTCTTCCGTGCCTCGAAAATCACGTTAAGCAATTGGTCTTTCTCACCTTCTTCAAATTCATATTATGCCTGGGCATATCGCCGGCCCAGGAGTGGCCGCACTTGGGGCAGTCCTGGCGCGCGCTCCAGTAGCGGTACATGACGGCCTGCAGGATGGATGCGAAGGGCGTCACGCCGATGCCGGCCGCCACCAGCGCCGCGTGCTGCGCCAGGAAGATGTGCGACGACGCCGCGCCGTACGGCCCGTCCAGGTAGATCTGGAACGTAGGGTTGATGTGAATTATGTGTACATGTAGCGATGTCTATGACGGCACATTCGAAATAAACACACAAATAAAATTGGGCAGTTGACCGGACTAGACACAAGAAACGTCTGGTCGGGGAATTCTTCCTTTTCAACAGAGGTATGCGCTTTACACCCTGTTCCGCATACCTATAGATACACGTTGGACTAGCGGGCGACAAACATGTGCCAGGACTCCACGCCGTAAGGACCGTCCAAGTAGATCTGGAACGTTGCAAGGACCTATTCAGTTTGCCATCCTACAATATTATAAATGTGAAAGTTTGTGAGTGTGTATGTTTGTTACTTCTTCACGCTCAAACGGCTGAACCGATTTGGATAAAATTTGGTATGTAGATAGCTTATAGCCTATATTAACATATAGGCTACCTTTTATTCTGGTTTAGGCGGGTAAAACCGCGGGGCGCAGCTAGTAAATGCTAAATGATTTTATTTTTGTAAGTAGGTTTTAACAACACTATTGCACGCCAACATTTTTTTTTTTTAGCTTGATGAGGCCGGTGTTCCCTACCTACCGAAACAAACTCAGAGGTCAAAGTCTCTTTTAAAGTGTTCAAATCCATACAATATGTATTGGTCAAGTTATATAAGAACCATGTACGTTTATGTCTGGGATGAGCTTTTGAGAAAAGCAACACACAAATTCGAGTGGACCTGTTCAGACAGTGCAAGCATTTGTCAGTTATAAAAGTACTCAAACTGTCAGACAACGTTAAAAATTACTGTAAAAAGGAGGAGAAAATAATAATAACTACCCACATAGTCCTCACATTTACAATAATTAAGTAATCAAAATAAAATTAAAAATATGATATAATTCTATACAAGTATTCATGTCAAAAACGAATATAAAAAAATAAATATAAAAAATAATTGTCATCCGTGTTTATAAACAAATAATAATATTAAATTATATTTTACAGTGTTAATATGAGCCCATTCTTTATACAGCTCATACAGCCGTTTTCTACTTTTATTCATTCCAATGGTGGCCCCAGTCACTGAAAGAAGTATTGCTATTTACCGAAATCGTCATAAGAATAAAAGTAGTATCAAATTATTAAAAAAACACTATAATGTTGATTAGGGTCATCATTCGTTGACAAAAGTGGGATTTTGTTTGAGAGTTTAGTTTTAAATGTGTCCAAGCGACCTATAGATTTTGGGATAACAGTGATATCTTTTTTTCGTTTATATTTGGTATAGTGATCAATTGTCCACTAAGATCAGAATCTAATAATTTTTTTTTTTTGTGGGTAGGTAAAATATCTGCATAAATATTATCCAGGCAAGATGCAGTAGTGTAGGTTATTCTAGTAGGCTCCATAAATAGATTTGCAAGATTGTATGACTGAAACAAACTTATAATTTTAGTGCTTAGGAAAGAAGTTACTAAAAAATTAACGTCCACAAACGATGACGGACTTACTCGAGTTACAATTTATTTGTAACACTTTATCCATTACTTTTTCAAAACAATCATACAATCCTGAAGGTGGTCTGTGAACACATAATATAATAAACTGCTCCAATTCAATAAAGGCAATAAAATTTAACCCTCCTTAAAACATAAATATCATTACTTTCTAAAGTTTAACCCTCATTAGCTACAATACGGACTGATGTGATAATACAGTGTGTGTGTGTTTTTAGAAAGCTAGAGCTTCAAAAACCCAGTGATGCAGTTTTGGTTTCATCGTTTCCTCATAGTTTCGGATTTGGCCAGGAAGGTCGCTCATGCGATGGAACAATTAAACAAAGTCGTCTATGGGCGATCCCTTGTACGATCCTTTGTCCTGGTGCACTCGTACTGCCTGACAAGGCAGTAGCGAGAAGTGTTGAATAATCGTGAGGCAAATAACATCTCCCCCTACAAAAGGTTGCCACGAGATGATCACGACCGCAGTGTTGAGACAAAGACAAAGAATATTAAGCTGGTAAAAAGAAGCCCACATGAACACGAAATATTCTAATTTTGTAAATATGGGTACCATGGGGTACCATATAATGTAACTGCTTTTTTGACATGAACGAGCATGGGAGTTGAGAGTTTGTCATGCTCACTGAAATGTCTTGTTGATGGTGGCGCGTGTGTTGAGTCATTCGGTTCCCTTCAATATGGTTTAGCTGAGTGGTACTGATCCACGCGTCATAATCGTGAACGGGTGCCGTCAGCTCAGGCTGGTAATCTCTTATCTGCCACTGGCTTAATTTATCTTTTTTTAATTTGTTTTTGAATTGTTTATTTAACAATGTTATCATATTTTGTTATTTAAGATCTTTTGTAATACATAACATGTTTTAGAAGAATGTCCATGGAGTTTCTTGCATAT
The DNA here is from genome assembly GCA_951329385.1 of Polia nebulosa. Lineage (NCBI taxonomy): Eukaryota > Metazoa > Arthropoda > Insecta > Lepidoptera > Noctuidae > Polia > Polia nebulosa. The sequence continues at coordinate 1,079,948 of OX589611.1, read as the reverse complement.
TCTTTTCCATAGAGATCTACGCCTTGGAATGTGCAATAAGCTTCATCTTTCTGACTAACCGACTTATTGACAATTTAGATGGTTCTAATTGTAAATGGTTTATATGAAATAAATGCTTTGATTTTGAATTTGAATGTGGTTACTGTAGAAGTACGTACAAAGATGATCTTATTGGTGATGTTCTTAAGAAAGGCCAAGTACGTAGTAGTTACAACCGGCGTGCGTGTAGGACCAGCAGGCGTATTCGCTAACTCAGTTGAAATCAATTTGATAGGCACTTTGGCGTACATTCCTGCTTTGACGTAAAGGAAAACCGTAGTGCCTATTATAATCGATGTCCAGCTAGCAATGTACTGCATAGTGCTTATCAAAGTGATGTCAACTGAGTTAACGAATACACCTTTTTTTTTGGGGGGGTTGGGAATACATCTAATGACTTCTGCCGCTCTGGGTGGAGCGGGAGGGTGTGTCAGACTCTTACTGACTAAAACCCACCCCTGTTCCTTCCCTGCCTGAGTGCCCAGGAGTGCGGTAACTCATTAACGAATACACCTGCAGATCTTCTATGAACGTAAACAAAGCTAACGGAGTATGTAATGATCGTATCAGGTGGCTTTTTGTGGTTTCTGTCTACCCACATGGGAAAACAGGCGCAATGCAACTTTTATAAAGGTTTAGATTACCTCCAGCGGCTTCCCAATAGGATAGTTGGTCTCGAAGTCGTCGGTGGCCTCCGAGCCATCGTTATCAACCTCCACTATCTTGTCAGGTTGAGACTCCACGTCTCTGTCTGGAGATAGACTCTTTGAAAGACGACGACGTGCTGTGAAAAATAGGAAGGTTATTTTACGGCCAGTGAAATATGAGTGGAGGAGATGCGTCACAAGAAAGTAATAAAGAACTGGGAAGTAAATTATTATGTTCATTGTTTGTGGTTTCTAAACACAGAGACAATATAAGACCGTAAAGTTATAATAAATCTTGCGGAAGAGTCAACTTTTGATATATATTATGAATAGATTATTTCAAACACAATAAATCTCATCAGAGTTCGATCAATTACAATGTCTCAGAGTCTTTAGAAAATAAAAAGTTAACAATTTTACGTTATTTTTTAAAAACAAACGGTGTTTGCAACTATACTATGTTTCAGATAAATTTGCAATAAAGATCATTGACCTTTCCCTAATAACTCTTCGTAGGTACCTGAACAATTAAATATAAATCGTTTTACATTATTAGACAATGTTAAGGATCACGAGAGATGTTGATTCGGGACAGCTTTGAGTCATTAATTCCGTTTTTCAAATTAAAAATGTCAATAAATGTAGGTGGGTCAATGACCGTTATTGCACGTTTATTTGGAGCAACCTATATACGATACTATGACAGCCACTCATCGTTCAAATCATCACTTCCACAAATTTTGTTCGGTTGTTAGAAATTACTACAACCGAACAAAACAAACCCCAAAATGTTTTAATGATAAGTCTAATAGACTCTGAAGCGATTGAAACTATCATTGCAGCTTTTGCTTAAGTCACCATTTTAAGAAAAGCATTATTTGTAACAAATAGCAACAAGCTTATCTATATGAAATTGGAATCTCATCAGAATTTATATCATTTTTGTTTCTGCTATGCTGATCTATTATAAACTTGTAGGAACTCACCAAGAGTCAAAATACTATCATTACTCCGTCTCCTCTCATCAAAACTCGGCGTCTTGAAGGCTATAATCGTCGGCTTGGTCCTCATGTACCGGAAGCTGTGCACAAGAGACTTGTTCTGCGGGACCTTGCTCGCGAGACCGAAAGACTTGCGAGCGCTGAGCATTGAGCTCTCGTCAAGCTTGCTTTCTGATTCTGAGCGCATGAAGTCGCGGAGACTGAAAAAAAACGAGTTACATAAATATTACAAACTTACGAGTATACCGATTTCCCTCAGCATCACTCCTGTGTAATATTCCGTGGGAAAATAGTCGTAGTAATTTACCCAAATCAGTGAGGTTCTAAGAACTTGGCGGAGCTTTAGCGTGCATCCAAATAGACAAAAGAATTAATAAATAAATAAATAAAATAAAAACAAAATCTTTTTATTTCAGACACATTTGGCCCATAACATTAATGCAGATCTGCATATAAATTAATTCTTCTTTTAAACAATCTTGTCTCTTCAGCTTTAATTTTTTTTTTTACATTTACTTTTTCATCATCATCATCATCATTCATTCAATTACCATTCTTAGGTTTCACCAACTATTTTCTATTTTAGTTTTCAGTTTTGTATAATTCTATTTCTTTCTTTTTCCTAAAATTTATGATTATTTGTTTAAGACAAACCATAAATAAGAGAGAGCTCTGGCATCCAAAACTAGTGCATCTAGCATCCAAGACTAGTGTTCATGTGCGATTTATGAACCGTAGCTATACTGAATTAGAAGGAAGAAATTGATACTGGAACAAAAAACTGAAATATTATTATTATTTCATGAGAATTTTTTTTAGTTTGTTGGTACAAAAAAAAGTTTTAAACATTCAAACCGTCTGAATGTCAAGATTTTATCTGGATTGTGATTGATTGATTCAGATGCAGATGCACGGTAGTGCTCAAAGCCAAGTTCTAACTAAAATGCAAATAAAAATATTGTACTATATTTTAATTCAAACAAGTTTTCTGAGTTATTTACTCACGCCATCAAGCGCTGTCGTTTCTTCACGTTCTTCTGCACGTCGGGCATGGAGCGCGACTTCTCCAGTGTTCTGGCCGGAGCCAGCAGCAGAGAGGGGTTGTAGGATACCTTAGTTGGGGACTTTGGCACTGGAAATGATGGAAGTTAGAGGTTTTAAAAGTTTTGCTGTATTTTTTTTTTAAATGAAATGTAATGAAGGGATTTTTTTTCTTGGCTATAAGATATTAGACATTATTTTAACTGCCTTATTTATAAAACTCGCTAACCATATGTTTAGTTTAATTACTGATAAGCATAATTATTCTAAATTCAAAATAACATACGCCTCATCTATCAAATTCAGCTGGTTAAAGGCCAACACCTCTTTCAAATTCAGCTGGATAAAGGCCAACACCTCCTTCAACTTCAGCTGGATAAAGGCCAACACCTCCTTCAAATTCAGCTGGATAAAGGCCAACACCTCTTTCAAATTCAGCTGGATAAAGGCCAACACCTCTTTCAAATTCAGCTGGATAAAGGGCAACACCTCCTTCAACTTCAGCTGGATAAAGGCCAACACCTCCTTCAAATTCAGCTGGATAAAGGCCAACACCTCTTTCAAATTCAGCTGGATAAAGGCCAACACCTCCTTCAACTTCAGCTGGATAAAGGCCAACACCTCCTTCAACTTCAGCTGGATAAAGGCCAACACCTTCAAATTCAGCTGGATAAAGGCCAACACCTCCTTCAAATACTTAGTCAGTACTTTACCACTCACATCTATCCCTTTTTCGGGTAGAAAATGATGAATTAAGAATCTACTAATCAGTGTTTAAGGTGAAAGCTCCAGGGTAAACCGCGAAATTCAAATTTGCTTAGGTTTTTTTTGCAATTTGCAGGTCAGTATCATGTTGTATGTTGATCAAAATATGATTCGCGGCCGTAACACAATTTTTATTTGTTCAATATAGGCTGCCAAAATTATAACGAAAATATGGAAAATAAAGTAGACAGTGACTGAATGCTTTTACTGATTTTACTTTGTATGCGTCATCATCATCAAGGCTACCTAGTTGTATTCATAGTCCTAGCTGAATTATTGTAAAACCCAGCCCTTTTTTGGGCTTTCAATCCACATAATATTTAAGTAGAAAGACGGAAGTCGAAGACTTAATAATATTGTTATTGTAATAGCCATTGCCAAACATACCTTCATTCTGTTTTACATCTCCATTCCCATCATCTGCTACGTACGCATCGTTGGAGTAACACCTTGGAGAGAAGTCCACGGACCGTTTCTTGGCACTCGCGATAGAACTCTTACGACTCTTCTTACTCTGACTGGATATTGAGCGTGCTAGTTTTCTGTAAAGAAGGAGTTATATTGGAGTTCGTTGAAAGGGCAAACATGTCAACCAATCCGGTCCCTACCTGCTTCTATATTTGGTAAAACGAATCAATCAGGGGGAATTGCTCAATCTGGCTTTAGGAGCCCCTTCGTTTTCTGCTTACAAAGATTCCATAAGGTTTGAAGGAAGTTTTCTTTAACGTCTGTTATTTATTCTACATAGTTAGCTGATGCAGTACTGAGCAAAGGCTAATTTCCATTCCTTCCATGAAGTTATTGTTACTCAATTTATTATTTCATCTTGTTAATTCACAAGGAAGACATCCGAATACTTTATTCTCGTTGTTGACGACTGCTGATGGAAAATATGTGTTTGCGCCCAATCCCAACGGATTTTGTCTCACTATCTGTTCCTTTACCATTATAGTCCTATGGGACGGCTTTTCAACACTCGCGAGGAGACATCAGACGTAAAGCCAATACGGAAACGTGTGCACCGCAAGAAAAAAATAAAAAAAATAAATCACACTTGTTGCCCGACCCGGGAATCGAATCCAAGATCCATGAAACAAGATTTAAAAGACCAAACACAACAGAATAAAGAAGTATTTACACATGTCCACTCTCAATGGCCGGCAGTTCTTCCCCGTGCAGCCTCGCCTGCTCTCTCTCAAAGTACGTATACAGGCGGTTGGTCCACTGGCCCACACCGCGAATGTGCAGCCAGATGTAGTCTGAAATGGAAACCAAAGCCATGAGACTTACTTGATTTAAGGGGGGAGGGGGGGGGGGGGGGTTAGGAGTTGAGGTAGGATAGAAGTAACCATAACAGGTATGGTTTATCTTTTTCAGGCAATTCACGTTCTAAAAAGAGTAGAGGCCAACACCTCGGTTTATCATCGAGATAACTAAGCTAGTACTCGTATCTTAAAAACTTCATTGCTTAGTGTTCCGAAATTCCGGCAATCATGACCGTGAATATGTGCAAATTGAAACTTATTTAGCAAAGTAGGTATTTGAAGACTTGGAGTCCCATGAGAAGCTCCATGGTATTTTTAAAGAACCATCCTTTGAAAATCACCAAATTACTTCTCCCGCTGGGTGGAGCGGGAGGGCGTGTCAGACTCTTACTGAATAAAACCCACCCGTGTTCCTTCAGCTGCCTGTGCCAAGGGAAGGTGACTCTTTAAACTCACTCCCGCGACCCTAACAGGTCCCGCAACGCTAGCTGATCCCGCGACCCTGGCATGTCCCGCGTCTCTGGCATGTCCCGCGACCCTGGCATGTCCAGCGACCCTAGCAGGTTCCGCGACCCAGCAGGTCCCGCGATCCTAGCAGGTCCCGCGATCCTAGCAGGTCCCGCGAGGCTAGCAGGTACCGCAACCCTAGCAGGTCCCGCGATCCTAGCAGGTCCCGCGAGGCTAGCAGGTCCCGCGACCCTAGCTGGTCCCGCGACCCTAACAGGTCCCGCAACGCTAGCTGGTCCCGCGACCCTGGCATGTCCCGCGTCCCTGGCATTTCCCGAAACCCTGGCATGTCCCGCGACCCTAGCAGGTTCCGCGACCCCAGCAGGTCCCACCACGCTAGCTGGTCCCGCGACCCTGGCATGTCCCGCGTCACTGGCATGTCCCGCGACCCTGGCATGTCCCGCGACCCTAACAGGTCCCGCAACGCTAGCTGGTCCCGCGACCCTGGCATGTCCCGCGTCCCTGGCATGTCCCGCGACCCTGGCATGTCCCGCGACCCTAACAGGTCCCGCAACGCTAGCTGGTCCTGCGACCCTGGCATGTCCCGCGTCCCTGGCATGTCCCGCGACCCTGGCATGTCCCGCGACCCTAACAGGTCCCGCAACGCTAGCTGGTCCCGCGACCCTGGCATGTCCCGCGACCCTGGCATGTCCCGCGTCCCTGGCATGTCCCGCGACCCTGGCATGTCCCGCGACCCTAGCAGGTCCCGCGACCCTAGCTGGTCCCACGACGCTAGCAGGTCCCGCCACCCTAACAGGTCCCGCAACGCTAGCTGGTCCCGCGACCCTGGCATGTCCCGCGTCCCTGGCAGGTCCCGCGGCCCTAGCAGGTCCCGCGACCCTGGCATGTCCCGCGTCCCTGGCATGTCCCGCGACCCTGGCATGTCCCGCGACCCTAGCAGGTTCCGCGACCCTAGCAGGTCCCGCGGCCCTAGCAGGTCCCGCGAACCTTGCAGGTCCCGCGGCCCTAGCAGGTCCCGCGAACCTTGCAGGTCCCGCGACCCTAGCAGGAAAGAACCATTCTGGGTTTTTTTTAGGCAAAAATTCCACAGTAGCCGGTTTTATAACCGAAAACTGAGTTCTTAAGGCTAAGAAACAGTAACGTAGACTAAATACACCAACCCTCTTGCTCCGGCGCACTACTAATAGTAAAAGGATGCCACTCGTACGTGGCGATGGCGGGGATATTGACGAACACGTAGTCTCCCGCGTGGAAGTGGAACAGCGGAGGACGCTTCACCACCAGGTGCGTGACGCGCGACGGCAGCAGGATGCCCGACGAGATGTAGGTCTTGCCGCGCTCCGACCTGGAGTGATACCAGTCAAAAGTTATAATAAATACTTAGCTAGTAAGTTAATGTATATTACAATATATACCTACTAGCTTTTTGAAACATTGAAGAGGTGATTTTTAACCGAATCCGAAACTCACTTAGTAACAGAAAAAGTGCCAAAAAATCTGCGTTCATCATATTATTAATTATAATTGAAAAAAAAAATTACAAAGCAATATAGTAGACTGATTACATAGGTTTTGTTGCACCCAATAAGCGTTATTCTTAAACTGAAATCTAAAAGTAAACATTTTAAAATATTTTTGTGTTGAACTTGGCTGATCAAAAGATCACACTACCATAAATAATTTAAAGGCATTTTTCTTAAAGGCCTTCTCCACAAAAGAGTATAATTCCTCACCTCATCCAGGCCAATCTCATGATCCTCTCAGACAGGTAGACGGTTCCTGGTACCACGAACCATTTCCAGAAGTTGGGTGCATGCAACAGGAGTAGCAACCAGAAGGGAACGTACAGAAGGTGGGTCCAGTAGAAGATCTGAGGAATGAGGAGCAGAGTAGAGATATTCATTTCGGAAGCCTCAGTTCATCATACACCACAAATTAACTACCTTTCTCTATTGTATACAGGGTGTAAAGAAAATAATAATAATAATATAATAATATTCCACAACTATCACACAACGCCATCTAGTCCCAAGCTAAGCAGAGCTTGTGTTATGGGTACTAGACAACTGATAAACATACTTATATATTTCTAAATACATACATATTATAGATAAATTACACCCAGACACAGAACAAATGATCGTGCTCATTACACAAACATTTGTCCTGGGTGGGAATCGAACCCACGACCTCCGGCATAGCAGTCAGGGTCACTAACCACTAGACCAACAGGCCAGTCAAATGAGTGGTAATATTTTTTAAATTCTGCTTCTGTCCATAGAAATGAACAACTTTCTTCTAAGAGTTTCCTGTGTATGAAAATAATCATTCTATTTAGTTCGTAAGTCATATTACCAAAAAAAATTGAACACGTTTTTTTTTGCTGTACCAAACTAATAAAAAATGACAAAGATAAAACGCATCAAAGTTCAGGTGAAGTGGCTCGTTACGTTACTTAGTGGTAAAAAGTGTCGCACACTGTGACGTCACGCGAAATTTCAACGTACTTTATTGACCTCATTTTTAACCGACTTCGAAAAAGGAGGAGGTTCTATGTTCGACTGTATTTTTTTTTATGTATGTCCACCGATTTCTCCGTCAGTTGTGGACAGATTTTCAAAATTCTTTTTTTATCCGAAAGAATATACTCCCGACATGGTCCCATATAATTTTATTTATTTATTAAATTTAATTTTTAATTTTATCGAAATTGCTTTAGCGCTTTTTGAAAAACTGAACAAAATCGAACAATACGTATACCTCGATGACGTTTTGGATTTCTCCAATTACGAGTATGTTTAAATTCCACGTTCCATTTTATTGGGAGTTTTAGTTCTGAGGTATAACAACTAAAAAGAGAAAAATAAAAAACTTTTTACAAAAAAAAAAACAACCGACTTCCAAAAAAGAGAATACACTAAAAATTAAAAAATGATTTTAATTTCCGAAGTCAGTGTCAAAAAGCGAAGAAATTAAATGCAAACACCGACTTTCGAAATAAAAGTTTTTTTTTTAATTTTTAGTGCATATTCTTTTTTGGAAGTCGGTTGTTTATTTGTAAAAAGGTTTTTATTTTTCACTTTTTTGTTTATGTGACTAAAGAAAAATTATTTGTTGATCATCTCATGATAAATTTGTACAGAAGGTTTAATTGTTTTTGGGTGTTTTCTATGAATACACTGAAACAGTTGGTCATTTCCATGGGCAGGAGTAGTATTTAAAATTTAGCGACGCAATTCCGCTACACCCTGTAGAATAAGGAAGTAAATTTTAGGTGTGTGATGAACTGAAATGAAAATGCTATAGCTTCGATCTCTTGATCAGAACGCTGCGCATATCTCAGCGTTGTGCTGAGATATGCGCTGCATTCTGCTATCAAGATACCAAAGCCTTAGAGACACATGTAATGTTACGCGAATGAGAAGAATAAGAAATGAGCATGTTAGAGGAATTCTGAAAGTGGTACCGCTAGCAAAATAGTTGTGAGGAAATGGTACAGACATGTGATGTAGAGGAATGAGGAACATGTCTTGAAGGGATGAATGAAAGTGGTTATGTGGATAGAGGAAGACCAAAGAAACGATGGATGGATTGTGTGAAAGATGATGACTATTGAGATGACGGCGAATAGGTAGACATATATGGAAGATGACCTGGGATAGTGGCAAGAGAACGATAAGTCAAGTAGACAACGACATGTGATGATGTGTTCAGAAGAGATATTATGTAGATAATGATATGTGATGATGTGTATGAAAGGTGAATAACAAGAGATATGTAGAAAATGATTTGTTATGATGACGTGTATGAAAGGCGATTTACAGAAGGTAGGGACTTCAATACCCTTGGATAGGTAACGATCTTAGACTAGAAGAACCCACACAAAACTTTTTGATGATGGTTTTCTAAAGGTCAAGTGCGTATTTAAGAAATTATGAATAAAAAATGCCATGTTAAAAACGTAATACTCACCTGATAATTTGCCTATAGTGGTCAAATTAATAACATTACTATAAAATATTGGAGATTTAAAAATCTTTTAACAAAAAAAAATTAAAATTGGTGATGTGAATGGAATAATTATTGTGTACTAGCTTCTGCCAGCGGCTTCGCCCGCGTGAAATATTAGCCCAAGTTACTCCTTAGTCAGCTACCTGCCAGTAAAATCTTATCAGAACCGGTCCAGCCGTTTCTAAGATTAGTCGGATCAAACACACAGATAGAAAAAAAAATTAAAACCGATTTTTAGGCATAGGTATCGTGCAAATAATTGGGTACAGTAGAAAATATACCCAATAATGTTTATATTTTTCGAAGTCACAGAGTATAAACATCAAGACCGAAAGATACACTATAGGTATACATATATATTGTGCTTATCATTTTTCAGTGGTTAGTGTAGGTAACAACGCATTATAAACACACAACATATTTTTGTAAGTCGTAAATATCTGCCATGAATTTTAAATTAAATAAATAATAAAGATATTGGTAAAATTAGGACTAGATTGTTTGTTTGTTTTGTTTACTTTTAATAGGCATGCGTTTGACCACTATCTCATCTGATTGACCCAAATATCAATGTCGTAAATATCCGCCGTGAATTTTAAATTAAATAAATAATAAAAATATTGGTAAACAGGACTAGATTGACCCAAATATATACGCATTGTCATAAAAACACTACACTTTTTCCTCACCTCAAAGCTCCCACCCCTCCTGATGAAAGGCTGGCTGCAAACGAACATGACGAGTAGTATGACGGCCAGGGCTATGCCAGTGGGGTTGGCGCAGCCGCCTATCATCCCGAACAAGCCAGGCTTCTCTGTGAGCAGCCACTCTGAGAGGGTGTAGTTGTCCTTATTGATGATTGGGTCGTTCACTACAACGAGACCTGGAAAGTTAAGGTTTTATTTAAGAAAGAAAATGTTTCATCCACCTTAAATTAATTGTATGACAGTTAAAAAAAATCTTGAAAACACGGTTTTGAGTGACGTTATTTTATTTTTGAATTTTTCTCAGGAAACCCTTCTATTTGATACAGATACCAATAATATCATGGGTATGCATAAAAAAATATTATTCTACCATATTGAATTTAGAATGACGTCACTTAGGGCTGATTTTTCAACAGTCAGATAATATAACTTTTATCTGAGGAATAAAAATTGTGGTTTGATATTATAATATCAAACCACAATTTCTATAAAAAAGCTGTCAAAATGCCATTTTAATTCCTCAGTTAAAAGTTATCTAACTATTGAAAAATCAACCCTTAGCTAACCTAGCTAATCATTGACATCCGAACTAAACATGTAATTTCAGCCCAATCGGAAACCGGGAAGTGGCCCAAAAACTTTTAAGATTTTTTACATAGTACTTGGTTACGGTTGAAGTTAATAAGCGTAATAAAATAGACTGCAATTTTATTTGCTTGTTGCAAATTACTCTGAGTTGGTGTAACCAGATACAGTGAAGAGGAGTATACAGTAGTCCACATGTCAGCGGTATCAAAACTGTTGTGCGGTTTACTATAGGCACCTAAGTTGGTTCGATTTGTGATTATATGATAGGCACTAAGGTATCAGGGGGTTAGACAAAATACTTTTCTGAATTCAACGACATTACTGGGCGTGAGTCACGTGACAATTCTCTCCGCAGGTAATGTCGTTGCCCTATGTTTTACACGAAGCGTTAGCGTTTTTATACGCTATTATAAAAGTTATTTGGCTAAGGGGGCTAGTCAGTTCAGGGCTCAATAATTTTTATTCCAAAATAACGCCGACATAGCCTGTTGTCCTACCGCTGTTACCTGTTAGTCAGGCCAGTCCGCACACCGCTAAACGCGATGACTTAATAAATGCACAATATTGCATCACTTTTATTCCCCTGTCCTTTATTTTAACCATTAATATTAGCGGTCTTGGTATCAATTTCTTCTTCTATAGATACATCTCTATTCTACCAACCTTATCCTCAATAACCAAGTTATAATCATTCACACTATCTGTATCCATAGTTTCATACTACATTGCATATTGTTGCCATGTTTTCAATTTAAAATATGTTGAGAATTGAATCCCGCGCATATAACAATCATCATTCTGCGATAAGCCCATGTCACAATAAGACACGAAACAGGTTAGTAGATAATGAGTTTTAATTTCAACAGAGAGTACATCGCCGAAATAGCTCAGTTGGGAGAGCGTTAGACTGAAGATCTAAAGGTCCCCGGTTCAATCCCGGGTTTCGGCAATTAACTCTTTTTAACTGACGAAAAAAAAAAGAGAAGGTTCTTAACCGACGAAAAAAAAGGAGGAGGTTCTCAATTCGACCGTATATATAACATATATTTTTTTTTTGTGTATGTTCAGCCGTCATTTATGAACCGATCTTGATAATTTTTTTTTTGTTAGATAGGGTATCCTATATATATATACCATCAAGGGTCATCATCATCAGGTCTCATGTCAAGGAAATCAGGATCTGATAATGAAATCCTGATAAAATTGAGAGAAAACCTCGAAAATTGTGGGCACGTTTAGCGTTTCTGTACGTATGTTCGGCCTTCACTCCGTTGTTTATGAACAGATTTTGATGTTTTTTTTAAAAATGATTGTTCCGTCAGTCATTACATTAATTATTGGTCCGTCAGTCATTACATTACCAAAATATTGGACACGTATGTTTTCTTTTGTCACGTAAACTAAAAATGAGGACGATACAGTGCGTTGAAATTTAGCGTGACTTCACACCGTGCTACATTTTTTACCACGAACTGATGTAACAAACCCATACTCCTGAACTTTGATGCGTTGTATATTTGTAATTTTTTATTGGATTGGTAGAACAAAAAACACAGATAGTGATAATGGCATGAATAAAATAGATAGTACGGTAGTACTTACTAAAATTACACAAATGCATGACAGTATGCACTATGCTATACACCACGATCAGCACGCCCGTCAGCTTGTGAAGGTAGATGTGGTGGTCGAGCGGCAAGTACGAGCTGAAGCCGCGCACGCGCAGCTCGGTCAGGCAGTGGCGCAGCATGAGGACCAGTACCCAGGAGCAGGTGAAGTTGAGACATTGTCCTGGAAGGGAAATAGTTTGGTGAATAAGTAGATATTGAAACTTATAAAGAACTGGATGGCTTTGATACTATTGATTAAGTAACAAAATTTAGCTTTGTTGGCGTATCCCAAAAATTTAAATTTCCTATTTTATATTCGACACAATAGAAAATTCTCGTAAGTAAAGTAAAAGTGGTAAAGTGTGCCCGAGTGTCTTTTCTACAGCAGAAGAACTCATTTTTTCATAGTGGATTTACTGATAAGTTCGATAAGTATTATTCAAGGTAGAGAGAAAACATTCTCATGACCTGATAAAATAGTAACAAAAGAATCGTGTCGAAAGAATCTATCCTTGATTGTGCTCATAAAGTAGTTACAGCACGCCTGACGCCGGTCCTCACTGGACACGGTTGTTTCGGGAGGTTCCAGTGTCGGAAACGCCCGGGTGTCACCATTGTGCGGATCGCCCAGAGGACACGGTGAAGTATTTTTTGTTCTTTTTTTTTCTTCTTGCAGACTTTGACGTTTATCACACGAAACTTGGTGGCATTCTTCAGTGGGTATAGGTATTCTGTCCAACTACGTACCTTTTTTTTTAGGGGGGTGGGAAATCATCCAATGACATCTCCCTCGCTAGAGTGGAGCGGGAGGGCGTGTCAGGCTGTTACTGACTAAAACCCACCCCTTTTCCTTCCCTTCCCTGAATACCCAGGGGCGCGGTAACTCTATTTCAAATTTATCCACAACCCCTGGGCAGGCATCAAATGATAAATGATAAATGATGTTTATTCAGTAAATAGGTTACAAGGAACACTTTTACACGTCAATGTTTTTTTGTCAGTTTAAGCTAGATGAGGCCGGTGTTTCCTAGCTGACTACCCTGAGAAGAAACACCGAAACAAACTCAGAGGTCAAAGTCTCTTTTAGTGTTCAAATCCATACAATGTGGACTGGTTAGATCCTATGAGAACCATGTACGTTTATGTCTGGGATGAGCTTTATGAAGAAAGCAACACACGAATTCGAGTGGACCTGTCCAGACAGTGCAAGCATTTGTCAGTCATCGCGAAGCTCAACTCAGAACTCTGAGGTGCTCAACGAACCGACGAACAATACCAAAGTAAGGACATTTGAGTAGGCCGCAAAAAATACTCAAACTGCCAGACAATCATAAAATCTACATGAATATAACGACATACATAGTTCTCGCATTCACATTATTCTATATGAGGACCATGTAGCTTAGTGTCTGTAGTGGTCTTTTGAAGAAAGAACCAAACATATTTGAGTGGACCTGTCCAGTCAGTGCAAGCATTTGTCAATAGTCGAATAGCTCAACTTAAAAACCACTAAGGAGCTCAATGACATGACGAACAATACCAAAGAAAAGACATTTGGGTAGGCCGCAAAAGTACTCAAACTGTCAGACAACGTTGAAAATTACTGTAAAAAGGAGGAGAAAATAATAATAATAACCCACATAGTCCTCACATTTACAATAATTAAGTAATCAAAAAAAATAAAAATATAATACTTTACAAAGTAAATATTTGTGTCAAACAAAATAGTAATCATAATATGTCAATCAAAAAATAAAAATAAATATAATACTTAACAAAGTATTCAAGTCAAAAAAAATAATAATAATAATAAAATGTCAATAAAAAAATAAAATAAAAAATATAATGCAATACTATACAAGTATTCATGTCAAAAACGAATATTAAAAAAAAATATATATATAAAAAATTTTTCATCAGTAAGTAGTACATATGAAAACAATGGCTCATGTATATCATTGAAGCAGCTCAATCCCACGCCTTTTTGTCCTCAAGAAAGTCATTAATTGTGTAAAAAGCTTTCTGGCATAGCTTACGTTTAATAAATGATTTAAATTTATTTATGCTTAGTTCTTGAATTTGGCTAGGAAGTTTATTATAGAAACGTATACATTGACATCTAAACGAACCACCTATTTTTTTCTTGAGCCTGGTTTTTGGTACAATAAATTTGTGTTTGTTCCTAGTATTTATGCTATGGATATCACTGTATCTTTTAAACAGATTAATATTTTTATGTGCATACATGAGATTCTCATAAATATATTGAGAGGGAACAGTCATAATATTAATCTCTTTAAATTTGTCTCTGAGGGAGTGTCTGGGACTTAATTTATAAATTGCACGAATAGCCCTTTTCTGTAAAACAAAAATTGTCTGAATATCGGCGGCATTTCCCCACAACAGAATGCCGTACGACATCACACTATGAAAATAACTAAAGTATACTAAACGAGCTGTCTCTAAATCAGTTAAACCACGAATTTTCCTTACGGCGTATGCTGCAGAGCTAAGTTTTTTGGACAGTTTATCTATATGGGGGCTCCACTGAAGCTGCGCATCCAACATCGGCTATGACGGGCCCCATCAACGGTGGAGCATACGGTGGAGATCTGCCCCGCTTGGGCGGAGCACCGCCGTGTCCTCGTGGATGCGATAGGCGGCAGTGACCTCTCGCACCCGGCCCTGGTCCAGGCCATGGTACGGAGCAAAAGGGAATGGGAAGCAGTCTCCTCCTTCTGCTAAGCAGTAATGCTCGCGAAGGAGGAGGCGGAACGAGTGAGGGAGACTCTACGGAGTGGCCCTCACGCCCCCGGCCGCAGCCGCCGCAGGAGACGACCTGGGCGTCGAAAGTCGCAGGACGATCTCCGGCCACCGTAGACGCGGGTCTGCGGATGGCGAGTAATGAGTAGCTCGCCGTCCGATCAGCACCAGGCACGAGAGTTGACGGCGCGTAGTTTTCCACGCGCGCCTCAAAGAGATGTATGTCAACTACCACTGACGGGGCCCATCATGGCCGATGCCTGCATGCCAAGGGGCGCGGATAAATTTGTAACATAGTTACCGCGCCCCTGGGCACTCAGGCAAGGAAGGAACAGGGGTGGGTTTTAGTCAGTAAGAGTGTGAAACGCCGTCCCGCTCCCGCTCCACCCAGAGCAGGAGAAGTCATAGGATGACTTCCCAACCAAAAAAAAAAAATAGTTACAGCAATTACTAATTCTCTTTGAGTTACAGTAATCACGAATCCTTTAATCTAATGATATGAACATGGTTTATCTGAAAAGATTCGACGACCAGTCTTACCTTATGCCAGTCTAGTTTCTCCTTTAAGTCTTAAGGTATGATCGGATGGAAACCAACCCAATAATTATACTTCGGTGAATTGAAAAGTACTTGGCCTTCCACACATCCAGTCAATTCTTAAAATCAAAAGTAGCGTACATTATTTAGTTCAGTTCATAGTAGTAAACTGTGCGAAGTTTGAAACGTGTGCAATAAAGATTAGTTGTGACTAATATATTAAAGCAATCCGACGCGACTTGCCAAACATAGAGCAAATTGAGCATAGAAATTTATCAAACTCTAAAGAAGAATCATTGGTCTTATGCTTTCTACCATTGTAAAAAGATGGGAGGAGTCTTTGAACTTGATGGTGATTACGTAAAAAAAAAAACACACGACTTCACTTTCTTGGCCACGCCGAATACTTTTCAATCCACCCTCGCAGTTCTTAGAAAGACGATAGACATTCCACTCACCACAAGCCCTAGCAAAAATAACAAATCCATTAGCATTCATCTTCCGATACTCCACGACTCTGGCGACGAACAGGCCCGCGTTGACGATGAAGAACAGCGCCAGGTAGGTGAGGAACACGTAGTTGTTCCTGAAGTAAGGCAGGGACATCTGGTACGGCTTGAGGTTCCAGAGCCGCTGGGCGAAGGAAACTGGCTTGGGATCTTGCTTTGGGGGGACTAGCCAGCGGTCTATACTGTGAAAAAATGATTAAACATTAGACCAAAGAGGAGTATAAATAATTATTAAGTGAATTGGCAGCTTTAGATTATGATAAATATCTAGATACCACCTCGCATTGTGAAAAAAATATATAAATATGGTTTTGCAGCGGCAGATTTTTAAACTGCACGAGTCAAAGGAACTGTCAACGGTTTCAAGCAAAGTTATATAAATGTGTACCTATTGCATTTAATAATAGTGCCTTTTTGAGGCGACACTATATCAGTCTAGCCATTAATCGTAATCATTCCTAGGGGCCTTAATTATTACCATGGGATTAGTTTAAACACTGATTAGCAGGATCTTATTTGAACATTTTCTACCCAGAAGAAAGAATATATTTAGGTGTTAAAGTACCTACCTCCTGACTAATCATTTGAAGCAGGCTTTGTTCTATAGACAGCTGAATGTGATGGATGAGACGTATTTTTATCTTTACTTTAGAATTCGCTAATCATTATTTCAAGTATTTTATTTTTTTCAGTAAATAAGGCCTCTGGTTTGAACCACACATGAGCTGATGACCATTTCTAAGTAACAGGATGATAAATGTGTTTTTTTTTCATCACTCAATCTTGAACAACATACAAGCAATAGTTCCCATTGGCTTCAAATCAATGAAACTGGAAATGAAGGGAAATGGAGCTTCAATAACTTTTAATAATCGTGAAGAGGTAGCTAAGTAAAATACAAACATGATGGATAAAGAAATAGCCCATCACATACAAAACAAAGCTGTCATTCTCTATCAGTCGAGTGAAATTACTTTTACAATGCAAATTGACGTATTGTGTCAATCTGCTCTACAATCGGTCTTGGTTATATACGTATATCTATGTATATATGAATAAAATGAATGGCTAAATGTGTTGCTAAGCGCAAAACTCGAGAGTAACAATTTAGATTAGGAAGGTTCACAAGAAGTGAAAAATGACACGGAAGACCTTCAAATCACAATTTTCATTATTATTGTACATTCAAACTGTGCCAACTATCAGTATTAGGGTTAGCTGTCAAACTTTTAACAGAAACACGTCTGACGGGTGCAGCGAGTACCTACCTACATCCATAATAATCTGGAAAGTAATTTAATTGACTGTAATTAACAAAGAAGTAAACGTTTTCATGTAGCAACAATCAATTATCTTTTAATTGACCCCTCTTTGGTGACACAATATATACAGATTCTCCAGCAACCGATCATGGTTCCCTAACTGTTTCATCAGCACCTCGGGTCAGCTTGCAGTCGTACCTGCTACAGCTGAATACTAGGACTTTACTCGAAGAAACTGCCTATCTCCCAGTAACTGGATAATACTGGTTGTCAGACATCCAGGTTTCTGATAGCCTGGAACTAATAAATACCTTATAGACAGACTCTTCTACAATCCACCATGGTTGCCCAACTGCTTCTTCAGCACCTTCTTCGTAATATTAGAGTCACGCTGCTTGATCTCCATTTTCTTCGATCATGGTGCTTGTCAGGTGTAACTGCTGTTCTTACCTGATTGACAGATTCTCCAACAACCCTTCATGGTTGGCCAGCTGCTTTTTCAGAGCCTCGGCTTCCAGTCTTACCAGATACTGGTGAATACTATACGACGGCAGTTGGTCCATATAAAATATTAGATAGGCATACCTGACTGCAAATTCTTGTTAAGACTGGTTTTTGGCTTTTCGGACTTCTGACTATCTGTAGTTACGTGAAATCAGAAGCTTAAGAAGCATCCGTGCCTTATAGACAGATTCTCCAACAATCCATCATGATTTCCCAGCTGCTTGTTCAGCGCCTCATACATAATAGTGCCACGTTGTTCAGAGTCTTCGTCTTCAAACATGGCACTGACTGGTGAGCTAAAGCCTCCAGTCTTCGATTTTCGATCAAGTTGCTTCTTCACGCTCCATACATAAAGCACCACGTTGTTCAGAGTCTATGTCTTCAAACATGGCGCTAGTGAGATACAGCCTTCACTCTTCGATCTTCAATCAAGCTGCTGCAGTCTGACCAGATGCAGGCGAATACCAATGTTTTACATGAAGCGACTGTCTACCTGACCTTAACAGCCCAGTAGCTCATGGCGTAACACGATAAGTACTCCTTAGCTAGACTGGAGTTAGATTTTCTGGCTTCTTACTATGGATGTCATACATTTGTGCTACTGATTACCACTTCAGTTACGACGGGTTCTTATTAATTATAATACACACCTGATAGACAAATTCTCCAGCAACCCGTCGTGGTTCCCTAGCTGCTTCTTCAGTGCCTCATAAGTGATGGCGCCTCTCTGCTCGGCGTCTGCGTCCTCAAACATGGCACTGGTGAGGTGTAACAGCTGTTCGTCGCTGAACTGCATGCCGTTCTCCTCCATGCAGGCGCGCATCACGTGCGCCAGCTCGCGGTGTTGGATTAGACCGTCACCTGTGGAGGGGAGTTATAAAGATCAGTTAGTATATCTTTTCAGTACATAGTCAGTCATCAGGAGTTAAACTGTAACTATTTAGTTTCAGAGCTCTCAATAGTTAGATCCAAGTGTCAGCGAATCAAGCTCAGTTGCATTGTTGTAATTATCGAGCCTTCGGGACTCGTTGAGCTTCATTGTATCGTCTTTTTTTCTGGTGTTCGTCACTGTAGATTCTGGCTTTCAGGAGTTACAGAGGTTGAGAATAATGTGACGGGCTTGTCCCAATAGCGCGCCTTTGTTCAACTGTAGATTTTTACCGGCTGACTAATTGTTTCGGTAATGAGATTAATTAAGTAATCTACGTCTAGGTTGTATTTGTATGATTTTTAATTGGGTTTTATAAAAATATTAGGGGTTGGTATAATTTTAATATTACCTTATATAATAACTAATATAGTATTCTTAGCCCTGTAAAAATCGTTTACTTTTTTTTATTGTTGATAGGCACGCGTTTGACCATTATCTCACCTGATGGTAAGCGATGATGTGGTCGAAGATGGAGCACGCTTGCCTAGAAGAAACCTATTCACTCTTGACTTAAAGACTCCCAGGTTGTAGCTATCAGGAAACACACTCTGGTAGGGAATTCCATTCCCCAGCTGTACGCACAATATGTGTTCTCAAAACGCTTTGTACGTATGGATGGGATGTCCACCATGTACCGGTGGCACTTCGCCGTACGTCTTGTGGTCCGTTGATGGAACGGGCTGTATCAAATTATGCAATTCCGTCGCAAACTCCCCAAAATGTAACCGATAGAAAACCGACAGGCTAGCAACTCGGCGTCTATGCTCAAGACTTTGGAGCTTCGACTCAACGAGCCTATCAATACTGATAATCCTCTTGGCTCGTTTCTCAATTGACTACTTACCTACCTTTCGACCCAATTTGAGCAGAGATTCTACTAAAGTAAAAAACTTACCATCTAAATCATAAACCTTGAAGAGGAATCGTATTTTGTCCTCGGGCGTCTGTCCAGCGAAGCGGTGCACGGCGGCGATGAACTCCTGTAGCGAGATGGCGCCCGAGTCATCCTCGTCGAAGATCTGGAACACTCGCTCCGTGAAGAATGGCTGGAAACAGAGAGAATCGTGGTGTTAGTGAAGCTCCTTGAGAAAAATGAGAAGGATGCAATGTGCCGATGAGAAGTGAAGCACACCAGATTAGATATTTGAACTTCATAACAGGATGGCAACGCTGTTGCACCCTAATTAATTGGTATACGGGAAGGAGGATAGAGATCAATGCGTTACCTACCAGCCTAGAGCATTGCAAATAATATAAATTACCTACTCTATAAAGTTCTGTGGTACAACTATGCTTATTCTATCTCACGAAGGCGGGTGGTTTTTGGATCTTGGATGCGCAAGTCGGTTTACGAACACTCGATGTTATAGAAAATATGCACACAGAAACAATGTGCACGTAAACATACAAATACAAGACCAACCCATCTCCGTAAATAAAATCAAAATATACTTAGATACTTTTAGCGCACCACCACGGTGTGACTGCAAAACTTTTTTATAGCAGTTAACCTGGTAAATATCACAGTTGAAAGACGTTTAGAGATACATAATACCAATATGACCATTATTATGCTCTTATATAGGCTGGTGATAGTGATGCGAGGTTGACAGATGTGGTCATCTTGTGGTCTGCTTGTAACAAGTTCTCTGAATAAATTGTCACCAACAGAAATTATGGCACACTTAGTTATGCTGTCTCTTAACTTTGCTGTGTAGTCATAGTGTTGTCTGTCAGTCTCCAAATCGTAGTTTATTGTTTTTTAAATAAATTATAGTGGATTTCCTGTCAATTACTCGACAAAAAGGTAAATAACGATTAAACAACCAATGCAAGCAACTAGATTCGCTGCAAAATAGTGTAAATTTAGTGACATTTGAAGTACTTACATTCTTAGACACTACGATCTTCTGGAACTGCTCCCGGGTGATCTCCTTCTCGTCTCCGACGGTCGCGCGGAACAGCTTCTCCAGCCTGTCCACGCTGTGCTTGTCAAACCCGACCCGCGGTCTGAAACAATTAAATATCGATAGGACCTTACATAAAATTATAATTTTCAGAGTGTGTACTACTACATCTGACTAACGACCTACAAGGTCAGCGGGTGAGGTCTCTCTCCTGGAATCCCCTCACCTCAATATAATTATACAAAATAAAATTAGAATTAGAGCGGTTGCGCACTACTTCCGATACTTATCCGATACTTATCCGTCAAATTACAGATCTATTTATAGAAAACTCGGACCGAACTCGGATCGGTAGTGCGTAACCTACCATACAAATTGTTCTACGACCACGCCAGGCCGTATTTTCACGGATAAGTATTGGATAAGTATCGGACGTAATGCGCAACCGCTGTTAGGCCGTGGGCACGAAGTCACCGGCCGGCGGGGGGCGGCGGCGGCGGCGCGGGGAGCGGCGCGGGGAGCGGCGCGGGGAGCGGCGCGGGGAGCGGCGCGGGTAGCGGCGCGACAACGCAGACCCGGAAGGCAGCGGGCAGATCGCGCGGCGCTACATTTCGCGAACAAGAATCATTGAAATAATTTGATCCACCACGTCGGCGAGCATTTTGAAACATCGGTCGTTAAAAAGCTAAAAAATAAAATACAAAACACTACGTCAATGCAGACGCGCGGGTACTTAGCAGGACGTGTCGCTCCCCGCGCCGCCGCCCGCTGCGCTGCGTTCGTGTCCGCGGCCTTACCGTACAAAATTATCATCAGCTGGTCAAAATTAGTATTTGAGGTATAAATTATTTTTTCGTAATGGACTATTTTATTCCTGAAGAAATTTGTTCATTTCTATGGGCAGGAGCGATATTTAAAATATGACCACACATTTCCGTTACACGCTGTATATTTACGAGCATCTTTTTAGGGTTCTATACCGGAAGGGTTCCAACGGAGCGATAATGCTGTCATTCACGTGTCCGTCTGTCAGTCTGTCCATCTGTCTGTCTGACCGTCGTCTGTCACACAGGTTTTACAGCCGCACAACGGTTGGAGCTACAGTCTCCAAATTTTCACAGTATAATCATCTTGTTGACCCAAAGCCATACTAATTGTCAAAAATACATTTGGTATGGAACCCTAAATGTGTGAAGTCTCACACGCACTTGGGCCGTTTTTCTTTTTATGACTGGTTTTTTTTGGCACGATACCCTAAGCCACCATTTTTGAAAAAGACATATTGTTTGCACTGCTGCTTGTTCTCCTAATATTTATCGCTTGACGTTCGCGGTTCTAATGAGTTAAGGCGTATGAATTTTATTACGATGAAGCTAGTAATCTTCACTTGGTAAATAGATTGATGTTCATCAATTTGTGTGATTTGTGTTTTGTGTGTGTTTTTGTGTGTGTTTGTTTGTGTTTTGGAACGAAGTTCCTTATCGCGCGTTGTGAAAGGGGGCTAGACGAATAAAATTCTTACGAAAAGTTGTCACGACACTAATGAGGCTGTCCATCCAAAAAGATTGTGTTGGAAAAACAATCTAATAAAAACTTCTTGTATTTTTGGTGGGTAGGTACAAAGTTTGCAAGCAGATCAAGCATTATCAAACATTATTTGTTATAGTTGTTGAGCTGAGCTGACCTGAGCTGAGCTGAGCTGAGCTTAGCTGATCTGAGCTGTGCTGAGCTGAGCTGAGCTGAGCTGCGATGAGCTGCGATGAGATGAGATGAGATGAGATGAGATGAGATGATGAAGTATAACTTCTTACGTGCGTGCGTGTGTGCGTAGTTAATAATAAAATATTATAAATAAAAAAATAAAAAATTATATTACAATTCCTTCACTAATTAATCGAAAGGAACTTCGTTCCATCCGGGTGTCCCTTGACACCTCTCAAGTTTTTTTTTGTGTTGTGGTGTGGTGTGTTTTTTTCTTTTTTCTTCTCGCCACTTTCTAATTAACATAGCTTTATCAATGCCGTGAAATTCTGTTATTAGCTTAAGAGATAATTGTCATCATCTCGCTAGCGGTGTGCAATGTATGCAGACTATAAGATGCAATTTTTTTTTTTCGACTGCATTGGGCTGTTCATTGATAGTGAGGTGAACATTCATAACTCATGTAAATTTAAAATAAGCTGTTGAGTTTCCAAATAAATAAATAGTGTGAGAAAGACTTTCTCTTCGTTTTTCTCTTCACACCAACAAGCTAATAACCAATCTTCTTCTAATAAGTTTTCTTCATTGCTGAAAGTCGTGGTCATCGTGGTAGTTTTGACATATTCAGTGACGAGCTGCTTCTAGGCCACTCTGTCTTCGGCTCTTCTCAGGGCAATGGTCACAGTAAGTGCCGTTATCTCCTTATTCTGATCTACCAGCGAACAGTACACCCTCGTGGTCTTTTTCCGTTCACTTTTCCCACTACAACCATTTTTTCTAAGTTATCTGGTTGTCTTTTGGTTGTGTCATCCATTGGTAGCAGATCGTGGTCTGGTTTTGATACCCGGCTGGTGTAGAATGGACTTATTAGTCCGTTTTGGTGTCAAATAACAAATTTTATGTAAGTAGGCACTAACAAATATTCTTGGTCATAACTTAGAGGAAAGATAACATCACAAACCTGCTACTGGTAACTGTAGACAGGAACTCCATGATCTCGTCAGCAGTCGCATAGCCGTCACCATCCGTGTCCACCACCCGGAACAATTTGTTTGTCACCTGGGAACCACCAAAACAAGCTAGACAACAAAATTATTGGAATAAACTAAAATATTTTATAGTAAATGGGTAAATGTGTAAAATATTTTGAAAAGCTAGGGTACCCGGTTTTTTTTTATTATCATTACTTGTCCTGCTATCTAGCACAAGCAGACTCATTCTAATTTATAGATTTGATTTAAATTCTAAATTCAAATCTTACATAGACTTTTGTATTAACAATCTGGTAATCAATGTTTAGCCAAATCATTATTGTTTTTTTTTTCGGGGGCGGGGGGGGGGGGGGGATTGTGGGAAATCATCCAATGACTTCTCCCACTCTAGGTGGAGCGGGAGCCGCGTGTCAGACTCTTACTGACTAAAACCCACCCCTGTTCCTTCCCTGCCTGAGTGGCCTAATTTATTTAATAGAAACATTCTATATTTAAAACAGCGCCATCTCTGTTGTATATAAGATACGACAAGCGCAAGTTGGTTGTCCTATTCGTTAAGAGATGGCCTTGTTAACCGATCATACTTACAACTTTATTTTGTAGTATGCGCTGGAAAGTATCTAATGTAATTACACCAT
Source organism: Polia nebulosa (assembly GCA_951329385.1). NCBI lineage: Eukaryota > Metazoa > Arthropoda > Insecta > Lepidoptera > Noctuidae > Polia > Polia nebulosa. Next base: position 1,056,062 of record OX589611.1, on the reverse strand, counting down.
TCCCGCAGAGGACGTATGCAACACTTTCTACCTGTTCCACGAAGTCAATCTGTTTGTCTTCCCTGAAAGCAAAAATTAGTGTAAGTTTGAAAGTTGCTTTTACTACTCAGCGCTAGATGGTACCGCATGCTGAAACTAAATTGAAATGCACCGGAATAATGGAGGTTAAACTTCATTTATTAAAAGAAATTAAAGACAGAGGCATTATCTACCATATTAATTAAAAATAATGGTATGAAGTTTGCATTTATTTGTTTTACTGTTGCACCATCGGAACTAAACCGGGAAGTCTAAAGCTCATTAATAAAGAAAAATCTGTTGCAACTTACGACAGCCGCCCCTTCAAGTATTCAAGCCAATCATTTTGAACTAAATGATCCGTTGAATCTGCGTCGAACAAGCGAAATATTCGCTCCAACAGGTCCTGAAACAATTGAAAACATTTATAGAAATTAAATTAATACTAGAAATTTGGAATACTGAAAAACAACTGAGCATCAATCAAGATGAAAGAAAAGAAAACTTGAAAAACAATTGAGCATCGACCAAACTAGAACAAAGGATAGAATTAAAAATGGAATTTGATAGCTAGGTAGTTATTTCACAACGTGTGGTTCTTTGGAAATAGGTTTAATTCTAGGAACACCATGCAAAAAGTTATCACTCAATTCCTCCAAGTGCGCACAAAGAGGCAACTCAACTGCGCAGATCTTTGCTTTTCTGAAGTTTCAGCAACATTGAGCAACAATTTTTCGTGATGCCAATTTTGTATCTTAATGTCCGTGTAGTGTAGCCGCGTTGTGTCGATAATTTTCAAAAGATAATCACTGTGAATACCGTTTCAAGATGGCAGATAGCGTGGTATTCTGCCTGCTAATAACCACAGACTGCCATCATCTCCGTAAGTAATTCGTCATGTTATTTAACTTCAATGTTTGAACGATTACAAACTTATTTGTATAGTTTTTTTAATTTAAGGTCAAAGGCTAAAAAACAAAACGTTCGCGTTTGCCTCATGAGTTGGTCCGTTTTTTCGCGATTTTCGTATCAATTACCTAAATTTTTTTTGAGATTAATTGAGGATTCCGTGACGAAAACGTGCAAACGAAACCCTGTTATTAAGTTTATGCAGTCTACGAGTATGTTCCGTCCATCAGTCTGCCAGAGATACATCGGACTGCAGATATCGTTTTAAGCGCAAATGGTAGTTAAAGATAGCCTGGGGGTCTATAAGTCAAGTGAATATATTGTGACTTCTAATCACTCATGCTTAGAAGTCACATTCATGTGCATTGCCATGTGCTCCATTATCGGCCACAAATCATTGCTTACCATCAGGTGAGATAGTAGAAAAAGATTAAGTAAGCCAGTTGCAATAAAAAGGCAGGTAAGGGAAACTATAGGTATAATTAAGGAACACCATGCAAAAGTTATCACTCATTTCAATGGAATGTTTTTGCCTGTACGAATGCCGTCTGTCTGTCTGTATGTTTGTCAGAGGGCTATACTTTTTCCTGTACGAATGCCGTCGGTCTTTCTGTATGTTTTTCAAAGGGCTATACTTCTGCCTGTACAAATGCCGTCTGTCCGTAGGTTTGTCAGAGGGCTATACTTTTTACTTGACTGCCCCAGAAGAAGGGTAATGTTTTTCGAGATTTTGTATGTATTGATGTTTCTATCCCTATTTCTTTATATCAATGAATTCTTAGATATTTAAAATGCGGAACCCTTACGGCGTGACTCCGATCGCACTCTTGCGGTTTTATATTATGTATTCCGGTGCCTGCCTCGACATTTAACCCTACCAAACTTCATCAAAATTGGTTTAGCAGTTAAGTAGCAAAAACATGACAAACGTACCAACAGATTTTTTCACAGTATGGCCTACGTTTATTGACTATAAATTATTTTAAAATGAATAGGTTACACAAATATCTTGTTTTCCTTCAGCAAGTCGACGGCTCACTCGAGTTGCTTCCAATTAAGATGATTGCTGTAGATTTGCCTCGACTCGAAGTGACTTGCTAATATCAACGCTAGATAAGTTGACTCGATCAAATTATGAGGCGAAATGTGTGTTTAGATTATGATTAGTGTCAGTCAGTGTGAGCTAGACTTTTCATAAGTGTGTCGGGTTCAAATCTAACTAGATTATGAGTTATGTCGGGTTCAAATCTAACTAGATTATGAGTTATGACACTGGTAATGAACATACCTACCTGCCTAAGTATTTTTACCTAGAATTGCAGTACCTAGTCAATTAATAAGCATACTTTACTAACAAATACCAATATTCGGCCCTTTTTTTTTTTTGGGGGGGGGCGGGAAATCATTCTATGACTTCTTCCGCTCTAGGGTGGAGCGGAAGGGCGTGTCAGACTCTTACTGACTAAAACCCACCCCTGTTCCTCCCTGCCTTGAGTGCCCAGGGGCGAGGTAACTCTTTCGAATTTATCCTCGGCAGGCATCGGCCGTGGCAGGCCCCGTCCTTTGCTGACAACTCTTTGAGGCGCGCGTGGAGCACTACGCGCCGTCAACTCTCGGGCCTGGTGCTGATCGGACGGCGAGTTACCCACTACTCGCCGTCCGCAGGCCCGGGTCTACGGTGACCGGAGATCGTCTCGCGGCGTCCGAACCCCCTGGCGTCTCCTGCGGCGGCTGCGGCTGGGGGCGCTAGGGCGACTCGGCTGTTGTCGAGTCTCCCTAACGTATGCCGCCTCCCTCTTCGCGAGCATTACTGCTTCGCAGAAGGAGGAAACGGCTTCCCATTCCCTCTCGCTCCGTGCCATGGCCTGAACCAGGGCACGGCGCGAGAGGTCGCTGCCGCCTATCGCATCCACGAGGACACGGCGGTGCTCTGCCCAAGCGGGGCAAACCTCCACCTTATGCTCCACCGTGTCCTCTGGGCGATCCTCGCATTGGAAACACCCGGGGGTCACCTCCACCTTGATCCGACACAGATACCTACCGAAACAGCCATGTCCGGTAAACACCTGCGTCAGGCGGAAGCTGAGGGCGCCGTGACGCCTCTCCAGCCACTCCTCAAAGAGGGGCACTACCGCCGCGATGGTGGCGTGCCGAGCGCTGGGTTGCGACAGTCGCTCTCTCCATGTCACCATGAGATCCTGCCGGAGCTCCGTCGGCCGAGCCGCGAGTTGTCGCGGCAGCGGAGTTTCGCCCCGAATATTTGGCCCTTAATGTGCGAAGTCCGACTCGCACTTAGCCAGTTTTTTTTATTAGTTACTTAGATATGAAGTGACCGTTTCATAACACACGTAGGTAATTTGGGCTGTGATAACTTCGAATTGACTTGAAATTGTTAGTTCAAATAAATTGAATGTATAGGGCATGTTATTCCTCTTTTTAACCGACTTCCAAAAAGAGGAGGTTCTCAATTCGTTTTTTTTTTTTTTTTGTTTTTTTTTTTTTTTTTGTATGTATGTTACCCGATTTCTCCGTCAGTTGTGAACCAATTTTCAAAATTCTTTTTTAATCTGAAAGAATGTACTCCCGAGGTGGTCCCATATAAATTTTATCGAAATTGCTTCAGCACTTTTTGAGAAACTGAACAAAAACGGAAAATACGTGTACCTCGATGACGTTTTGGTGTTCTCCAAATGTTTAAATTCCACGTTCCATGTTATTGGGGTTTTTAGTTCTGGGGTATAACAACTAAAAAGTGAAAAATAAAAAACTTTTTACAAAAAAAAAACAACCGACTTCAAAAAAAAAAAATACACTAAAAATTTCTAAATAACTTTAATTTCGGAAGTCGGCATCAAATATCGAAGAAATAAAATACAAACACCGACTTCCGAAATTAAAGTTATTTAGAAATTTTTAGTGTATTTTTTTTTTGAAGTCGGTTGTTTTTTTTTTTGTAAAAAAGTTTTTTATTGTTAACCGACTTCAAAAAGAAGGAGGTTATCCATTCGTACTTTTTTTTTAATGTTTGTTCGGGCATAACTCCGTCAAAAATTGACGGATTTGCAAAATTCTTTTTTTGTTCGAAAGGGGTGTGTTCCGAAATGTTCCCATTTATCACATCCACCAACCCACACTGGCCTCGCATAGTGGATTACGGCCCTTTGGGGAAAGGGCCGTAATGAACCATTTAAAGGCACTTTTGAATTGTCACTATCATCGTCATCATTTCAGCCGAAAGACGTCCACTGCTGGACATAGGCCTCCCCCAAGTATCGCCACAACGACTGGTCCTGTGCGTCTCACATCCATCGGCTACCCGCGACCCTCACCAGGTCATCGATCCACCTTGTGGGAGGCCTTCCAACGCTACGTCTTCCGGTACGCGGTCGCTACTCCAGAACTTTTCGAATTGTTACTATGACACTTTTGAATTGTCAATAGGTCACAAATAATACAAAGTAAAGCTCCCGTGTGAGTTGTACACGCCTTACAACTGCTCGTACCACTGTTCTTGCTTGCGCTAAAAATCATCATCAATCGAAAGCCGACAAAATTCTTCATAAGAAAGTGTCTAACCCTACCAACCTACGCGTTTTGTCACATTTAATCCTATTACACTATTAAATAACGCTATTAAGGCGTCCCCGTCACCTCACATCAAGATTAGCTGATCTCGAATCACGGCGCGAGGGGGCGTCGCTAGCGGCTGTCAGTTTGACAGTTGACAGCCGGTCTGAAGTGACAGTTATGCGCTAATTAACGCTTTAGAGTTGTTGATTAAGTTGTCTGGTAAAAACAATGGGTTGATATGCTAATTACTGTGTTTAAAATCAGCCGATACACAGATTAAATGTTGATCCTTTGTGGGTCAAGTTTCGTGGATTTTTTTAATCATATATCCTCATATATCACCGTTGATTTCTTTGCTTGGGTTTCAACATCAGCCTTATGAAATCTTAGATTGAACTGTTTTTTTACGTGGAGAAATCCTTATGGATACTCTCCGTCTGGGGAGAACGGAGAGTTATGTCGGACTCCTACCGACTAAAACCCCACAGTTCCTACCAGTACCGTGAATTGGGGCCCGGGATACAATTAAATTCATAAACGCACCGACGAACTTGTCTATGATGTGGTTTTTTTTAATGTGTAGGCACTTTCCATATTGAATATATTATAGTTTCAAAAAGGTAAAAATGACTCTTTTTCTTTTATGTTTCTCAGCAAACCCTTTCATTGGATACCCATATCATGGGAAAATCTATGTCAGGCGTACGCTCACCGCTACATCGATTAGTTGACACCTACAATAGGCAGTTTGGCTCAACTGATACTAAGTTTCTCAGCAAGGCTATATTTGGAAAAGAAATTGTTACTATTTTAAGTAATCATAACCCTAATAATTAAGTACAGACTGTTGTCAGCATTACCTGACCCACCCTAAAATCAAACGACTTTGGACCCTCTGCATGTATCATTAAGGTTTATTTAATTTATATGAGCTTATCAGACAACTGCTCGAGGATTTGATGAACAAATACAATAATAATATAGACACGCAAATTTGATCTTTAAAACGTTAGCATTAGGTTATATTTTATAACTATTTGTTATAATATGATAAGTGTAATAGCTTATTTTAATGGTTGTGTTCGAGTAATTCTGGTCTCGTGGTCTGTGTGTAAGACTGAGAAAAACGAGGTTCGAGATCAAATCCCGCGACAAAGATATTGTTTTGCTTTCAATATAAAATTTATATTCCAAAACTATTTCTTGTATTATTGTAAAGAACTACAGACTAGGTATACATAAACTTTTTAAAATGGTAATATTTTCACATAACTTGTAATAAGTGGGTAGTTGAAAAATAAATATTCGTATTCATTATAAAGCTGGTATTCAAATGCTACTATGGAGTGATTATTTCAAATACAAAATAATTTGCACGAGGAGAAGATGGCTGCTCGTGCTGTGCAAGAATAAACTTTATGATAGTAAACTATATGGTTCAAATTTTTTTGAATATTGCGTCTAGCATTACAACTAAGATCAAATTTCAATGCGGCTTATAAAAGTTGTGTTGGTCTTGTGGTCACTAAGGTAGTGCGATGTTCATCGTTGTCTACGTTCGAAACCAAGTTTAACCTAAATTTAGATATTTTATTACACTTTTTTACATTTCTTTAATAGACGACGTAGGGTATTGTCTTTTTAAACGGACAGTTTGTATAGAAATAAAACTAAAAAATTGCAAATTTAAATTTTTTATTATTTCATTAAAACACTTAAGATAAAGTAAGTAAATGCTCATATATTTCCAAATTAATATACTTTTTATATTAGTATGCCATATAAACATTAAAAAAGGCATTTTTATGCTTAAAAGTTTGTTATCGAGAAAATGAATTCATCTGTGAAATGCTTTACAAATTTATAGCTGCCTATATGTAGTGAATAAACATGTTATTTAAACAGAAAAAATCTGTTTATACGAGTAACAATAACATCACCACATAATCTGCATCATTTTAATGGTTGAACAATCAATCCATTGAGCATTTACTTACATGGTGTGTTTAAATATACCTACTAGATGAACTAGTAGCGGAGTGGCACACCATCCCCTGCTATGACTTGTTGTAAGCGGCTACGCATACCGCGCACCATGTTCCAACACAAATCTTTGCCTCTCATGTGCTCCCAAGTCGATGTCACGACCTCAGCCAAGTTGTGTTTGTTTCGCACTTCCGTTGTGTCCCAATTTAAAACCATTTGACCCCATAGATTTTCTATAGGGTTCAAATCAGGACTTTTAGATGGCCAATTAATAACTGTCACACCTTCTTGAGCAGCTAACCATTCCCGCACAATGCCTGCACGATGGATGGAGCAGTTATCGTGCATGAAATAAATATGTGACGTTGGATAGGCAATTCGCACAGTCGGCAGCATGACGTCACGCAGAATCTCCAAATACAAACTGCTATTAAACCTACCACCAACTTCCACCAATTCACCAGGTCCCATGGACGACATCCAGCCCCAGTAGCCCAGGGTTATTCTACCGCTGGTTCTACAAGGTAGCAAGCACTTCTCGTTGTAACGTTCTCCTTTCCTCCGCCATAAGATTTTACGTCCATTTTTGTCCGATTTAAATGATTTTTCATCAGTGAAGATCACAACATTTTCTTCCCAATTAAAATTTAAATATTCCTGGGCAAAACGGACCCTTTCTGCACGATGAGCAGGTGTCAATGCAATTTTCTGTGCCGGTTTATAATTCTTTATCCCAGCAACGTGTAAATGCCTTCTTACTGTTTCCACTGAAATATTGTGGTTTATTGCGGTTGCACGAATGGGCAAAAATGGATTTTCAACGTGGCTTGAAACAATAGCCCGGTGGCGTTCGAATTCGGGATTATACTTAATGGCTTTTGCTCCTGGACGAATCCGCTGAATATTTCCATTGTCTCCATAACGTCTTAGCCATAGCCTGACCGTATTTCTCTAAAACAAAAATAAACATTTTTGGAACCGTGTATGTAACCTGTAAGGAGTGAATATAATGGTAAAATAGCCAACTACGCGTTCATTCATCACAATCAATAAAATAAAATAGGTATAAAAAAACACTTACTGCTATATTAAGTCGGCGACCAATCTCTCTAATTCCAACATTCTGCTCATGTAAAAATATTATTTTATGTTTGGTATAGTCGTCAAGTTGCGACATGATGCTATATTACTTAACGAGTTAAACGATTTACAAATGTGTGTGCGCAGTCACTGTTATTAGGCGTAGTGTAAATTTTGTTACTTAGATGAATTTATGATCTACCTCACGAAGTAAATGTCAATGTAGTAAATGTCTTCGTATTCAACCATTCTTGATAAATATAAATTCTGTGAACTTAAAGTTTTTTTAAATTACCCACCCGTTTACAAGATAAGTTATTAGGCGAAAATCATATTGGTCGTTCTTTGATATTGCAAGCAATATTGTATAAATTAAAACAAATTAAAAAAGAAACTGATGTATAGGTGGACTGTGTTTTCGAACCCATATGCTGTTCGTCGTCAATCCAGCATCAAACCGCTAAGCCACAACAACTTGTTAGGAATACGCGAAATTAAAGATTGGGTTGTAATTATGTATTGTAACTTAAAAGCTTTTCAACTTTAATGTTAACGAGATAATGATCAAAATAGCTTAACAAAAACATATATAATGCCGGTGACTCCGACTTTGTTGGGTGGGTTTACCTTAACGTTACGTGTTAAAGATCAAATTTGCGTGTCTGTGTTATTATTGTATTTTTGTACATCGAGTGCTCGAGCACTTGTCTGATAAGCTCATATAAATTAAATAAACCTTAATGTTACATGCAGAGGGTCCAAAGTCGTTTGATTTTAGGGTGGGTCAGGTAATGCTGACAACAGTCTGTACTTAGGTAATGTTTACTTTTATTCTGTTTATTTTTATATCGTACCTTTCAAAGTAACTGCAGAAATATAGTTAGGCAGACTTTGAAAATGTAGCTAGTACCATTAATAAGGTAGATTAGAAACAATTTTGTGTTTTACTGTCCATAGAGGGTTGAACGTGGATTAATGACATTCAAATATAAAAGTCCATGTTCAAACCCCGGGGGGTTTACATTTAGGGGTTCAACATGGTCGGGGGTACAGACTGTGGTGGTTGAACGTGGATTATACCCTAACAACTAGTAGATCTGTTTAGTAATATATGGATAACGTTGTGAGTAGTGTATTTGTTACCTCTATTATTAAGTTCTAACCTATGTCTACTTATTATTACACCGCTGTTTGTTGTCCCTAGATAAATAAATAATTAAAACAAATAATATAACTAGTCCGTCATCTTTGGAAGTTCGCCATATTGGATTTAGAATGCCGTCTTTTAGCTAATCATGCATTGTCATTCAAACTATACATGTATGCATATTTTCAGCTCAATTATCATCGGGAAGTGTAAATTTTACTTCTAAGATCTTTTACATACTTTGGTGAAGCTAACACTTAAAAGGAAAGAAAAATTGTTTAGGTATTCCACACAAACAAAATTACTAAACTTTAAAGAATTTAGAATCCGCTAATTGTTTTTAAACTAAGCATATTTTTATGATTATTGAGTTCTACAAATACATAAGGCAGTAAGTTACTCGTAAATAAAATCATTCCTTTCTAAGTAAAACACCACTGAAATAAATGACACATACCACGTAAAGCTGTGTCGAACACAGCACGACAGCATAAAGTCGTGAGTCCTAAGGTCCAGCTGTGCACGTCCCGACTGTGTGCGTTACACGTGTATTAGTTTATTTATCACCTGATTCAACTATACATAGGAGTAATCGGCTAAGAGGTTTGCCTTTGAAGAAGTTAGGTCTTTAAATATTTTACTGGATAAATACCAACATGCTGATTGTAATTTTTATTGATTTCTAGTTAACAATGAAGGAAATTTTAATTACCATAATTTTTTTAGTTTAATAGCACATTTCAACAATTTTTTCAATTTTGACATGAGAACGACTGGCGATTAACTGTTTTACAGTTTGGAAGAACTAATTTAAAAAAAACTGGCTAAGGCGTGTACCAAATGAGAGAATTTATCGAATAAAAAATTTGATTTATCTATAAGTTCTAAAAATCGATAGTAAAATGAAAAATAGTTAGAATATGAAAAAAAGTTAATTTAAAGCTTTTCAAAATAAGTACTCCCCTCCAAACCCAATGCACTTAAGCATTCGGGTGGATCAGCTTACGAAACATTTAAAAAACGCATCTTGCACGAGGTAATCTTTTTTAAAATTCTAATTAGGGTATTTTTCATTTCACTAATATTTTTTGGAACAGCCCACGTCTTTAAAAATATTAAAAAAGGACTATACATTATGTGGCAGTGATTTTCACCAAAGAAAGATTTGTATTGAATAAAAAGAGATAGTATTTAGTCCGTGGCTACCAATTTTCGGAACAACCTAGTATAATGGTATTTGTTAGTAAAATATACGTAATAACAAACGTTATCACCAAACAAGTTCATAGGTCAATGGGAAGTTAAAAAAATCTTATGAATAAAATTTTGTGACAGACGACGGACAGACGAACACGTAAGTGACAGCAATAGGGCTCTGTTTGGACACATCGGGTACGCAAAAAATCTTATAACTAAAAATTTAAAACAATAAAAGAAAAATTATAAAACTTGCCACAGCAGACAAGAGTCCCAAGAAAAGTAATGAAATAATGGTATGCAAGTTTTCGATACTGTCACAAAATAGCCACTAGGCTTTTTTCACAAACAACTCTTTTCAATCAAGTAATGTTCGGTAAGAAATAATACTTAGATTGATAAAAACTATGAGCAAAAAATCTAGTTGTAATGTTGGAATTCTCGTCTTTTTTAGGGTTCCGTTCGTCGCAATGAAAAAAATGGGACCCTTATGGCGACCTGAAGTAGCACAGCTTATTTACTTGCTAAAATAATATTGTATGGAAGCTTGATCAAGACGCTATTAAACCTTAGGATTTGATTTTATCAACGATTAACTTTTTGAGAGAATAATAAAATATCATTATTTAGCATACACGCACAAAACGTTTTGGGCACAAATTCATTGTGCGTGCTTCTAGGCGAGCGTGCTCCATCTTCGACCACATCATCGCTTACCATCAGGTGAGATAGTGGTCAAGCGTGAGCCTATCAATGTAAAAAAAACCGGCCAAGAGCGAGTCGGACTAGCACGCATAGGGATCCGAATAAATCGTATATTTTTTAGGTATTTTTTTAAACTATACACTTCCTATAGGTTTTCCAGTAAAGAACTACGTCATGTTTTTTTTTTTTAAATTTTAGGCCCGGTGGTTTCAGAGATGTGGGGACAGAATGGTCCGACAGACGGACAGACAGATAGACACACGAGTGATCCTGTAAATGTTCGGTTTTTCATTCGGACTTTCGGAACCCTAATAGTGCGTCTGTGCATGTTGATATTCAGGATTGTCTCTTAAAACGATATCCATCCATACTTATTTCGTGATCTACACCTGCTTACATAAACCATAGGTACCTACATATGCCAGGCGTGGTCGTGATGTATCAAGGTGCTATGAACACATACAGTCTTATCAGTACAATATAAATCTTGCTTAGTAGCTGTGATCCCTTACGTGACCGAGCTGCGGTCACGAAGTCTTGGGGTAGGTTAGTTCATAATGTGTCTTGATACCTAAGTGGTAGTAGTTTTTATTGCAAACGTGATAAGTTTGTTTTTTCGTTGAGGAGCGACCAAATACACCTGGAAAATGAAGGCAAAACGTGATGATTTCCCGCGCTCTTAGCGCGTTTTCGCGTATTCTCAGCCACATCATTGCTTACCATCAGGTGAGATAGTGGAAAGTGCAATCCTTTTTTTTTGTAGGGTTCACTCCTGTTCTTTCAGTTGCCTGAGTGCCAAGGGCCGCGGGAACTCTATTTCGAATTTATTCACGACCCCTGGGCAGGCATCGGCCCTGACGGGCCCCGTCATGTATTGCTGACATCTCTTTGAGGCGCGCGTGGAACACAACGCGCCGTCGACTTTCGGGTCTGGTTCTTAAGGCCCTACTAATGGTCCAGTGGCGCCCTCATTGAATAAAAAATCGTAGCATAGCACAGAAAATAAATATTAAAAAATCCAACTTCATGCGGTGGCCGGAGATCGACTTGCGACCCCCGACGCCCAGGGCGTCCCCTGTGGCGGCTGCTGCTGGGGGCATGAGGGCGCCTCTGTTGAGTCTCCCTCACCCGTTCCGCCTCCTCGTTCTTCCCAAGCATTACGTCATTATTAAAAAAATAAAGAAGATTAGGACTGATGTACCGGACAAGGCTTGATAGGTTTAAGGTTTTCGACGATACGCTGCTGTATTGCTTGTCCTGGGTTCACCGGGAACAAACATTTTATGGCCTACAGATAGTTGTTCTGGGTCTAGGTGTTTGCAAACACACCCACGATACAGGAGAAATCTATTCACTCTTCTTCCTTTAATAGAGCAATGTTCACAACCAATGTCTGTTTACACTAGCATGTCCCAATTACGTGTCGTTACATTATAAGTAAATGCTAATCATATAGAAATAGAGGCTATTAACATAATCGCTTCTAACTGTAACGCTTATGAAAGGTGCCTCGGGGCGAGGAACACACGGCTGTATAGAATAGCGAGCGAAAAAGCTTACAAAATTTCTACGAAGCATTGCTCTGAGTTTATTTCTTTAGAAACAATAGAGCTAAATGGTAAAACAGTTTACTGAATGGTATGCTATACAAATTTTTGTGTCCGGCTCCTGGCTTCCTTCGAATGATAGATATACGTTGCCTATAATTTAAAATCTCTTAAACATGGGTCTTCCGACAGGTTGGCACACCTGTTGGAAATAATGGAGGGAGGCCTTTGTCCAGCAGTGGGATAGTACGGGCTACTAATCAATATGCCTAGCCTTTTCTCAACTATCTTGGGGTCGGCTTCCAGACTAACCGGTTGCAGCTGAAGACCAGTATTTTACATGGAGCGACTGCCTATCTGACCTCCACAACCCAGTCACTGGGTAATACCATACCCCTTGGTAAGACTGGTTGTCAGACTTTCGGGCTTCTGACGACCCGTAACGACTGTCAAAGATCCACGATTGACAGCCAGGACCAATGGCTTAACGTGCTTTCCGAGGTACGGAGGAGTCTCGGTATGTAAAGATTGTCACCCATCCACGGACCAACCCTGGCAAGCGTAGCTTAACCTGATATTTCGACCCGTGCGGCTGTTATTACTTTAGCCACGAGCTCCTCCTAGTACGGGCTAATAATAATAATAAAACCCTGAAGGTAATGTTTTACTTCTCCGAAACCTGGAACTCTCTATCTGTGTTTCCGTATTCATACAACCTTAATCTCTTCAAAGTAAGAGTGAACAGGCTTCTTCTGGTTAAGTTCGCTCCATCGTCGACTCTGTCTCTGTCACCTCTAACCTAGACTAGAATCAAGAGCAAACCCATCTCTAATAAAAAAATACAAAAACCAATTGCCTAAGAAGGTAAAAGCATTTAAGTACTTCACATTTTCACAAGTTTGAACTTCAACAAGTTTTGAATCAATTTTGTCACTTTACAAAGGTAACACCTGGGGATCAGGTGGTTAAGTTCAGAAGGGCAGTCGCTTCATGTTACATGCTGATATTCAGCTGCATCCGATTAGTCTGGAATCTGAATCCCAACTCCATGGAGAATAAGTGTTTGAGGACATTTTGTACTGGGTCGTGGGTGGCTGATGGGCAGTCCTTGCTACTGTACTGGTATTCAGTTACATTCGGTTAGACTGGAAGCCGAATCCAACATATTTGGGAAAAGTGTCAGCTCACACTCATGCTCGACGGTCTACACATTCGTGTGTCCGTCATATCTAAGTACACACATATCGCAATTGCTCAACATACGTTTAGGGCGTGAGAAACCAGTACATCATCGAACTATGACGTCACACCATCACGATATCTCTACATAAAGGGATAGGCAGATACGTGCTATAACTCATGTGATACAGGGCAAGGTTGTGAACACTATTATTGTATATCTTTGCTTATTACTGGTAATTTACTGTCATAATATAAACTTTTATGCTTATATCCCTGTGCTCTTTCTTCAGAGGCAAGCCACTGTAACTAAAGTAGAACAATGCTATTAGTCCCATGTACTGCAGATAATAATAGGGGGCGATCCAATTGACATACCTACGATTAACCAGGGACTAACCCTGACCTAACATGGCATCGTCGACTGAGAATATCTGCTGGAAAATCTTCTTACAGTTTCCTTAGTCTCGGGTCGCCGGAGTGTTTGACAGAAGAAACACGAGCGGGTTTTAGTTAGTAAGAGTCTGGCATGCCTTCCTGCTCCACCTAGAGCGAGATAATAATAATAATGATTTCAATCTAATCTGCCTAGCCTTTTCCCAACTATCTATGGGTTGGTTTCCAGTCTAACCGGATGCAGCTGAATACCAGTATTTTACATGGAGCGACTGCCTATCTGACCTCCACAACCCAGTTACTGGATAATACGATACCTCTTGGTAAGACTGGTTGTCAGACTTTCGGGCTTCTGACGACCCGTAATGACTGTCAAAGATCCACGTTTAACACTCGGGACCAACGGCTTAAGAGGGAACAGGGGCTGCGATTCTCCATACAAATATATTCCCCTTTTGTCTTCTTGAATAATGCCTCTAGAGCAATAAATTTTTTTTTCATACAGTCAAGGTCTGCTGTTGACACGTCTCTGTCATTTTCTTTTTTCAGCAACTAATAAATAAAGAAAATATGACCATTCAAAAATGACAAAAAATGGCCCTATTTTTACCGCCGTTCTTAGAGGACTACCAGACAAATTCGAAAAGTTTTAACATAAAACCTTTAATAGGGTTTTTTTATTTTCTTAAAAATTTGGTGCCAAAAATAATTTTATCGGCTCAGTTTTCGAGGACAAAAAAGGGGAATACGAAACATCGATTTTGTCAAAAATTTTGTGATAAAATCTGTCTGAGCTGCAGCTGTCCCTATCGCACTCTACGGGGGCAGGCTTGAGGGAGCACGATGGCAATAGTTTCTTCAAATACCTATTTTGAAAATTCCTCGCAGGCCCTGTTCCCTCTTAACGTGCTTTCCGAGGCACGGAGGAGTCTATGTATGTAAAGATGGTCACTCATCCATGGTCCAACCCCGACAAGCGTAGCTTAACCTGATGGATCGACCCGTGCGGCTGTTATTACTTTAGTCATGTGATGATTTCCCACCCTCAAAAAAAAAGTTTCCTCAGTATTGTGATCGAACCCTAGAATCAGCAGTCGCTCTGACTATTTGGTTCTAGGACTTGCTTATCTTTACGATGTTTTAATAGCATGATAACATTATGTGCAACCAGCTTGTACCAGCGACTTTGCTGAAAACGTACGTAGTGGTTTCATCTAAGTCCATTCGGCTGTTGAGGTGTGACTCATAGTTGTCCAGACTGACATACTTTTCTCATCATTATCATCATCATTATTTCAGCCGAAAGACGTACACTGCTGGACATAGGCCTCCCGCAGTGTGCCGCCACGACCGGTCCTGTGCGTCTCGCATCCATCGGATTCCCACGACCCTCACCAGGTCATCGGTCCACCTTGTGGTAGGCCTTCCAACGCTGCGTCACGCTGCTGTCAACTCCATCGACCATCTGTTCTGCGAGCAATGTGGTCCTACCCACATTCACTTCTGTTTGGCGATTCTTCAGGCTATGTCGGTAACCTTGGTTCTCCTACAGATATCTCCATTCCATACTTTTAGTAGAATAGAATTTGCATTATGATGTAAACTGTAAAGAGACGATTCAAATCTTCGAACTCACGACATTCGATACCGGTACCACTGGGCTACACAACTGCTCTAAAAACATTAAATAATTATTAATTATTATTCACATGGTCCATTAATATTGAGTTATAGTCCGAGTCTAGCGGATGTAAATAATAAATGCATGTAATCTGACATTTAGTTTCCGTTCGTATAAGTCGTGTTATAGAAAGTGTAATATCCGTAGTAAAACTTGATATTTTGACTGTTTAATTATGTTGTTTTAATGTAATTAGTAGTTGACTTGATAAGATATTTTGTAACAGTTGCCTAAAAAATATGTCGGTATCCTTGTTCGAGTCGACAGTTTGATACAATGATTGCCATTAGTGTCATAACATAACAAGAAGCTTGTATTGTAAGGTACTTAGGGAGCCAATAGTGTAAAACCAAGTTTACAGATTCGAAAGATCTGTGCTAACTGCGTGGTACTTGGAATACCTCAAAGTTTTCAGATATTTTTAACATGCTTCTAAAATTTTCACCTGTTACAATGGTAAAAATCTTAGAAATTCCCGGTTTCCGATTGAGCTGAAATTTTGCACACAGTTTAGTTTAGATGACAATGACTAAGTGACGTCATTCTAAATCCGATTTGGCGGACTCCCAAAGATGGCACACTAGTTAGTTTTAGGGTTCCGTACCCGAAGGGTAACCAACGGGGCCTTATTACTATGCCTCCGCCGTCCGTCCGTCTGTCAGCGGGCTGTATCTCACGAATGTGTATTTGCCGCTAAAACAACAAATAATATTTTTTATTATTCTTTGTTATATCGGTTATAGAAATACTCGCTGTGTGAAAATTTCAACTGTCTACCTATTACGGATCATGAGATACAGCCCTAAAAAACGCCCTTTCTGTGCGCGTCTGACACGCACTTGACCGGTTTTTTTATGAATTCCCATGATATTGGTATCAAATGAAAGTGTTTGCTGATAAATGATAAATGATGTTTATTCAGTAAATAGGTTACAAGGAACACTTTTACACGTCAATGTTTTTCTGTCAGTTTAAGCTAGATGAGGCCGGTGTTTCCTAGCTGACTACCCTGAGAAGAAACACCGAAACAAACTCAGAGGTCAAAGTCTCTTTTAGTGTTCAAATCCATACAATGTGGACTGGTTAGATCCTATGAGAACCATGTACGTTTATGTCTGGGATGAGCTTTATGAAGAAAGCAACACACGAATTCGAGTGGACCTGTCCAGACAGTGCAAGCATTTGTCAGTCATCGCGAAGCTCAACTCAGAACTCTGAGGTGCTCAACGAACCGACGAACAATACCAAAGTAAGGACATTTGAGTAGGCCGCAAAAAATACTCAAACTGCCAGACAATCATAAAATCTACATGAATATAACGACATACATAGTTCTCGCATTCACATTATTCTATATGAGGACCATGCAGCTTAGTGTCTGTAGTGGTCTTTTGAAGAAAGAACCAAACATATTTGAGTGGACCTGTCCAGTCAGTGCAAGCATTTGTCAATAGTCGAATAGCTCAACTTAGAAACCACTAAGGAGCTCAATGACATGACGAACAATACCAAAGAAAAGACATTTGGGTAGGCCGCAAAAGTACTCAAACTGTCAGACAACGTTGAAAATTACTGTAAAAAGGAGGAGAAAATAATAATAATAACCCACATAGTCCTCACATTTACAATAATTAAGTAATCAAAAAAAAAAATATATATAATAAAATGACGAAAAACAAAATGACGTCGTTTTAGTATTTTTAACCGACTTCTAAAAACTTCTTTAACCTCCTCCAGGTTCTATGTTCGACTGTATGTATTGTTTTTATTAATAAAACAACAGCAGACTTCCAAAAAAAAAAATACACAAAAAATAAAAAAATAATTTTTGTGTATTTTATTTATTGGAAGTCGGTTGTTATTTTTGTAAAAAAGTGTTTTGAAACCATAATATTATTCAGATTTTGACTTATAATAACAGAAAAGTAAATTATTACTGATTTTGAAGTTGAATAAAAGCTACAATTTTTATGCGGCGTGAATCACACGTCGAGCTCACAACTGGCTCCGTTGCGACACATGTCCCGCGCCTGATACACAATGTGACAGTCGTGAGCCGACGATTATAATGTTCTACACGCACTTACCAAGTTGCGACTGACGGTATATTGTGCTTTGATAGATCGTGTGATGTTCTTTTTGGAGCGGAAATATGATAGGTATAAAGGGCCAAGTTTAGTTGTTCATGAATAAATCCCCAGTCGTAAACGATTTTAGCACACTTGTAATAGCATCACAATGTAAAAAAAATCTTAGAAATTTTTAACCAACTTTTCAGTTTCCGATTGAGCTGAAATTTTGCATACATGTTTAGTTTGGATGAGAATGTAAGTTACGTTATTCTAAATCCAATTTAGCGGACTCCCAAAGACGGCTGACTAGTTATTTTTCAACCGACTTTCGAAAAAGAAGGAGGTTCTATGTTCGACCGTATGTTTTTTTTTATGTATATCCGCCGGATTTCTCCGTCAGTTGTAGACCGATTTTCAAAATTCTTTTTTATCCGAAGAATATACTCCCGAGGTGGTCCCATATAAATTTTATCGAAATTGCTTAAGCGCTTTTTGAGAAACTGAACAAAAACGAAAAATACGTTTACCTCGATAACGTTTTGGTGTTCTCCAAATGTTTAAATTCCACGTTCCATGTTATTGGGGTTTATAGTTCTGGGGTATAACAACTAAAAAGTAAAAAATAAAAACTTTTTTACAAAAAAAAAACAACCGACTTCCAAAAAAGAAAAAAAAAATTCAAAATAACTTTAATTTCGGAAGTCGGTGTCAGATAACGAAGAAGTAAAATACAAACACCGACTTTCGAAATTAAAGTTATTTTTTAATTTTTAGTGTATTTTTTTACGCGTTAACATGATATATCAATTGAAAAGATTTGCTAAAAAACATTTAAAAATTAACAAGCGCATTTAATTTAGTTTTTTATAAACTATTTTTTTTTTCAATGGAACCATAGAAAATTATGGTGTTCAGTAGGTACGATATGAACATGAAGAAAGATTTGAGGGTGTTGTAATACTGTAACGTAAGCCTATTCAGTTATTCGGTGTGAAATCTCCAGTCAAATGATATGATACGAGTATGTTCTTATAGCTTTGTTCAAGTGTGGGTCAGGGGTTAATCAAACACAAAACGCATTCATTTACAATGGATTGGTTTATTGAAAGTCATGATTGAGTAAGAAAGATAAAATGTTCTCTTTTTTAGGGTTCCGTATCCGAAGGGTCCAAACGGATCTATTTTGCTGTCACACACGTGTCCATCTGTCTGTCCATCGTCTGTCACAAAATTTTGTTTCGAAGAGTTTTTAACTTCCCATTGAGCTATGAACTTGAAATTTGGTGATAATGTTTATTATTACGTATATTTTAGTAACAAATACCTGATAAATCTGATTTTTTCTTTGATAATTCCCTAATTTGGTACGGAACCCTAAATGTGCAAAGTCCAACACGCACTTGGCCGGTTGTTTTTAAATAATACTATGCTTTATCGCTTTCTGTACTAGAAACAACCACAAATACAACTGGCGCTGCTAATACAACTTCGCAAAATCGGGTTTTATAAACCCGTCAGATACCCAATGTGAGTGTGGTGCCCCTGTCTATAATATGACATACCTACATATTGGAATGCTCCAAGTGCTCTATGGATGACCTCATGAACGTTGCTGCAATTAATGTTGCCAGCTTCTGGACCCAAAGTATTTAATAAGTTAGGAAATCATCGATGCGAAAGAAAAGAAAAAAACTAGTTGCTTACAAAAATACTTAGTGAGTCTGTTATTAATTCAAAGCGTATTTAATCATAAATTCGCAAGTGTGTACCAAATCTTAAATAATTGGGCCACGGTTGGAATTAGCGAAAGTGCCTTACAAGCTCTCCGTGTCAATATTTACCGTATAGGCATATAGACGAACGTACAACACGATTATATTTATAATAGCATTGTGTGTGGAACCGGTATAGGTCTAGGCTGCTAGCCAGTATGAAATGTAGGATAATGTGCTCATAAAATACTATTGTAATGATATGGATAGTAAATATTAGTAGTAGTCCAGAATCGGTCTGAAAAATATACTAGACTTTATTTATTCAAAGTTTGTCCGATACCCATTTATGTGACCAGCTTACACATTTATGCAAAATTCAATTCAATTTTTATTTATAAATTTAAAAATAAAAATTTGAAAATTTTGAGTAAGTACATATATCATCCGAAATACTACTTTCTACGACAATTTTATTATGACAGATATTAGGATGAGTTACAGTGAAAAGTAAAATCGGAGTTTCTTATAATTGATTCTGGGTGGTCATATTTTAAAATCGGAGTTTCTTATAATTGATTCAGGGTGGTCATATCGTAGGGTTTAAATACTGCTTCAGCTCATAGATTTTTTAATATTCATAGATCGCGCTTGACCACTATCTCACCTGGGATATTATGAATTTCCCACCCCACAAAAAAAAAACAAAAAAAAAATAACGTACTAGAACCCAACAAGCCACCTTGCACTAACTTAAAATCAAATAACCAAATAAATCACCTTACAATTATCAATTATCTCCCTGCCACAATAAATCACATTGCCCAACGTGTACCGTTAGCAAATTCAATCATATCATAATCTGCTGCCACAGACAACGCCCCATCGCTCACAGCGTGATTATAGACCAGAGACAATAGATCAAACTGTGACCCATAGACAATGTAGTAAATTATTCAATCATAGACTATATTGGGACTCGTTTGTGATGCGTGAAAGGTGATTTGATTTAGTCTAGATATTGTAATATGTAATTCAAAAATAGAATGGTGAAAATATCAGTCATTCGAACAAGACTAATTGTAAAAAAAACTTTGACTTATGTCTACGTACGTAGTATTATTGCCCGCATATATACCAATATTATAAGGAGATATATTAGTTTGATGATACTGATAGAAATTTCTCACTTAGTGTCATAGGCTATTTTTATCCAGAAAAAAAATACAGTTCCTGAGGAATAGGCCACAGAAGCGACCTGCCTGTCGCGCGGATAAAGAAAAAGAGTTACCGCAGCCCTTGGCACAGGCAACTGAAGGAACAAGGGCGTGTTTTAGTCAGTAAAAGTCTGACACGCCCTCTCGCTCCACTCAGAGCGGGCGAAGTCGTTGGACGAACTCAAAACACCCTCCAAACAAAAAGGTCAAAGCAGCGAAGCTGCGGTGAAAAGCTAGTTTCATACAAGGAGGGAAAAACAATGGAAGGTTCCAACATTTGTAAAATACCTGGAACAATTAAAATCCCATTCCAACACATCACTGCTTTTTGGCAAAATGAGCAGACAGTAAATATTTCTGCATACAAGTATAATAAATGCTTATTATAATGTCCTCACTAATTTTAATCTTACTAATATTATAAATACGAAATGTATGTTTGTTACTTAATCACGCCAGAACGGTAAAACGGATTTAGATGAAATTCGGCACAGAGATAGATTTCTAGTCTGGATTAACACATTGGCTTTACTCTGCTTAATAAGAATATGTTTCCTTGACTTTCACGCGGGCGAACCGCTAGCAGAAACTAGTATTAAATTATGTTTTTTGGTGTCGAACTAAAGACCATTAACGAACTGAAGAAATAAAGCTTAACCCTCTGGAATCGAGCAACATTGTTGAAGTCTTTGCGAAATAAATCTTCCTATGCCCTTTTCTTTATCGGCCTTACCTTACCAGGAACTATACGAGCTAATAATATGAAACGTAAGCCCAACTACCAATAACTCAATCCATCCTCGCAAGAACCAACCATTCCTTATCCTACCCACCCCTTCTTGGCAACCAGCGTGATGGTAGGAATGCGACTTTAGCACTTGAATCACGACCAAAACAGAAGGCAGTCGACGCGAGCGCAGCCATACGTGTACGAGAATGTTGCATATTATGAGGAGGGTAACCACGATGTATAGAAAACAATTTTCACTTTGTAAGCTATAATGCCTCAAGACGAAAGTCTATGGACCAGTGCGTGTTGCCAGTGATGATAAATGACACTGAAACGTGGTAGCTCACAATGGTCCTTTTCTGATCGAATAAGGAATGATAATAATAACCGCAAGAGAACCAAGGTTATTTATGTCATTGGATGATTTTAGAAAAAAAAAAAAAAAGAGAGAACCAAGGGGAAGACATAGCCGAAGAATTGACAAACTAAAGTGGCAGTGGGCTGGGCACATTGCTCATAGAACTGATGGTCGATGGGGCTGAAAAGACGCAGCATTGGAAGGTCTGCCGCAAGGTTGACCAATGACCTGGTGAGAGTCGCGGGAATCTGATGGATGAGACGCACAGGACCGGTCGTTGTGGCGACACTTGGGGGAGGCCTTTGTCCAGCAGTGGACGTCTTTCGGCTGAAATGATTGTGATGATGAACCATTCTGTACGAAAACGGAAATGGAGGCTACAATGACCGCCTGGTAAAAGTCTCCACGTAATAGTTGCCAACGGATGGACGGCTTCGCCGAGACCCAGAAAGCGGTGGCGGGATGAACAGGACCACGGACGCTGGTTCGAAGTGGCATCTGTCACATTTATGTTTTGGGTGGAATTATGTTTACGTCACGTGAATTAATAAAGAGTTTCTAAAGTTTCTATAATATTTTTCAAAACAGGCACAAAACTTTAATAAATTTCATAGCACAGGATTAGCGTTGATTTTTTCAATACCTATAAAATTGTTCCCATCGCTGGAACACAAGCCCACTATCGGTAAGAGAGCCGTACTTTTTTTGTTTGGTTGGGAAATCATGCAATGACTTCTGCCGCTCTGCGTGGAGTGGGAGACAAAAAAAAAAGGCTGTGTCTGACTTTTACTGACTAAAACCCACCCCTGTTCCTTCCCTGCCTGAGTGCCCAGGGGCGCAGTAACTCTGTTTCGAGTTTATCCACAACACCTTTTTTTTTCTTTTTTTTTCTGGGGTGTGAAATCATCCAATGACTTCTCCCGCTCTGGAAGGAGCGGGAGGGCGTGTCAGACTCTTACTGACTAAAACCCACCCCTGTTCCTCCCTGCCCTGAATGCCCAGGGGCGAGGTAACTCTTTCAAATTTATCCTCAACCCCAAGGCAGGCATCGGCCATGACAGGCCCCGTCATGTATGCTGACAACTCTTTGAGGCACGCGGTGGAACACTACGCGCCGTCGACTCTCGGGCCTGGTGCTGATCGGACGGCGAGCTACCCATTACTCGCCGTCCGCAGGCCCGGGACTACGGTGGATCCACAACCCCTGGGCAGAAGAGGGCCGTAAATTATACAACAAGCAGGCACAGTTGTTGGATTCGAATTTTTGGTCATAACACTATTCACCACGATGTTTTCCTTCGTCTTTTGAGAGTGCTGGTGATAAAACAAATGGTGCAAAGTGAACATGTAGAGTGCAGAGTGAAGATGCAGAGTGCAAAATGGACTCGACCACTTTGAACTTGGCATGTAACGAAATGATAGAATTGAGTGACATGATGAAATAAAGTGAAATTAAGTAAATATAGTATAGGGACTCCGTTGTCCGCACTTAGACTCTCATTTGGTCCGTTGTGCGTAGTGGATCCTGGCTAATTCAGCCAGCCTAACTCCGCCCAGAAGCACAGAATCATCCTGGGAGATTCACAGGCTTCACCATTCCGAGGATTTGTGCACGTTGGGTAGCCACGGCCACGTAATCCAGGATGACATGGGCGACTGATTCTTCAGCGTCAAAGCAGCCTCTACAGAGGGGGCTATCCATGGCACCTAGGTTGAAGAGATGTTTATTCAAGAGGCAATGGCCCGTGATTGTCCCTATTATTATTCTAAGGTTGGCTCTACTGAGACTGAGCAGTTTTTTGGTTAGTCGTGGGTGTAAGCTTGGCATGGCCATTCGCGACTGCCTGCAATCTGTTGCCCGTGACCATCTGTTATTGTGTAGTTCCGTGGTTCTTTGGCGGATCCATGCACGAAACTGCGAGAAAGGTAGGGGAAGGAGTGGGTACGGGCCCAACACTACCATCTCTGAACCCCTCTTCGCAAGTTCGTCCGCTGCATCATTGCCTAGGGATCCACTGTGCCCCTTAATCCACTGTAGGGTGATTCGATTTGATATCGATATACTCTCCAGGGCAAGGTGACACTCGTAAATTATCTTACTGTTAGTTTGTTTATTATCTAAGGCTTTGAGCACAGCTAAACTGTCTGACAGGAATTTAATTCCATAATCATGTATTCCCAGGCCTCCAGCCGTTCCTACCTCTTAGGCGTATTAGGTTTTTGTAGGTTTTGCGTTTCGTTTTGTATTGGTCCCAGTCGTCTGGCGACCTTGTGTTTATGGCTCTGTTGAACAGCCTTCTCAGTTTTTGCCGGTGTCTTTCTAGTTCTGGGCTCCACCAATACTGTTTAGCACCCCGCCTGGGTAACGTGAGGGGGCAAGACTGCTCATAGCTAGATATTAGGATGTTTGTTATGTTGTTTACGTATTCGTCTAAGTTAGTTATAGGGATTTCAGCCGGAGGAGTAGTAAGACTACTTAGCCCTTCTCGGACTAGTTTCGTGAACTTAACCCGGTCTGTGTTACGAGGTATCCTTCTGGGCTGTGGTTTGTTTAGATTAAAGTTTAAGGTGTACCGGATCCACCTGTGGTCTGAGCATGATAGTTCGTTGGACACATGCCAGTCCTGTATATGGTTTGAGATACCTAGGGTTGTTATAGTTAGGTCAATTATTGTTTGAGTAAATATACGAGTATTTATGTAAGTAAATATTTTAAGTAAATATATTTATGTAAGTAAATATTTTAGGCCGTGCACACTAGACCAGCACTGCCTAATACTCATAGTCACCCCACAGCCTCGCACTATAGATCACCTCTCGATAGTAGATCATTAGGGCGGCGTGATCGATACGCGGCGCGCTGCTCACGCGCATCCATTATTCATGACTGCTCCCACTTATGCGACGCCCGCGCGTTGGACAGAGACAAAAAATAATTCAATTGAGTAGTGTAACGTTGATGGAATGACGGCTGTCTTGAAAAAGAGTTAGGTACAAGAAACAATGTGAGGCCGGTCATTAAAATTATTCGTTAATTTAAAATGATGTTGATTTTCTGGGTTGCCATTGTGATGTGGTTGCAAAAGGTTACTTGGTATTGTTGGTTTTAGTCTTTGGCAAATATGTAGGTCATTTAAACGGTCAGGTCAAATTGTGTTGTCCCGTTGTCCATCAATCAAATGGTAAAAAATATCTGAATCGAAATTGAAATCAATTAAGAAATCATTCGGCATCTGCTCATACAAAGCTTTAAGGCTCTGGCACCAATTTATATGAAAAAGGTCAATCTTATCTAACTCGTCAATATAATCATCATCATCATTTCAGCCGAAAGATGCTCACTGCTGGACATAGGCCTCCCGCAAGTTTCGCCACAACGACCGATCCTGTGCGTCTCGCTCATTCATCGGCTACACGCGACCCTCACCAGGTCATCGGTACCCCTTGTGGGAGGCCTTCCAATGGTGCGTATTACGGTAGGCGGTCACCACTCCAGAACATTTCGGCCCAATCGACCATCTATCTGTTCTGCGAGCAATGTGTCCTTGCCCACTGCCTCTTAAGTTTGGCGATTATTAGGTAGTTATTCTACTGTAAGGCAAAGGCCTCCCTCTGTTTCATCCCCACAATTGCCTAGTCTTGTCGGTAGAAGTCGAGCCCGTCCCGCCATCTTCGTTTTGGTTTGCTGCGATGTCTTCTGGCTTTTTGAGAGACCTATGTTCGTTTCTTTTTCAGCCCATTTGACATCAACTGACATGTGGCAGATAAACCCTACCCAAACACATTTAAAAAAGCTTGACTTTGCTTCATATGATAGTCTTTGTAAAATTCTTCAGCTTTCAGAAAAAAAATATTACTGACGGTCTCTCAGAGTACTAACTTCTGACGATATAGAACCATACAGAGATGATTCCGGTAGAGGTACACTAAAGCCCAAAAGAGATTTTATTTTAATATACGAGTACAATATATAAGTAAATCAAGTATCTTAACTAGGCTAGCAAGGTTGGCGACATGTGGGATGCAGACTCAGCGATCATTGTACTGATATTCGTGTTATCCAATGGCTTATTAGCCACGAGCCTCGACCAATACCTCAGGAGACACTCGTTACTTGATGTTTTCCCACCCAAAAAAAAGGAGGCTCTCGTTAGGCGGCTACATGATATAGAACCATACAGAGATGATTCCTATAGCTTTAAAATATCTAGAGGTACACTAGAGCACAAAAGTGGTGTTTTAAAATTGTACTTCAAAAATCCCAGAAGGATATTATTATTATGAGCGTGAACTGCCCCATTGGGGGCAAAGACCTTCCTCCTTCCACTTTTCCCGGTCTCCTGCAATTTCAGATCAATCTTTCGAGAAGGAGTCTACAGCCCATCCCTCCATCTCTTTCTGGGGCTGCCGCGTTGTCGTTTTTCGTCCATCGGGCGAATACAGATAAACAAAATAATTAAAAGTGATATAATAGCAATGCACACCAAATCTAGGTATGTTACAGAATGACTAAAGGTATCTAGGTCATTGAGACGCCCGTCTATTGGCTAACATCGCGGTTCCGACGACCAATCGTGGCGCGGTGTTGATGCTGATGTCTGGCTCTCGTTAAATCATGACTGGGTTCTAAGGCAGTTCTAGGTCTTTAGGTATTATAAAGTAATCTCGGTAATGAGGTGACGGTTACAGAGATTTTATAAATAGTATGTTTGGCTTGACTGATATTTGATGAGATTTTTCAATCGAATCTGGGCCAATAGGATTGAATTGTGGGGCTCAGCAAGTGACTCCAATACAATTATAGTACTAAGGGCGCAAAATTACATCCTCAAACAAATATCAAATGCTCCGTGGTTCATCAAAATAGAGGCATTCCATGAAATCTTGATCTTTCCAATGGTTTAGAAGTAATCAACTGCTATGGCCCCACTAAGTCACATACAGGGTGTAAAAAGACACATCACAAAGCCGTGAACTACGCATATATAACAAAGTAGCTTTGCGCAAAATTATTGCTGGGAAACGTCTTCTATTTTTAGAAATGGCTTGGAAAAAACTTTTGTTTTTAGGTATGAAAAAAAAAACTGTTTTTTATTGTGCGATGCAATGTAACGTGAACCCAGGCAAGTGGAGTTGCTAGGGGTAGCAATATATAGGATAAATTCTGAAAATGAGTTACCGCACCCCTGGGCACTAAGGCAGGGAAGGAACATGGATAGGTTTTAGTCAGTAAGAGTCTGACACGCCCTCCCGCTCCACCCAGAGCGGGAGTCATTGGATGATTTCCCGTCCCACAAAAAAAAAAATGGCAAGTGGAGTTAAACCCCGCCCCTTCGCTCTAAGCCACGCAAGTACTTGTCGGATACGTTTGATACTCATGACGTTTTTGTAACTGCAAATGCGTAATTTCGAAAAAAAGAACGAAAATTCAGGTAATGTTTGTTTGGAAAGAAGTTTAGTAATAACACTTGGTGTTCGTTTTAGTATATAATTAAAAAAAATTGCGACTTTGACCTTCAATATCTCCAGAACCAGTGGATTCCCAGGTATGATCCAGATAATGGGTAGAATATATGGCTTTTGGCTTCGGAAACTGTCTTTTTACACCCGATATATCAGAACACCCAAACCAACTAGCAGGTCAGCCATATTATTAAATCCTTATTACCATCTCATCATCTTCGACGAGATTAGCTACCAATAAGGGAGACTACACTTAAGAAAGGGCAGGCTCTGCAGGAAGCAGCACCCTACAAATCCTTCCGACTAGATCCCATCTGCTTTTAGTCCACATGATTGATTGCATGATACAGAAAAAAAAGAACTTATCGTATAAACTATGGTGAAGTGAACTGTCAGTCAATCCAGCTGATGCTTGAGAGTATTGACGGCTCACTTCAAGCTTACTTCCTACTTTGAGATTAGAATTAGAGCAGCACTACAATACAACAGTTTGTGAGTTTATTAAACTTTCAGAAATCCCCCAAGGGTTTATGCAGAGGTGCTAATTACCTATAGCATAATAGCATAAACAGCCTTATTATATGTCTATGTAATGCCTTATTTTATTCCCACTGCTGGGACACAGGTCTCTTCACTATGAGAGGGAGTGAGCCGTAATCCACCACGCGAGCCCAATATGAGTTGGTGGATGTCACAAATATTCGAAGTTATGGTTCTAGGACGTTCACTAATTTACATAAGGTGTACCTATCTGTATACATAAAATTCAAACTCCTGACTGACTGGCTAATATATCAACGTACAGCCTAAACCGCTGGTCGGAGTCATGAAATTTGAAGGGTGTGTTCTTTGTGACGAGTAGGTATCCACTAAGAAAGGGTTTTTCGAAATTCAACCCTTAAAGGTGGTAAAAAAGGAGGCGAAAGTTGATAACGGGAGAAGTACTAATTCCACGCGGGCGAAACCGCTGGCAGAAGCGAGTACCCTATATAGTAATTAAACCCACATTATTCACCCACCTGGGCACAATCCAGACTTAGAGCTCCTAATGAGAAATCACAGATGGGAAAACCCAATAACTCTATACCAGACACGGGAACCTAATACAATACCGCATAGGACCACAACAAGGCATGCAAAGGTTCCTATAAAGCTTGCTGTAACAGGAGGGCATTTAGGGAGACTGACTTTATGTAAATTTGACGTTCAAAAGTGTGCACTCTTCCACTTGAATAAATAAGTTTTGATTTTAATTGATTTTGCTCAACTTTTGCATTTGATGCAATCAAAAACCATAGATAGGAGGAACTTTCTGTAGTAGGAAGCAGAAAGAACACGTAGGTATATACAGTGGCATGATGAATGAGGAAGTCAACCATTATTTACTTCTCTCCAACACACCTTTTCGTAACAAGTTTATTATTTCCCTTTATTAAACTCAAGCTTATACTTAGTCTATTTGCCTGTATATGGAAACGAGAGCATGTTAGCTGCCAGCCAGCTCACTTCGGCACTCGTGTGTCGGAGCGACAGCACAGTCGTGTGTCGTTGACGTTAATTATGTGAGTGAACTAGCCCCCGCTACTTATGTGGACTTGGAAGTTAATGCCATCGGGCTGATTGCGACCGTGATTTAGAGTTTTCCAAACAAGACGATATTTTACAAGGATAGATTGGCGGGAGAGCCCATTTCTCCCATCGTTATTGTGAGTTTCTAGAAAAGCCAAGATTCTTGTAAACATAAAGTCGTTGTGGCTTGTTTTAGAATAAGTAATCTTTCATAGTCTATGGCTAAAATATATAAATAATTTACATATTTGATTATTACTTGAAATTATAACGTCTAAAAGTGTTCTTGAGAATTCGAGTCTTATGCAATGAACAAATTAGCCATGACTATTAGATTTCAATAGATACTAAAGAAATCGAATGAACTGTTAAAAAAGCGATCAATGTGGATCCTGTTGGTAAAACGAGAACCGGTGGATTCGTTAGATACCAATCACCACAATTATTGACACTACAAATTATCTCTACACGAGAACTAGTTAAAAAATAGCGAACTTAGCTGTAAGGACACGTTCATCAAAAATGTAGTCAATGATTCTTCGACGCTTTTCGATGAGATCAAGTCAAACGTGCTGGTATTTGACATACATAAGGTTCTAGGACTTAAGGCCAGTACAAAACGGTTTTCCATGTAACAAAGAAAGAAATCAAATTTTTGAAAACCTAATGGGAAGATTTTCAACAAAGTTTTAAAAAGCCTGTTTGAAGTTCTCAACACTTGGATTTTCGAGATAGCCTAAAATAGTAGGGACCAATATCTGTTCAAATTTAGTTGCAAAACGGTATTCATTCTTAAAGCAAAAAGAGTAACATGGGATGGTGTGCAGAACAGTTAAAGATTTGAAAGTAGTTCTAAAACAAGGAGGCATACAACATTTTATTTTACTATTAATAGGCTCGTGTTTGACCACTGTCTCACCCGATGGTAAGCGATGTTGTGGTCGACGATGGAGCACGCTTGCCTAGAAGTAACCTATTCACTCTTGATTTAAAGACCCCCAGGTTGTAGCTATCAGGAAACAGACTCTGGCAGGGAATTCCACTCATTACCGCATGGGTAATGAGTGGAATGCATATGGGTGGGATCACCATGTACAGGTGGCGTATTGCCGTTCATCTAGTGGTCCGATGATGGAGCGGGCCTTGCGGAATTAAACTATGCAATGCCGACGCACACTGCCCGAAATGTCACCGATAGAGAACCGACAGGCTAGCAACTCGGCGTCGATGGTCGATGATGTACATTGTATCAAATCAGTCAGATTTCCTCAACCCGTGTAACCACATCGCATCACATCGCCTCGCATATCATCCACCACTCACATAGGACATAAAGCCACTTATCTACTCATAAAAACTTTAAATACATAGTTGTTCCTGTGAAAAACGCAATCACATGCACGTCTCAAGCATAGTACTGCTCAGTGAGGAGTTCTTGCCAACAATTAGCACTTATACGGACATAGTAGATGAACACGTCCCGTGTAATGCGATAATGTCCGACACAGTACAAGAAAATGGAAGAAAATTAACATAGATCATAGATGAGTATGTTAATTCTTTAGGTTTTGTGGCATGTTTGTTAGTATGGTGTACTGACGAGAATATAGTACGTTGTGATGCAAGTAGGCACAGCTTGTCATTGCAGTCGAGGCGGAATAAACGCCCGAGTCGAAAGTGAGTTCTGTCGGTCTGTCAGAGGCGGAATTTATTTTAGCTCAATCACAGATTTAATGCATCAAACTGCATCAGACTGCTTGGAAAGTGGCTTGTTTGGAACTTTTTAGTTGAACATTTTCACAGTTTTGATTTCTTACGTTAAAGCTTATTTCGTTATTTCTGGAATTACCTCTTTGAGTTCTTTATTTTAATACCTCACATGACCACGACCATGTGAAAAAAAATAAGACTACACTCATCTAATGACCGTCGCCATTTTGATTTTTATTCGATATAGTTCATGTCACTTCGGCGATCGAGACCGACCTTATAGAGACCTCCCCCCCTAGCCATATTTCATTTCTATTATTGTTTACGCTAACGCTTAGAACAAAATGTATGGCAATGACATTACCTGCGTAGATAAGTGTCACGTGACTTATCGCAGGTAATGTCATTGCTATACATTTTGTTCTAAGCGTTAGCGTAAACGATAATAGAAATGTAACATGGCTAGGGGGGCTCATTTGTTGAAATCTATCCAGCCGATTAGGCTACAAGGCGAGCCAAAGAATAGACATACAAACATACAAACTCTAGAAAAACATTAGCTACCTATAAAGTTTGCAAGGCAGTCCCATTGCGCTCACGGTTTGCTTTTGTTAACAACTCAAAATTTTAAAATCTAGTACACAGTGCCTACATTTGTCTATTTTTCAAGCGATATTTATTTGATAAACCATTTGGTATACAGAGTAATGTGTCGACAGAGAATTACAAGAATTTTTTTGTTAATTAATTTTTGCATTAGAATTAAATAAGAGTTTAATAAATTAATACAAGTTGACATCTGTCATGTCAATCAAATATTTCAAACCGCAGTGTCAATTAAAAATGAAACTGGAACAAAATCATTTTAAGTTCACTTAATTAGGAATTTTTACAACGTCATGGTTACCTAAGTCGACAAAGCAACCTTATACTTTCAAATAGTTTAAGATATCCCTTATTTTTAAACAATTTTGAAAAAAGGAGGTTCTGTATTCGACCCGTATGTATGTATGGATGTATGTTGGTTTTTCCGCAATTTTCTCGAAAACTACTGATTCGATTTGGATGGGGTTTTAAATTTTTTCATGAAGGATTCCGTACCATCTTATAAGATTATACTCGTCTACTTGTTACCATTAATAAGATCGAGCAAAAAAAGCCAATAAAACACGTTTGTAGCAGGTAAGCCCCTTTTAATTTTGATTATTTTTTTGTTACTTATAGCGGCAAAAGAAATACACATTCTGTGAAAATTTCTGTCTACCTATTACGGATAATGAGATACAGGCCGCTGACAAAACAGACGGACGGACGGACGGACGGACGGACGGACTGAAGGGCGGACGGACGGACAGCGGAGGCTTAGTAATAGGGTCCCGTTGGTCACCCTTCGGGTACGGAACCCTAAAAAGATGAACTCAGTTTGGAAGTATACAGGATGGAGATGTCGTCTCCACCTTGTATACTTTAAACATGAGTTCTTTCTTTATTGGTGGAGTCGACAATACGACAATTAATGAAAATACTGGCAATACTCATAATTGTGAAAATTTACAGTGGGATCAACCCTGAAAATACTGGCGATACTCATCATTGTGAAAACTTTTACAGTGGAACCAACCCTAAAAATACTGGCAATACTCATCATTGTGAAAAACTTTTACAGTGGGACCAACCCTAAAAAAAAAAATACCTCATACATTTATGTTTGCATAACTCGTAAGTTTTACAGTATACTGATGAGTAATAAGCTGCCCCATACATTTATGTTTGCATATCTCGTTAGTTTTACAGTATAATGATGAGTTCTATGCTACGCCATACATTTATGTTTCCATATATCTCATTAATTTTACAGTATAATGATGAGTTATAAGCTGCCCCATACATTTATATTTGCATAACTCGTTAATTTTAGAGTGTACTGATGAGTAATGCCAATGCTTTCATTTAGTGTCGTATTGCCGTCTTTAACTTGTATAAAAAGTTCACTTGGAACGTTCAACATGCAGTAATCTCGAGCTCCACACACACTTTCGATTAAACCACCGTCTCATAACTTCTCAACAATTTTTCATTCACTCATATTTCCGTCAATAAAAATTGATATCTATATAAAAAGCCACCGTTAGTCTGTCAGTTGGCATCAGTAGTTCGGTACACATGTTTCGCAATGAAGATATTCATTAGCCCTTGTAGGTACTGCTCTGTGCGCGGCTGTACGTGAGGAGCGTACTGAGAGTAGTCGCGTTCACAGATATTTGTCAGGGCTGGCACTGATCCGAAGTATATTTCGGGGAATACTTTCTGTACAGAGCCTTTAGACAAAATACTTTTCTGTTAACGTTAACGCTAACGCTTCGTGCAAAATGTATTGCAACGACATAACTGGGCGTGAGTCACGTGACAGTCTCTCTGCAGGTAATGTCCTTGCCATACATTTTGTACGAAGCGTTAGCGTTAGCTCTATTATAAAAGTTGTTTGGCTAAGGGGGCAGTATTCCCAAGAATCGCCAAACTGAAGTGGCAGTGTTCGCATGTCGATTGCGCATATTAATTCCACACATTATTGACTGCGTCTCGCATCCATCGGCTACCTGCGACCCTCACCAAGTCACCGGTCCACCTTATGGGCGGCTTTCCAACGCTGCGTCTTACGCAATCGCCACTACAGAACTTTTCAGCCCCATTGACCATCTATTCTGCGAGCAATGTCCCCTGCCCCCTGCCACTTAAGTTTGGTTTGGATTCTTCTATTATTCAGTGCAGAGTGCCAACCCTGCCCTAGCAGTGGCCGCGCGTCTCGCCGCGTCTCGCGCACACCTCGCGACTTCTTCGCCGCGCGCCAACATTCCCTCTGTCTAACCGGAAACCATAATTAGAACCTTTTCAGACGCATGACAAAAACTCGCCCAGTTTTGTATATGGACGGGTAATTGGCAGCCATTTTAGATGAAAAAGTCGTCGGTAGCTGCGGTATGTGTGGGGACACTTAGTATGATAGTGGGTGGTGCATTGTTAGTGGTGAAGCTTCGATGTAAGTCAAAGATACATGTACATATGTAGGTGTTTAGAATCATTTACATATAGTTACAAATGACCTGTCTTGTAGCAGCCTGTAAACGATGTTGATTGATTCTTCTAAGTCCGTCTATCGGCCCACTATTAAAT
Source organism: Polia nebulosa (assembly GCA_951329385.1). NCBI lineage: Eukaryota > Metazoa > Arthropoda > Insecta > Lepidoptera > Noctuidae > Polia > Polia nebulosa. The sequence goes on along the minus strand of OX589611.1, from coordinate 1,022,645 downwards.
ACAGCAATAGAAGAATTCCCTCATGGTCCTCCGCCAGTCTGTCAGATTCTTATTGTCTAAAACCACATGGTGTTCTGCAGCTTCCTTTAGGGTGCTGGGGTGCGTGCGCATATTAACACACTTCACCGGTCAGGTGTGGCCCACATGAACACATGCGGACATCGTCACCCCATGCGGACGCTTATGGCCGCAATTCCTCTGGAGAGGCGTGCGACATGCGTGGAACACCGCGCTCTGCCTTCTCGGGCCTTTTTCTGTTCAGGTAGCTGACTCTCCAAGAAGTTCGAGGTCCCAGCAGATATTTGAGTGCTTATGACTCCAGACTTAGATAGTTATTTTTTTAGGGTTTCGTACCCAAAGGGTAACCAACGGGACCCTATTACTAAGACTCCGCTGTCCGTCAGTCTCTCAGCGGCCTGTATCTCATGATCCGCAATAGATAGACAGTTGAAATTTTCACAGAATATGTATTTTTGTAGCTGTCAAACAACAAATAATAAAAATTTAAATAAATTAAAGGGAGCTCCCCTACTAGAAATGTGTTTTTTTTTTCTTTTTTTCCTCCGATCTTAATAATGGCGACAAGTAGACCCGTATAATCTTGTACGATGGTACGGAACCCTTCATGCGTGAGTCCGACTCGCACTTGGCTGGTTTTATTTGCTGGTATAGTGCTGCAAAACTTTATCTGATTGCTTTGCACCTGTTTGTGCTGCCGTTAAAAAAGTGTGTTAGCTCGAATAATATAATTACTTACACATGGTTGACACACACATTTTATCCATGTCTCTGATGGGATGGCCACTGGTACCTAACCTTAAACTTGCCTACTATTGACAGAAAAAAAAGTACAAATATTTATTTGTGCCTTACACATTAACTTAAGTATTAAAAAAACAACCGACTTCTTATAAAGAAAATACACTGAAAATTAAAAAATAACTTTAATTTCGGAAGTCGGTGTTTGTGTTTTATTTCTTCGTTATTTGACACCGACTTCCGAAATTAAAGTATTTTTTTATTTTTTAGCGTATTTTCTTTGTATGAAGTCTGTTGTTTTTTTTTTTGTAAAAAAGTTTTTTATTATTCAATTTTCAATTTTTAGTAGTTATACCCTAGAACTAAAACTAAAAACTCCAATAACATGGAACGTGAAATTTAAACATACTCGACTCAACTTTTTTGTTCAGTTTCTCAAAAAGCGGTGAAACAATTTCGATAACATTTATATGGGACCACCTCGGGAGTATATGCTTTCGGATAAAAAAAGATTTTTGAAAATCGGTCCACTGACGGAGAAACCGTCGGACATACATAAATATATATTTTTTTTTAAACATACAGCCGAACATACAACCTCCTTTTTCGAAAGTCGGCTAAAAACTAACAAGACATCTATAAATTAAAATAAACTGTGTGAAAAGGCATCTATCGATATCCTATCGATATTTAAACAACAGAAATTTTAGAAATTCCTGATGTTTCTAAGCAACGATAACACCACTGCTTTGCTGCAAAAAAACAGTAGCTAAATAAAACTTTAACTTGACACACAAAAAATACCTCAACCAGTGGTCGAACCCATCACCTCACGCCGTCTGGCCAATCGATCATATCTGAGCCCGAGTGATATAATTATCTCGGGGCAGTCACGAAGCTGTGATGGATTGCTCTCGATACCTTAATGTTTTGAGTCTAATCGATACGATGCTTATCAAGTAATTGACTATTATTAATTTATTTATCTGTTGCTAAACAGTTATATGTGAATGTATGAGTACTTATAGAATATGAGTTTGAGTACCTATGGTAATGGTAAGTCAAAGAAACATAAATAAAAGGACTTGGCTAATAAGGCACTATTAACTGCCAATGAACTTGAGTGGTTAGTTTGCGTGTTGTGCTGAGCTCACGTAACGCGTCGTACGTCCACCCAGTAATAGGACTCGCCCATCAAGGAGCGCTGTCCGAAATTAAACGCAATAGTAATTTATTATACATAAAATAACTAGTATTATACTAAAACACGTATACTAAAATATAAATAAATTAATTATCTTTAAAATGGTAAAAGTTTCTTAAAAATACGTTTTGAATCAATCATTGAGAATCATATATCTATCACTATTTTTGCGTGATTCTCAATTTTTTATCCGCGTTAGACATAACTTTACAAATTAATTACACAATGTTATAAAATTACGTTTTCAAATATTCACATATCAAATTACGACGAATATTATTTAAATTACCATATATTTTTATCAACGAAATAAGACTGGTCGTTTAGACGCGATGTTCAATTAAAAACCATTAGAAGTCGTATAACTGGGCCTTTTTTTATAACTGCACCTTATGGTGTGTATTTTTGCTGCCAAACAGTGTTATAATAATTAAAGCCTTTTATTTCCAAATTTTGGGTACGTTGCTAAATATTAGAAAATGTATGCCGTACGATGCATCTAAATTAGCAAAACGAAGAAAGCATGCTATTGCAGAAGTCCCCCAAACAAAAACTTTGGTTGCCTCCATGCAATTTAATACACGGTCTGCTCGATTGTATAATAGGATAAATAAAGAAATATGTCTATATAAAAAACAATATTATGAATGCAAAAAAAGTACAATGAAATGGTTCGAACCACTTACTTATGAGGAAACGGAAGAACACCTGAAAGTAACCACATAACCTATACTCTCACACACAGGCACTTAAACACACAACACACACACATACACACGCACGTACACACACACACACACACACACAAACTGTACTTATGTCAATCTTGTCTGTATTATATTATTCTCTACTTACCGATGTCCAAGTTATTATTTTTTTATGGAAGAGCGGAGTCTTCTAATACAGGCATTGTTTGCTTAAAAGAAGGCTCCAATCACAAACTAATTGTTGTAAACTTGTTAAAGAAAAATAAACAATTTGAATTTGAATTAGAATTAGAAAATGTATACAATCTTATGATGTCCCGCAATTGGACCTGCCTTTTGGCCAAGGCCTCCTCCAACTCTCTTCAATGTGCTCGATCCTCTGCAGCTCTAGTCCAGTAAGGGACCAAAATCATGCGGATATCGTTCAACCATCTTGTTCTTGGTCGTCCCTGTTTTCTAGTCCAGTCTCGTGGCCACATAAGTGTCACCTGTTTGCTTCATTTGTCTGTTTTAAATTGAAGCATGTGTCCTATCCAGCCCCATTATATCTGAATTTAAGATTTTGTCCACTAGTTTGACTCCCAGCATACTTCTCTCCATTGCCCTCTGACGCTTAGCTAGTTTATCTCAGTCTGTTATCGTCAGTAAGCGACCATGTTATGCTTATGGGTCTCGATACGATGCTTAACGAGTAATTGACTTTTTTATTTATCTGTTGCTAAACAGTGGTATTTGAACGTAGGTATGGGTACTTATGGTAATGGTAGAGTCAGAGGAACATAATACTCGTAAAAAGGGCTTGGCTAAGGTATGTCTTCATTTCTACTGTCAAGCAGTGTTGCTGTGTTCCAATTTATAGGGTGCTAAAGACAATAACGATGTGAGGGCACATAAGAAATTGCATTTCAATTTAAATAAGTTTTAACAAAGCAACGACAAAACATTTGGTGCATCAGGATTCAGGTATCTATAGGTGGCATAAACTAAGTAGTTTATAAAGTGAACCATAGGTTTTTGTATTATATTTTATGATGTTGTAACATTTTACATCTTTCTTCTCGCTTTTCTGCAATCTGTGAGAATTATTTCGTGAAATGGGATGGAAGTGTGTAACAGGAAGCCAGGGAAGAGCGCGCTATTTGCGGTGGTAAAGTTGGCCGTCAGGTGGTAGAGCGTGCACACGATAAGTCTGCACGCGGATGAAATCGGAACTAATCGCGTTAATTTTATTTTTCAGGATAGAATGTTTCATTACCAAGGTGAGATGTCAAATGTTACACATCATATGCGACTACTGTAAGACTCGCTCGTTTTACGTGCCAGTTTACACTGACATCTTTATTTTATTTTTTATTTCATAGGAACAACAAACAGCTACAATATAAAACAATTTGTATTATATATTATATAATACAAATTGTTTTTATTATATATATTGTAGCCCACAACGCTGTTCACAGATTAACTGTGGGATTATGCAAAAATAATCGACATCAAACTGCTCCTAGTGATTTGTACCTCTTTTTTTTTGTGGGGGGGTGGGAAATCATCCAATGACTTCTTCCGCTCTCTTCTGCTGCCCTGAATGCCCAGGGGCGAGGTAACTCTTTCGAATTGATCCTCAACCCCCGGGCAGGCATCGGCCATGACGGACCCCGTCCTTTTTGCTGACAACTCTTTGAGGCGCGCGTGGAACACTACGCGCTGTCGAATCTCGGGCCTGGTGCTGATCGGACGGCGAGCTACCCATTACTCGCCATCCGCAGGATCGGGTCTACGGTGGCCGGAGATCGTCTCGCGGTGCCGGAAGCCCCTGGCGTCTCCTGCGGCGGCTGCTGCTGAGGGCGTTAGGGCGAGGCTGTCGTTGCAGCCTCCCCCTAACCCGTTCCGCCTCCTCCTTCGCGAGCATTACTGCTTCGCAGAAGGAGAAGACTGCTTCCCATTCCCTCTCGCTCCATACCATGGCCTGGACCAGGGACGGGCGCGAGAGGTCGCTGCCGCCGATCGCCTGCACGAGGACACGGCGGGGCTCCGCCCAAGCGGGGCAGATCTCCACCGTGTGCTCCACCGTGTCCTCTGGGCGATCCTCACAGTGGGGACATCCGGGCGTTTCCCTCCGCCTTATCCTACACAGGAACCTCCCGAAACTTCCGTGTCCGGTGAGGACCTGCGTCAGGCGGAAGGTGAGGACGCCGTGGCGCCTCTCCAGCATGTTTTGTACCTCTAAAATCCAACCATCAAGTTAAACTCTGTAAAATTAAAACATTCATCTGCACATTCATGTAATACGAGTACAATTTAATAAGCCATCCACCTACAAACTGCGGTCCTATGACAACCATATCCCGATGTGGTGCCATTAACTCCAAGCTAAGATGGTCACTAATAGCTACAAGATAAAGCTAATAGCTTTCATAGAATGGGTAATAACTTCCCGGTTCCACACTAAAAGGTAGGACTGGTCCTTGGGTACTAGCATTAAATGACTAGCGTTAGCATAATTAACCTGTAATGTTCTCACAGCGGTGACACCAGCTCTGTGAGAGGTAGCGGGCCTGATTCCACCACGCGGGCCCAGTGCGTATTGATAGATGTAACCATGTCTTCGGATAGTTGGTTCTAGGACATGTCTAACGATATTTTCCTTCGCAATTTGCGAGACGCATTGAGAGTTTTCACGACCAAAAAAAAAATGTAGAAAAACCAGCCAAGTATGTGTCAGGCCACGCGTAGTGTAGGGTTCCTTAGGCGCCTATTACGACATGCGGTCTTAAAAGGGGGTTGTATATTTATTACTATGAATATATTAATTGAGTTCATGATTTAAAAACAGGCTCACATTGAACGTTGGTTACTGACGGAGTTATAAAATCCGACTTCATCGCACTAAACCTTTCAATGTTTGGAACACCCAAGCTTGATATTTAAGCCCACATTCACTAATGAGGTGGTCACCTTAACATGTGAGACATTTTTTCCAATACCAGTTGATTTCATCGCCTCGTTAAGCAGAGCGCAATGAATCAAGTGTCGGACACTGTCTGAACTCCGGTAGTCTGTGTGTGACGGCTGACTGCTTGTCACCGGTCGTACACGGGCGGTTTTTATTGATAGTTTTTAGTGTGTGGTTTGAGTCCAACAGATCTAACATGTCTTTTTCATAAAGAGTAGGTATCTAAGGGTGAGCATTCATCGAGCATCTCTCTATCATTCATAATTATTTTTCCTTTATAGTATGTCAGTTGTAAAAAACGCAATAGGATGTATATATAACGATGTATTTTAAAGGGAAACAAGCCGGTTACCACAGAATATAGATAGATATTATATTAATATACCTACTTATTATTGCACACCATAACAAATTACAGAAGGTGCTTACAATTTAACAGAGTGTAATAATGGGAAGAGGCGCTAAAGCGCAGTGGCAACATTATATTATTATATATTATTCCGGTAACAAGTTTGCCTTCCAAATAAACAGCGATTGGAATCGTCAATCGTCGCGAGAAATATCTCAATCTCGACCAGTTTGGTGAGCATTAAGCAGCACATACACATACAGCATCACTGCCCACTCGGTACGTGTAAACAGCTATCTAATGTACGCCACATTAACATAAGCCGACGAGTTTAATGTCGTAATCCTAGCGGGAGGACCAGTACGCAGGTGAGGACAGTAAGACCAACTTTATGTTGAATTAGATTTTATCAGCGGTTTTGCCTTCAAATAAGTCGAAAGGGATCTTTATATACCCGGATGAATATTAATCGTGTCCTAGTCCAGGCTACCTTTGTTCCAACCATCCAAATCCTTTCAGTGTGATTAATTAACAAACAAACACACATAAATTAATAATCTTCTTCTTCTACTCAGGTAGGCCGCAGTAAAGACAACCTCCACAGGTGGGACTTTTTGGATGGCTCTACGATCTTTGGTGTTTATGCGGTGTATCTCCGCAGAAATTTAAAATCAAGGAAAAGCTCTGACTTAGGGCCTGAACACATTACCACGACGCGGCGCCGCCATCGTATAACGGCACGATGTAGTACCGCGGTGTGGTGCCGTGAGACATCACCACGGCACGACACCGTCACCATGAAACGGCACGACGTCGTACCGCGGTACGGTGCGCCGCGCCGGCTCACGACAGCAACCACCGAATCAAACGTGTTCACTTGCAGTTTTTAACTACTTATGGACCGCGAAAAACATATGATCTGCTCCTGTTATTGCTAAGATCGTACGATACGTCTTTCGCGGCGCATCGTGCCGTTTCACGGTGGCGGCGTCGCGCCGTGCTGATGTGTCCAGGCCCTAAGGAGAACCATTTTCAGGAAAGGGGACAATAGCGTTAAGCAATAGTTAAAGACAGTTTAGCTACAGCGTCAGTTTTCCCGTCACTGAATCTTTTTTTAGTGTGTGAAATCATCAAAGAACTTTGCCCGGTCTGGGTGGAGCGAGAGGGCGTGTCAGACTCTTACTGACTAAGACCCACCCATGTTCCTTCAGTTGCCTGTGGCAGGGGCGCGGTGACTCTTTCAAACCTTCCGCGACTCTCCCGTCCCACCATCGTCCTCATCTAGAGTGGTCCTTCTGATTTAACTTCGGTATGAAGAACTCATTACTTATAATATTACATATCGATATGTTTTCTAATTAAAACGATCGCTGTATTAATGGTCGGCAGATCACTGAGATTGCTCTAATGTTAAGGTGTGGTTCTTATGTGGTCAATAGATAAAATAATTAAATTCGTACTGACAGAGAACGCACTGCCTTCACCGGAGTAGAAACATGTTTTTTTCCACAATGGCCTTTCTTTATGGATGATGAGCATTACGGAAGAATAAGGTAGTTTCCTAAATCAGGAAACTACGCTATTGTTGATAATTAAATCCCTAAAAGTGTTTTTTCTTTATATTTTTTGATTATGTGGTCTTTTTATGTATTAGTATTGTTTTGATGGTATGTTGTAAAATAATTGTGTTTTTCTGTGCGAAGCACAAAATAAACTTTTTTCTTTCTTTCTAAAAATGCCCCCTAGGAAAAGTTTATATCAAAGAATTTAAAGTTAAAAATTTGAAAATGATCCTATAAAATATCAAAACTTTACATCAACTGTTTACGACCAGCCCCGCCTTTTGCACGGGTATTTATATACCTAAATCTTCCTCATGAATCACTCTCTCTATCACCTCAAGGCCCTGCGTCGACGAGAGGCGACAGTAATCAACACTGTCGTCAGGCGTTCCTTATTAGTAATAATAGAGTTTTAAAGCGCGCGAAACTGCAATTTGATGACAGTGTTGATTACTGTCGCCTCTCGTCGACGCAGGGCCTTGAGGTGCTATTTGTGAAAACCACATGAAAGCCGTTCAGTAGTTTTTAGGGTTCCATACCCAAAGGATAAAATAGGACCATATTAAATAAATATTTAAGAGGGCTCTCATAGAACAAACGTGGTTTTTTGCTGTTTTTATAGATAATGGTACGGAACTCTTCGTGCGCGAGTCCGACTTGCACTTGGCCGGTTTTTTTGAGTTTATCGCGAACGAAAAGTGTTGTGACAACTCACACTGAACTGCTTTAAGAACCGACTGGACAGACTAAACATTTACAAGCTATTTGAAACACACGCATCAGCTAATAGCTGCTAGTCTGTCTTACCAAATAATAATAATACTTATGCACAAAATAAACACTAATTCATAATCACTGATCAGCCGATAACCAAATCATTGATATTTAATTAAAACCACGAGTCGGGACCACACCTTTACCTGTCACATTAGTCACAGAGTAACGAATGATCCTCGATCAAATCGATACGTTTTATCGATCTACTTTCGATTGCGTATCGATTATTTCGGGGCCACACACTTGTAATTATTTTGTGTAAAAGTCGACAAGATGTAAATGTTACTTCAATGTCGTCGAGTGTGGGTGGAGTGGTCAGGACTTATTTGTATGATAACTGATTTGCAGTTGTTGGGTCCGTCTGTCTCGTTAGGAATAGGTTACTTGATTTCAGTTTTGAATTAATAAAATAGGCTTCTTATGCTTAGTCCTTTTTAGCGTTCCGTACCCGAAAGGTAGCCAACGGGACCCTATTACTAAGCCTTCACTGTCCGTCCGTCTGTCCGTCCATCCGTCTCTCTGTCTGTGGGCTGTATCTCATGATCCGTAATAGCTAGACAGTTGAAATTTTCACAGAATGTGTATTTCTGTTGCCGTTATAACAACAAATAATAAAAATCGTACGGAACGTTTTTTTAACAAAATTTTCTCTTTGAGCTTAGTTTTCTAAACTATAAAAAATCGTTGAACACACATGGGGGTGCTTCAAAAAATCCTTGGCTAGAGGTTTCCGAAACAGTTTTAGTTCTCATGTAAATAGTCCACCATAAAAGAACTAGCTGCTGCCAGCGGCTTGGCCCGCGCGGAATTAGTACTTCCCCCACTATAAGTTATAGCCTATGTGCTTTAGACAAAAACGTATCCCTGTGTCAAATTTCATCCAGATCCGTTCAGCCCTTTTGGCGTGACTGAGTAACAACTATCCCTCCACCCATCCAAGTTTCGTATTTATAAAATTAGTAGGATGGTGGTAAAAAAAAAGATGTGTTGAAAGAAAGAAAGAAAGCAAGAAAAATTATTTATTTTGCTCAAATTACAAACGCACATTAATTTATAAAAGCCTTTATTTATCCAAGTAGAAATACAAAAAATAAAATAAAACTACACATTATTTATTTTTACAATTTATCAAAATTGCACCGAGCTTAAATGTCACATCTATTTTGTATTTAACTCAATGTTTTACATCGTGTGGAATATTTTCGCGGCACCAAAGCTTTATTTATTTTAATGTTCATTACTTCAATATAAATTAAATTTATTAATTTAAGTTAAAGTGAAGGTTGCCGATGTCTGTTGAGTAATTCAACAAGATTACGAATAAGCTCGTGTTGATTTATTTGTGAATAGTGTCGGCAAAGTCACGATTAAGCACTGACGGACTAATTGAGATGCTAATTAGTTCTGAAAATAAGTACTTAAATATAGACTCGTAAATATCCGAAGATTTATGGCACCTGCATTTTATTTACTTAACTAAAAATTATAAAACTGCATTTATTTGGATTCATTAGGATGAATATTTTTTAGAGTACGGTGCTAAGGACCAAAATTTTTATTAATCTGGAAGAACATATTCAAGCACTTACTCGCAATATTAATACGAAAGTGAAAAGCAGTTTTAATGTCGTCACGCCAATCACCGAAAACAAAACCCTCTCAGATGTTATGGACATGTTAGAAGGAGGAGAATGATCCACACCATTCTGTAAAAATAGTGCTAAACCTGCGAGAACAGAAAAAAGACAGAAGCTGCCCGCCATTGACTTGGTGATCCAAAATCGAGAGAGACCTCAAGTTAGTCCAATTGCCAGATCCGACAACCCAGAATAGAATATCCTGGTGCAGAAAATTGAGGTGAGTCGAACCCAAATAATGCGAACAAGAGAGTTTAAAGAAGAAGAAGAAAAAAAAATTACAATGTTTTTAATTAATGGTGCCAATAACTAAACTTTATTCCCAGCCTTCATTTTTCTGTCTGTAAATACTTACTGATGTAATTAAACCCGCCATAGCGGTTTCATTTTAACTGTATTTATCAGCTAGTTCATGAGTTCTACTCACACTTCACCGATTCAGAACTCCGTATATAAGCTGCCGTAAAAAATCATGAGAGTTGACACTGAAATTCAACCCTAGTAACAAATGAAAATTTTATTTGTGGAGGTATGCGGAACAGGGTGTAAAGTTCCACAACCTCCATTGAAAAGGGAGGATCCTCCGATTGCCGGGCCAGTTGTGATGCTTGCCGGGCCAGTGGAAGGTTGGTTCCAGTGAGTCGGAACCGGAAGAGCCGCATAGTTCACGGTGAGTCGGAACTGTCTGCGGTGATGCCCCAGTGAGTCGGGGTGTTGCTATCCCAGTGAGTCGGGATGATGCCCCAGTGAGTCGGGGTGATGATGTCCCAGTGAGTCGGGATGATGCTGCAGGCTCCAGTGGGTCGGAGCGGTGCTGTGCGACGTAGTGGCTTGACTGCTGGCGTCGACCAGGAGAGGTTCTTCGACCGGCCGAAGGTGCTGTTCGCTGCGCCAAGATCGCTGATGAGGTTGATGGTGATGAAAGAGGCTGAGGATGCTGACCAGGAATGCGCATCCGCTGCATGCTGGTGGTCAGGATACCCGTAGAAGCCGTTGGTACTGGCTGGTTGTATGACTCGTTGCTCAAGAACTTGAAGGAAGCGATGATGATGACGTCACGCTGAAGTAGCTGCACGAAGGCTGCGCTGACGTTCATGGTCGAGGGTCACCAGTGTGGAGGTGAGCGGAACAGAGTGTAAAGTCCCGCAAACCTCCGTTGAAAAGTGAGGATCCTCCGACCAGACGGGTGTTGTGTCTGGTCCGGGCAACTGCCCAATGGTTGATTTCGGACTGTTGTATATGTTCAAATCGCGTGGAGAACTCTGCTTGCGCGATGTAGAATTCTTGCTATTTTTAGTTCGTGTGCGGCGTCATAGATGTCGCTACATATTAATGATTATTTCATCACCACTGCTCTCAAAACGGTGAAGGAAAACATCGTGAGGAAACCGACATGTCCTAGAAAATTCGAAGGCATGTGACATCTACCAACCCGCATTGGGCCCGCGTGGTGTATTACGGCCCACACCCTCTCACAGAAAGGAGGCCTGTGCCCCAGCAGTGGGGACATTAAAATGGCTGATGATGATGATGATGATGATCAAATGAAAAATAGATCCCCAAAAAGAAGATCTGAATCCTCTTAGCCAGAATAGAGCCCGTAGTCCGTAAGTTAGATTATTAAAAATGTTGGACTGGAATTGGAAATTTTTTGCTTAACCAAATCAATAAAAACCGGCCAAGTGAGTGTCGGGCCACGTGCAGTAATAGGGTTCCGTAGTAGCAAAATAAAGCGGACTAAGAGCTAAGGCTTTTTGTTGTTTCATGAATTTTGACACGGTTTCGGCGGCTCACCACGTCATAGGACGTTGGTAACTGAAGAAGTGTGTGATTTTATTTTTTATATTTTTACATGGTTTACTAACTGTTTTTTTTACAACTAACAAAATTTTTATCTTTCCAAGTACTTACATTTTATATGTTGGTAGACTATTACTCGTAAGCTTGTAAAGCCTACTTAGCTTTCCTTTAAATTTCGTTATATATACTACTGCCGTGATTTTTTTTATCTAAAAGAACCATTTAGCTTTATTTAACCATTTAGTCTTATCTAAAAGAACCATTTAGCTAATAATGCTAATTTTTTTTAGCACACATTTGACTCTAACAAAATTAGCAATTTTATGCAAACGGTCCCCTGAATCGAAAAAAGGTTTTCTCAGACCCGTAATATTTTTGAATGGCCTGTCCAACGATACCCCACACACACTATGAGATCACACATCCCCACTTTACGTGTACAGGAGGTAGGAACACGAAAAAATTTTTTAACACTTTGTCGGCGTGATTATATATATATATATACAGAAAATAGAAAAAAAAAAATCAAATTATAAATTAATAATAAATAATAATTATAAATTAATTAATTATTAATTAATAATTATAAATATTAATTATAATAATAATAATAATAATTAACAGAACTTGACGCCCTGGATAGGCGTGTCCGTACACTGCTGACTGCATTTCGAATGCATCACCCACGTTCTTCAGTGATGAGACTGTATATCCCGCGGAAGTGTGGAGGCCGAGGCTTTTTAAATGCCAAAACCCTCCACAACCGCGAGGTATGCAGTCTAAGGGAATATTTTCTAGCTGCTGACGTGGGTATGCATCGAGATGTAGTGGCGGTGGACAAGGGCCTTACTCCACTCTCCTTGGCTAACGAGAACTGGCACAAACCTCTAGTGCTTGACACTAACGATCGCAGAGAAGTATGGCAGAGTAAGGAACTTCACGGACGCTTTTTCCGGGCCCTACATGGGCCCGATGTAGACCAACTAGCGTCCGTAGCCTGGCTGCGTGTCGGTGACCTCTTTGGGGAAACCGAAGGTTTTGTCTGTGCAATTATGGACGAAGTTATCATGACGAAAAACTACCGGAGATTTATTGTGAAGGACGGCACGGTTGACATATGTCGGGCATGTCATCGTCCGGGAGAATCAATCCGCCACATAATCTCTGGTTGTTCTCGTCTAGCTAACGGTGAATACTTGCATAGGCACAACCTTGTAGCCAGGATTATCCATCAGCAACTTGCTCTGAAGTACTCTCTTGTGGAATCGGAAGTGCCGTACTACAGATATGCGCCCGACCCAGTTCTCGATAATGGTCATATCTCATTGTACTGGGATCGGTCCATCATCACTGACAGGACTATTGTAGCCAATAAGCCTGATATAGTGGTGGTGGACCGAATCGAGAGGCGTGCAATGATTGTTGACATTACCGTCCCACATGACGAGAACCTCGTGAAAGCCGAGAAAGATAAACAAATCAAGTATATTGACTTGGCTCGCGAGGTTGTCGACATGTGGGATGTGGACTCAGCGATCATTGTACCGATAGTCGTGTCAGCCAATGGCTTAATAGCCACGAGCCTCGATCAACACCTCAGGAGGCTCTCGTTAGGCGGCTGGATCAAGGGCTTGATTCAGAAAGCAGTACTTCTGGACACGGCTCGCATTGTCAGGCGGTTCCTCTCTCTGGAGCCCTGACCGCCGGTAGCTTGGACCCTGTTCCCGATACCGGTGGGCTACTATTTTTTATATTTTTAAATGTTTTTTATATATTCTTTTTTAAGAAATATTTAAAAATGTATTTAATATGTTTAAAAAATGAATAAACGAAAACATAATAATTAATTATCTTCGGGTTCGTCGCTCAGCTCCGCCTCGCAGCCGCCGGGACCTGCACCAGCCGTGAGTCGAGTGATTCCGGCCGCTGCAGTTGCGTCGAGCTCGAGCGACGAATACACCACTCCGCCGACGACACCACCACCTGCGCGTCGACGGGGAAGAGGCCGACCACCAGCCAGTTTGGAACCTCGAGGCCCACCGGCCTCTGATAGGGTTCCCGCTGCCGGTGGAAGTGTGCAGCGCATGCGATGGACACAATCCATTAACGAAAACGTCATGCGCTCATACTATGGGGCTACAGAGGGGGGAATTAACCTGACTGCGTACCGAGGTCGGATGCTCTCTCTGTTTCAGGTGCTTGAGCCAGCTGTCAACGTATCGGCCCAACGACTGTCGGATCAGGTGCGGGTCATCCAGCGTAACCGTATGCTGGATGATACCACACTTGATAGACTACGCCTCGAATCACGGAGTAGCCGTGTCTCACCTGCTTCGCCACCGGCCGCGGTGCAACTGCAACCTAATGCACCACCGCGACCTGACCACGTTGGTGAAGATGATGATGACGTGGCTATATCCGTGAGTACCCAGTGTAACGAACGATTGAGGAGCGCTTTGGAGGATGCATTCCGAGAGCACCGCTCCACACCGCCTGGGCTTAGACCTCGTCTACCTCGTTTGCCCATGCATAAGAAAAATAAGGCGCTGGTGTGTGCTCTAGATTCGCAGCTATCAAATTTTTTTGATAGCAGCAAAGACCTTGCTGATACCCACTCAATCTTGTACTGCGCGGCTGCAGCGGCATGTCGTGTAGCTCACGTCAAGTTCCCCAACAGTGACAGAGCTACACGACCAGCTGTACCAGCTTGGCAGTGCAGGATCGAGCGTCGTATCGGTGAGGCTAGAGCACTCATTGGCAAGCTTATCTGCTTCAGGGAGGGCAACACTCGCCCTAGGGTGATGCGCTTTGTGAGGCGGGCATTCTCGGGGACTGATATAAGTTCCCGAGATTATCTGACCCGCGTCACAGAGCGTGTCGACTTCCTGAAGCAGAAGATCTATGCATGGGCAAACCGTATTCGTCGGTACAAACGGCGAGTGGAGCGGTACACTCAGAATCGCACATTCGAAAGCAACGAAAGGTGGATTTATAGGGCTTGGGAGCGACCGGACCAAGGTGTGTCCGATACGCACCTACCTGATGACGACGCCATGAGCTCATTCTGGCGCGGCATCTGGTCGGTGCCGGTCAGGCACACCGAGGGTGATTGGATTCGAGAGGTCGAGCGCGCGTGCGATCTTATACCAGAAATGGGGGCTATTACCATCAGCCCCCAAGATGTAGCTCGTGCAGTCCGTCCGTTGCCTAACTGGAAATCTCCAGGGCCGGACGGTCTGCACAATTTTTGGATAAAATGGTTTCAAAGATCGCACGCTCGCTTGGCAGCTCAATTCCAGTCTGCCCTAGAGTCAGGGTCGCTGCCACAGTTCCTTACGACAGGAGTAACCCACCTGCTCCATAAATCAGGTAGTACTGCGGAACCCAAAAATTATAGGCCGATCACGTGTTTACCGACGGTCTATAAAGTTTTTACATCCATCCTGAGAGCCAAAATTAACAATCATATTGACACAAATTTTATCATGTCTGCCTCTCAGAATGGATGTAGAAACGGGTCCCGTGGTACTAAGGAGCTGCTCCTCATTGATGTTGCCATTAGCCAACAGGTTCGTCGTTCTCGAAAAGATCTGTCGACATGTTGGATAGATTATAAGAAGGCCTATGACTCGGTGCCACATACATGGCTCATGAGGGTGCTGGAGCTGTACAAAGTGGATGCAACTTTACGCACCTTCCTGATGTCGTGTATGGGGCAGTGGAGGACGGTTCTTCACTATCCAGGATGTCGACAAATCCGGGAGAACAGCGAACCGATAAGGATCGAGCGTGGCATATTTCAGGGCGACAGTCTGAGTCCACTGTGGTTTTGTCTGGCCCTAAACCCTCTCAGTACTCTACTGGAGGGTTCGGGCCAAGGCTACCGGTTGAGAAGAGGTGGTCAGGTCATATCACACCTCCTTTACATGGATGATCTGAAACTCTTTGCCCCCAACAACTTGCAACTGATGAAGCTACTGAAGGTAACAGAAACCTTCAGTAGCGCCATCAGGATGGAATTTGGTGTGGACAAATGTGCAGTCATGCATGTAAAGCGAGGGGAGATTATGGAATCCGTGGGAACTCAACTCTCGGATTCCGTACACCTTAGATCCCTCTGCTCAACCGAAACCTACAAGTATTTGGGTATGTCGGAAGCGTTAGGCATCAGTACTGCTGAAGTGAAACAGTCGTTGAGGGAGCGCTTCTTTGGCCGCCTGAATAAAGTACTGAATAGTCTTTTATCAGGCGGGAACAAGGTGCGCGCCTTCAACGGTTGGGTCATGCCGGTATTGATGTACTCTTTCGGTATACTCAAATGGACTCAGACGGAACTTGACGCCCTGGATAGGAGGGTCCGCACACTGCTGACCGCAAATCGGATGCATCACCCACGATCATCGGTGATGAGGCTGTATATCCCGCGGAAGTGTGGGGGTCGTGGGTTCTTAAATGCTAGGACCCTACACAACCGCGAGGTATGCAGGCTTAGGGAGTACTTCCTCAAAGCTGACGTGGGTATGCATCGAGATGTGGTCGCTGTGGACAAGGGCCTCACCCCGCTCTCCTTGGCAAAAGAGAACTGGCGCAAACCTACAGTACTGGATACTAATGACCGCAGGGAAGTATGGCAGAGCAAGGAGCTTCACGGGCGCTTTTACCGGGTCCAACATGGGCCCGATGTAGATCTCTTAGCGTCCGTATCCTGGCTGCGCTTTGGTGACCTCTTCGGAGAAACCGAAGGTTTTGTCTGTGCGATTATGGACGAAGTTATTATGACGAATAACTACCGGAAATATATTGTGAAGGACGGTACGGTTGACATCTGTCGGGCATGCCACCGGCCCGGAGAATCAATACAACACATTATTTCTGGTTGTTCTCGTCTAGCTAACGGAGACTATTTGCATAGACACAACCTTGTAGCCAGGATTATCCACCAGCAACTTGCTCTTAAATACAATCTTGTGGAATCTGAAGTACCGTACTATAGGTATGAGCCCGACCCAGTTCTCGAAAATGGCAATATCACGTTATATTGGGATCGATCTATCATCACTGACAGGACTATTGTTGCCAATAAGCCTGACATAGTGGTGATAGATCGACAAGAGCGTCGCACAATGATTGTTGATATAGCTGTCCCTCATGACGAGAACCTCGTGAAGGCTGAGAGAGATAAAAAAACAAAGTATCTTGATCTGGCTCGCGAGGTTGTCGACATGTGGGAGGTGGATACAGCAGTCATTGTGCCGATAGTCGTGACGGCCAATGGCTTAATTGCCAAGAGCCTCGACCAACATCTCAGGAGGCTCTCGTTAGGCAGTTGGATCAAGGGCTTGATCCAGAAAGCAGTACTCCTGGACACGGCTCGTATTGTTAGGAGATTCCTTTCTCAGGAGCCCTGACCACCGGTAGCTTGGACCCTATTCCCGATACCGGTGGGCTACTACTTTTTATATTTTTAAATGTTTTTGTATTTATTTATGTTTTTATATGTAAGTACCTAAATATTTGAAAATGTAAATTGTATGTATATAAGATTAAATAAATGGAATAATAATTATTAATAATAATTATTATTATTAATTCGTTTATTCATTTGTAAATACATATAAATTATATTTTTAAATATTTCAATGAAAAAAAAAAAAAAAAAAAAACATTTAAAAATATAAAAAATAGTATCCCACCGGTATCGGGAACAGGGTCCAAGCTACCGGCGGTCAGGGCTCCAGAGAGAGGAACCGCCTGACAATGCGAGCCGTGTCCAGAAGTACTGCTTTCTGAATCAAGCCCTTGATCCAGCCGCCTAACGAGAGCCTCCTGAGGTGTTGGTCGAGGCTCGTGGCTATTAAGCCATTGGCTGACACGACTATCGGTACAATGATCGCTGAGTCCACATCCCACATGTCGACAACCTCGCGAGCCAAGTCAATATACTTGATTTGTTTATCTTTCTCGGCTTTCACGAGGTTCTCGTCATGTGGGACGGTAATGTCAACAATCATTGCACGCCTCTCGATTCGGTCCACCACCACTATATCAGGCTTATTGGCTATAATAGTCCTGTCAGTGATGATGGACCGATCCCAGTACAATGAGATATGACCATTATCGAGAACTGGGTCGGGCGCATATCTGTAGTACGGCACTTCCGATTCCACAAGAGAGTATTTCAGAGCAAGTTGCTGATGGATAATCCTGGCTACGAGGTTGTGCCTATGCAAGTACTCACCGTTAGCTAGACGAGAACAACCAGAGATTATGTGGCGGATTGTTTCTCCCGGACGATGACATGCCCGACATATGTCAACCGTGCCGTCCTTCACAATAAATCTCCGGTAATTTTTCGTCATGATAACTTCGTCCATAATTGCACAGACAAAACCTTCGGTTTCCCCAAAGAGGTCACCGACACGCAGCCAGGCTACGGACGCTAGTTGGTCTACATCGGGCCCATGTAGGGCCCGGAAAAAGCGTCCGTGAAGTTCCTTACTCTGCCATACTTCTCTGCGATCGTTAGTGTCAAGCACTAGAGGTTTGCGCCAGTTCTCGTTAGCCAAGGAGAGTGGAGTAAGGCCCTTGTCCACTGCCACTACATCTCGATGCATACCCACGTCAGCAGCTAGGAAATATTCCCTTAGACTGCATACCTCGCGGTTGTGTAGGGTCTTAGCATTTAAAAAGCCTCGGCCTCCACACTTCCGCGGGATATACAGTCTCATCACCGACGAACGTGGGTGATGCATTCGAAATGCAGTCAGCAGCGTACGGACTCGCCTATCCAGGGCGTCAAGTTCCGTTTGAGTCCATTTGAGTACGCCGAAAGAGTACATCAATACCGGCATGACCCAACCGTTGAAGGCGCGCACCTTGTTTCCGCCCGAAAGAAAGCTATTAAATACCTTCTTCAGGCGGCCAAAGAAGCGCTCCTTCAACGATTGCTTCATGTCAGCAACATTGATATCTAACGCTTCCGACATACCCAAATACTTATAGGTTTCGGTTGGAGAGAGGGATCTCAGGTTTATGGAATCCGAGAGTTGTGTTCCCACGGATTCCACAATCTCCCCTCGCTTTACATGCATGACCGCACATTTATCCACACCAAACTCCATCCTGATGGCACTACTGAAGGTTTCAGTTACCTTCAGTAGCTCCATCAGTTGCAGATTGTTGGGGGCAAAAAGTTTCAAGTCATCCATGTAAAGGAGGTGAGATATAACCTGACCACCTCTCTTCAACCGATAGCCTAGCCCTGAATTCTCCAGCAGTGTGCTTAGAGGATTCAAAGCTAGGCAAAACCAAAGCGGACTCAAACTGTCACCCTGGAATATACCCCGCTCGATCCTTATCGGTTCGCTATTCCTCTGGATTTGTCGACATCCTGGATAGCGAAGGACCGTCCTCCATTGCCCCATACATGACATCAGGAAGGTGCGTAGCGTTGCATCAACTTTATACAATTCCAGCACCCTCATGAGCCATGTATGAGGAACTGAGTCATAGGCCTTCTTATAGTCTATCCAACATGTCGACAGATCCTTTTTTTTTTATTATTAATTTTTTAAACATATTAAACACATTTTTAAATATTTCTTAAAAAAGAATATATAAAAAACATTTAAAAATATAAAAAATAGTAGCCCACCGGTATCGGGAACAGGGTCCAAGCTACCGGCGGTCAGGGCTCCAGAGAGAGGAACCGCCTGACAATGCGAGCCGTGTCCAGAAGTACTGCTTTCTGAATCAAGCCCTTGATCCAGCCGCCTAACGAGAGCCTCCTGAGGTGTTGATCGAGGCTCGTGGCTATTAAGCCATTGGCTGACACGACTATCGGTACAATGATCGCTGAGTCCACATCCCACATGTCGACAACCTCGCGAGCCAAGTCAATATACTTGATTTGTTTATCTTTCTCGGCTTTCACGAGGTTCTCGTCATGTGGGACGGTAATGTCAACAATCATTGCACGCCTCTCGATTCGGTCCACCACCACTATATCAGGCTTATTGGCTACAATAGTCCTGTCAGTGATGATGGACCGATCCCAGTACAATGAGATATGACCATTATCGAGAACTGGGTCGGGCGCATATCTGTAGTACGGCACTTCCGATTCCACAAGAGAGTACTTCAGAGCAAGTTGCTGATGGATAATCCTGGCTACAAGGTTGTGCCTATGCAAGTATTCACCGTTAGCTAGACGAGAACAACCAGAGATTATGTGGCGGATTGATTCTCCCGGACGATGACATGCCCGACATATGTCAACCGTGCCATCCTTCACAATAAATCTCCGGTAGTTTTTCGTCATGATAACTTCGTCCATAATTGCACAGACAAAACCTTCGGTTTCCCCAAAGAGGTCACCGACACGCAGCCAGGCTACGGACGCTAGTTGGTCTACATCGGGCCCATGTAGGGCCCGGAAAAAGCGTCCGTGAAGTTCCTTACTCTGCCATACTTCTCTGCGATCGTTATTATAATAATTATTATATTATTATAATTATTATTATTTATAATAATTATTAATTAATAATTATAAGTTATAATTATATATATAGAAATTATAGCTTTCTAGTACTAAGAGTCTCTGAGCTAAGCTGCGGACGGACGGACAGACGAACATGGCGAAACTATAAGGGTTCCTTGTTGACTATGGAGCCCTAAAAAATTACAAAGATAAAAGGCATTCAAGAAAAAAGTTCAGGAGTGGGGGCTTGGTACGTCACTTGTAAGTAAAACATTGGTACATTTTTTACGTAGATGTGACATCACGCGAAATTTCAAAGCACTCGTTTCATATTTTGTCAAAAAAAAAAATACGTATTCATAATTTTTTGGTAATCAAACTGACGAACTTGTTAGATTTTTTTAGTCACTACCCAATTGGCTTTCAGAACCAACCCTGGCCTGTAAGATAAAAGGAGCAACCTAATTGGTTGATTATGTATATACGAGTAGCTCACCGATCTACAGTTAACGATCGATATAGATCACTCTGATAAGCGCCTGCTCCAACAAGTTACCATAAGCAGTGGTTCTAATAAGCGCGGCTATAAATCACGGCACTGTTATAGTTCAGTTTGAAACCTGTTGTGTATTGCTAGTTACAAGTGAGACTGCTCAGAGGATCTTTCCATTCACACATTCACAAATACATAACACAACATAATCCTGGCTTTTCCTACTAATCCTAATTTCTATAAGTCCTAATTCCTACTAGTCCTACTTCCTACTAATCCTACTTTCTACTAATCCTACTTTCTACTTGTCCTAATTCCTACGAGTCCTAATTCCTATTAGTCCTACTGCCCACTAATCCTACTTCCTACTTGTCCTAGTTCCTATTAGTCCTACTTCCTACTATTCTTACTTCCTACTAGTCTTAATTCCTACTAGTCCTACTGCCTACATGTCCTAATTCCTACTAGTCCTACTTCCTACTATTCTTACTTCCTACTAGTCTTAATTCCTACTAGTCCTACTGCCTACATGCCCTAATTCCTACTAGTCCTACTTCCTACTTCCTAGTACCCTACTTTATAATTTTATAAATGCGAAAGTTTGGATGGATGGATGCATGGATGTTTGTAACTCAATCACGCCAGAACGGCTGAACGAATTTGGATGAAATTTGACACAGAGATAGATTATAGTCTGGAATAGCACATAGGGTTTTTATCCCAGAAGCATGTTCCCATGGAATGATTTTAAATTTTTACGAGGGCGAAGCCGTTGGCAGAAGGTAGTCCGCCTGCAATGTTCCCACTGCTGGGACACAGGCCTCCTCTCTATGAGATAGTGTGGGCCGTTAACTCCACGCGGGCCCAATGCGGGTGCAATGGGGGTGGATTTCACATGTCTTCATAGTTTTGGTTCTAAGACATGCCGGTTTCCTCACAATGTTTTCCTTCACCGTTTTGAGAGTGGTTTTGTTGAGGTGAGAGTAGTACAAGTACGAACCCAGGCAGGCACTTTACTTTTATTGATAAAGAGCTATTAGGGAATTAAGGATTCCGGAGATTGAAGAGGAGCCCAGATAGGTGAAACGAGAGTACGCCCACTCGGTAGACTGAGGTGCAGGTCGCACTTGCATCTTTCCAAACGCTGTGGCGAACCTTGGAAGAGATCATCTATGTTCAACGGTGGACGTTTTTCGCTAAATGGTGAACATTCATAGTGTGTACAGCTAAGGAGTGGAATTCCCTGCCAGTCTGTGTTTCCTGATAGCTACGACTTGGAGGTATTTAAGTCAAGAGTGAATAGGTTACTTCTAGGCAAGCGTGCTTCATCTTCGACCACAACATCGCTTTTTTTTTCTTTTTTTTTGTGGCTCGGAAAATCATCCAATGACTTCTCCCGCTCTGGGATATCATCGCTTACGATCAGGTAAATGGTATAAAAAGCCTATCAACCATAAGAAATATTGATATTGATAATGATGGTGATGTTAAAGAAATTTTCAGTAGAAGCACGAAATCTGGATCTTCACCCATTAGTTAATAAACTTTAAAAGTTACATAGGTACCTACTTGATTGTGTCGCAAATCACGACTTCATGAGTCGAGAAATCGCAAGCAATTAGCTCGCCTCGCTGTGAGTCGCATCGTGTACCATCACAGTTAGCAATTTTTAATCACTTGACGGAGTGACGAGTCTCGTTAGACATAATCGTAGATGAATATTATTTTGTGTTCAAATACTTTTCAATATAATTAGGTAAGTACTAATTTTTATTTAAAAATTGTAGCGAAACTCCACATTTTTATTTACATTTAATTTTTTTTTAATAATAAGGAAAACTTACAATATGTATTAATTTTCAGTTAATTTTTATTTTCATTCTGTCTCAGAAAAAAAAAACAAAAGAGTTCTCAACACCTACCAGTATAAATCAGCAATGTATTTTTAAACCTATACCAAACTCGGAAAATTTGAGACTCTAGCTCGATCGGCAGTTGGAAGTTAAAAGTCGCTATGGTTTTGTTACCGTGCGCGGTTCATAATAATATGTAACCCGCTTAAGGGTGTACTACCGGCCAAGTGGCGCCCTCATTGAATAAAAAATCGTAGCACGTAGTGACGTTGGATTCTTTAACAATTATTTTTTAGGCTAGAAAATAATTATTAAAGAATCCAACGTCACGTTTGTTACAAATAGGATAAAGTATTTTTATGTTGTTAAAACAGGTCTCAGAATGTTATCCAAAGTTGTAGGCAAAAGTGTCAGAAACGGCCGTTTTTGGTACTTTTGTCTACTGCTTTGGATACGAAACATTCTGAGACCTGTTTTAACAATTTTATGATTGGGTCTCATAAATAGTAAATTTTCCACTAAAACTTTGCCAATTAATTGTAAAAAATTACTCTGTACTCATAAGTTTTCTGTTAAATACAGGGTGATTAGTAATCGAGAGCCAAATTGCTTGCTTGGTAGTGACGGAGAGACGTTCAAAAAGTGCTGGCTCTCAGCCTAGTTTGAATAAATTAATTTTGATTTTGATTTTGACCCACATTTTTTTTCCGCCTATTGTACACTTGTTCTGTAAATGTTTGCCCTGTATTATTATGAAGTGTAAGTCAGTTAAATCAATGAAGTATAATTATTAGTATAATTATCTTAGTAATAAAATTTTATTACTAAGTCTTGAAAATATATATTGCTTTATGATTTCTATCAAACCCACTTACACATTTAAGTACATCTTAAAATTCAAACTGTTCCCAATCTAGCTGTCATTGCTAAACTATAATATACGGCTATGTAATCGTCAGAATTTACATGAAATAATACATAAGATGTATGGCGTGTGTATGTAGTTAATAGCTTCGGTTATCTGCTCGACACCGTAAGTGGATAGTAAATTAATACTATGGTACTAGGAGTTCTCGATAGCGAGGTGGTGACTCGTCTGTGGTTAGTGATGCGTGTTCGAGATGGATTGCTCTATATACGATGCTTTGGTGTGTGCATCTCTATGGGAATATGACTGTCATTCTCATCAATTTGTTATTTTTAGGGTTACGTACCAGAAGGGTCCAAACGGAGCCCTATTGCTGTCACTCACGCGTCCGTCTGTCCGTCGTCATTCACACAGGTTTTACAGCCAAAGGGTTAGAGCTACGGTCTTAAAATTTTCACAGTGTAAGCATCTTGTTGACCTAAAGCCATACTCTCTCTCTCTCTCTCTCTTTCTCTGTGGTCGGTCCCTCATGTCTAAGGATCGTGGTTGCACATAACATCAGGGTTGCATCTGGAGCGGATGATTTGCCTCGACCGGTTTCTGTCCAGCGCGACTTTTACGACCGTATACAATTTGGAGAAGCAATTGCATGCGGCTGAGATGAGAATGCTAAGAGCGATGTGTGGGGTTACGCGCATGGATAGAATTAGGAATGAGTATATAAGAGGAAGTCTGAAAGTGGCACCGCTGACTGAAAAGTTGTGTGGAAGTCGGTTGTCGTGGTATGGGCATGTGATGCGGAGGAATGAAGAAAATGTCGTGAGGAAAGCCTTGTGTATGGATGTGGATGGCTATAAGAGTAGGGGAAGGCCAAAGAAACGATGGTTGGACTGTGTGAAAGAGGATATGGGTAAAAAGAGGGTGACTACAGAGATGACGACTAATAGAGGAGTATGGAAGAAAAAGACATGTTGCGCCGACCCCAAATAAATTGGGATAAGGGCAGGAGAATGATGATGGAATTTGGAGGAGGACGAGTCTTTAACAAAGCCATACAAATAGACAAAAATAAATTTGGTACGGAACCCTAATAATGTGCGAAGTCCAACACGCACTTGGCGGGTTTTTTCACTAATGTAAGCAAGCACTGACAATTTGCTAAAGTTTAGGAAGATTTAGCAAATTGCTAGAAAATCAAGATAGTTAATTCGGTTTACTAATATCCCTGGACCCAAAAATAACGAATTTAGACGGTACCATCTCGCGATATTCATCTGGCCACGTTGTGGGAAACCTACATACACTGCGCTTTCAGGTACAAGAAACGTACCAACCATCGTGTTTTCGAAACTTGCTACCCGTGCCTGTGAGTTAGGCTCTAGACAGACGGACTGCATTTTTTTTGGGACAATCCCGCCATACTATTCCCAAACCACTGTAACTTCTGTAAGCCAGAATCAACAGTGGCGACCACCAGAAAAAACGCCGAGGCAATGAAGCTCGACGAGTCCCAGAGAAACGATTACACTGTCTTGGGTCCCGCAACGAAACTAATCAGAAAAGACGGCGGAGGAGTAAGAAAAACATAATTTCCACTTCCCTCATAATCAAACGGGACACAGAACAAAGCCGGGCCATGAGGCACATAGGGAGTATTTACAACTTCACACACCGCGACATTTAAACGAGAACCTTCAGTTGTCCTACTGTCCGGCTCAGTAATTCAGACTGATCTAGCTCGACAGTGAGATTGCCCAACTACCTCGCTGTGTAAACACTACTGAGTTTTATCATAACTCTGCCAGCTGCCGGCCATTTATCAGGGCTGATTTACATTAGACGTTGCTATTTCAACTGATTGTGGTCAGGTGGCAGTTTCATTTGCGTAGGTGTCAATACAGAACGTTTAGTTTAATCCGGTTAATTTGTGATACACCACGACTATTAAAAATATCTAAAGAATTTAATTTATTTCAAATTTCTGTTGGCTGGTTACTAAGTAAGTGTTGTTGTCTAATTCAAATTCTAAATTCAAAGCATATTTATTTCAAATAAACCATTTACTGACACTTTTGAATTGTCAATAAGTCGGTCAGTCAGAAAGATGAAGCTAATTGCACTTTCCAAAGCGTAGATTTTTATGTAGAAGAACGTGCAAGAAACTCTATGGACACTCTTTTAAACCATGTTATGCATTACAAAAAATCGTGGTTACATTATGTCTTGTTGGTTTTATTATATGAGAACAATGTTAAATAAAAAATTCAAAAACAATTTAAAAAAAAAGATTAAAATAAGCCAGTGCCAGTTTAGAAATGACCATGACGGCACCCGTTCACGAACATGACGCGTGGATCAGCACCACTCAGCTTACCCAGGCCTGCGGACGGCGAGTAATGGGTAGCTCGCCGTCCGATCAGCACCAGGCCCGAGAGTCGACGGCGCGTAGTGTTCCACGCGCGCCTCAAAGAGTTGTCAGCAAACAGGTCGGGGCCCGTCATGGCCGATGCCTGCCCGGGGGTTGAGGATAAATTCGAAAGAGTTACCTCGCCCCTGGACATTCAGGGCAGGGAGGAAAAGTGGTGGGTTTTAGTCAGTAAGAGTCCGACACGCCCTCCCGCTCCACCCAGAGCGGGAGAAGTCATAGGATGATTTCCCACCACCCAAAAAAAAAAAAAATACCACTCAGCTTAACCATTTCAAAGGGAACCGAATGACCCAACACACGCGCAACCATTTTTTTTTTTTTGAGGGGTGGAGTTACATCCATTGACATCGCCCGCTCTGGGTGGAGCGGGAGGGTGTGTCAGACTCTTACTGACTAAAACCCACCCCTGTTCCTTCCCTGCCTTAGTGCCCAGGGGAGCGGTAACTCTGTTAAGAACTTATCCGCTACCCCACCATGAACTCTCAACTGCGAAGCATCGCAGCTGAGAGTTCAAAAAACCAGTCAAAAAATCAGTTAAATGTTATGCCCCATGTTATTCATATTTATAAAATTAGAAAATGCTTCAAAATTATACAATAGGTACTATAACTTTAAAAGTAAAAATAAAAAATACATTTAAGATTAACTACAAAAAAAAATATGATTAAGAAACCATGTCCATAAAAATAAAAGGGAGGAGGGATTGTTGGTGTAAATCCAATGATTACATAGTAATACCAAAACAAATTGTCCTTAGAGACGAATTATTAGAGCTTATTAAATACTTAAAATGCTGGGTCTTTATCTCAAGAGTGAATAGGTAACTTCGAGGCTAGAGTGCTCCATCGTCGACCACATCATTGCTTACCATCGGGTGAGATAGTGGTCGACAAAAGTAGTAAGCGCGAGCCTATTTAAATGTTATAGAAAAAATGCTCATTATAGTCAGCTCCTGAATGTCTAGAGCCAGAAGTCATGGGCTGATTAATAAATTATTTTTTTAGATAATGTTAGCATTTATATTGTGATTGGGTCATCAACATTTAAAGAGACACATTAATCAGAAATTGATGGATATGAGATTATGACAGTTGTCGTTAATTTCATTGCTAAGTTTTCAGATGAAATAAATTTAATTTTGTATGTCAATTTTGCAATATTGTTAAACGTCATTTTTGGTTCTTGACTTCATTTAACGATGTCGGTAATTTCAATTTAACATATTTTTAAGTCAATGATTATCTTAATTACCCATTTGCATAATAACTTCAATGTTATCCTCCTTTCAATAGTTGATCTTACGTAAATACTAATATATGATACTATCAACTAATTTATATTTCTTATTTGAAACTAGGTAATCAACTCCCCCAATTCTTTCATCACAATTCTAAGAAAAAAATCCATCAATCTGATTGGTCGTTACAATTGTTAGCGCACTGCACTTCTCACTACCTGACCAATGGTAACATGATTGTGAACGCAAGGTTGTCTCACATGTGAAGGGATAGTAATTGTCTCTAGTAATTGTTGGCTGTATCGGATGACGTCATTAGCCGGCTTCAAGGCAATGTCAACTTCGTATGTAGATCGTGGGTACCGCTGGAAGGTTAGATTGTTCCTAGGTCTTAGCCTATAAGTCAGGTATTATTAGTAATAGGTATGTTATAATGACTGTGTTTAGTGCTTGTGTTAAGGTCTTGTATATGAGAATTTCAAGAGTCGATTTAGAGGCAATGTGCTACAGAAAAACATTTGCTTGAAATTGGTAACAAGCCGTGAAAATAAATATTGATAGCCGAGTATGCAGCATATTAATTCCTGACTTAATATGCTTAATATGCTGCATACTCGGCTGCCTGCAGTGTAGCAACTCCTGAGAACCCAAAAATATTCTGGCGAACATGATCTGACAATGACTAATCACTACATAGTATAAAACAAAGTCGCTTTCTCTGTCCCTATACCCCTATGTATGCTTAAATCTTTAAAACTACGCAACGGATTTTGTTGCGGTTTTTTTTAATAGATAGAGTGATTGAAGAGGAAGGTTTATATGTATAATTTGTACCCGAGCGAAGCTGGGGCGGGTCGCTAGTATATTAATAAAATGGTCCTTAAAAATGTAACATTAAATATATTCTACGCCAAAAAGACCTAATCGTAAGCCTACGTAAAGAGGTAAAACACATTCAAGTTGGTTTGCAGAATGAAAATAGTTATTTATGATACTAGTGCGGTAAGTTGGTTTTTACAAACGAGTAGACGAATGTAAGCCCGAGACGTAGTCGAGGGCTTACCATAGTCACGAGTTTGTAAATACCAATCCGCACGTGTGTCATACAACGTTTTTCAACACATTTGCGAGAAAACAGTACCTACTAGGCAATGAGACAAACTTTTGTTTTTGATGTGAATCATCTATTGGCACGGCTTGGCAGTAAAACCGACTCGAATGTCGTGACGAAAAACGGCATGACGCCGTCGTGCCACGATGCCCCCACTACGCCACCGCTCTCGACCCCCTTCTCCCTAGAAACATCTATGCGAAAAAAATTAACACAATAACAACCAACAACAACAACCAACAACAACAACAACAAACACAACAACCAAGAACAACAACAAACAACAACCAGCAACAACAACCAACAACAATACAACCAATAACAACAACAACCAACAACAACAACAACCAACAACAACAACAACAACCAACAACAACAACAACCAGCAACAACAAACTACAACCAGCAACAAAAACCAACAACAACACTACCAATAACAACAACAAGCAGTTACAACAACTACAACTAACAACAACAACTACAACTAACAACAACAACACCTAACAATAACAACAACAGCACTACCAGCAACAACAACCACCACAACCAACAACAATAACAACAACATACAAACAACAACAACCAACAATACTACCAACAACAACCACAACCAATAACTACAACAACAACTAAAACAATAACACTAGCAACAACAACAACAACCACCACGACCAACAACAACAACCACTACTAACAACAACAACAACTACCACAACAACAACCAACAACAATAACAACCAACAACAATAACAACAACCAACAACTCTACCAACAACAACCACAACCAAAAACAACAACCACAACTAACAACAACAACAACAACAACACTAGCAGCAACAACATCCACCACAAATAACAACAACCAGCCACAAACAACTAAAAACAAACTACAACAACAACCAACTACACTACCAACAACAACCACAACCAACAACAACAACAACCACAACTAACAACAAAAACACTACCAACAACAACAACCACCACAACCATCAACAACACAAACAACAAACAACTACAACACAAAAAAACACAACACACGAAATAGATGTTTCACATCTGCCGGGCATCCCGTGACGGCCAATATTTTTTTCTCGTAATGCGAAACTCCTTGGTGGAATTCTTATATATTTTATAATTAAATAAAAAAAAAACCGTAAAGGATACGCACGCCGCTATACAACGGAGCGTGCGGTAAAATAGGTACTTAGGTGAGAGTATCTATTTTACCGCACGTTCAATTGTATGGTGCGTAATTTTGAACTTTCGAACGATGTATACAGGCTTCGTAAGTGCATTTTTTGAGCAAATGTGTTGAAAAATAAATTTTGTATTCGATCTAATGAGAAGGAGAGATTCAAACGTCCGGTTGATGTGACAACTTTGAGGGGAGGACTATGTCCAACAGTGAACGTCTTCCAGTTGATTATGATGATGAGAAGGATCGTGGGAAAGAAAAACATGACTGAGTAGAAAACAATAGAAAATAGAAGGTACGTTTGAAAAATAAATAAAATAAGTGCTGAAAACGTAGAACAGTGTTGTTTTAAACGGAAAGTCTGCAGCTACCTTTAACACATTTATAATAACAGCATGAGGTTAAAGTATATCATGCAGCCAGTTGACCTACCCTGTCAACTGTCGATCTGTGATTGGTCCATTAATTACAAGTGGTCATTCCATTGGCTCACGCAGCGAGGAGGGAGCAATAGACATCAATCCGAATGAAGGCTGAATGACATTTATATGTAGTTCTACAGATTATATAGAATGTTTCTTTGAATTTAATTCAAATAATGTGAGACTAGTACTTTTAACTTAGTTTGATTTTGATTAAACCAATCTATTGCAGTCCACTGCTAGATATAGGCCTCTCCCAAGTTGAACCACAATAACCGGATTTTAAGCTTCCACAGCATTGGCAGTGGGCAGGGCACATTGCTCGCAGAACAGATAATCGATGAGGCCGAAAGGCTCTGGAAGACGCTATCTTTGTAGATTGGCTGGTAATCGGTTGGATGGATGAAAGTGGACGAGGGTGGAGCTCACATGAATTATACATACACCGGTGCATTAGATTATATCTCAAAACGGTGAAGGAATACATCGTGAGGAAACCTGTCTGTAATAGACCCAAAAATTCGAAGAGAAACGACATCCACCAACTGGATCCGCGTGGTGTGTTACGACCCGTTCGTTCTCCTAGAGAGGAGAGCCGTATTCAAATAATTATATTTAACCATTGTTAAGAATCATAGTCATATTCTATAGAACAAAGATTCTATAAGAAGCAGACAGGGATTACTGACATAAAATAAATTGAAATATGGGCTAGAGGGTTATGATTTTAGACTTAAAGTGGAGATACAGGCATTAAATTCAATATATGAACAACACCTCAATGACTTAAGCAATATTGAAGCACCTTAAAAAGTGGTTAACTTTTCAAACAAGTTCAGGTGTGAATACCAATCATTCATCCAAGTACCTATTGCCCAACTTAGATCGATCGCTCAGTAGCCGTTTAACCACCAGCATGAGTTAACTGGTGAAATATTACACTTGATAGCATCGGAGACTTTCCAAAGCAATTATATTTGTGATATGAGCGGCGTACGGCGCAGGCGCGGCGGCCATTTGTCAAAATAGCCATTCATATGGTAATGACGGGTGCTGATTGATCGGATTGCGCAAGTGATCTAGTTCTAGACCTTTTGTGTGTGTTGTAATTCTTTTATTGGGGGTTTATTTGCAAGGTGTGTCGAGATGTCCTAGTGTTGTTTCAAGTTCATCAGTATTGTGACATCTAAAGACGTTGCGTGAAATACGAACCTTGTCAGCAGACAGGCTGATCGGTTAAATATACGTTTGTAGGTTGGACACGACCGGCCTGTACCTAACAAAAACGTCCCTACCTGTAGGGGCGGCGTGTTTATTAAGGCGTACAGATCGAGCTTATGTCATGGCGAACGCAGTATTATTCATATTTATATTATTATTTAGTAATTTCCTGACGGTTCCAGAAACATCAATCCGTACTTTTCCCATCAAGTGGTTCACCAGGACGTTGTGCTTGACCCTTTAAAAGCATTTTTGACCGACCAGCAGGTCTGCTGACAAGGTTCGTATTTCTCGCGACGGCCATTGATGTGACAGTATCTTGCCCGTAACTCAATTCATTTAAAGTTAACATGTCTTCTGCTTCCAGGGTCGGTTTTCCAGGGGGATAGCGATATAGACCGAGATGTAACGCACAGGATCAACTCAGGATGGATGAAATGGCGATAGGTCACTGGAACAACTTGCGACCCACGGATGCCCTTCAAGTTAAAGGAGAAAATCTATAAGTCCGTGATTAGACCTGTCATACTACATGGATCAGAATGTTGGGCTGTGAAAAAGACGGAAGAAAAAAGATTGCATGTAGCGGAGATGAGAATGTTGAGATGATGTGTGGAGTAACGAGAATGGATAAAGTGAGAAATAGTGGCGCCAGTGACAGAAAAGTTGAAAGGGAGCCGCTTATCTTGGTATGGTCATGTGAATGAATGTAAATGTGGATGGATGGAGTGGAGGGAGGCCAAAGAAAAGATGGATAGATTGTCTGAGGAGTGATATGAAAGAAAAGGGAGTTAGTGACAGCGTGACGGCTGGAAGTACAGAATGGAAGAAAAACACGTGTTGCGCCGACCCCAAGTAACATGGGATAAGAGCAGGAAGATGATGATGTCTTCTGCTTCCATACTTCTCTCTGATCTCAGTAGTAATCCCGTTTCAGCCATATGACATAGCCTATCCATCATTTATTTGATGTTCTCCAACTCTTATAACCGTGCACGTTCATACGTAAAACTTTTCTTATGACATTTTCCTCAAGAGTCTAGTTTTATTTTAAGCTATTTTCTTGTGTTTCTGTAACTGATCGCTTTGTCAAGAGTCCTGATACACCAGTCTGACCGTTGGATCGCAAAAGTAACAAGAAAGAATCTCATCAGTTCATTATCTTTCCCATGCTTAACAAATTGGAACATAACTAAGCTGCTTGGCGAGTTCAATGGAGGTGGTACAGTACAAATATGTATGGTGGCACTAATGGACTAAAGTAAGCTCCTTGTGGAAGCCCACTAAAAGCTGCTACCCTGTTTATATTGTAGGTTATATTGGTCAGCCAGGAAAATATTATGATCAATAACATACGGTTCACACGTAAAAAGATCACTTTATTCTTATGAAAATAACCAGCCACATAAATTAAGTCATTTATTATGCACTAACGTGTAACTCGGTACGAACTGTGCAAAGTGGAGGCAATTTATCTAATTGTTAACTAGGAACATTGCAGGGGAATGCCAACGAGACCATAACTTAGTACGGGCATT
Organism: Polia nebulosa; assembly: GCA_951329385.1. NCBI lineage: Eukaryota > Metazoa > Arthropoda > Insecta > Lepidoptera > Noctuidae > Polia > Polia nebulosa. Next base: position 990,049 of record OX589611.1, on the reverse strand, counting down.
TAGTTTCAAGCCAATAAGAGTACCTGGCTCCTTTTCAACAAGATTGTTGCAAAGGTTGCTGCTGTGAAGTGAATTTTGAGTAAGAATGTGTATGATGGACTTTGAGTAAGAGGGTGAAGGTGGGCCAGAGAAACGATTTATGTATTGTGTGAAAGATATATGAGGAGAGAGTCCTCTCCGAGCACATTATACACTATTATTATATTTATACTCGGAGTTTCCTTGCGTGATCGAATCAGTAATGACGACATCCGTAAGAGAACCAGGGTTACCAACATAGCCCGAAGAATCACCAAAGTAAAGTGGCAGTGGGCAGGACACATTGCTCGCAGAACAGTTCTGGAGTGGCAACCGCGTACCGGAAGAAGCAGCATTGCAAAGTGAAGCGATTTTCTGATGAGGGTTGCGGGAATCTAATGGATGCGAAACGCAAAGGATTGATCGTTCTAAAATAATTGGACAATTTATATTAACACATTAAGTACTTTAATAAATTACTGAAGTAGGTACTTACATTTGTTACGTAAGCCAACATTTCAGAAGGTCATTTAGTCTAATTTTCGGTGTGATCCCTAAAAAGCGGTGTATTAGGTTCCACTTTTCAGAGAGCTCTGCACTGAAAAAAATAATTTCTTATTACAGCACATTAAAGCGATTTCATTAACATTCATTGACTTTATACAGTAAAGCGAAATGTTTTTAACACATTAAAAGGCAAAACAGTAACGTTTAATGATTGAACAGTTAATTTAACGGATAGCTCTGTAAAACTCACTGATCTTGATGCCCGAAAAAGTAACCGTGTTGTAGCAGTAAATTTTAAAGGTTTGAACGATATCTCCAAATGACTAAAACAGTTAATTTAACAGACAGCACGATAAAACTAACTGATCAGTATTCCCGAAAAAGTACCCGTGTTGTAGCAGTAAATTGTAATGGTTTGAACGATATCATTAAATGACTAAAACAATTAATTTAACAGATAGCACAGTAAAACTAACTGATGATTATTCTGCAAAAAGTACCCGTGCTGTAGCAGTACGTTATAATGATAGGAACGATATCACTAAATGATTAAAACAGTTAATTTGACAGATAGCACGGTAAAACTAACTGATCATGATTCCGGAAAAAGTACCCGTGCTGTAGCAGTAAATTGTAATGGTTTGAACGATATCATCAAATGACTAAAACAGTTAATTTAATAGATAGTACAGTAAAACTAACTGATCATGATTCCCGTAAAAGTACCCGTGTTGTAGCAGTAAATTGTAATGGTTTGAACGATATCACCAAATGACTAAAACAATTAATTCAACAGATAGCACAGTAAAACTAACTGATGATTATTCCCCAAAAGTACCCGTGCTGTAGCAGTACATTGTAATGGTTTGAACGGTATCACTAAATGATTAAAGCAGTTATTTTTGACAGATAGCACGGTAAAACTAACTGATCAGGATTCCGGAAAAAGTACCCGTGCTGTAGCAGTAAATTGTAACGGTTTGAACAATATCACCAAATGAATAAAACAGTTAATTTAACAGATAGATCGGTAAAACTAACTGATCATGATTCCCGTAAAAGTACCCGTGCTGTAGCAGTAAATTGTAATGGTTTGAACGATATCACCAAATGAATAAAACAGTTAATTTAACAGATTGCACGGTAAAACTAAATGATCATGATTCCCGTAAAAGTACCCGTGCTGTAGCAGTAAATTGTAATGGTTTGAACGATATCACCAAATGAATAAAACAGTTAATTTAACAGATTGCACGGTAAAACTAAATGATCATGATTCCCGTAAAAGTACCCGTGCTGTAGCAGTAAATTGTAATGGTTTGAACAATATCACTAAATGATTAAAACAGTTAATTTGACAGATAGCACAGTAAAACTAACTGATCATGATTCCGGAAAAAGTACCCGTGCTGTAGCAGTAAATTGTAATGGTTTCAATGATATCACTAAATGACTAAAACAGTTAATTTAACAGATAGCACGGTAAAATTAACTGATCAGTATTCCCGAAAAAGTACCCGTGTTGTAGCAGTAAATTGTAATGGTTTGAACGATATCATTAAATGACTAAAACAATTAATTTAACAGATAGCACAGTAAAACTAACTGATGATTATTCTCCAAAAAGTACCCGTGCTGTAGCAGTAAAATGTAATGGTTTGAACGATATCATCAAATGACTAAAACAGTTAATTTAACAGATAGCACGGTAAAATTAACTGATCAGTATTCCCGAAAAAGTACCCGTGTTGTAGCAGTAAATTGTAATGGTTTGAACGATATCATTAAATGACTAAAACAGTTAATTTAATAGATAGCACAGTAAAACTAACTGATCATGATTCCCCAAAAGTACCCGTGCTGTAGCAGTACATTGTAATGGTTTGAACGGTATCACTAAATGATTAAAGCAGTTATTTTTGACAGATAGCACGGTAAAACTAACTGATCAGGATTCCGGAAAAAGTACCCGTGCTGTAGCAGTAAATTGTAACGGTTTGAACAATATCACCAAATGAATAAAACAGTTAATTTAACAGATAGAACGGTAAAACTAACTGATCATGATTCCCGTAAAAGTACCCGTGCTGTAGCAGTAAATTGTAATGGTTTGAACGATATCACCAAATGAATAAAACAGTTAGTTTAACAGATTGCACGGTAAAACTAAATGATCATGATTCCCGTAAAAGTACCTGTGCTGTAGCAGTAAATTGTAATGGTTTGAACAATATCACTAAATGATTAAAACAGTTAATTTGACAGATAGCACAGTAAAACTAACTGATCATAATTCCGGAAAAAGTACCCGTGCTGTAGCAGTAAATTGTAATGGTTTCAATGATATCACTAAATGACTAAAACAGTTAATTTAACAGATAGCACGGTAAAACTAACTGATTATGATTCCCAAAAAATTACCCGTGCTGTAGCAGTAAATTGTAACGGTTTGAACAATATCACCAAATGAATAAAACAGTTAATTTAACAGATTGCATGGTAAAACTAAATGATCATGATTCCCGTAAAAGTACCCGTGCTGTAGCAGTAAATTGTAATGGTTTGAACAATATCACCAAATGACTAAAACAGTTAATTTAACATATAACTCGGTAAAACTAACTGATCATGATGCCCGATAAAGTACCGGTGCTGTAGCAGTAAATTGTAATGGTTTAAACTATATCACGAAATGAATAAAACAGTTAATTCAACAGATTACACAGTAAAACTAACTGATCATGGTTCCCGAAAAAGTACTCGTGCTGTAGCAGTGAATTGTAATGGTTTGAACGATATCACCAAATGAATAAAACAGTTAATTTAGGGTGTGTGTTCATGAAAATGGATGTTAAACAACCTTTATGGGACAAAAGAAATAAGTTCCTATCATACTGATGGTGACTAGTAGTATTTCTTCGGGTGAAATGGGTTTTTTTTTTTTTTTTTCGTGGGGTGGGAAATCATCCTATGACTTCTTCCGCTCTAGGGTGGAGCGGAAGGGCGTGTCAGACTCTTACTGACTAAAAGCCACCCCTGTTCCTCCCTGCCTCGAGTGCCCAGGGGCGAGGTAACTCTTTCGAATTTATCCTCCACCCCCGGGCAGGCATCGGCCGTGGCAGGCCCCTTCCCTTTGCTCACAACTCTTTGAGGCGCGCGTGGAACACTACGCGTCGTCGACTCTCGGGCCTGGTGCTGATCGGACGGCGAGTTGCCCACTACTCGCCGACCGCAGGCCCGGGTCTACGGTGGCCGGAGATCGTCTCGCGGCGCCCGAACCCCCTGGCGTCTGATGCGGCGGCTGCGGCTGGGGGCGCTAGGGCGACTTGGCTGTTGTCGAGTCTCCCTAACGTATGCCGCCTCCCTCTTCGCGAGCATTACTGCTTCGCAGAAGGAGGAGACGGCTTCCATTCCCTCTCGCTCCGTACCATGGCCTGAACCAGGGCACGGCGCGAGAGGTCGCTGCCGCCTATCGCATCCACGAGGACACGGCGGTGCTCTGCCCAAGCGGGGCAAACCTCCACCGTATGCTCCACCGTGTCCTCTGGGCGATCCTCGCAGTGGAAACACCCGGGGGGGGGGGGGTGGGGTTAAATGGGTTGAACAAGCCAGTTACACCATCTCTTAATTTTCTATTTTATTAAATACTAGCTGCACCCCGCGGTTTCACCCACGTAGACCAGGATAAAAAGTAGCCTATGTGTTAATCCAGGATATAAGCTATCTACATACCAAAATTCATCCAAATCCGTCCAGCCATTTGAGCGTGAAGAAGTAACAAACATACACACTCACGAACTTTCGCCATTATAATATTAGTGTGACGTAGTTACTTGTATGTTTCTTGTGTCATGCTGGTATAATCATAAAACTTGTGTTCATCAAACTTTGTCTTTTATAAATAAACTAACTGCGCCCCGCGGTTTCACCCGCGTAGACCAGGATAAAAAGTAGCCTATGTGTTAATCCAGGGTATAAGCCATCTACATACCAAAATTCATCAAAATCAGTCCAGCCATTTGAGCGTGAAGGATTAACAAACATACACACTCACAAACTTTCGCCTTTATAATATTAGTGTGATGATAATATGACCCATGCCTACTTTTTTCTTTTCGTGTTATAGACACAAACTGTTCTTTTCTTTCTAAATTTATAATAACACTTTCCAGAGTTAAAAATTTGTCGTCGAACGAACTGGAGGCCGTGGTTGTCAATAAGGGCAGATTTATTTGTTTCTTTACAGCTGATCGCGGCGGTCACTGCCCTCACGAGCGCGCGAATTTCAAACTGTTGTTATTGTGAAAAAAGTGAATACGTATAAAAAAAAAAGTTTCTTTGGGAAAGTTGTTTGTAATCATGAGTACAATCACGTGTTTAATTAAGTATCGGTCAATAATTACCAGTCACCCTATATACAGGGTGTAACGGTAAGGTTTGGTCATATTTTAAGAACCGGTTCTGCCCATGGAAATGAACAACTTTCTCTAAGAAAAAATAGAAAATTCCCAAAAAATCCTGTATATATTTGATACATTTTATTCAAATTGTAATCAACTCGATGAAGACTACGACATTGTACAAAATTTCAAATAAACTACTTTCGTCTTATGTATTTCAAAAACATACATTTTCTCATATCTAATGGTTGCATCTGGGGAGTGTGCGGACGGAATTGCATAATTTAATCCCACCAAACCCGTTCCATCATCGGACCACAAGACGTACGGCGATGCGCCACCGGTAGATGGTGGACATCCCACCTACACGCAAAAAACGTTTTAAGAACACATTCATTGTGCGCACAGCTCCCAAACTCCCAACCACCTAACAAATTATTGTTATCGCGTATTTGTGTAGATAGGTAGGTAAGTACCTATAACAAGGGAAACAACAAGCTTTTCGACCATGCTCGCGTTGACGATAGACGGATCGGGAAAGGCCGCCCAGTACCTAGGGCTCTGTCATGGCTTACGGCCCATCACCCATCTATGGACTAACCGTATGCCTTGTGCTTTACCTCATCGAATTGTATTGTTTTTCATTGTTGTGTATTGCTTTGTACTTAATTTTTTGTTTTACTATTATGCGTTAAAAAGAGGTAGGTAAATACCTATCAATCGCCAGAAGACATAATGGTTAAATAGTACGTACACCGCTTAGAATCTTCATTAGGTACATCATATTGAATAATAATCAAAAATGTAGGTAAGTACAGAAAACAAATAAAATCTAGATTGTCTTCTTTGTTTCAACTTTTTCGCTTACATTTTTCGGGACCCTGAGGTCCCGGGTCTTTGGAAAGCGTACCTAGCTACGAGGGGCCGAAACCAACTCGCAGAGGCCCATTTAGACGCTTTTTATGAAATGAGGCACGCGATTATTTTTATTTTTAAACTAGGTACTTACCTATTCTTAGGCAAGTTTATTGTTTACGAATAATGAAAAAAAATTACAAATATACAAAATTTACACCCTATTTTAACTGAGAATAATCTTTGCTTCCTACAACGAATCTAAAGCTGCAACTAATGATCTTATTTTGATTTAAAAATTTAAGCAGCTGACCCATTGTCCTTGACAAAACTCTTTATAGTAATACTAGTGACCCATCCCAGCTTCGCACGGCTACAAATTACACCTAAACCTTTTTCATGAATCATTCGGTGTATTGGTGAAAACCGCATGAAAATCTGTTCAGTAGTTTTTGAGTTTATCGCGTAGGTACAGACGCGGCGGAGGACTTTGTTGATCAAAAAATATTTTTAAAAACAAGCTCATAGCTGGGACAAAAAACTAAAAAGTTAAAAATAAATTCTAGTAAGTAGGTATTTGGCTTGTAGATACTTACCTATATTCTTAAAAGCTTGAGGCACTACCCGTTACAGGTTAGAGGTTAGGTACTTACTTACTATACTTCTGTGCCTCAAGCTTTTAAGAATATAGGTGAGTACCTACCTAACTAGCTAGAAGCCAAATACTTAGGTACTAAAACTTATTGATATTCCTGGAGGAACATTGGCTCATACACGGGATAGAAAAAAATTCTATTCCGTGGGCTCATATAACACAGGCTTTTTGCCTAGTTTAGGAGGCTGCAATTCGAGTTTTGATTGTCACCATGTAGGTACAACATTATGTTTTGTAACTGTGTTCTAAATATTCAAGTGTAAATGTACAAATGAAAGATTAGTAGGTATTATTATTTTTAACTTTTTAGTTCACAGTCCCAGAGCTCGTGGCTAAAATAATAACAGCCGCACGGGTCGATCCCTCAGGTACGCTTGTCGGGGTTGGTCCATGGATGGGTGACCATCTTCACATATCAAGACTCCTCCGTGCCTCGGAAAGCGCCTTAAGCCGTTGGCCCCGGCTGTCAATCGTGGATCTTTGACAATCGTTACGGGTCGTCAGAAGCCCGAAAGTCTGACATCTAGTATTACAAGGGGGTATCGTATAACCCAAGTAACTGGGTTGTGGAGGTCAGATAGGCATTCGCTCCATGTAAAATACTGGTATTTAGCTGCATCCGGTTAGAATGGAAGCCGACCCCAAGATAGTTGGGAAAAGGCGCGGGCAGATTTGAGTCCCAAATAAGCTTGTATTTTTATTTAATAATTTTTACTTTTAACTTTTTTTTTACTTTATAGTAAGTAGGGTATTTTAGAGAAGGCGTGATGCTTTAAAATATTCTACGGATATTATGATGTGATGTAAAGTGCTCCTCAAGACGAACGATCGAGTACAAACTCGGTGGGGTTATGTTATTTTATCACAGAGATGCAGTGGCCACCTTCTAGCTTCATCATCAGACCTTGGATATTGTCTAGGTGTAAAGTGCTCCTGAAGACGAATCCATCGAGCCCAAACTCGGTGGAGTTATGTTGTTTTATCACAAAGAAGCTTTGGCCACCTTCCAGCTTCATCATCAGACCTTGGATATCATCTAGGTGTAAAGTGCTCCTCAAGACGAATAAATCGAGCCCAAACTCGTTGGGGTCACGTTGTTTTACCACAGAGATGCTGTGGCCACCTTCCAGCTTCATCATCAGACCCTGGATACAATTTGGTCGTAAAATGCTACTGCAAGACGAATTAATCGAACCCAGACTCGATGAGTTTATCTTGTTTAGTTCAGAAGTTCCTAAGGCCATCTTCTGTCTCCATCATCAGACCAGGCGTCATGGTACCATATCATTATATTGTCACCAAAGATACATAAGTACACAAAATTTCAGTTCATTCGGAAATTGGGAAGTGGGTCTAATTTGAGTTGCAAGATTCCACCCGAACAAACATACCTACCTACATTGCAAGTTAAAAGCTGTCGACCCATTGTCCTTGACAAAATTCTTAATAGTAATACTAGCTAACCATTCCAGCTTCGCACGGGTACAAATTATGTAGGTACACCTAAACCTTTCAACCACGAATCACTCTGTATTTTGTTGAAAATCGCATGAAAATCCGTTCAGTACCTAAGAAAAGAAGAAAAGAAAGAAAATACGTTTATTTACGGTAAACATGACGCAAAAAACAGAGAAACACAAAAACAAAGAAAAACTGGGGGAAAAAATGCGTCACATCCACGCAAAACGGCCATCGCTCAGCTTAAGTGCCATGACCCCATGCAAGACAGAGCCCCAGCGCTGGTTTTCAGCGACAGCCGGCGCCGACGTCATGACGTCGACCGGTGCAGAAAACAATGAGTAAAACTTCTAAATATTATACAGCGTGTACCTATTTTTTTAATTTATCGCGAACAGACGTTAATTAAAAGTTATTGTTTAAAAGGTTAAAATAATGGTTTGTTTTATCGAACAAGTCGTAACTCGATTTCTTCTAAAAAAATATATTATTATTTTACTTAAAAACTGTTTGATGGTTATCATTTTCACATATCATTATTATAAATAAGCTCATACTCAAGACTTAAGGTTTATTTTTTTTTCTATGTTTAGTTCTTTTTTGTTGGTTTAATTTTTTTTTTATGTTTTCTTAAGATTTTTTGTGGCCCATATCATCTTTTTATATCTAACTACTAATTGTTTAGGAAAGGTATGGTTTCCATCATCATCTCAGCTTCATGATTTGTGATTATTCCTAAACGTAAATACTTGAATAGTAAACAGAAACACTATTTGTGTCCACAATTTTCGAGGGTTTCTCTCAATTTTATCAGGATCCCATCATCTTGACATGGGACCACCCTTGAGGTATACCCTATTTAACAAAAAAATAATCATCAAAATATGTTCATAACGAAGTGAGGGCTGTTCATATGTTAATAACCTCCTCTTTTTTTTGTCTGTTAAAAACAAAGATATTTTTTTCAAATAAATGGATTTTCATTTGTGTATTGATTCTAAAAATCATCAGATGATGTTTTTTACTTGGCGACTGGCGTTGGCAAAATCTATTATTATTATTTTAAATGAGTGAAGTGCGTCCCACAGACTCCACAAAGCACTAAGTAATATAATAGGTGCGTCCTCAACAGCTATAACAACAACATGACTAATTATGAATAATTGAATATCAAAGCGTACAGTGCAAAGTGAAATTATGGTGTATGCTCCAGGGTAGCCCTCGAAATTCAAATTTTCTTACGTTTTTTGCAATTTGCAGATCAGTGTCAGGTTGTATCTTGGTCAAAATTGGATTCGCGGCCGTAGCAAGAATGTATTTATAGAATTTTAATCATAAAAATCATCAATACAAGTATTTCAGTTAAATTGATGTCAAATGTAAGTATTTCATGAAATCATGACATTTTTCATAAATTCTAATTGAGAGAGTTGTATTGATGATTTGAATGATTATAATTTTACAGATACATACTTGCTACGACCGCGAATCAAATTTTATGGGATCGCTTTGCGCATCGTACACTTATGACAAATAAAACGCACACCCGTTTATTATTTATTTTTTATAAGTTACCTACGTAATTTCTTACTGGTTCTATGGTTGAAAGAAACAGATGTGTTCGTAGCCTCCGGTGTTCTTTTTTGAACTTGTTTTAATTTCTGACTCCTTCTTCAATCTCCTTTTTCATAAAACAGTTTACATGGTAAATGGTGGTCATGGTGGTGGTGGTATGGTGGTTTTCTGGCTTGTCTATTTAAAACAGTGTTTTACCTTGGCATCTTATACCTACCTAAAAAGAATACTATGTCACATAGGACCAAGGCAGCTTTCAACTGGTAAAAGAATTTTTGAAATATGTCCAGTATATTTGGAGCCTATTGAATACAAACAAACAAACAATCAAATCTTTCCTCTGTATAATATTAGTGTAGATAAAAACTTTATTTATAGTACATTTCGATACAAGTACAAATAAAATAATTGAATCAAAAATAGTTTTGCTATAATTACAAACTGACATTAATTATTTTTTTCCCCGCTTTGCTTTCGATAAATATCACCTTTTATTATAATTACAAAGGTCTAATTAATAAAAATCACATAAAATATTCGAGCTCTACCTTACCAGATAAATTAAAATGATGCAGTTTAAAAATTGGTGTCAATTAAATTGGCCGGAATTGTACTCGTCGTCGTGAGGTACGTAAACAAGAGTATAGAACAAATCCCGAGTGACGGCTATGACGCGATGCGCTACGGTCCAATCACGGCACTTTCGCCGCCCCACGCCTCACTTCATACCACCAAAGGGACCCAATAACTCACTTTTGCGCAGGTGAAGGTCAGCGCTCAAGAATCGTGCCGATGATTGTACGCATCTAGAAACACCACCGCGTACTTACGCTGCGATCGTGCGACGGACGCCATAATTTGTCGTAACGTTAACTATCCAGACTTATAGTGTTTATTGTGCTGTTACCAATATATATTGTTTTACCGAATTCGTTTAGTTCCTACTGAAGAAATAAAATACCCCCTTATAAATTGCGCCCAACTCGTGTCACGCACTGCGTATCCGTACGGCAAATACCTACCTACGAATCGGAAAAATAACGGACGCGTGTGTACGAAATCCACGCGAACTGTGTTCAACGTTCTACTTCTACCTAGTCACGGATCGAGTAATTTGTGTACCTACTGGACTATACTGCCGTTACCTATTCACCGTTTGCGTCCATCACCGAGTGTTATCTTCGAGAAAATGCCGCCGAAAAAACGCCACGCGCGCGCAAACGATTAGGAAAACAGTGGTTCCAGTAGGTAGCGATGACAAAAGCCACGCGGTAGCTAAAATTGTGCTCATTTACAAAAGAGTGCGCAAGTGTATCCGATGACTACGCCCTTCGAGGTCTACCTATGTTACGGAGACGACGCAGTGAAATCTACCGTGGAAACCTGGGACGAAGCGATACGAGGACTTCGATTCATGTTTGCGGCCCGCGCCCCGCCCACCGGATCCTTCGAGAAATATTCGCGCACGAACAAAGTGATAACGATAGTGTCGATGCCTTTATATAGTGAGTGGCAGAAATGTCGCGTGTACAAAGAAAAAGAAAGAAAGAAACAATATTTATTTGTACCTCACAACAAGAACTTAGTAACTATAAATACTAAAAAAAAAACGACTGCGAGGCCAAAAAGGCTCCTAACTACCAAGCTACAAGCTACCAGATGTTATGCAAGTAGTTATATTTTACGACCTTTTACACCGTAAGTTCCGTAAAAGAGTGTCACGATATTATTAGGTACCTATGTAGTGTTTAAGTTTTTTTTCTTACTATTTTCAGAAAATGAAATGGCTGCATGTGCGTTATTATTATTAGATAATGTGCAAGTGACGGCATTAACTCCCGCGTTGTGACCGCACACAAAATTCAAAAAAGTTATTCCAAAAAGGAAGAGGAAAAGTTAACAGACAGTCTCAGTAAGTCTCAAAAGATAATATTTTCTGAGTTTGTTTTGTTTTCACGATCATCAGTATCTGTGTCTTTTTCACGGGGCCAATTTGTAAGTAGATTTATAGGGTTCCGTACCCGAAGGGTCCAAACTGAGCCCTATTGCTGTCACTCACGTGTCCGTCTGTCTGTCTGTCCGTCGACTGTCACAAAATTTTGTTCCGAAGAATTTTTTAACATCCCATTGACCTATGAACTTGTTTGGTGATAATGTTTATTATTACGTATATTTTACTAACAAATACCAAAATATTGATTTCCCTCATGGTACGTAACCTTAAATCTGCAAAGACCACGCACTTGGCTGGTTTTTTTTATTTGTACTACAAAATCACCAATACCAGTCTCCTGAATGGTACACATGATAAAATCAAGCCACTGTGTATTTTTAACCAACCACACAACACTTTTTAGTTATTTTATACATACCTATAAGACTATGAATGACATGTTTTTATTTTTGGGGTCTTGTTCGCTCTTAGCAACTACCATAGATGGTCAATTGCAACATGATCAAGAAAAGACCTATGTCTTTGGACAGGAGAACAATATAGAAATATATTAGTACAAGCAATTTCCATGGAAATCCTTAGACATGATCCCAAGGCAAATGTAACAGCAAAAACTTATTTAAGTTGGCTTAACTTAATAAGTAAGTAAGCTTTGGCACTTTTAATGCACTTCACGTCTTATGTTTTAATGCTTTGTTGGTATTTTTCTTTTCAGAATGGTTATTTCCTTCAAAAATCTACACTGTTATTACATCAAACCAAAAACTGATACAAAACGAGCTCACGGCCAATACTATGACGCAGTGGCAAATTTAAAAGACAAGTATAGACGCTCTCAACCGAACACTCCATCTGCCTTGTGTGCAAAACAGTGGCAAAGAACCAACCAGAAACATGTTCTCTCAAATGAAAATGAGAATTATATACAAAAAATCCCGTTTATAGCGCTCGTGTGGACATGAATTGGTAAATTTTTCTTTCACTGTTAAGAGTGTCTATTACCTTAGTCGTAAACTTATAAGGTTTCGCAACTGCATGTCTTAATTTCAGGTGACTGCTGACTTCAATCACTGCTATCCTTAAAATTAACATTAATTGGATAAACTAATGCTGCAAATTACTCAAGCATCTAAAACCTTATCAAGATGATCACCATTTAAAGAAGAACTACATAAACTTGCACAAGGTGAGTTTGCTATATTCATACTTTCATAGGTATTGCCATTATGTTATACTGTATTTTTCTGCAGGTATGTCACAGTCAACTAGTTGAATCAGCCAGTTATTTGGATGTCTAGTCAGTTAATTGGTCGGGGCCCTGCCAATTTCAAAGTCAACACATACCTAAACATAACAAATAAAAATAATTATACTTCTTTGGCTTAACAAGATAAAATACCAAACTGTCAACTGTCATGATTTTTGTGTGTGCATAAATAAATAAAGTTTACAAAAGGATAACAATAATTCTTCATGAACCACAGACCATAGCTAACTTCAGGGTATCGGTTCTAGCTAACTTCAGGCTGTAGGTTTGATGTCAGATTAGCAATCGGCACCCCCAAAAACTAATTTACACGATGCCCATATCGAATGTTTGAGAAAAAACAAGATAAAAAACCAAACTGTCTCAAATTTTACAAAAGGAAAACAATCATTCTTCATGAACTACAGACCATAGCTAACTTCAGGGTGGATCGGTTCTTGCTAACTTCAACCTGTGAATTTTGTGTCATAGTGATGCGCGCGCATCTTAAATATACTCTTCAAAAATTGACAGCAAATCAACCGCGTTTGCTGCTATCGTATGTCTATGAATTGTTAACACAGTTTAATGGCGAACAACAACAAAAAAATAAAAAACTTAAAAAAAAAAAAATAGAACCTTCTTCCAAAATAAGTGCAAAATAACTTTAATCTCTCGAATTCCCAATCCTTCGACTTGTATCACATGCTTTCTAAAATCAAAATCCCCTTTCCTATTCTCTTCTGACTAACTTCTCTCCTAAACTTATTCAACTTCTATCAAAATTTTTAAACGACAACGACATCACTATGTAGCAGTGTGTGTGATAACTTCTTACGTGCGTACATAAGTTCACACACACTTTTTTTTTTAAGTGAAAACTTTTATAGGCGCGTTGGGCATTTTTGAGATGGGAAAAAACTATTGAACTCGCGCGTCACCGTCACCGACCTTCGTAGCTCTCGTAGCTGATTGTTTTTTTTTTATTAATTTAGATCGTATGGATCTTTCTACGTAAACTATTAAACTCGCGCATCACCATCACTGACCGTCGTAGCACCCGTAGCTATTTTTTTTTACGAATTTAGATGGTATGGATCTTTCTACGGGGTTTTTTAAAGGGAGCCCAAATTTTGATTATTTTTGCGATCGGTTTTACCGTTTTCGAGATATTTGTGATTTTATATCTTAAGGCGCGGTATTACCTCAATGGTCAAAAAAATTGGTTTCTTGCATAGGCGAGTATGACGTAATGCAATGAAAATATCCTTTGCAAGAAATACAGTGGATAGAGAAGGGTTTAAAGAAAAATTGTAACCGAATAGAATAGTAAAAAATAGTTTGATATTCCCAATAAATAATTTGGAAATTGCTAAACAAAAATAAACTTTGGCGTCGAACATCTCTGTATTTTCAGCGATAACAATATAATTTTTTTAAGAATTGAATAGAATTAGCATTTTATTAAAACTTTGACCGAACAATTATTTAATTTACTGTGTATATTCTGCATAATCTAAAGAAAACCCGTAAAATAAATGCCTATCCGCATCGTCAACACAACTATTATGTTCAATTCTCAACCTTATTTGAAGCTATCTCAAATCGTAGTCAGTCCGCGCCAAGCCCCATCTATCATCAATTTTCTTTTAACTTGAAGTTTTGAATCACTTGGCTGAGTCTTGGTCAGTCATCTTCAAAGGGCTGACTTTCAACATGTCAGGTTGTTAAACGTTGAGTGATCCTAGTTGAATTAACTATCTGCTTAGCCATTTAATTGAATTAATTTTACGCGTTGCGTTTAATAAACGGCCTAAGCATCCTATTGAATGGCAAATTCAACCAGATGGGTGCGACATAGATACAACATACATTTCCAGACACTTAAAGATATCAGTAAAATTCATTCAATTGTCCACCTCGATGATAAAAAATGATGGTCACTAATTTTCGTTCTTGTTGCTTGACAGATAAAGATCCTGAAACGATTATTCTCGTTGTATTACTCCTTATGCCGCACATCATTGGACCAGTTCACTTAAAAAGGAAGAGAATATCTGCTGCATGAGTGTGTCAAAGTTTTATTTTACACTTTGAAGAGAAAAGGAAGCGCCACAGGTTCGAACAATATTACTATGCAGAAGACAATTGTTTCCGTAGACATCCTTTCGTAGACATCACGGTTGTTAGCATTCTAGTTTCATTCTTTTCTAGAAGTGAAAGCTTGTATATGGCCCAGATTTCAACAAAAACAAAATTTTAATTTTTTTTTGGCTGTAAGTTTCCAAATAAAATAAATAATATATAATATATTCCACAACTATCACACAACGCCATCTAGTCCCAAGCTAAGCAGAGCTTGTGTTATGGGTACTAGACAACTGATAAACATACTTATATATTTCTAAATACATACAAGATAAATTACACCCAGACACAGAACAAATGATTGTGTTCATTACACAAACATTTGTCCTGGGTGGGAATCGAACCCACGACCTCCGGCATAGCAGTCAGGGTCACTAACCACTAGACCAACAGGCCAGTCAGTTGATAAATAAAAACATAATGAACTTTTTAGGGTTCAGGTCACCAAAATTCTTTCAAAAATCGATATTTATAGAATAAATTAAAAATATTTTTAATGAAAGTACTACATCTAGAGTAAATCTTATTAAAATTATTTATTAGAATTAAACTTTTGTTTAATCAAAAAAGCTAACTAACGATTAACTTTATGGCTATAGTACTTTAATTTAACATATTTTGTTTATTTAACCAGATTTGTTCTTTAAATATCGAGCTCGATATATTGCAAAAATACTGCTTTTCGCAGAATTTTGTAAAATGGCTCTTAAGACACTAGGAGGTTTATCTCATTAGGTCTGCTAGCAGTTTATCTGGTTAAAGTTAAAAGAGTAATGTGCATTACCCGGGCAAAATGTTGTGCTTTAGAGAGGTGAGACTATAACAAATAATTAGTGTATCATGAGGAGCAATTTGATTACTAATATCAAAATTTGTGTGAATTTTAGTTTTAAGGTTATTTGAGAAAACCAGATTTTGCTGGCGTAACGTTTGAAACATTATCCTGGCAAAATCGTTTTTCAAAAAATCGTTTCAGCCCGAAACCAAATACATGAAAAATAGCTTTTGTTGCGTGGTAAATGTTTGTAAATAGCAAAATTTGTGTGCTATGGTTCTTAAGTTATTTAAGATTTTGCTGGGGTAACGTTTTGGGATTCGCTGGTAGCGATGAAATACGCTATTGCCAAAACATTAAAAGAAAAATGGCATACTTTAAACAAATTAAAATGATTCATGAATATTTGTTCCTGTAAATTTCAGCATTCAATTACGGTTATAATGAAAGTTATATCAAAAACAAGAATCTGTCAGAAATTCTTTAATAAGCCGACCAAATTGAAAAGTTAGCAGCTTAGTGTCCGATGTTCTGTACAGTTAAGCAAAAAAACTTTATTCGTGAAGCCGAATTTTTTAATTTGATAAGTGCAGTTACCATTACACAATTTCTCTTAGTTTTCTGTTTTATTAATTGAAATCATGTTAATTAATAGTAGTTTAAAACAATTTAATTGATCACAATTACTTAAAGTCAAAGTAACTTTAAAAAGGTTAGTAATAACCTGAGTAAATAAATTAATAGTGTGATTTGAAATCAATACAAATATATATATGTATATACAGAGTGGTGATGACAATACGACATTAAATTAAACCTCGCATACCTCAAGACGTTCTCAGTCTACATACAAAAAATCATTTGAATATATCCAGTAGTTTAGTAACAGGAAATTATTTTCGATTTTTAACATTTGCTACATGATGTATCTGATAATAGGGAAACACTGTCAGGTTAACGACCCACATCGGTATAAACATCAAAACATTAAAGCCACGTTGCCAACTCGCTACTTTAACACTTTCGCCAAATTAGTATTTTCATCTGATTTAGTGAAAATTATACCTTAACTCTGAGTAACAAGAGTCATAAAGCGTGTCATCAGAGTTGGATAAGAAAGTAACGAATGCGGAAATTGCAATGCACTCATAATATTAATAAAAAATTTAGTGTGTGCGAAAGAGATAAATCTAGTTTCGTTTGTTACTTCGCTTTCTTGAAGAAATTTGCTACAACAAATTTATGTTAGTGTGTTGCCGGCCGCCGCGATCCTGTGACGAGTCACGCGTCCTCAGATGCCGCTAACTTTCGTTCGCGCCGCGCGCGGGCGCCTTTGATGAGGGACTTCCCCGCCGCTCGTGTTTAAATTTGTAAATTCATTTACGACTGTATTAGTGCGAAATTGGACGCTTTATTTTAGTGACAGGACACGTAACGTTTTAGGTATTTAGTTAAACAGTGAGTGAATTGTGCGAAATTAGACGCTTAGTTTTTATTGTTTTCGTGTTTTTTTTTTTTAATAATCATGCCGCGCTACAGTTACACAGCTTCGGAGTACACCGACATGATTTTAATTTATGGGGAGTGTCAAAGAAACGCCGCTTTGGCTATACGGACATACCGAGAGAGGTTTGGAAACACTCGATTTTGTCCGACCAACGGGCGCACCATTGTCCAAGCTGTCCAGAGGATGCGAGAAAATCGATCCTTAATCCCGCATGTGGATAGTGCTCCTCCACGTGTAAGAGTGACCCTTGAGGAACGAATTTTAAATTATTTTGAACGCAACCCAACGTGTAGTTCGCGAAGGGCAGGTCGACATTTTCGTGTTGACCATACAACTATTCTTAAAGTTTTAAAACGCGACAAACGGAAGCCGTATAAATACAAGAAATTGCATGCATTGTTACCTAGAGACAAACCAGTTAGGGAAAACTTCTGTCGCTGGATTGAAAACAAACATTTCGAGAATCCGGATTTCTTGTACAATGTGATGTGGACTGATGAAAGTACATTTACAAGGAACGGTTTATGGAACAGACAGAATCTTCGTTACTGGAGCCGCGTGAATCCGCGTCTAGGACGGGAGACTTCGCACCAGTACAGATTTACTGTGAATGTTTGGGCTGGCATTCATAGAAATACTATTATCGGTCCGGTTTTCATTGATGGAAATTTAAATGCTGAAAAGTTTTTAGAACTCCTCAATGGACCTGTTTGCGAGTACACGGATGAGCTTTCGGTAACTGCGTTCAGGCAGATGTGGTACCAATTAGACGGAGCACCAGCTCATTCAGTGGTGTCTGCTAGAGAGCGTTTGTCTCAAATGTTCGGACAGCAGTGGATTGGCCGTTATGGACCAACGCGTTGGCCAGCCAGGTCCCCCGACCTTACACCACTGGATTTTTTCTTGTGGGGTCATATCAAAAATGAAGTGTACTCAACAGCTGTTGATACTGTTGATGATTTAAAAGATAGAATAATCATATCTTTTAATAAATTAAAACACATGGCTGCGAATGGGGACCTTTTGTCAGACGTTAGAAATAACCTTTTACGTCGGTGCAATTTGTGTATTCGAATTCATGGCGGCCATATTGAAAAACGAAAAATTTAGTGACTTTCATACCTACATCCTGATCGTGATTAATAATTTGATTAATAAATAACACGCCGTTGAGAGATGCCTGATTATTTGGTTAATAATCTGTGATTCAGTGTAATTTTACTGAGCATTAATCCATAATTAAAAGCCAAAAGATCAAGTCGCTACAGGACCGCGCGTTGTTGCCGCTCTTACGACAGGTTAGTGAAGTAATATTTATAAATGGTGTTCTATTTCGTTTCTAGTTTTATGCCATTTAGTTTGTTTGAAATTTTTATTTTTTTATTTTCGATGTTAGGATTTTTTTGATAGCTTAAACTTATTCTTATGAACTAGTATTGTCTGTGTTTTCATTTATTGTCGTATTGTCTTCTCCACCCTGTATATACTTTTAGTTATTTAGCATTATAATTAGTTATATAGCAACGCCACGCTAAACTTTATAACGTTCTCGATGCTAGTCAGAGCAGCGCGCATCGCTGCGTGCGGTGCAACAGCTACATGCGTTTTCTTACTTACTCTTTATCTGTGAGTAGTTAAGTACGCTATGATTTTATACAATTGTTACAGGATAGACACAATACCGGCCCTCATAACGACAAGAAAGATAGACAAAACGATAATACCTATTTCGTTAAATTTATCATTGAATATCCTTTAAGGTCTTCGCACATTACGCCGACGCAACGCCTACTCCATTCTATCTCAACTCACACTGTTGCATTGAAATGTGGGCTTTATGTAGTGTCACTTAAGTGGATTCAACATTAAGTTTAAAGAAGTGACGACGCGTTGACGATGCGTGGTTCATGCGTTGATCACCTGTGACAGTCACATGTAATGTTGAAATATCCACTCTAAGTAACACGTGCATCATCAGCTTTTTTAATGTCCCCACTGCTGGGGCACAGGCCTCCTCTCTGTGACAGGGTATGGGCCGTAATCCACCACGCGGGCCCAATGTGGATTGGTGGATGTCACATGTCTTCATTTTTTTTGTTCTTGGACATGCCGGTTTCCTCACGATGTTTTCCTTCACTGTTTTGGGAGCACTGGTGAAAAAATAATTTACACAAAGTAAAGCACCTGCCTGAGTTTGAAATCGCGACCTACAATTTGTAAGTCGCGGCCAATACCACTCACTGGGCCACCACTGCTCACCACGTTAACTTAGTTACGCCGCGTTAAATTAGTAACACGTTACAAAGCTCATATTTAAATGCCATACTGTGAATCCAGGTGGAATGTAGCCCACCAACTTACCCAGGATATTCGTACCTATCTACCTCTTAAGGAAAATTGGACAAACTATTACATTGTATTTTAAGTTTTAAACATTGGTACTAACAGAAAAGTATTATGTATCCAAATATTGAAATTAAGTAAATACTCCACTTATGATTTTTCTTTAAAAACGTTAATGCTTAGGCAAAGCAATACATATAATTTATATAGGATTGATTTTTAAATCAAAATAATGAATTTTACCTTTTTATTATTTTTACTACTCCGACCAGTAAACTCTTGTATGCAACTGTACTAGCAAAACATCAATATTATGACGTTCATTTAAGATGATTGCGCTTACGTATGGTGCGATCGCTTTTAAGTTATCTTTTCAATTTGGTCGGCTTATTAGAGAATTTATAACATATTCTTGTTTTGATATAACTTTCATTATAGCCGTAATTGAATGCTGAAATTCACAGAAACGAATTTTCATGAATCATTTTATTTGTTTAAAGTATACCATGTTTCTTTATGTTTTGGGAACTGCGTATTTCATCGCTAGAGTACGATCAGTCTCAAATCAATCAAATTTGTTTCTATCTTCTTATCGTGTAAAGTTACAAAATCTAAAATTCCTGACGTTATAAGCGTCTACCACGGGTATATTATTTGATTATAAGTGTTTTTGTTTACTTGCAAATCCGTTTTTCTGATTTTTGAAACCATTTAATTACATTGGTTTACGTCAACCAAATCAAAAAGTAATGTTTAAACAAATTAAGGTTTCTTATTGTTATTTTTTTTCAAACTTCTGCGTTGAGCCGTTTTCGAGATCTGGGTAATCCCAAAACGTTACCGCAGCAAAATCTTAATTCTATTTACAAACATTTAACACGCAACAAAAGCTATATTCATGTATTTGGTTCCGGGCTGAAACGAATTTTTGAAAAACGATTTTACCAGGGTAATTTTTCAACGTTACTCCAGCAAATCTGTTTTTCTCAAATAACTTTAAAACTACAGTATTCACACAAATTTTGATATCAGTAAACAAATTGTTCCTCATGGTACACTAATTATTTGTTATAGTCTCACCTCTCTAAAGCACAACATTTTGCCCCGTTAATGCACACAAAATATTAATAATTTGCAGTTGTTGAGCACAGTGTTATCATATTATATTGTGTTGGCATTTTATTTGAATTTAGTGTAGGTGGATATTTAATTTATAGCAGACTAATTTCAGTAGCAATTACCCCAGACTCAAACCATAGTTCGATTTTTCTTCAAAAGGTGTTTCAGAACAAAACTGTTTTGAATTTGTTTAATTAGAAACATTTTCAATATTATATTGTTTAACTATCGTTTTAATTCTAAATGTTGTACTTAAATTTTTGACTGTCGTAATATTAATAATAATAAGTTTATTTCACAATAACCTAGCACTTTGCACTGTATACATTCTTTGAAAATAATATTTACATAATGATGAAATAGTAGACTATCTTTTAAACTAGGACTAGCCTGTATTTTAAAAGATAGGGTTCAGCCAAATGGATTCTGTTAATATTCACAACCTAAAACAAGTGTAAACAGTGTCACTGATTAGTAATCTGTACAGAAAAATACAAAATTTAAAAATAAAATATTAACAAAAAGTGATCCTAAGTAACACAAAAAGTGTAAAAGACAGCAGACATGCATGTGTATGTATGTATGTGTAGGCGTGTGTGGGTGTCATGAGTACAATCACGTGTTTAAGTATCGGTCACTAATAACCAGTCATCCTATATAGCTGTGTGTGTGGGAAAGGCAAGTGATTCCGTTAATGTAATAAATATGTAGTAATTGGATATAAAGTGTGATTACAACAAAGGTTTTAAATTAAATTTTAGATATAAAAAGGTTTGTGGTAAACATAAGAATTTTACAAGTTTAATATGTGTGATTGTTTTATAATAAATATCGTAAATAAAATATTTTTTTAAATTTATTTCACGTCACCTGCTACTCTACACATACAGTACTCGCTACTGTAAGTGCACAGTTACAGGTAATGTGAAGGATAATACTTTTTAATGTGCATGCTCAGTAGTGAGTACGGTTAGTGGCCAGTTACAAGAACGTGAAGGACAGTACTTTTTAATGTGCATGCACATTAAAAAGTACTGTCCTTCACGTTACCTTTTACTGTGAAATTCATTATCCGCTACTGCGCATGCACATTTAAAAGTACTGTGCATGCACATTAAAAAGTACTGTCCTCCACGTTACTTTTAACTGTTCATGCACATTAAAAAGTACTGTCCTTCACGTTACCTTTAACTGTGCATGCACATTAAAAAGTACTGTCCTTCACGTTACCTTTTCGTTACCTTTAACTGTTCATGCACATTAAAAAGTACTGTCCTTCACGTTACCTTTAACTGTGCATGCACATTAAAAAGTACTGTCCTTCACGTTACCTTTTACTGTGGAATTCATTATCCGCTACTGCGCATGCACATTTAAAAGTACTGTGCATGCACATTGAAAAGTACTGTCCTTCACGTTACCTTTAACTGTGCAAGCACATTAAAAAGTACTGTCCTTCACGTTACCTTTTACTGTGGAATTCATTATCCGCTACTGCGCATGCACATTTAAAAGTACTGTGCATGCACACTGAAAAGTACTGTCCTTCACGTTACCTTTAACTGTGCAAGCACATTAAAAAGTACTGTCCTTCACGTTACTTTTAACTGTGCATGTACATTAAAAAGTACTGTCCTTCACGTTACCATTTACTGTGAAAGTCATAATCCGCTACTGTCTATGCACATTAACAAGTACTGTCCTTCACGTTACCTTTAATTGTGCATGCACATTAAATAGTACTGTCCTTCACGTTAACTTTTACTGTGAAATTCATTATTCGCTACTGCGCATGCACATTAAAAAGTACTGTCCTTTACGTTACATTTAACTGTGAAATTCATTACCGGCTACTGCGGATGCACATTAAAAAGTACTGTCTTTCACGTTACCTTTAACTGGGCACTTACAGTACCCGCTACTGTGTATTCACATTATTTTTAACTGTTTTAAACATTTCATTTATTAACTGTTTTATACAGTAATTTTTTACTGTTTTAAACAGTATTTTTTTTATTGTTTTACACAGTACTAAATTTTACTGTTATAAACGGTTATTTTTTTTACTGTTTTAAACAGTACATTTTTTTACTGTTTTAAACAGTAAATTTTTTTACTGTTTTAAACAGTACATTTTTTTACTGTTTTAAACAGTACATTTTTTTACTGTTTTAAACAGTACATTTTTTACTGTTTTAAACAGTACATTTTTTTACTGTTTTAAACAGTACATTTTTTACTGTTTTAAACAGTACATTTTTTTACTGTTTTAAACAGTACATTTTTTTACTGTTTTAAACAGTACATTTTTTACTGTTTTAATCAGTACAATTTTTTATTGTTTTAATCATTACAATTTTTTACTGATTTAATCAGTACTATATTTTACTGTTCTGAACAGTTGCATTTTTTACTGTTTTTAACAATTTTATTTTGTGACCCATAAAACAGTAATAAATTAATCCACATGAAACATTAAAATTTACCGTCATGACGGTAGCATTTTGCCACAAGCTTTAACTGTTTTCGGATCAGTAAAAAATACTGTTTTGAACGATAGGCTCATATGGAACTGTTAAAAGCAGTTCAGAGTAATGCTTTTTCATTATTATTTACTGCTTATTTTTTTCAGTGTGGCAGGTGGTCTTTTTATTCCCACTTTTGGAAGTGAGCCTAATATGTGGCCTATTGGTATTTTTTTGGAATTTTGGTACGTCGTTGTTCTTTTATAGCTAAGCAATGCTAAGAATGAAGTTGAATATCGATAATATTATTATAAATATTTGGTATTTTAAAATACGCACTGCGATTTTTTTTGTTCCAGTGCATAGCCGGTACGACCATCACTGCTCTCGCTCTAAAAGACTGATTATAAGTATTATTTATGATGTGATATAGGAATATTATGATTACGAGGTTTTTACAACAACAAAAAAGCAAAAGTGAGTCTGAAGAAAGAAACTAGTCGTAATAAAGTTAAGTGTCGGTTGTAATAATAAAGTGCTGATTGCAAGAACATAAATTAATAAACTCATAACAGTCCTGTTATTAACTTTAGCAAAAATTAACACATACGTATTGCAAACAATTTCGGAATATTTTCGTTAAAATCTCAATCAGTTTAGAAAACGTACAACAAAATTAAATTTATTTTAAAATTACCATTTTCAAGCTAAGTGAACACTCTTAATGGGTCGATAAAAGGTCGCAATTCCAATAAAAAACACTTTCAGATCTGCAAATAAACAATTTGATTATCCAATTTAACTTTACACTTCTTAAAATTTTTAATAGATCTTAACTAGGCGAAATAAAGAATAAAATCGCGTGGATGTTTCTGTATTGATAGGAATATGTAAAGTTGTATCATCAAAAGCACAGAATTACGAAAAAAAACCTGATAGTGCTATTGATATAAAATTTTATGACACATGTATGTTACGAGTACATTTGTGAAATACATGTGTATGTGTGTAGTGTGGCCAGAGCAACGGCGTTTTTGAAATAGGACTTTTCTGGTAGCTATAGGTGCCTTTAACTGAACCACTTTTTGACTTAACCACTCTTATGACCGAGCCGCTTTTTAGAATAAGTGGCTTTTTTGACTTAACCAATTTTGACTTACGCGTGCCTATTAAAAGTAAAAAAAAAACGCTTTTTTGATTATGCCGCTTTTGTGACTTAGCTGCGTTTTTAAGGTTCCGTACCCGAAGAGTCACAACGGAGCCCTATTGCTGTCACTCACGTGTCCGTCTGTTCGTCGTCTGTCATAAAAAATTAAAAAAAAAAACCAAAACAAATCTTTCAGTTAGTATTGATGTCAAATGTAGTAGTATTTCATGAAATCATGACATTTGGCATCAATTATAACTGAGCGAGCTGTATTGATGATTTTAATGATTACAGTTCTGTAAATACGTACTTGATACGGCTGCGAATCATATTTTGACCAATATACAACCTGATACTGAGCTGCGAATTGCAAAAAAACGTAAGAAAATTTGAATTTCGCGGGCTAACCTGGAGCTTTCACCTTAAGGCCCTACTACTGGCCAAGTGGCATCCAAAACTGCCCAGATGATGAGGATTTGCCCAGGGTTTGAGGATAAATTCGAAACAGAGTTACCTCGCCCCTGGGCACTCAGGGCAGGGAAGGAACAGGGGTGGGTTTTAGCCAGTAAGAGTCTGACACGCCCTCGCGCTCCACCCTAGAGCTGTTGACATCTTCATTGGATGATTTCCCACCCCACAAAAAAAAAAGCATAGCATAGAAAATAAATATTAAAGAATCCTATGTACGTTAGTTACAAAGAGGATAAAGTATTTTAACGTTGTTAAAACCGGACTCAACATGTTTCGTATCCAAAGTTTTGCATAATATTTTGGACACAAGAAACATTGTGACGTAGGATTCTTTAATATTTATTTTTGCTATGCTATGATTTTTTATTCAATGAGAGCGCCACTTGGCGGGTAGTAGACCCTTAATAAATAACACACATGTCAAATTGGTGTATGATGGCAGAAGTGTTAACAACAAGACGGAAACAGCTCAAATTAAACAAAGTCTAATCATCACTGGTTTGACAGGAGCAGTTACATCAATATTTACTATACGTGATAGTAATATTAATGATAAGTTTTATTTATAAAACAAGGAGGCTTGCGGTTGGAATGTTTGCTTGAAAATCGAACAGTGCTTGACCATGAGAGGCGTTAGCTAACTGACAGGCCCGTATGTAATCACAATGACATTAGTAGTTACCTACTTAAGTTGAGATGTTTAATAATAGACTTAAAAAACTCGAACATACTAGCAACATTTCTGTTCGCTTATCTACAGATAGTAGTACTTATCTAAAAGCTTACAAATAATCTCAACATCGGTTTAGGAAAGAAATTAGCGATATGTCACAAAAAATGGGAAACTAAAAAACTCTTCGGAACAAAATTATGTGACAGACGACGGACAGATGGACACGTGAGTGAAAGCAATAGGGCTCAGTTTGGACCCTTCGGATACGGAACCCTAAAAATCGAAATCAAGTGATGTGCAACTGGCTGGTGAAAATTCTTTTGACTTAATAGAAATAATTTTCGTTCCATAAACTGGGTTTCACTGTGCAGCCCTAAGGTGCTACGCAGATAGTCATTCTTTTTTTTTTAAATAAACGTTACCCCACACTAGGAATTACTCCTGTATCGTGGGTGCACTTACAAACATTCAAACTCACAAACAAAAGATACCCAGACCCGAAATAACTATATGTAGGTTATACAAATATCTATTCCGTCCTGGAATCGAATTCGCGACACGCAGTGCAGCAGCGAATCGCTCAACCACTGCACCAACCGTGCCATCGTGCTATTATTTAAGATTGCAGTTCTACGCTTAAGGGTCTACTAACGGCCAAGTGGCGCCCTCACTGAATAAAAAATCGTAGCATAGCATAGAAAATAAATATTAAAGAATCAACGTCACGTTTGTTACAAAGAGGATAAAGTATTTTTACGTCGTTACTCTTTTTCGTTAGGTCTTAGAATGTTTCGTATCCAAAGTACTATACTACTACAAAAAAGAGTCAGAAACGGCCGTTTTTGGTACTTTTGCCTACTACGTTTGATTCTTTAATATTTATTTTTTATGCTATGCTACGATTTTTTATACAATGAGGGCGTCACTTGCCCGGTAGTAGAGCCTTAATTTTCGATGCTATTAGCTTTAATTTCAAATACACAGACCCAGGCAGCGACCTACGTACTTCAAGAGTTTCAAAATGGTTAAGTCCAAATCAAAGAAATAAAATGTGCAAGTAACAATCGCGAATTTCGTACCCACACAATGGATCCTCAAGCGTTACTTGCGATGCTTTCAAACTTGCCAACTCTAAGGTCACGAGTGTGCGTGCAAAATCCGCGCATTTCGTACTATAACGAGCTTTTAATTCGTGTGTAATTATGTTAGCAGTTCGTTGCGAAAATGTTACAGTAGATCAATTCGTCTCAGGTATAACAAATAATTCGCAATCCGCAATCATATGATGACAACTAAATTAGGTGCATTAAAAAGACTACCAAACTTCTGACTAGTAATTTTATTGAGTGATATTTATTTAAAGTTCATGTACAATAGTGGTACATATGCAGACTCCATGCAGCAAAGCATTGTCTACATCTGATATATTTTGTGCTAAGACTCTTTACTAATCTAATTTGCATGCTGTTATAAGCACTAAAGGCAATACAGGTTATACTTTGGGATGTATTGCGTTTCAAAGTCATGTTTTAAGGCTCAGTAAAATTTGGGAGGTTACACCTATCAGAAGAAAAAGTCGCATTCGCGGTTATAAAATGTGCAAGTAGCAATTTATTACCATGGCTGTTACAAAT
This sequence comes from Polia nebulosa, assembly GCA_951329385.1. NCBI lineage: Eukaryota > Metazoa > Arthropoda > Insecta > Lepidoptera > Noctuidae > Polia > Polia nebulosa. Next base: position 963,099 of record OX589611.1, on the reverse strand, counting down.
GTTACCAAGTTCGTGGATGGCAAGAAAAATAAATCGTTTGTGGCAAGTACCTTCTGAGTTCAACACAAAGTAGTGATTTGGCGACCTTGCGCGATATGCGATAAGCAAAACGAAGGCTAAGTATAATAGTGGAGCTGTTGGATAAACTTAATGCTGTTAGGGTCAGCCCACACCAACTAACATTGCGCGTTTTAAAGATAGCCATACATTAAAGAACTTAAGTTACTAAACAAAAGCTACACATTTCAGTGAGAATTAATCTAGACTTTTCCCAACTAAGTATGTTACTACTTGAATGCTGACTTCAAGTCTAACCGAATGTAGCTGAGCACATGGAGCTACTGCCTATCGGACTTCCACAGCTCAGTAACTGGATAACACGCAAGCTCTTTGCAAGACTAGTGTAAGATTTTCTGGCTTCTCGAACGACTGTCAAAGACAGCCAGAACCAACGGCTTAACGTGCATTAGTGGCACGGAGGAGCCTCGATATGTTATGAATGATCACCCATCAAATCACTCGGCAAGCGTTGCTAAACCCTGAACAGTGTGGCTGTTTTTTTAAATTAAGTTTAAAACTAAATTGTGTGTCAAATAAACTTCTATATAGTATCGTTATTTTAAAACCTCGTGTCGCATCTCGTGTGAGCAGACCCTAATAGTGTTGCTGTTGGGTAAACTTAATAATGTGAGTTCACTTAAACTTACCCAATGCTCGCTTAATTAAATTAAAAGGTGTTATTTTTTATGTATTATTTTTACTATTGGTAGTCATTTGATTTGTTTGTATGAGTTGATTGAAGTTTGCGTAATGTGTTGGGTATAAATTAATAGCGTATGATGTGATTCATAGATTCGATGATGATGTGTCATTGTTGATGATTGGTGCTGATTTAGAAAAACACGAATTTAAATAAGAATACTATTTTTTTTACTGGTAGGAGAATCTTTTAACTTGTACCAATGTAAAAAAAAACTTACTTTTACTCCATTACCGTTAAGTAAAAAAAACAACGTGAGACGTTGACGCATTACGTGTATTAACGATGCAATGTGCTTCCTAGTCAACATTAGGTATTATGTATTAATGCAAACACAAAATATTCAAAGTAGAGTTAACACCTAGTTTAAGTTACCGACGAAAGTTTCTAATTTTATAGCTCATTTATTTCTATACAACCGGCCTTATTTATAAGAAAATAACATGTTATTAGTTAGTTAATTATTTTTGACATTATTATACTCTGACGTTACTAACTTATTCATTTTTTTTGTGACATTGTATAAGGTATTATTTTGTATTTATGACATGTTACAACGTATTAATTTGCATTTTAACATTTTATAATTTTTTAATCTGAATTTCTGACATTTTATAGGGTATTAATAATGTTTTTGCATTAGACAGGGCACTCATTGCAATTTATGACATTTTTTTGGGTAATAATTGGAATTTATGAGATTGTATAAGGTGTTAATTGTAACTTATGAAATTGTATAGCATATTAATTGGAATCCATGATATAATTATAATTTTACCGATAATTTTGCATGCCTGAATTGGTGCAACACATTGAACTGCGCATTCACATGACATCTGGAAATGTATGATTATGTACTGTGTTGAGCAATAAACATTTGAATTTGAGTTTAAACACTGATTATCGGGTTATTATTTAAAATTTTCTATAATAGTTTTTGAGTTTAGAATCCACTAACCATTACTAAAACTAAGCATATGATTAGCGATTCTTATAAATAAGGCTGCTTATATTTAAGTCTATTCAATAAATAATTAAATCAACAGAAGTTTTATTTGGCTTAGCCATTGGAAATATTGTCAAAACAAAACAATTGAAACTCACCTCATCCTGAAAAGTCCGGTGCAAGCTCTCCTTCGTGTACTTCTGGTCACCTTGCTTCAGGATGGCCGAACATTGCTTTAGCAATGCCAATCTTGTCCTCTCCTTAGCACATTCCACCTCCATTATGGACGGCCGATGTCCAGCGCGAGGGACACCCAGGCAATTCCCGTCATATTGCCCGTTGACTGCCGACAAATGGACAGCAAATTGCCCTTTGAATTGCCCATTTTTGCCCAAATGAGACGTTCCATTCTCGTCTTTCTTATCCAAATCGATTGTTTCAAAATTGGTCGTAATTTCTGGCGTTTTGCCGTTCGCTGCCATGTCTGATTTTTATTGAGTCTGTGGCATTTACATTTTTTCACATATTATTTTTTTTCACTTGACATTCACTTGTTTATTGGTAGTTTGGTTTGCGACTGCTGTTCTATAAGGACAATGAGTTATTGTGTGTTTACTAATGGTAAATTAACTACTCATACAGGGTGTATCGGAACTGGTTGGTCATAATTTTAAGAAACTGCTTTTGCCCACGGCAATAAACAAATTTCTTCAAGGAAGTCATAGTTAAGGCCAAGTGCGTGTCAGACTTAGCACATTCAGGGTTCCGTACAAATTTTTGAAAATTTTAATGGCTTTGCGTCAACAAGATGCTTATAGGTACTGTGAGAATTTGAAGATTGAAAAGTTTGGCTGTAAAATCTGTGTGACAGACGACGGACAGACGGACACGTGAGTGATAGCAATAGGGCTCCGTTTGGATACAGTCAGAGTACAGTCTTCAAATTTTTACAATAAAAGCATCTTGTTGACCCCAAGCCATACAAATAGTCAAAAATACATTTGGTACGGAACCCTAAATATGCAAAGTCCGACACGCACTTAGCCGGTTTATTTTTTGTTTCGACTGTGTCCTTCTCGAAAGAAGTTGTTCATTTTTAATGACAGAAGCAGCATTTTCAATATGAATACCCAAAACCGTTACACCCTGTATAAAATTAGTTTTAAGAATTGTAGGTACGAGGTAATACGGCATGACATCGCTTTTGTATGTCAAACATAATAATAATAATACAATATTGCCAAATGGGAAACCACAATTAATACCAATTATTTAATACAGAATTATGTAACAAACTAACCGTATTTTCCTGTTTCACAAAGTATTTCAGTTTGCGGCAAATCTAATAGTCTAATGAGAAGTCAGTATAAGCAAAATCAACTCAAGATAAATCCACACTGCTTCTCAAATAGCAGGGAGCCTACAAATAGCAGGGAGCGTACAAATAGCAGGGAGCTTACAAATAACAGGGAGTCTACAAATAGCAGGGAGCGTACACATAGCAGGGAGTCTACAAATAGCAGGGAGCGTACAAATAGCAGGGAGCGTACAAATAGCAGGGAGCGTACAAATAGCAGGGAGCCTACAAATAGCAGGGAGCGTACAAATAGCAGGGAGCCTACAAGTAGCAGGGAGCATACAAATAGCAGGGAGCCTACAAATAGCAGGGAGCGTACAAATAGCAGGGAGCCTACAAATAGCAGGAAGCGTACAAATAGCAGGGAGCCTACAAATAACAGGCAGTCTACAAATAGCAGGGAGCCTACAAATAGCAGGGAGCCTACGAGTAGCAGGGAGGCTACAAGTACCAGGAAGGCTACATTTGTAGCCTCCCTGGTACTAGTAGCCTCCAAATAACAGGGGACAGGGAGCCTACAAATAACAGGGAGTCTACAAATAGCAGGGAGGCTACAAATAGCAGGGAGCCTACAAATAGCAGGCAGGCTACAAATAACAGGGAGTCTACAAATAGCAGGGAGGCTACAAATAGCAGGGAGCCTACAAATAGCAAGGAGACTACAAATAGCAGGGAGGCTACAAATAGTGACAATTCTATCAGCGATAACGACTGTCAGTGTCATTGGTGAACACATTTCATACATTTTAGGATTTTCGACAATTGGGTTGATGACTAAAAAAATCTGATTACTCCGTCAGTTAGATTGCCAAAAAATATTGGAGACGTAATTATTCTTTTGTTACTTAGACAATAAATGAATTATCGCTTTTTATATTTCTTATTTCTGACTAACTCCTACTAGCGGCTTTGCCCACGTGAAATTAGCAAATCCCCCATTATAAATAATTGCCTATGTGCCATTTTAAACTATAATCTATCTCTGTGCCATATTTCATCCAGTTCCGTTCAGCCATCCTGGCGTGATTGAGTAATAAACATCCATCTAATTAAAAATGAAAAATAAAAACTTTTTAACAAAAAATAGAACTTCCAAAAAAAGTACATAATAAATTTAATTTTGAAAGTCGGTGTTTCTGGTTTTGTGTCTACGTTTTTGGACACCGACTGCCGAAATTAAAGTTATTTTGCACTTTTTTTGGAAGTCGGTTCTATTTTTAACCGACTTCAAAAAGCAGGAGGTTATCAATTCGGATGTTTGTATTTTTTTCTTTTTTTATGTATGTTCGGGCGTAACTCCGTTATATATTGACGGATTTGCAAAATTCTTTCTTTTTGTTCGAAAGAGGCTTGTTCCGAAATGGTCCCATTTAAATTTCATATAGATCTGATGATGGGTTTCCGAGACAGACAACGGAACTCTTCAAAAATTGACAGCAAATCAACCGCGATTGCTTTGATCGTATGTCTATCAATTGTTAACACAGTTTAATGTGGAACCACAACTAAAAAGTGAAAAAAAAACACTTTTTTACAAAAAAATGGAACCTACTTCCAAAAAAAGTGCAAATAACTTTAATTTCGGAAGTCGGTGTTTCTGGTTTTGTGTCTTCGTTTATTGACACCGACTTCCGAAATTAAAGTTATTTGCACACTTTGAAGACTTCCGTTGTCTGTCTCCGAAATCGATCATCAGATCTATATGAAATTTAAATGGGACCTTTTCGGAACAAAAAAAGAATTTAGCTAATCCGCTAGTTAATATATGACGGAGTTAAGCCCTAACATAAAAAAAAATACAAACAAAGAAAACATTGATAACCTCTTCCTTTTGGAAGCGGTTAAAAAAAATCCCGCGTTGACTCTTACGAATACTCCCGCCGACCCACTTATCATGGCCTAGCATATGAATAGTCTTTTTAGCATTCTCCCGCAGGCTCTGAGAATAAAGAATCACTCATCTGCAGACTGACCGCGTCAAACACAGGCTGTTATGCCTGAGGGCAACGGAAACTAGCCAAATTTATACCTCAGCAGTAAGACGTACTCCCATTACATGATCACCTGTCTGAACAGATATGCATGTAACATTATAATTCGCAAGTAAACCAATTAATCTTGTGCGAAAATAAATGTGTTCGCCCACTTGATTGTCTGATTCATTCGCACAATCGTATCGTATACATCTGTGATTGATTCGACGCCGTGTGACTTGACACTAATTGAATTTATTTTTTGTTGGTTTTTGTTTGGGGGTTCCGTAGGCAAATGAGTTTAAATTTTGAAATTACTTGAAAGTTGAAACTCTTGAAAACAGTTTCAGCTAGGGGTGTTAACTTATTTATCGATATGAAACAAAAAGCTCAACTTATGTTTCCACTTGTCTGGAAATCTTGAGACGTGGTTATTTGATTTACTATGAAGTAGCATAATGATTTTTTTTTCTAACTTTGTTAGCCTCGCGCTTGACCACTATCTCACCTGATGGTAAGCGATGAAGTGGTCGACGATGGACCACGATTGCCTAGAAGTAACCTATTCACTCTTTTCTTAAAGAGTTAGACCCAAATATAGAGTTTAACTATTTATTTCCAGCAAATGAAGATTACATGTATTCACAATTTACTGAAAAGAGTTGTGAAATGGTGAAAAATTATGTTAAAACTAGCTTCTGTAAAAAGTAGCCTATGTTATATATTCAGATTATAATCTATCTGTGTACAAAATTTCACTGATATTCCTTTAGCCGTTTTTGCGTGATTGAAACACAAACATACAAACTTTCGGATTAATAATATTGGTACGATTATGTTTTTGACATAATTTTCTTCTGATAAAAAAAAACTTTTTACTAATTAAAAGTAAACTAACGAAACACAAAAACAAATTGATGAGGTGCAATGAATGCGGAACCCCGATCGTACGAGCAGTCGTCAAAGTGTAATAAATTTAAATTAATCAACTTTGCGAATTTAGTGAAAGTGTAGCCACTCCCTACATTTTACGTTATTTCTATATGTTGTGTGTGTACTAGTTTTTTTTTTTCGGTTCCGTCTTTAATTAGAGGATACATAATCGTTTGTTGTTATTTAACTTTGTTTTAAACGGGACAGGCACGGATGAAAAAAAAGAAAGATCTGAAATTGGTGAAAGATTACACGAAGTGATATAACTATTACTGTTTTAAGTTAACTATTATAACTGCCTCGTTTGTCTCGTGATCACAAGCGGGATTACTTAGCAGCCCCTGGTTTCGGTTCCCGGGTCGGGCAATAAGTGTTATTGGGGTTTTCCATTAGGAATTACTTTGTAACAGTCCGGAGTTTGGAAACTGTTGGTGTGATACCCCTTTTTTATTTTTTGTGTGGGGGTTGGAAATCATCCAATGACTTCTCCCGCTCTAGGTAGTGCGAGAGGGCGTGTCAGACTTTTACTGACTAAAACCCACCCCTGGTCCCTCCTTGCCTGAGTGCCCAGGGGCGCGGTAACTCTGTTTCAAATTTATCCGCGACCCGTGTGTAACCCCCTTTTTTTCGGGGTGGGAAATCAGCCAATGACTTCTCCCGCTCTGGGTGGAGCGGGAGGGCGTGTCAGACTCTTGCTGACACGCCCTCCCCCCTGAAAACCCACCCTTGTTCCTTCCCTGCCCTGAGTGCCCAGGGGCGCGGTAACTCAGTTTCAAACCCTGGCAGGACCCCTGGGCAGGTGTGATCCGTGCCCTGGTGCGCACGTTGGTCCTGCGCCTGATCTCTCCCCGGTCGTGTTGGACCGTCCCCTCGGACTATGAGAGTGAAGGAGAACAGAGAGTGACCCTTTTTTTTGTACACTCTTGTGCACTGTAATATCTCCTGCGTACTTGGCTATCACCGTTGAAATTGGCCACCGTGATCGAAATTCGGTCGGGAGGAATTATTATCACATAATTATGTTAACAGATCCACTGTCAATTAATCTTACCTAAGAAAGGATTTTTGTCAGATTAGGTTTAGAAAATTAGGTACAGTCATATTTTTTGACACAAAATTGAAAGTAAAAGTTCATACAAAGAAAAAAAATCGAGGATGTTTTACAATGTTACGGTTCAAAAAACCCAAATTCCTTACACCTGAATCAAAATATTTACATAATTTAATATACGCAAGTTGTTTTTCCAAATAAAAATGCCAAAGTGTTACGTACGAAACTAGATTTCATAACGGTCGTAATAAGTCAGGGTATAGATTCTATCGATTAAGATTTTCATCACTAATATTATTTAGTCGATATCAATTCCATCACTATTTGGCGACATTCTCATCTCACGTCAGCGTTTGACGTAAGTTTTGGCGCGTTATTTGACTGCCACCTGTCACTGTCACTTTGACAGCTGAGAGGACAGAATTAATTAATTGAATTTACTTAATCCTTTCGCTTGCTTACACTGACGAGATGCAGTGAAAGTAGGTAGGATGTGGGCTTTGTTTCCAGTGCTCGATTTGTCTTTGGTTTGGCCCGTAAGTAAGTGTTGTAAACCAGTCTCTTTTTAAGTATGATTACAAATATCTGTCAAAGTGATATCGTAGATGTAACTTATCTGAATTTTACGACATTTTACAACTTATTTTATATATAAAATAAATAAATATAATTACATAATTACGGCAAATTATTAGTTACATATACTCCATTCATAATAACATTAAAAAAAGAGGCACGTAGAAGCAGGGATTCAAAACATTTTATGTCAAGGTTAAGTTAACACAATTTTATTAATTATTTCATTTTAAAACACCAACAAATAACAAAAAGCATTAAAATAACCTTAGTGCTATTGTGCATGAAATATAGTTTAGTAGTATATGAATAGACTACTAACTTTGAAATCCAAATGGATTTGCCAACATTGTAATAAATGCCATTTTAGTTTCTCAACTTGAAATTGGTTTTTTTTTGGCAACGCAAGAAAGGTTAGAACGACGAGGTAACTCAAAGAAACATGCGTTTTATCATAAATAATCATCATCAGCCTTTTAATGTCCCCACTACTGAGGCACAGGCCTCCTCTCTGTGAGAGGGTGTGGGCCATAATCCACCACGCGGGCCCAATGCGGTTTGGTGGATGTCACATGTCTTCGAATTTTTGGTTCTAGGACATGCCGGTTTCCTAAAGCGTGCGTTTAGTTAAGGGTCTACTACCGGCCAAGTGGCGCCCTCATAAACGGCCGTTTTGACACTTTTGTCTACTACTTTGGATACGAAACATTCTGAGACCTGTTTTAACAACATAAAAATACTTTATCCTCTTTGTAACAAACGTGACGTTGGATTCTTTAATATGTATTTTCTATGCTATGCTACGATTTTTTATTCAATGAGGGCGCCACTTGGCCGGTAGTAGGGCCTTAAGTTTAAATGTTGTGCTGATTTGATACCTATCGTATTTCGGACTTTTATATAAGTAGAACTTTGTAGAGATGGAACTCTTTTTAACATAGCAGAATATTAAAATATCATCTTCGCTTACCATCAGGTGAGATACTTAGTGGTCAAACGCGATTCTAACAATGTTAAAAAAACCGGGCCAAGTGTGTGTCTGACTTCGCACGTTTAGGGTTCCGTACCAAATGACGGAATTATCAAAGGAAGAATCTGACTTATCAATATGTTAGTATTTGTTAGTAAAATATACGTAATAATAAACGTTATCACCAAATTTCAAGTTCTTCATAAGTTTTTCTTAAGTTTGGTCAATGGGAAGTTAAAAAACTCTTTGGAACAAAATTTTGTGACAGACGACGGACAGACAGACGGACACGTGAGTGACAGCAAATAGGACTCTGTTTGGACCCTTCGGATACGGAACCCTAAAAAAACAACCTACGGAATGAGTATTCTTATTATCATCATCATTTCAACCGAAAGACATTCACTGCTGGACATAGGCCTCCCCCAAGTGTCGCCACAATGATCGCTCCTGTGCGTCTCGCAACCATCGGCTACCCACGACTCTCATCAGGTCGTCGATCTACCTTGTGGGAAGCCTTCCAACGCTGCGTCTTCCGGTACGCGGTCGCCACTCCAGAACTTTTCGGCCCCATCGACCATCTGTTCTGCGAGCAATATGTGGCCACTGCCACTTCAGTTTGGCAATTCTTCGGGCTATGTCGGTAACCTTAGCTCTTGCGGATATCATCATTTCTGATTCTATTATGCAAGGAAACTCCGAGCATTGCCCTCTCCATTGCCCTTTGGGTGACTGTAAGCTCTCTGATGAGGCCCATTGTGAGCGACCATGTTTCGGTTCCATAAGTCATCACTGGCAACACTCACTGGTCTTATTATATTCATTTCTAATTATAATCATTTAACATAATACTATTATACTAAACCAGTTCTAGTGATGTTTCTTGTGTGATTTATGAAATCTCGTTATGTAAATTTTATTCAAATGTTGATAGAGCACAGATGGATGACACCGTGAGGTTAACTACAGTTTAGATTCTGTAGTTTAACTAGTGAGGTGCCGGCGATGCACTGGTGCATCGCGAACAATAGGTTTTCTATTGTGTCTGTTATCCGGTGCTTCAGAGGATGTTCAGGTTCTCAGGTACGCTAACTTAAGTGGCAGTGGGCTGGGCACATTGCTCGCAGAATGACGTAAACGAACGACGTAACGAACGTAAGACGCAGCGTTGGAAGGCCTCCCACAAGGTGGAAGGATGACCTGGTGAGGGTCAAGGGAATCCGATGGATGCGAGACGCACAGGACCGGTCATTGTGGTGAAACTTGTGGGAGGCCTATGTCCAGCAGTGGACGTCTATAGTGTCGGACCGAAACACGATTTTTAGCAAAAACTAAAACCGTAACCGAAACTCCCTTGATGGGGGAAAAATGGCTTATAACTTATAATTTTATCTTCGAAAGTTATTAGACCATTAAAAAACCGGCCAAGAGCGAGTCGGACTCGCGAGCAGAGGGTGCCGAACAAATCATATTTTTTTCAGGTTTTTTTTAAACCATCTTTTTTGGCCAAAGCTGGGAATCTACTCCGAAGTGTTCTTACGAAGTATCGGCCAAATATTCGGACTTATTTGTGTGAAGTGTTAAAGAGAATGTGCCATACCTAAAATTGCAGCCAAAAAAAAAATAACTTCTCAAATTATTAAAGGACATAATAGTTTACCTCGGTTTGGGCTCGGCTCACCCATTGGATCTTGCCCCTAATTGACTAAGTCTATCTACTCGCCCCCTTGAATATTAGATACCCTAAATCGTCCCCGATTGTTAGTAAGTTAAAAGTTCTGTCAGCACTCTTAAGTTTTTAAATATAAACTTTTTAAAATTTAAATGTCATAATTGAAGCAGTACCAGAAAAGCAGGAATGAACTGGAACTAGGACTGAGACTTCTATCGTATTTTCTGTTAATTTCTGTTACCCTGGTACTTTTCAAAACAACAAATGATCCAATTTCCAAACCTGTATTTTTACCATGATTGAGTAGTAAGTCGGTTAAGCACCTAGACCTAGTTAATTTCTTTTTCACTAAAACAGCCTAACGTTGTGCGTTTTATGATGTAGCTGTCTCTTTTTGCTTTCAATGAAACTCCGATCCATTACAAATTATCGAATTTGGATGAGAATTATTGTACATATTTGAAATGATGTACTCATATCATATATATACTAATATGTATGGAGAGAGTTTGCAACTCGCTTAAGACTTATTACAATCTTACGGTGTCTGCAAGTATCCAGTAACAGATCTAGGTACTTTGAGAGATCATTGGTTTAAGTTTACGGTGTCATCAGCCTGCGGTCTTATATCTTTAGATAACTTTGACTGATCGATGGATACCGATCAATAAACAATCGATAGGTCGACGTCGACTAATGCAAACCATTGATCGACGGTCGACCGATTGGTGTACCTAGTAGAAACTATCAATCGACGTTGAATAATTCATTCTACCATCGACCGCCAATCGATCGATTGGTGTTATATATAGTAACTATCGATCGACGTCGACTAATTCATTCTACCATCGACCGATGCTATCGACCGACGATCGATCGATTGGTGTTATAGTAACTATCGATCGACGTCGACTAATTCATTCTACCATTGACCAATGCTATCGACCGACGATCGATCGATTAGTGTAACAGTAACTATCGATCGACGTCGACTAATTCATTCTACCATCGACCGATGGCATCGATCGACGATCGATCGATTGGTGTTATAGTAACTATAGATCGACGTCGACTAATTCATTCTACCATCGACCGATGGCATCGATCGACGATCAATCGATTGGTGTAATAGAAACTTTTGATCGACGTCGACTAATTCATTCTACCATCGACCGAGGCATCGAACGATGATCGATCGATTGGTGTAATAGAAACTATCGATCGACGTCGAATAATTCATTATACCATCGACCGATGGCATCGATCGACGATCAATTGATTGGTGTAATAGACACTATCGATCGACGTCGACTAATTCATTCTACCAATGGCATCGATCGACGATCGATCGATTGGTGTTATAGTAACTATCGATCGACGTCGACTAATTTATTCTATCATCGACCGATGGCATCGATCGACGATCGATCGATTAGTGTAATAGAAACTATCGATCGACTTCTACTAATTCATTCTACCATCGATCGATTGGTGTAAATAACACAATTATATGTAAAGTGTTACCAACTGATTATAAAGTAAACTATTTATTACAATGGTGCGATGGTGTGTACCATAACTAGTTTTATTTAATATTTCCCTGCTGACTTTGACAGTTCATAGCTGTCCGGGACAGCTATGAACTTTCCGACAGACGTTGTCCTGTCTTAGCTTTAAACTGCCAAACGCGCGAAGTTTAAATAGTCGTGAAGTATTCTGAAATGTTCTTTTTGTCCGCGCAACTTTCTTATTTTTTTTCTTTCATAAGAACCTTCTCCCGACAATAACAAACACACCAAAAAAGAATTAGCGAAATCGATCCAACCGTTCACGCGTGATGCCGTGATAGGGATTATTTCTCTATGTATTTTTAATATGGCTTTTTTTTTCATTTATATGCACGCGTTTGACCACTATCTCACCTGATGGTAACCGATGATGTGGTCGAAGATGGAGCACGCTTGCCTAAAACTCCTAGAAGTAACATATTCATTCTTGACTTAAAGTCTCCCAGGTTGTAGCTATCAAGAAACACAGTCTCCGGCAGGGAATTTCACTCCCTAGCTGTACGCACAATGAATTTGTTCCCAAAACGTTTTGTGTTTGTCACGTAACTCTTTTCATCTTGCACGAACATCTAGCTAAGAGGTATCAAGTTGATTACCCATCCGTGGTAGAAATTCGACATTGAGAGCGCTTTAATGTTATAGCAATAAGGGTGGTTTTTACTATTCAATTGTTAGATAAATGCTTTGTTAACTGTACCTAGATACCCGGGCCTGCGGACGGCGAGTAGTGGGTAACTCGCCGTCCGATCAGCACCAGGCCCGACAGTCGACGGCGCATAGTGTTCCACGCGCGCCTCAAAGAGTTGTCAGCAAAGGACGGGGCCTGCCACGGCCAATGCCTGCCCGGGGGTGGAGGATAAATTCGAAAGAGTTACCTCACCCCCGGGCACGTAGGGCAGGGAGGAACAGGGGTGGGTTTTAGTCAGTAAGAGTCTGACACGCCCTTCCGCTCCACCCTAGAGCGGAAGTAGTCATAAGATGATTTCCCACCCCACAAAAAAAAAAAAAAAAAAAACTGTACCTAGATACACTGTTATTGTTGTAAGAAACCCGTACTGGCGATAATGTGATGTCTACCCATTAAGTTCGTGCTAGGAGCATCTTCCTTTTACAATATTATCATAATAACACACGAGTTGTTTACTTGTTAAGTGCACGAGTTCCTCCATAAATACATAATTAATCGAACCATTGCTTTAAATTATAAAATCACTGGCTTCTGCCAGCGGCTTTGCCCCCTGAAATTAGTACTTCCCCCACAAAATAATAATAGCCTATGTGCTATTCCATATTATTATATATCTCTGTGCCAAATTTCATCTAGATCCGTTCAGCTGTTTTGGCGTGATTGACTAACAAACAAGCATCCATCCAAACTTTCGCATTTATAATTTTAAATAGGATTCTAATTCTTACCTACAGGGCAGTTACGAGAACGCGACAGGATACAATTACCTATTAGACATGCGCACGATTAGAGGCACATCATTTGTCCAAATCTGCCTCGAGATAAATGCAATGTGTACACATAATAACTCACTCGAACTAAGTTTTAATCAATTATCGATAGTCTTGATAAAACAGGATGGAACATCCCTATTATGTATTAGGTTGAGGTAAAAATTTGAAGCTTAGGTATTTCTTAACCGAAACAAAAATGAAGAGGTTCCATGTTTTTTGTCATCCCTGCTTTTATTCACCAACCCGCATTGGGCCCGCGTGGTGGATCACGGACCACACCCTCTCACAGAAAAGAGGCCTGTGTCCCAACAATGGGAATATTAAAAAGGCTGATTCTGCTATGCGTATGCTAGTTTTAGGCCTAATTTAGGATTTTAATAGAGCTTAATCATTCTCACACCATGTTTTTTTGATCATTGTGTTGATCATTGTGTGTCGTGTTACTTTTTTCACCCATGGTTTTCATTCTAAAAAAGCTCTTAGCTTGCTTTAAATAACAACCTCATTTTAAGGTTCACAACTAATCATCATCATCACATCATCATTACAGCCGAAAGACGTCCACTGCTGGACATAGGCCTCCCCCAAGTGTCGCCACAACGACCGGTCCTGTGCGTCTCACGGATTCCCGCGACCCTCACCCGCTCCACCTTGTTGGAGGCCAAAAGTTAATCCAAACTAATAATGGAATCAATTATACCTAGTTGAAGTAAGTATAAGATGGTAAAAAATAATTATAGTGTGCTGGTTAACCGCTAAAGGGTCGTAGTGACCGACTGCGAAGTTTAAAAAACAGCTGTTACACTCTTGAAATCAAACTGCTAAAACATTAGTTACGTAACATTCTAACAAAATGTGTTAACAACCTTCATTTAATTATTCTTGTCTCTATTAATCAAGGGGTTGTTATCAAAGGTCGGTTCCTGTTGATAAAAAATTAGCATAAAATATTGTGATATATATATTATAACATGTCATATACAAGATGTCAAGCTTAATCGAAACCTTATCATTCAGGAGCTTTTACGGATAAAACTGTCCTTAGAAGCTATACCTAAGCTATAATAATATAATATAATGGTTTGTATATTAATATAGCATAGGTATAGAATCTCATAGGATTTCCAAAAAGTATCGATAATTTGGGAAAAACATCCAATTTTGGATGCTAGAAAGCGGACGCACAACACTACAACTCAACAACTTATTTTCCTTATAAAACTACCAAAAACAGACACACTTTCAATTTCACTAAAAACTACAAAAAAAAACCAAATTACCATAAAAAAACACTATCGATACAAACACACTCTTATTATCCACAAATTGCCCATCACTACGAAACAGATGCCGCAAATTCGATTTTTTTCGCTCAATATTTTTTTTAGTTCACTATCACTTTTTAACACTTTCGAGATCTAAGTAAGTGCTGATAGAGCGCGCGCGCCACTGGCGTGGCTTGTGACACTACTGAGGGGTTAGACCGCGCATCTAAACGAGCCTCCAACTTGAAAGCTCCTCGGACCTTTGTGAAAAGGTTCAAAATTTCAGAGCAAGTTTTTGGGATCGAAATGTTTATTTATTTATTTAGAATCTCCAGCAAAGGATACACACAATATTTAAGTTACACTGCTTCTACTAGTGTGGATTTAGAACTTCCCCCACTATTAATTATGGCCTATGTGCTATTCCGGACTTTAATCTATATCTTTGCCAAATTTCATCCAGATTCGATCTACCGTTCTAGCGTGATTGAGTAACAAACGACCAAAAAGTTTGGATCTTTCGCATGTGTTAAATTAGTTGGACAATGAGTTATTGAGTATCCAGTTGTTCTGAACACTTACAGGACACTACAAGATACATAAAAGATTTTAAACAACTAAGCTAAGGATAAAACTGCAAAAAACAGGACGTTGAAACATAATACTGAAATTATTTAAAAAATTATTTTATAACAAAAAAAATGAAACAACAATAACTATTATAATAATTCAATTCAATGTACTGGCTAAAGAGTGAGTCACTCAAGCCCTGTCCCGTTATCAGCGTTTATCGCGAAGTTATGGCTTTGTGGACAGTGAAAGTGTACCAAGTTGAAGCGCCCTTTTTTAAAATCAGGCTTTAAATTTTTTAGTGTTGACAACAATGTCCTCTTTAACACCAAAAAACTTTTACTTGAAGGATAAATAATCTTTTGCTTGGAAATAATGCTAATCATACGCACAAAACGTTTTGGAATACATTCATTGTGCGTACAGCTAAGGAGTGGAATACCCTGTCTTTCCTGATCAACCTGTCTGTATGAGAATAAGTCGTAAAGTATTTTTCACCCTCCTATCCTCACCCTCCATTTATTTTATCGCAGAACACCATTTGCCGGGTCAGCTAGTATTCTATAGATATTTGTAGATTAGACATTGTCCCTTGACGTTATCGTTTTAAACATACCTACATATGACATAGGAGCCCCATCGCCACATTGACTGCTCCTGTGCTTCTAGCATTCAGCATACTCCTGCGGACCTCATTAGCTCATCGATATACCTGGTCCACCTAAATGAATAAAATCCATACTGAAAATTATACATACGAAAGTAACTCTGTCTGTGTGTCTCGGGAATACGTTTCTTTTGGGGTAATTTCCTACTTCCACGCGAGCGAAACCACTGTCAGAATCTAGTCTTGATATTAAAGAAAATGCTACTACGCACACACACCAGCACAAGTGCCTTAAAACTCAAAGCTTACTTTCAATAATAACGACCATAAAAATGGAATATTATTCCGAAAGGAATCGAACCCACAACCCGTAAAGCGGAATCCATTTGCTTAACATTTTAACTTAGCTGTCGTCTGCCTACTACTATCGATCGAATAGATAGTGAGTGGCGACCAAAAGATGAATAAATGCCTTTGAATACTCGACTCATTGACTTACATCGGGTCGCCAAATTGACTTTCACTTTAGTTTTAAGCCTACAAGCTTCTGCCCGTCGTTTTGTTTGTGTTCGTGTGTATGTGTAGGTATATATACACGTATGTGATCACGTGCTGTAGCGAGGCTCAAGGGAGACTCGCCACAGTCTCCTCAGGAATGTGCTGCTCTTAAGAGATCATGGGACCCCTTCCATGTGCAGATGATGATCTCACACTCTTTGGTCTTTACCCAAAAAACCAGGGGCTTTTTGAAGGTTTCCCCCCGTATAATATAACCACCGGTAAAAAAAACCCTATTTAGAAAATATAGAATCGTGATCGAAGGTCGTTCTTGTTCCTTATCTGCTGTGTTTTGACAAATGTTCAGATAGGTTCTCATACGGGCTAGAAATGAAATGCCTATAAAAAAATAAGTTATTCTCCACAGAGATCTACGCTTTGAGCGTGCAACTAGCTCAACTAGTAAACGATTCGTTGGAGTTGTAAAGTTTTATAATTTCTTTGAGTTTGAGTAGCCAATCATTTCTTTCAAAAATTTAATTTTTCTCTAAAATTTTTTTATTCCTACAATCCATTTTTCCAGGTGCGTGACTAAAGAATTGAATAGTCAAGAAGAATTTACTATGTTAAATGAAAACCGATAACTTTTTTATCATTAAAACAGAAATACGAAAATATTAAACTTGATGTACCCTCCCAAGAAAAGCAAATCAACTGCAGAAATAAACGTACCTACACAGAAAAAGCTGCCATACTCCGCCCGGGCCTAACCCATCGCTTTCCATATTAAATCCTATATTAAATTGGGACATTCTAAAATGTTTCATTTTAATGTCGAGTGTCTTCATTGTAATAATCCGGTTTATTATTATAACAGCAGAGCCTAACTAATCGGGCGGTATTCAGCCCGATTTGTTAGGCTCTGCTGTATAAGTACATTTATTACTTATCCTAAGTCAAAAGCCTACAAAAAATGTACTTACTCTAACAAAACCTGCCTATAATTACTCATGTCACGTCCGACAGGTCTATTGCATAGTACAATCTTAATTAATTTCTACCAATTATCGTTATAAAGGAGCTATTGTGAATAAACCCGCGGGTGACTGAGCGCTTAGCGAGTGAAGTAAGCCCAGGGCAACATCAGAGAGCTTCGGCGGAGATTTATATTAGCTGAGCTAGTATGTACAGTTGAAAAATTCAATGTTTATCACATTGAGGTTGAACGTCGCTTGCATTTCATTAAACGAAAAGGCATATTTTTTATAAAGAAAACTTTACACTCTAGGGGGAATTACTCCAGTATCATGGGTACGTTCACAAATATTCAAACTCACATACACCGCCAGCCAGACCCGGAACAGCTATCTGTAGGCCGTGCAAATATTTGTACCGTACGGGAATTAAACTCGCGACACTCAGCGCAGCAGCCGATCGCTCGACCACTGTGCAAAGCAAAAATAATTCAATCTACCTAGTCTTTTCCCAACTATCTTGGGGTCGGCTTCCAGTCTAACCGGATACAGCTGAATACAAGTATTTTACATGGAGAAACTGCCTATCTGACCTCCACAACCCAGTTACTGGGTAATACCCTTGGTAAGACTATGTATCCTAAACGGCCGGATGGATTTTAGCAAATAAAGCCAAAGTGACTTAGGTCATATGAATTTGAAAACAAAACAAAATAGCGAACACTTTTAGATCAGTGTATTCATATTTTTTGTGACTTGGTCATGTGGGGTATTAAAATAAAGAACTCGAGGAGGCGATTTCGAAAATGTAACTCAATAAAAGGTAACTATAAAATATAAAAAAATCCGGTGGCATCTAATCTATGATTAACTTAAATAAGTTCCACCAACTGGATCAGAGTGCTTGAAAAGTGACTTATTTAGAACTTTTTAGTAATTTTTGGTCAGTCGGGTTTTTTTTTGAAAATTTACATATTTCTTTATCTGGAATGACATGGCACCACAGACGTCTTTGATATTGCAAACGCTATAGGTGGTGGTGGACAGTTATCGTGAAATGGATCGTCTTTGTACCTGTTTATTACCCGACTGCCCGAGAAGGAGGGCAATGTTTTTAAGTTGTAGTCGCCAAATAACATAACAACATGACTCATTTTAGGCTCCACCACAATCAGGTAAATCAGTCCACGATGTGTTCGACACCAAATAAAGAATCCTAAATATGCAGTAGAGACTGTAATTGTCCTGCATTTGCGTATTTCGTAAGAAAATAATCAAAGGAGGTATTATTAACAGTGTAATTAACAGTAAATTTACGACTGTCTCGGCCCAGTTCACGAAACAAATTGATTTTTGACCATATTTGTTTTATTATTTTCCGTCCATTTCGATATAAACATAAATTTATTCTTGCATTGCTGTTGTTATGTAATTATTAAATTTCTGTTAATTTCGTGGCGTTTCTGACTGTCAAGATTTTTTTGTTTATTTGTTATTTTTACCACAGCTTGAATTGAATGTAAACAAACCACTTTTTTGCATAGAATTTGATTTTTTATGGTATCGTTTTTTTCCTTATATCGAAATTGAGCAATAGGTATTTTCAAAGGTAGGTTACAAACTTAAGCAAGTTATTAAACTGCTTTTTGTGATTTTTTCTCTAGAAACATCCATCCTTAAGGGGTTGGTAGAAGTGAATCGCGTCGCATAGTATAAAAGACATCAACGCGTCCATTGGTACATTCACATTAATTTCAGGCTATGTCTTGCATAGGGGCACAGCTCTAAGCTGAGCGATGGCCGTTTTGCGTGGATGTGACGCATGTTTGCTCCCAGCTTTTCTTTTTGTTGTGTTTCTCTGTCTTTTGCGTCATGTTTACCGTAAATAAACGTATTTTCGTTCTTTCTTTCTTTTTCTTTCTAATTTCCTGACTCCGCAGCCCACTTACTGGATAACACGTTCCTTTTTTTTTGAGAATGAAGAATCTTCAGATGACTGCTCCCGCTCTGGGTGGAGCGGGAGGGCGTGTCATACTCTTACTGACCAAAACCCATCCTTGTTCCTTCAGTTACCCGTTGTGTCCCAGGTCCTCGGTCACTCTTTCAATCACTCCCACGACCCTGACAGATACGATACCTGAACTTCTTATTAACTGATTTAATTATACAGTTATACATAACCAATAAATTAGAATTCTGCTAACATTTCGAGTAACCACATAATGAAGAGAGATTAAATTAATTCCTTGACACTAGCGATGTGCCGCGATTGATAAATTATTCGTTGAGCCGACGTCGCGTTGCTGAAGTTTGACAACATCACTAGGTCTGTATAGTGTTGGGACACGTGCATCTGTCGATAAAATTATAGGACAGTAGTGTGAAACTTCGTGAGAGTGGCCGAAATTTGAGTTGAAAGGCGTTAGGAGACGCGGAGTTCTCATTGAATCAGTTTAATATGATTTTCCAAACCTTGTTTGAATTTCAAAGCGCTGTCCTCTTAAGGGGGCGTTCAAATGTATTTATTTATTTAATTTAAACGGGCTGGCTTGAGGAAGCACGGAAGAAGAGTTTCTGAAACGACTTCGGACAAAGACCTTCTTTGCCCAGCAGTGGGACGTAGTAGGCTAGTTAAAAAAAAACAGAACGGCCCAATCAAAATTACACTATACATACAAGGTGTAAAAAGACACATCACAAAGCCGTCAACTACACATACTGCACATCTAACAAAATAGCTTTACGCAAAAACTATTGCTGAAAAACGACTTTTATTTTAGGTATGAAAAAAGCTATTTTTTGCACGCAATGTAACGCGAACCCAGGCAAGTGGAGTTAAGCCCTGCCCCTTCGCTCTTAGCCGCGTAGGTACTTGTCGGATACGTTTGGTATTCATTGCGTTTTTGTAACTTCAAATGCGTAATTTGTTGTTAAATGTTTATTTGGAAAAAGTTTAGTAATAACAATTGGAATTCATTTTGTTAAAAAAGTAAAACAAAAAATTGCGACTTTGACCTTCAATATCTCCAGAACCCGTGGATTCCCAGGTATGGTCTAGTGGAAAAAGATGATCCAAATAATGGGTAAAATATAATGGCTTTCGGCTTCGGAAACTGTCACACCTGATATATAAATATTAAATATAGATATCTTATTCGGTCTAAGTACCTATTAAATAAACATGATACACATTCATACAGTCATCTCACAAAGCTTCATACATTCTGACAGTATCGTTTTCTATTCTTCCGCAAACATATCGAAATTTGTGTTCTTGTCTAGGAGCGCATCACGCGCCATTCGCCTTTAGGAGTGGGCAAGTGTACGACATGTAGGAACTGCCAGGAGCTGGCGTTTCCTGCCACGACTTTAGTTGGTAGCTAGAGTTAGCTATAGTTGGTCAGGAGCATCAAAAATTCCCCTGAGTATTTGTAATCTGTGTATCTACTATTTCAATTACTCCTGGAGACAACTTCGGCACTTGACTCAATGTTGAGGTACACGGAGAAAGGCCCGTTCAGCTGTGGACTCCTGCAGCTAATGATGGTTATGATCATGCGAAGCTGAGTCGGTCGTGGAAGGATCGTTCTGAATTGTCAACCTGGGAGTCTTTAAGTCAAGCGTGAATAGGTTACTTCTAGGCAAGCGTGCTCCATCTTCGACCACATCATCGCTTACTATCAGGTGAGATAGTGATATCAGGCGTACCTATCAATAAAAAAAATAAAAATAAAAATAATTGTATCATGCTAAGATGATGATACGATAAGGACATTTCGGACGAGGAAAACGCACAAAAATTATTGGGACCGGTTTAATATTTAGTACCGGTTTTGATATTATCTTCTTGCTTTTATGTTTATTTGCTGAAAAGTTGTCATTTTTAGTAATCCAATATTTTTTTGGAGAATCATCATTGCCATTCAACGTGGCAATGCTGCCAGTGTTCTGGGGCACTTTTCCAATGAACAGCAATGTGAACGAATTTTTCGATGTACAATGAGTTTCACGCTTACCTTTTTTATGCCGTTTGTATATACTATAGAGGTATGCGGAACAGGGTGTAAAGTCCCACAACCTCCATTGAAAAGGGAGGATCCTCCGACCAGACGGGTGTTGTGTCTGGTCCGGGCAAGTGCCCAATAGTTGATTTCGGGCTGTTGTATATGTTCAAATCGCGCGGAGAACTCTGCTTGCGCGATGTAAGAATTTGCTGTTCTAGTTCGTATGTAGCGTCATAGATGTCGCTACATCACTCCCTTTCGGAGATCGGAGATCGATTGTTCTCGATGAGTCGTTCATACGTGATGCTTGCCGGGCCAGTGGAAGGTCGGTTCCAGTGAGTCGGAACCGGAAGAGGCGCATAGTTCACGGTGGTCAAAACTGTCTGCGGTGATGATATCCCAGTGAGTCGGGATGATGTTGCAGGCTCCAGTGAGTCGGAGTACTGCTGCGGGCTCCAGTGAGTCGGAGCGATGCGTCGTCGTCATTGTCGTTGTCGTCGTTTATTTGTTGTCGGCGTTATCGTTGTCGGCGTTATCGATGTCGGCGTTATCGTTGTCGTCGTTGTCGTTGTACTGGCTGGCTGTATGACTCGTTGCTGAAGAGCTTGGAGGAAGTGATGATGATGACGTCACGCTGGAGTAGCTGCACGAAGGCTGCGCTGACGAGGTGATGACGTCATGACGAAGGCTGCGCTCACGTTCATAATCGAGGGTCACCATTATAGAGGTATGCGGAACAGGGTGTAAAGTCCCACAACCTCCATTGAAAAGGGAGGATCCTCCGACCAGACGGTTGTTGTGTCTGGTCCGGGCAACTGATAGTTGATTTCGAGCTGTTGTATATGTTCAAATCGCGCGGAGAACTCATCTTGCGCGATGTAGGAATTTGTTGTTCTAATTCGTATGTAGCGTCATAGATGTCGCTACAATACTTTGTAATTTTATCAGATATGCTTTCCTAATAATTGTATGTCCAATAAATAGCTTATTTCTTCGTTGCATCTTGAAACCTTATAATTATTGTTTAAAGCCAAAAAAATCTATTTTCCTTGTTGCGTTATTATGATGAGTAATCGTATGTATTTAATGGGTACAAAAAAGTTATATAAATCATCGCTTTGCCTTACTAAGATCCAAAACATTATCACATAAAAGAAATTAAAATGAAATCATCAATACAAAAAAATCAGTGATACCCATCACTAAGTTCACACGCAGTCTCAACCACGGCGCCTTTGATCCCAATATGGTAGTGATGTGACACTATCGATAATCTTAATCCTCGCCGCGAAGATGTAATTTAAATAACTTCACATTAAGCTGCGGTTACGATGACAAGTTGCAATTACGTACCAGCAACATACCTATAGACATGGGTAGAGTGTTATGCACTTCTAGTCATAATTTTTAAATAGTAAGTTGCCATTCTTCAAAAAGCAAAAAGGAGGGTTATGATTTTAATGCCAGTATAATAATAATAATAATAATATTTATTTCACCACAAATACTTAAACAATAACAGATTAGATGACTTGATAGGCTATATGTTTGTATATTCATCTGTTTCCTCATTACTTCTAACTATTTATCATAATTTGATAAATGAGATATCGTTGGCAGCGTCTTATCTTCCACTGGATATAAGTTATGTAACCTCACACTAAATTCAATATGGCACATGGCACTCGAGAAGACACAGGCTATTTGGGAAGTTGCCGTATTAATTATCAAATCAATGTAAACATAGCCCTCAAATAATTTAAATAAAAGATAAGTTTATAAACTAAAACGCGACTAGGAACAAAACAGTCGCGCAACCCACAGGTGGCAATCAACCACGGCTGTGCTCTAAACGTAACATCTACGTATATTTTCTTGTACCATGGTTTGTAGTGCACGATTTATATGTAGTCGGGCTTAAGTTTTAAAATTTTTTTTTGGAATCTGAGAATTGATACATTAAAGTAAAGATAGGGTCGTAATACGAACGTTTTTCTGATGCCACAATCAGAAAAACGCGCGGTTCTCAATCATCATAATTCTCCTGACCTTATCCCAATATAATGAAAAAAAGAAGAAATATAAGGAGCGTTTTAGGTTATAAATATTTTTTTTATTTTTATTTCTTCTAACAATTCGAAGAATGCATGTACTTATTTCATTTTATTTTTTATTGTTAATAGGCACGCGTTTGCGCGTTATTTGTGGGTTGCGTTTGTAGGAAAAGTTGACATCAAAAGACGGCCTTTAAGGTAACAATGTTATTACAAAACAAGTTGGAAAAGCCACTTATTTTGCCACTCGTTATTTTCTACAGTACTCGATCGAGTAACAGTCGATAGTTTGCTCTATTTATCCTTCGTATAAGGAACATAATTGCGCTTATCTGATTGTATTGATTTGTGTCTGCTGTCAAAAGCTGCCATTGTATGGAAATTGACGAAGGGATAATAATCGTAGCGGCTTGTAATGATTTTCAAAGAGTTTACAATGTAAGTATTAGTGGTTTGACGATTATCTAGTTCCTAAACATCTGACATTTTGTTTAAGGCTGAAACAACCTAGCCACTTTCGAAATCTTCTCTAACAAAACAGCTGCAGATAAGTTAAAAAAGTCCAATCACATTTTTGGCATATTTTACAAAAGCTTTTGAAACGGTCAAACACATATTCTTCCATTTCTTTATTACCTATTGTTGCAGGCAGACATTTAGCACATAGAGTTTATATTAGTGTGTGTGTATTTATTTAGCATTTATTTTTAACGAAAAACAATAGCTCATTACCAATACGTGCTAATAAGGGAGTGCCACAAGGTGGCACACTATGTCCTATTTAACTTTGAGCAGTTTTAACTATGAAGACTGCCAACTATTAAACATAAATGTTTGCTGGCGGACGGATCATGAAATGCCAAGAAGTAAATCACTATTCTGTTTTTGGACACCTGCCATGGTTAACATAATATAATTATTTTTTCTAAGTTTATGGAAAACTTTTGTCTAGTTAGTTCTTATTTAGATATAGTTTATTTTGTTTGAAACGATTTTCTGCGTCACTCGTCACTAAAGGTTCGTTGGAAGACCAGCGTCAGACAGCATCTGTCTGGAAAAAATGCTGAAATGAACCTTTTTGGCGCAGCCGTGAGGCACACGAAATGTATTGTTTTCATTGTCAATTTTTTATTTTATTTTTTCTTTTGTGTGCGCGGTGACTGTCGTCGAATAAATGTTTTTCTTTCTCTTTCTTTCTAGTTTACAAATGCCATAAATTAATTTAATTTTATCCAAATCATATTCAACAATCTGATCACCGAGCTCACCACTGTTAATTTTACTTTTTCTAGACAGAAAAACTTAGACCTATTTCTAGATCATCCTAATAGTGTGTTCATTCCTTTTAAGACAAGACTATGTTAGAACACAGCGGGAAACCTCAGAGTCGAGCAAAAGGCGCAACTAAGGTATTTTTATAGGTGACTATTAGGTGTAGCACAAAAAAGTCTACCTCAGTAAAGGCTCTGACTTAAACGTTAATCTTGATAGCATAGCGCCCAGTAAAGGGCTAATGCCAGGTGCAGATAAGCCTGTAAGTAAATAAAAGGTATGATTAACACAATTATAGTACTTAGCTGATGGATTAGTAACAGTTTAACATAACATCACGCATGTTCTGCGAAGGAGCAGGCTCAGGTGTACACAGACATATTTCACCCATTATGTCCGATGTTGAAAAGGTGAATAATGTAAATAGAGCAATTCCACCACGCAAAGGACAAGAAGAAATATTCGGAGGTGCCCGTGAGAATATCTTAGTAAGAAACCTAATGTCCCGGTTGTGGGATAAAAGCTTAGGCCCTACAGAACAAGACTGGAATAGAGTGTTCTGAAAATATTGTAGACACAGATAAGAAACTGAGTGGTATTATCTCCTTGGCAACGGACACTTAATTTTTTAAACAAGAAGAACTTTAGTTAACCAACATGATTCTCCTACTAATATTATAAATGCGAAAGTTTGGATGGATGCATAGATGAATGTTTTTTACTCAATCTGGATCTGGATGAAATTTGGCACTTATAGTAAGTAAGTAAGTGTTTGGCAATTATAGTCTTGAACAGCACATAGGCTATAATTACGGAAGTACAAATTCCACGCGTGCGACAGAAGCTAGTAGAAAACAAATAGGGTACGCGGTTATTTTATTAAATAATTTATTCTGGTTTTCCCAAAACTAGTATTGTTGCACATTAACACTGCAAACGGAATATTTCTAAAAGGATTGCACTTAGTTGCATTGTCCTTGACATTTTGGATCAAAATGGAGAAAATCAAGCAAAATCGCACAAAGAAACAATGTTGTACTTAGCATTTTTTTTGGTTTATTTAAAATATATTTGTAAGCTTTGTTTTTTACCTATTGATTAGGAAAATCACTTTTACGACTATCAAGGTTTTTCTCAATAGGGGTAGCTAGAAACAACAAAACGCCACCTGCTACTGTTATAAGATACATAGTCTTCCTATTAATATTATTAATGTGAAAGTTTGTATGGCACGCCAGACCGGCTGAACGGATCTAGATGAAATTTGGCACAGAGATAGATTATAGTCTGGAACACATACGCTATAATTTGCTAATTTTTAAACTGGGGGAACTACTAATTTTAGGCGGGCGAAGTCGCTGGCAGAAGCCAGTTTTTCATACATTATGACATCCGAAGAAGTTCCGGAACATATCCAACGACGTTCCTGCGTTTCAGTTTGAAAGCTATGGGTGCTGGTATAATTACGGGCACTTCAGCTTTGGCTCTAAGATGGCAGCACATCTGCGATGCCTTTAATACCTATTTCAAATGTTTGTTTGTACAGCAATGCGCCACCGGTACATGGTGGACATCCCACCCACACGCACAAAACGTTTTGGTAACACATTCATTGTGCGTACAGCTAAGGAGTGGTATTCCCTGTCGGAATCTGTGATTTCTGATAGCTACAACGCCGGGGTATTTAAGACAATAGTGAATAATAGGTCACTTCTATACAAGGCTGCTGCATCGTCGGTTACATTATCGCTTACTATCAGGGGAGATCGTTGTCAAACGCGAACCCATCAATGTAATAAAAAACTTTTTTACAAAAAAATAGAACCGACTTCCAAAAAAAGTGCAAAATAACATTGATTTCGGCAGTCGGTGTTTCTGGTTTAGTGTCTCCGTTTTTTGACACCGACTTCCGAAATTAAAGTTATTTTGCACTTTTTTTGGAAGTCGGTTCTATTTTTTGTATTTTTTTTACACTATTTAGTTGTGGTTCCCCATTAAACTGTATTAATAATTCATAGACATATGATCGCAGCAATCGCGGTTGATTTGTTGTAAATTTTTGAAGAGTTCCGTTGTCTGTCTCCGAAACTCATCATCAGATCTATATGAAGTTTAAATGAGACCACTTCGGAACAAATGAAGTGGTTACATTTTGTCACAAAAAAAGAATTTTGCAAATCTGTCAATTTAAGACGGAGTTATGCCCGAACATAAATAATAAAATAATAATAATAAAAGCTTTTTATTGATTCCTTACAGTTATATACAATCATTTCATACATTATTAATAAAAAAAATATAAAGTGCAATTCGATTCAATTTCAATAAAATCATTAACAATTATTGTTTACCTAATATTAAAATTATCACAGTTAAAAAAAATAGTTTTATCTAAACAGGTTAATTTTCTACATTCTATTAATTATTCTGCCCGAACATACATAAAAAAAAATACGAATTGATAACCTCCTTCTTTTTGAAGTCGGTTAAAAAAACGAAAACATGTTGGGGCGGCTGTGACTGCTTTTTTACGAAAAGGAGAATCGCATGTTTATACCATAAAACAACATAAAAATAACCTGATCCTTTTTGAATGACTTCAATAATAAGGTCATTGAATGTTCAAGGGAGCCCCTTGCCGGTATTTGGTAGTACATAACAACTCGCTTGTATTTCACAAAGGACAATGGCCCTTATTTATAAAAACCTGCCAAGAGCGAGTCGGATACGTGCGCAAAGAGTTCCGAACAAATCATTTTCTTTTTCAGGTTTTTTTTATAGGTTTTCTTGTAATCTATAAGTAAAGAACTACTTTCTGTATTTTTTTTTTTAATTTATGGCCCAGTGGTTTTGGAGATAAGGCCCCACCCTTATCTCCAAAACCACTGGGCCTTAAATTTGGAATGGTAGTGTAGCGACATCTATGACGCTACATACGAACTAGAACAGCAAATTCCTACATCGCGCAAGCAGAGTTCTCCGCGCGATTTGAACATATACAACAGCCCGAAATCAACTATCGAGCAGTTGCCCGGACCAGACACAACACCCGTCTGGTCGGAGGATCCTCCCTTTTCAATGGAGGTTTGCGGGACTTTACACCCTGTTCCGCATACCTCTATAGTAGATTTAGAATGGTAATTTTACATCTTCTATTACTTTAAATAACTTTAAAACTGTATATTTTAAAATAAAGAAAAAAATACATTCAAGATCTTCACAATATGCCCTTTCATTTGATAGGTCGCATGGCACACTTTAAAAAACTTTGTCGTTTAATTTTCCGATTTTCACCCCAAAAAAGACCCCCTACCGTAAATAAATTAACTTGAAGTGTTCCAAGTTAATTTATTTACGGTACACGCTCGTGTTTGGGTCATAGATATTCATATGTGTATCAAATTTTAACTCTATCGGTCCAGCAAATTGGCTGTGGCAGACGGACAGACATAGACATAGATAACCAAACGAGTGATCCTATAAGGGTTCTGTTGTTTCATTCGGACTTTCGGAACCCTAAAAAAGTTAACAGCTCATTCAACTGTCTATTGAACGAACCTTCTTCAAATGATTAGTCAGTACTTTACCACCCACAAATTATCCTTATGTTGGCGTAAGAACTTGGTAAACATTATTTAAACTAAAAGGTGATTAGTTTAAACACTGATTAGCAAGTTGTTATCATTTGAAGGAGGACTTGTCCAATAGATAGTTGAATGAGACGTATCTTGAATTCAGAATCCCAGTATTTATTTAAACTAAGTTCAGCGAGTTTTATAAATAAGACTGTATAGCTATGCCTAGTCCACTCCCACATAGGGTACACCACTGGGTGTGCCCTATAGTACCTACATAAATTGTTCGCCTGTAACTGGTAAGTCGCAAAATTATTGGGGGCCGCAAATCCAGACTTTAGGTTACTTATGAAACATACTAAATGATAAAACCCAATAATTACGATCGTGGTGGCTTATCTCAACGGAGATTAGCCAAGCACGCTGGAGATATTATAGTGCACAAGCGTGTGTGCAAACACAGGAGCACTCTTTGTTCCTTCACTCTCATAGCCCAATGGGAAGGCAATCCGACACGACCTATGACAGATCAGGCGCAGGAGCTATGGCTTTACGTACTTTCCGAGGCTCGGGGGCGTCACACCACCAAACTGCTACAAGATCTGCTACGAAGTAATTCCTAATGGAAAACCTTGGACTTCAGCTCAGCAGAAGCTCTTGTGACCACAAAGACTAACGAAGTCCCAAGTTTCCATTAATTTTTTTAATGAAAAATCTAATGAAAATTATGCCATTTTCTACACTCATCCATCATCCACCTAGCCTTTTCCAGTCTAACCGGATGCAGCTGAATACCAGTATTTTACATGGAGCGACTGCCTATCTGATCTTCACAACCCAGTTACTGGGTAATACGATACCCCTTGGTAAGACTGGTTGCCAGACTTTCGGGCTTCTGACGACCCGTAACGACTGTCAAAGATCCACGATTGACAGCCGGGACCAACAGCTTAACGTGCTTTCCGAGGCACGGAGGAGTCTTGGTATGTAAAGATGGTCACAATCCCGGCAAGCGTAGCTTAACCTGATGGATCGACCCGTGCGGCTGTTATTACTTTAGCCACGAGCTCCTCAGCTTTCTACACTCATCCATATAAAAATAAAATTCCTATTGAAACTTAGTATAACTAGGTACCAGGAACACAGCGCCCAGCGGGGGTACTTCGTTAGTCTTTAATTATAAATCATTAGGGACCTATAATGATGTATCAGTACCAGCGGTCTGAATGTGGTCAGATATGTTCATAAATATTGCTGAGATAAGATATACTGTTACCGAAGTAAGGATATCGGTATTACGCAGTAATTGGATTGTTGGAGAGATGGTATTAGGTCGCTATGTGGATGATAATGACGGCAGGTTCCTTATTGGTGAATATTGGTATTTATCTGCATTTCACAAGACTGGACGCAAACCATAGCTTGCTAGGAAAAAACATTTTTTTTTTCTTAATTTATACTATCTAGATATGGTATTTCAAGTGAGATGCGTTTTTTTTTTTTTTTTTTTTTTTTTAGGATTGAAATGGTACCTGGCAGAGTCGCGGGAGTGATAGAAAGACTCATGGGTAGTTTTTAGTCAGTAAGAGTCTGACACACCCTCCCGCTTCACCCAGAGCGGCCGAAGTTTTTGATTTATTTACTACACTAACTAACATTGAATATTTTTTATTAAATCCGACTGTAAAAAAGACAACTAAAAAATCTACTAATATTATAAATGTGAAAGTTTGTGAGTGTGTATGTTTGTTACTTCTTCACGCTCAAACGGCTGGACCGATTTGAATGAAATTCGGTATGTAGATAGCTTATAGCCTAGATTAACATATATACCTTTTATTACGGTCTAGGCGGGTAAAACCGCGGGGCGGAGCTAGTATTAAATATTTAATAAAAACCCGACTGTAAAAAAAATAACTAAAAAATATTGAATATTTTTAAAAAACCTGTTATTTTAGTTTAATTATTGATTTCATGCCACCAACTGCATCAGACTGCTTGAAAAGAGACTTGTTTGGAACTTTTTAGTTGCTTTTTTACAGTCGGGTTTTTTGAAAATATTCAATCTTTTTATTTTCTACATTTTAGGGAGTCATATTTTTGAAATCACCTCCTCGAACCCTTTATTTTGATACCCCACTTAATTTAGTTCGTAGACTTTCATTATTTCTTTTGATTACTGTCATGTCTTTAGTAGCACTCGCAAGATTAAGACAAATCAATTGACGTAAGAATTATCATAATCGGCCCACGCGTTTGGTATCTATAGTGCCACAAGGCACATACATACATACATACAAAGGCTGATAAACACATTACCCTCCCTTGGGTCGCGCAGTCGATTAAAAAATGGTAGGAATGGTTGGTCGTCCCTAGACTAGACAGAGTGAAGATTCTAGCAGGGTAGCTGGATTTAGCTAGATGCGAGTGGCTCATCACTTACTAACGAGACAAGTCTTGAAAGTGGAGACATCAGGTTTCCAAGTTTATTGAAACCCTCCATTTAGATTGACTAGCGACCGAGGCAGTCTGGGTGCGAAAGACGGAGAACTGACAATTATGACGGGAATTGGGAGAACCTACCAGTACAGAGACGGTATCAGTAGCGTTTGGATAACATACTTTCCTTACCAACATAATTTAGAGTCCAAACAGTGAACTAGAATGTCTCCAAAAACCGCATTCGGGTTTTTCATAAGTAATAAAACTTTTAGGGTTCCGTACCCGAAGGGTAACCAACGGGACCCTATTATTAAGACTCCGTTGTTCGTCCGTCCTTCCGTCCGTCTGTCTGTCAGCGGGCTGTATCTCATGATCCGTAATAGGTAGACAGTTGAAATTTTCACAGAATTTGTATTTCTGTTGCCGCTATAATAAAAAATAATAAATTTAAATTAAAGGGGGCTCCCCTCCTAGAAAGTGTTTTTTTTTTGGGCTTTTTTTACTCGATCTTAATAAGTAATGGCAACAAGTAGACGCGTATAATTTTGTACGACGGTACGGAACCCTTCATGGCCGAGTCCGACTCGCACTTGGCTGGTTTTTTTTTAGAGATATATTTCCGAACCCAGTTATTTTAAATCTATCATATTAAAATTTGTCATTTTGGGATTCCCAATCGAAAGAATTGAAAGTCGAAAGCGAAATCTACATACATAGGTACCTAATATTAATTTATTTCAACTTTACCTTTCATTTTTTTTTTCTATAATACCTACATATTTAACTCATAGCTAATATTCTTAATCGCCCGTCTCTATAATTACGTATAATTGCCAATGTAAGATAAATGATTAATTACATGAACGCTAACCCGCTAGTTTTGACAGAGGAGCGTGACCTCTGCGGTGACGTCATGCAGATTAGACGCTTGTGATCAGCTGGTTTGGTTAACTGGGTTAGTCTAGCTAGAGACCAGACTTTCCTCAATAAATGGGTCTGCACGATTTTGAATTGACATTTGCGGAAATGAAGATTATTTATTATTTATTTATTTTATTAAAAACAGCCGTTTTTGCCACTTTTGCCTACTACTTTGGATACGAAACATTCTGAGACCCTGTTTTAACAACGTCAAAATACTTTATCCTCTTTGTAACAAACGTGACGTTGGATTCTTCAATATTTATTTTCTATGCTATGCTACTATTTTTTATTTAATGAGGGCGCCACTTGGCGGTAGTAGACCCTAAAAAAGAGTGTCCATGGAGTTTCTTGCACGTTCTTCTCCATAGAGATCTACGCCTTGGAATGTGCAATTAGCTTCATCTTTCTAACTGACCGACTTATTGACAGTTCAAAAGTGCCTGTAAATGTTTTATTTTAATTAAATGCTTTGAATTAGAATTTGAACACTATTGGTGGAGGCCTATGTCCAGCAGTCCAATCCAAGTCTTTCAGCTGAAATGATGAATTGATGATGATATTATTTTGGATTCCTCTGGTCGTATTTTCTGGTAACCTAACTGAAACTTGCCCGTCAGAGCGGTTGCGCTCTACGTCCGATACTTATCCGTCACAACCACGCCGGACCGTTACCGGCGTGGTCGTAGAACAATTTGTATGGTTACGCACTACCGATCCGAGTTCGGTCCGAGTTTTCTATAGATCTGTATTTTGACGGATAAGTATCGGACGTAGTGCGCAACCGCTCTTATTTAGAATATAAAATTATTTTTTATTTATCCCATATTAGGCGGCCGTGCTGTGCAACGTGTGTCGACACTCTTGCTGCATCCCATCTTCTTAGCACGGCGGGCTGTGCTGGGGGCCTCCCCCCTCTTCCCTCTGCAGGTGCAGAAGCGGCACAGATATAAGAATCTTTTTGGGAGATATATGTTTGAGCCGTTTGGGGTTGAAACACAGGGTCTGAGTGCTCATAGAGTCTTTCATGACATCAGCAAGCAGCTAGTTGATTTTTCAACGTAAATTTCATATCAACAGAATATCTAACACTAAACTATTGAAATTTTTATGGCTAGAATTTTTATAACTACGGAGGCAGCAAAAAGGAGGCATTAAGTCCGCCTTTGTACATTTGTGTTGCATGAAGTTTTAATAAATAAATAAATAAACCATAGGCTTAAGTTTAAGTTTGCAGGAAATAAATTACTGTGTCTCCTCTCTCCTCGCAAGCTCCACATCTAAAGTCCTCCTTATCAGCACTTACATTACACCCAGATACGGCAATACCCTTATAAGAAACTACCTTCATCAAGTAAATAATTACTTTTAATTTAATTAGGTTTTTTCACTCGCCCGTTCGTAATGTATTATACCGCAGTACATTCAACGCGAGTGCGCCGCTTGCATAATTAAACAGGACATCATAAGAAACCCAATCAGGCTTGCAAGAGTAAAAAGTGAACATTTTTGTCTTTTTATGCTTAATTAATTGTAATTAGTAGCACAAGTTGCATCTTTGTATTTAAGTATATAGTAATTTTTTGAATATTTAAGATTTCATGAGTTCCGTTTAAGGTGGGAAAGAATTTTAATGTTTTCGCGTAATTGCTTGGATGGCTAATTTTAAAGATGTTATTTTTATGCGTATTTTGAGATTTATTGCACTCCTTTTATATCTACGTCATTTTAAGTATCCAGCGTTCATATTATTTATGATATCTAATGGCACATAATCCCAACATAAAATAAACTGATCAATAAAATAACTTTAAAATCTAAAATTCCAATCGCGGGAAAATGCTGAACTTAGTTCAACATTTCGCCGACAGAGGCTCTAGTTGTCTTATCAAGTTTTCTCATCAGTCACTTATAACCACATCATGTCTGTTTCGTATAAAATATAAATAACATTCCAATTTATTGCTGAGACTCCGGGAAAGGCAATCATTGATAACATCTAGAAATGCGAGGACTAAGTTAACGTTTTTGCAGATTTTTAGTACTGCTACTTGCTAATAGATGACGCTGATATAAATTTTATCCATTTGATAGGTTTTTTGCTTTATAAATGGACAAGTCCATGTTTTAATAACCGATTGGAGTGGAACGATATTTTAAATAATAGTTTCTTAACAGTCACAAGTAAATAGGACAATAATGTTCATAAATCCATTTTAGGTGCGATAGCAACAATAAAACATGACTTTTTTATAATATCAACAATTAATCACACATTTTATACCATACATCATACACCAAACAGGATGTTTTAAATAAATGCTCCATTACTATCTAAAAGGCAATAAACGTAACATAATGTTCCGCATAATGTGATGTGTGTGGTCCGCCATTGACGACCGTTGATAGCCATGGGTTATTGATGAGCTGTCGTTACGCTTTATGTGTAAATCTTTTGTAAGAACTTAAGGCCCCTCTCGCGGTCCAGTGGCGCCCTCATTGAATAAAAAATCGTAGCTTATCACAGAAAATAAATATTAAAAATTCCAACTTCACATTTGTTACAAAGAGGATAAAGAATTTTTACGTTGTAAAAACAGGTCTCAAAATGTTTCGTATCCAAAGTAGTAGGCAAAAGTGTCAGAAACGGCCGTTTTTGGCACTTTTGCCTACTACTTTGGATACGAAACATTTTGAGACCTGTTTTAACAACGTAAAAATTCTTTATCCTCTTTGTAACAAACGTGAAGTTGGATTTTTTAATATTTATTTTCTGTGCTATGCTACGATTTTTTATTCAATGAGGGCGCCACTGGACCGCGAGAAGGCCCTTAAGGCTGAGACTATACGACACCGGTTATCCTAAATAAATGCCATATTAACTAAAACGTTTTTATCACTTTAGGGGTTTGTAAAAAAAAAGGGTTTTGTGTTTCATCACATACACACACTCACACCATCCACACACACACATCTCCTTAACTTAAATAAAATTAAAAACTAGATTAGATTATAGAAGAAGAATTACCGATGATTATCCTAGGATTATTGTAAGTCTACTGCAGCGACATTCAATTCAAACCAATGTATTCGTATTTTATTATGTGATACTTCCTGCGGCTGAACACTGTTTCCCATAATACAAGCTCATGCTTAGCTTGGGAATCAGTAGCAGTACCTTTTGTGCAAAAAATTATTACGATGCATATGTAAGATTACTCTAACACCTTAAGGCCCTGCGTCGACGAGAGGCGACAGTGATCAGCACTGTCGTCGGGCCCCGCCGTCCCCTTATGGCGACGGCGGGGCCGGAGTAAAACCGTTCCTTATTAGTAATAATAGAGTTTTAAAGCGCGCGAAACTGCCGCCGCTTATGGCGACGGCGAGGCCTGACGACGGTGTTGATTGCTGTCGCCTCTCGTCGATGCAGGGCCTTGAGGTGCTAAGATAAGATAGTGTATTAATTAGCGACAATAAAGATTTTTATTCATTTATTTATTATCATTTATAGGCTCGCATTTGACGACTATCTCACCCGATGCTCAGCAAAGATGTGGTTGACGATGGAGCACGCCTGTCTTGAGTCAACTAACCTATTTACTTTTTACTCTGAAATAGCTACCAAGAAGTACAGATTAATGCAGGGGAATATAGTTGAGATAGGAACAGGTGAACATTGTATCATGGCAAAAGGTTTTGCCTGATCAAGGTGTAGTGCATGCTTCTGACTGCCTCGTTGCTCTTGTGGTCATAAGCGCAACTGGTGTGCGTCCTGGGTTTGAGTCCAAGGTCGGGGAAAAATAGGAATTACTCTGTATTAGCCCGGAGTTTGGATGTGGTTGTGTGGCACCCCCATGTCTGGGAAAGCACGTAAAGCCATTGGTCCTGCGCCCGATCTCTCCCTAGCGTATCGGATTGCCGCCTTATCGGACTATGGAGTGTAAAGGAACAGAGAGTGCATCTGTATTTCCACACACGCTTGTGCACTATAATATCTTCAGCGTACTTGGCTAATCTCCGTTGATGGTTACCTTAATCGAAATACGGGCAGGAGGATTGTTAGTGCATGCTTCTATATTATAACAATAATTTCAAACTTATCGTTATAATATAATATATTAATAGACCTGAGGATGTTCTATAAATGTCATACAAATTGTTTGCCTAATTCATAAGGAGGCGTGAATCAATAACATTGTTTCTAATTTAATAAGTAGTCTTTATTAAAAACTACTTTTCTTAACATTAAAAATATTAAACATCTATAAAAATATAGTCAAATCTACTAAAATCTCTATGGAATATTATTTATTGTACTTATTTATTTATTGCATATTTTTATTATAATACATTTTTGATTATATAACAAGCTTTCTATACTTATACTAACATTTTGTTCTTTTCACTCACAATGTAGCATTATTATAACGTCAATTATAACAAATTAAATAATACCAAACGCGATAGTACATTCAAATTCATGTTAAATCCTCAAAATTACCGATAAAATTAAACAAGAATGCCTGTTTCAAATCCTTTGATGAATTTCAAGAACTTGTATGAATTCAAAATGATTTCTTCTTGTTCCTACATTTTCCAAATAATTTAGCTCCTTGTCAAGTACTCATTGGCGATCTCCTTCCAGTCAGTAGGGTCTGAATCGTCGGTCGGCTTTGACTTACGGATCTTCTTTAAGAGCTCCCAGCCGTTGGCCTTCTCTGTCGATGAGACGTAGTCGTTGTTGGGATCCTGCTCCAGAGTGTAAGCACCGAGAACTAGGCTCTGAACCAGACGTGCTGAGATAAGCGTCTGTGCAAAAAAAAAATACAGTTTAAATATAATTTAAGAGCTTTGAAAAATGACACTCCATAGGTAGGGTAAGTGAGAATTAGTGTTTCCCTTAAATTGGGGCTCTTTAAATAAATAGTACGAGAGCCACACTCAAAAATTTAAAATCTATTTGGTTGTTACGGTGTAACGATAAAGCGTGTTTATATTTTCAAAACTGCTTCTGGCAATGAATAACTTTCTCCAAAGAAGTCATTGTGCTAAAAAAAATGGGCTTTTCTTTCAAAGTTATAATTAACTGATCAAAATTACGTACATGACTTCCTTTAAAATATGATCATATATTTTCATTACATCCTTAATATTTGGCTATTGTCAGTAATATACATGAATAGCGCAAATATAAAGCCTAGCTTCAGCGGTTTAGTCACTAGATCCTTGTGTTGAGACGAACGGATGGATAGGTGAGATCAATAGGGCTCTGTTTGGACTCTTTGTATACAAAACCTTAAAATGCAGGTAATAATAATAATATTCCACAATTATCACACAACGCCATCTAGTCCCAACTTAAGCAGAGCTTGTGTTATGGGTACTAGACAACTGAAAAACATACTTATATAATTCTAAATACATACATATTATAGATAAATTACACCCAGATTTAATTTATCTAAAACGCAGGTGTTAATAAATTTCACATTTATAGATGACTTGTGCCACCTAGAGGCGAGTAGTAGAACTACCAAGAGAATTGGTTTACTACAAAGTAGTGCTGTCATCTATTGACAACTTTAAAAACTATCAAGAGCATTAGCTCACAACAAACATGTGCTGCCACCTGTTATTGAATAGATGCAAACACAGTCGAATGATTTTTTTTTTGTTTTTACCTTTAGTAGCCTATATTCTTCATCAGGCAGACGCCTGTTGACAGTGTAGCCAGCTAGGACGTATCCTCCTACACGAGTGTCTCCGGTAATCAGCATCATGTAAGTCATCGTGATGGCAAGCTCAAAGACGTAGTAGGAATATTGGATATCTCCGAAGTCAATGATTCCTGTGATACGGTAGTCGGTTTTGCTGTGAAGTAAATGTTTATCTTATTAAACTAATAAAGTATTTTGTAAATTTTGCTCTAGATATATACTTTAATCAACAGTGAACGGTGTAATAAAAACAGGCAACATAAAATACCTACTCCCAAGATATCCACCTATTTGGGCAGTAAGCAACGATAAGTGGTTTATTTATTATGCATGCAATACATCAAATGAGGCTTTTGAAGATAAAAGATCCTTTAAATTTAGACATCTGTGTTATTTAAATACCTACATAAATTTACTTATCGCATATTATTTTATAACACACCCCATCCCATACCACAAGTATCGTACCAGTGCTGAGTTTGAAGCAAACCAGATACCTATTTATTATCACTTTGGAAGCCAAATCGTCCGGATTCTGACACATACATGCATGCTTGGCTCACCTCAACAATACTCCCTTAAGAATCTGAGAGCATACCCTCAACACTGATGGTTTCCGGGGCCTAAATTAAATAGTAAACAACTTTTAGTTATGATGCAAATACCGCCATCTGTTAATGAGCAGCAAAACTAATAATAGAGAGAAAAAAAAATTGATAATTCACGCAGAAAATTCTTGTAAAAAAATGAGTGAAATACGTGCACCGTGTAAACAAATTGTTATCTGGATGGTGTACCATCATTTCAATTTCGTGATAAGATATTCCGAGATCCCATTATCTTTGCACTAACGTGGAAAATAAATAAACAATCTGATACGAAAGAGATTTTCTATTAAAATGTTATATTAAGGCTGCCATGATAAAAGCACCTACTTACCTACCTTCTCGAGATCCCTGGGTATATGATGTTCAATCAAATAGATAAGTAGGTAGATAATATGTAACAAACAACAGTATAATATGATAATACGTACCTTGTATCTAGGAGCTAAGTCATTATGGCGTACTAATAATTTCTTGACAAACACTATCCATCCATCAAACCGCATTGGGATAGCTTAGTGGATCCACTAAGCTGTCCCAATGCCGGTTGATGGATCATGGAAAAAGGATTATTCCTTTCACAACGTGGAGGTCTATGTGATGTGTCCCAGCAGTCGAGACATTTCCTACACACAAAGGTATAAGCGAATATGAGAAGTATGTATTCTGAAGACTGTTATTTAGTTCTTCTTGGGTAAAAAAGGAATATTAACCATGATTTTTAAACACTAACGCTATGAGAACTAGAAAGGTGCCTAGGCCTGACTACATGCGAATACCAAAGAACCGGGCTATCTTGCTGCTTGGGAGAGGACTATGTGCCTTCTCCACCTCGCCCAGACGGAGCACCACCGCGTACTTGAACTCTTCGATTACACTGCACTACTAACCTGGCTCCTGGCTTGGGTCCCACGATCATGTTCATCTCGTTGATGTCTCCTTGGATGACACCCTGCTTCAGCTCGCCCAGACGGGGCACTACCGCGTATTTCAACTTTTTGATTATATTCCACACCTGGTTCCCGGCTTGGGCCTCACGATATCGTTCAACTCGTTGACGTCTCCGCGGATGACGCCCTGCTCCACCTCGCCCAGACGAGGCACCATCGCGTACTTGAATTCTTCCATTACATTGCACTACTAACCTGGCTCCCGGCTTGAATCCTACGATGACGTTCATCTCGTTGACGTCTCCGCGGATGACGCCCTGCTCCACCTCGCCCAGACGAGGCACCATCGCGTACTTGAATTCTTCCATTACATTGCACTACTAACCTGGCTCCCGGCTTGGGTCCCACGATAACGTTCATCTCGTTGACGTCTCCGTGGATGACGCCCTGCTCCAGCTCGCCCAGACGAGGCACCACCGCGTACTTGAACTCTTCGATCACCTGAGAATTCATAAAATTAGTATTTAAAACAAGTAGTTTACTAGCAATGTTAATAATAGAAGGACAAGTACTACCTACCTAAATAATTATAAAATAAAAGTTGAGAAAACTCAATAGCGGACGAGGACTTTAAAACTTTTGATGAAGAACTAAATCAAGATGTTGATAGCTGAACCTATAGTTTAAGTCACCAAGTCCTACCTCAATACTGAGATTATAAATGTAGTTAAATCGCCCGATAAACATCATATCTAATGGTTGTCCTTACAAACTGTACCGAATGCGCCGCTAGACTAACAATGCAGCGCTTGTAAGCTATTCTAACATAGTATAAAAACTTGGACACATAAATTGCTTTAATAGATTAGACATTGCCTGTGGCTCATAACGCCATTAAATCTAAACTTGACACACATGGTCCCTTTCACGTTTTAAAATTATTATAACTACTGGGTATTAAGTAGGTACCTGTGTTATTAATAAAACTATCAAAGACAATATTGTGGCCTAGAGGCTTATAAACTTGGCAAAGGGTTCGAAACCTATGTAATCTAAAACCAACACTAAAGGAACAGACTCATCGTGAAGGAGCCAATACGTAACAATGTCAGGAAGCCGTGAACAATGTCAAAGATCTGAGAAAACCTAAAAACCCGCTAAAATCTCAGGGATTATGGTCCCTGTACTCCAAACACGACCTTTATTTTTGTCGGAGAAAAATCTTCAAAAGGCGCCTGGACTTTTGGGAAAAAGACCAGGGAGTGTAGGAATTTCAACTCACTAAAACCAGTGTCGGTTCGTGACTCTGTTCCAAATCTTAAACTGCATCATCATTTTATGCTATATCCTCGTGCTCATTCATATATTCTCGTCACATACGCACGCCGGTTGTGAACGCTACGCACCTGAGCTTTCTGAAGGACGCCACCTATTAGATCAGCATGTCCGTCTAAGGCTTCTCGGCAATTTCAATAACATACTTGGTCGATATAACTATTTATACATTTTTTTTCTATTTTAGGATTCCGTACCCGTAGGGTCTAAACGGAGCCCTATTGCTGTCAGTCACGTGGCCATCTGTCCGTCTGTCCATCGTCTGTCACATAGGTTTTACAGCCAAACGGTTAGAGCTATAGTCGTCAAATCATAGTATAACCATCTTGTTAACCAAAAGCATTACAAATAGTGAAATATACATTTGATACGGAACCCTAAATATGTGAAGTCCGACACGCACTTGGCGGTTTTTTTAGTGCCCTACAACTACAAAACTCCAGACATTATGCACAACTATAGTGTAAAGTATAGTTTATTAGTTTATTATTATTAATAATAGTTTGTCTTCTATTGCCGTCTGTGCGAATCACCAGAACCAACTACTGTGCCTGTGATACCAAAAAACAAAAGTGTACTTCTTACCTCCTCAGCCAGGTCGAGTTTCTCGGCATCCTTGATAACGTACTTGAACTTGTCCAGGTCGGGCACCTTGGTCAGCATCCACATGTGCTCCCGGGAGACTAGCCCCGAGTGGTTGAAGTTCTGTAAGGAAAAACATTTTTGCTAATAATATACCTACTTATAAATCACCAGTTCAACAGCTAGCAGCACGTCTCTTACAGCACGTCTCTAGACTCGAATCCTTTGGTTACGATATTTTACAACTTTTATCTTCTCTGGTTTTGGCTTGGAAAGTGGTGACACCGCAAGTAAGGTCAACAAGCAAAGGACCTGCTGCTGTCTCATTAAGTTAATCATCCTCTGCTGAACTTATATAGGTCTTCCCTAAGCGTCCCCATAACGACCAGTCCTGTGCGTCTCGCATCTACCGGATTCCCGCGACCCTCACCAGGTCATCGGTCCACCTTGTGGGAGGCTTTCTAACGCTGTGTACACGGTCGCCACTCCAGAAGCTTTCAGCCCCATCGGCCATCTGTTCAGCGAGCAACTTGTCCTGCCCACTGCCAGTTAAGTTTTGCGATTTTTCAAGAAGTTATTATTGTCCTTAACCTTTTTTTGGGTTTGGGAGATCATCCAATGACATCTCCCGCTCTGGGTGGAGCGGGAGGGCGTGTCAGACTCTTACTGACTAAAACCCACCCCTGTTTCTTCCTTGCCTGAGTGCCCAGGGGAGCGGTAACTCTGTTACGAATTTATCCGCTACCCCTAGGCATGCAGGCACCGGCCATGATGGGCCCCGTCAGTGGTGGCTGACAAACATCTCTTTGAGGCCTGCGTGGAACACTCACAAACACTTATTTTGGCGTCACTGGTAACCAAGTAAGTGAACAAATCTTAGAAGTTAAATTAAACCCACTTTCCGATTTCTAATTAAGCTAAAGTTTTGCG
Organism: Polia nebulosa; assembly: GCA_951329385.1. Lineage (NCBI taxonomy): Eukaryota > Metazoa > Arthropoda > Insecta > Lepidoptera > Noctuidae > Polia > Polia nebulosa. Next base: position 921,591 of record OX589611.1, on the reverse strand, counting down.
TACTTGTTTAGATTAGACGACAATGAAAGGCTAGCTAAGCGACGTTGACGGGGCCCATCGTGGCCGGTGCCTGCATGCCTAGGGGTAGTGGATAAATTCTGAAAATGAGTTACCGCACCCCTGGGCACTCAGGCAGGGAAGGAACAGGGGTGGGTTTTAGTCAGTAAGAGTCTGACACGCCCTCTCGCTCCACCCAGAGCAGGAGAAGTCATGGGATGATTTCCCACCCCACAAAAAACAAAAAAAGCTAGTGACGTCATTCTACATCCAATATGGCGGCCTCCCAAAGATGGCGGACTGGTTATTTTGTATGCATTCCCATGATATGGGTACCAAATGAAAAAGTTTGCTGAAAAGAAAACGAAAAACATAGCGTGTTTTTTTGTTTTTTTAAACTACAGGTATTCGGTATTGACTGTTATTTCTTGAATAAAGTTGTTCACTTCCATGAGCAGTCTAGAAGCAGTATTTATTATATAACCACCCATCCATTCATTTAGAACCTGTACCTAACCAATCATAACCTACACCAATCAATCAATCATTAAGGGTATACACCCGGCCTAGTGACGCCCTCATTGAATAAAAAATCGTAGCATAGCATAGAAAATAAATATTAAAGAATCCAACGTCACGTTTGTTACAACGTTTAACCTCTTTGTAACAAATGTGACGTTGGTTTCTTTACGATTTTTTATTCAATGAGGGCGCCACTTGGCCGGTAGTAGGGCCTTAACACACACACATAATCACACCCACACATCCATCTCCCCCATACACAAACATTACACATGCTACAATAATTTTATATTGCACCTAAACTTTATAATTTTGTCCTATTATGTCTCAACATTGTAGATAGTAACCCATGGGAAGTTGCGAGGTAACCCCATCACAAGTATCCTTATAACTTACCGTGTCGGTAAGGCGTGCTCAATCCTTGTCCACTTTCAAAACAATGGTCAAAAGTCACTACTTTTCTCTTTAATCGTTTTTACTAGGGTTCTATGCGTTTTGTTTCATAATTATTAATGTATATATTTATCTATAATGTATTTATTGTATATATTATTATAAATAGTACACCTAAGACTACCTACTTTTAAGACAACAGAGACAATCTCTAGCAATTATTTAAAGAATGGTGAAAACAATGTTTTAAAATCAACAAATAGTATCAACCTGGTGCACCAAAATATTTATGGTTGTATGGGCAAGGATTTAGAAATAGAATTATTCCTTAAATTTAACAATGTAGATATTCTTTGTATAACTGAACATTGGCTTAAAAGCCATCAGATTATGTTTAATTATAGTAATCACCAGGTTGGTAGTTCGTTCAGCAGAGTAAACGCTATACATGGTGGCTCATTAATTTTCATAAATAATATACTTAAGTTTAAAGACCGCAAGGATATTGTGAGCCTCTCTGTTGAACAGACAGTTGAAATTGCCTGTATTGAATTGGAGCAGTTTGTTATATTAAGTGTGTACAGACCACCTAAAGGATTGTATGATTGTTTTGAAAAAGTAATGGATGAAGTGTTGCAAAAAATTTGTAACTCTAGTAAGTCTGTCATCGTTTGTGGCGACTTCAACGTTAATTTGTTAGAAACTTCTAGCCTAAGCACTAAAATTATAAGTTTGTTTCAGTCATACAATCTTGTAAATCTATTTATGGAGCCTACTAGAATAACCCCCACTACTGCATCTTGCCTAGATAATATTTATGCAGATATTTTACCTACCCACAAAAAAATTATTAATTTATTAGACTCTGATCATAGTGGACTATTGATCACTATACCAAATATAAACAAATATAAACGAAAAAAAGATATCACTGTTAACCCAAAATCTAAAGGTCGCTTGGAAACATTTAAAACTAAACTCTCAAATAAAATCCCACTTTTGTCAACTAATGATGACCCTAATCAACATTATAATGATTTTTTCAAAATGTATTGCACGCAATTTGATACTACTTTTATTCCTAAGACGATTTCGGTAAATGGCAATACTTCCTTCAGTGACTGGGCCACCATTGGTATTAATAAAAGTAGAAAACGGCTGTATGAGCTGTATTAAGAACAGACTTATATTAACACTGTAGAATTTAATTTATATGTTAAGAATTATTCTAAATTATTTAAAAAAGTATGTTATTTGGCGAAATCTCGCTACTTAAGTTCAAAAATTAAAAATAGTAGTAATGTAATTAAAATGACTTGGGATATTATTAATAGCGAAACGGGAAGGTCTTGCAACCGAAGTAGTGATTACAGCCTTGCTATTGATGACAGTATCATTAAATCAGATTCGCAAGTCGCCGCGGCATTTGAAAATTTCTTTGCAGAGATTCCCGTATCGACTACAAAATCTCTAAATTCATCACCAACTGCTGCAGAAATTTTACTTAAAGAAAACGTTCCAGTTTGTGAATCCCAATTTTATTTCCAATATGTCACTTGTAATGATGTAATCAAAACTTTTAATACTTTAAATGTTAAAAAGACTGCAGATCTATGGGGTAATTCTGTTGACGTTGCTAGGTCTATTATAGACATTGTAGCACCTACTTTAGCAGTAATCTTTAATAATTGTATAGATTGTGGTGAGTTTCCTGATCTAATGAAATATAGTAAAATTATACCATTATTTAAATCGGGTAGTACATCAGACCCTACTAATTATAGACCTATATCAGTGCTACCTACTTTTAGTAAAATTTTTGAGAAAATTATTTTAGATCAAATTCAAAGATATTTTAATAAACACAAATTATTACACAACAAACAGTTTGGTTTCACAAAGGGTCGTTCAACAACTGATGCTGGTGTTGAACTTTTGGGACACATCTATAATGCATGGGAAGATAAATGCGATGCGTTGGGCATTTTTTGCGATTTGTCTAAGGCTTTCGATTGCGTTCTCCATGATACATTGATCAGGAAGCTGCACTACTACGGAGTCCGGGGCGCCTCTCTGGATCTTCTTACTTCATACTTGGGTAATAGGATTCAGAGAGTTGATGTGAACGGCAAAAGGTCTTCCGGGTCTGTAGTCAGAATGGGGGTTCCTCAAGGCTCAATTCTGGGTCCTTTTTTGTTTCTAATCTATATCAACGACTTGCCTTACCTCATAAAGGATAAACATGATATAGTGCTGTTTGCAGATGACACTTCACTTTTATTTAAACTCAAACGTCAGCAGGTGGTTGTTGATAATGTAAATAATGCTCTTTCAACTGTAGTTAACTGGTTTAATGTCAATAATCTTCTCCTTAACGAGAAAAAAACAAAATGCATAAAGTTCACATTACCCAATGTAATACAAGTGAACACTAGTGTGTCAATAAAGGGTGAAGAGTTGAAACCCGAGGATTCCACAGTGTTCTTAGGTTTAACTTTGGATGCGCAGCTTCAGTGGAGCCCCCATATAGATAAACTGTCCAAAAAACTTAGCTCTGCAGCATACGCCGTAAGGAAAATTCGTGGTTTAACTGATTTAGAGACAGCTCGTTTAGTATACTTTAGTTATTTTCATAGTGTGATGTCGTACGGCATTCTGTTGTGGGGAAATGCCGCCGATATTCAGACAATTTTTGTTTTACAGAAAAGGGCTATTCGTGCAATTTATAAATTAAGTCCCAGACACTCCCTCAGAGACAAATTTAAAGAGATTAATATTATGACTGTTCCCTCTCAATATATTTATGAGAATCTCATGTATGCACATAAAAATATTAATCTGTTTAAAAGATACAGTGATATCCATAGCATAAATACTAGGAACAAACACAAATTTATTGTACCAAAAACCAGGCTCAAGAAAAAAATAGGTGGTTCGTTTAGATGTCAATGTATACGTTTCTATAATAAACTTCCTAGCCAAATTCAAGAACTAAGCATAAATAAATTTAAATCATTTATTAAACGTAAGCTATGCCAGAAAGCTTTTTACACAATTAATGACTTTCTTGAGGACAAAAAGGCGTGGGATTGAGCTGCTTCAATGATATACATGAGCCATTGTTTTCATATGTACTACTTACTGATGAAAAATTTTTTATATATATATTTTTTTTAATATTCGTTTTTGACATGAATACTTGTATAGTATTGCATTATATTTTTTATTTTATTTTTTTATTGACATTTTATTATTATTATTATTTTTTTTGACTTGAATACTTTGTTAAGTATTATATTTATTTTTATTTTTTGATTGACATATTATGATTACTATTTTGTTTGACACAAATATTTACTTTGTAAAGTATTATATTTTTATTTTTTTTTTTTGATTACTTAATTATTGTAAATGTGAGGACTATGTGGGTTATTATTATTATTTTCTCCTCCTTTTTACAGTAATTTTCAACGTTGTCTGACAGTTTGAGTACTTTTGCGGCCTACCCAAATGTCTTTTCTTTGGTATTGTTCGTCATGTCATTGAGCTCCTTAGTGGTTTTTAAGTTGAGCTATTCGACTATTGACAAATGCTTGCACTGACTGGACAGGTCCACTCAAATATGTTTGGTTCTTTCTTCAAAAGACCACTACAGACACTAAGCTGCATGGTCCTCATATAGAATAATGTGAATGCGAGAACTATGTATGTCGTTATATTCATGTAGATTTTATGATTGTCTGGCAGTTTGAGTATTTTTTGCGGCCTACTCAAATGTCCTTACTTTGGTATTGTTCGTCGGTTCGTTGAGCACCTCAGAGTTCTGAGTTGAGCTTCGCGATGACTGACAAATGCTTGCACTGTCTGGACAGGTCCACTCGAATTCGTGTGTTGCTTTCTTCATAAAGCTCATCCCAGACATAAACGTACATGGTTCTCATAGGATCTAACCAGTCCACATTGTATGGATTTGAACACTAAAAGAGACTTTGACCTCTGAGTTTGTTTCGGTGTTTCTTCTCAGGGTAGTCAGCTAGGAAACACCGGCCTCATCTAGCTTAAACTGACAAAAAAACATTGACGTGTAAAAGTGTTCCTTGTAACCTATTTACTGAATAAACATCATTTATCATTTATCATTTACAGTACTGTATTTCCTTTTTTTCTTTAAAATCCATCCAAAGGTTGTCTTGAAAAGATCGCTTTTAGCGATAAGGCCGCCCATTGTGTCACCCTATGTAATGTTTTCCTCATATTTTTATTGTAATTTATATGGTGTACATAATAAAGAGTATTCTATTCTATTTTATTCTAACTTACCGGGGCTGCCTCATTTTTGTGCTGTAGAACAATTTGTATGAGAATCAATAAAAACTTTTTATTTTTATTTATTTTATTTCCGCCACATTCTGTATACTTTAACATTTAACTTTTGGCGTGACCGAGACTTTCCAAAGAGACACAACTTCTAACAGTATTATATTTCCATAAAACAACATACAAACTTATTTCCCATGAACTGTTAAATTAATGATCCATATCAAAGTCATAATGTAACAGTCGCCGAGCGCATGCATTAGCTAAATATATCGTGTTATGTACGCGAATGACGCTGACGAGAGTACAATACAAATTGCTAAATCCTTGGGCTGTCTCTTTACCTATCATAGTTAGGTATGTACGAGTACATTGGTAACTACTATTGTGTGGTAAATTCAATTCAAAATGAAATCTCTGTAGGATTTCAGCCAAGTTCTAACATATTTTTATATAACATTGCAAGAACATTGTTGAGGAAACTCCAAACTATACAATATTGTGACTACCAAGGACCAGGGCACCAGAAATAACCTGCAGTTAATTATCCAAGTTAACCTTGAATTCTCCCAACTGGTGGAACAGTGCCTCAGACTTGGGCACTCCTTGCAGCAGGTATCCTGGCACGAACTCTAACAGCCTGGCTGCATGCTGCTGGTCTGCTGATCGAATACCTTCAAACAACCAAGTACCAGGCCACCATAACTAACCTGCAGCTTATTATCCAAGTTGGCGACAAATTCTCCCAACTGGTAGAAAAGAGCCTCAGACTTGGGCACTCCTTACAGCAGGTCTTCTGGCACACACTATAACAGGCTGCTGCGTGATGTTTGCCTGCCAATCGACCACCTTCAAACTACTAAATACCAGGGCACCATATCTTACCTGCAGTTTATTATCCAAGTTAGCGACAAATTCTCCCAACTGGTAGAACAGTGCCTCAGACTTGGGAACTCCTTGCAGCAGGTCTCCTGGCACGAACTCTAGCAGCCTGACTGCGTGCTGCTTGCCTCCGATGGTCTCGATGGAGTGCAGGTGACCGTATACGTTGCGGACCGGCTTCGGGCAGGTGATGGAGCGGGTTGCTGGAAGAGAAACATGTGATTATTATAGAATGTTGAAGAAGCGATACTTAATAAGATCTAAAGAAAGGATCCTTTATCTAGGTGAGTATTATCAAGCAGTTTACTTTAGAAGTTAATAACTCAAGCTTTTGTTGGAGGCCACTACAGGATTAATATCAAAGCATAATCAGCCTTTTAATGTTCCCAATGCTGGAACACAGGCCTCCTCTCTGTGAAGAGGGTGATGGCCGTAATCCAACACGCGGGCCTAATGCGGGTTAGTGGATGTCACATGTCTTCGAAGTTTTAAATAAAAGGTTTTCCTTAACCGTTTTGAGAGCAGTGGTCATTATCATCTTCCTGCCCTTATCCCATGTTACTTGGTGTCGGCGCAACACGTTTTTTTCTTCCATTCTATCCTGTCAGTCGTCTAGCTATCACTAACTCCCTTTTCTTTCATATCACTCCTCACACAATCCATTCATCCTTTCTTTGGTTTCCCTCTCCCTCTCCATCCATCCACATTCATATTTATATCTTTTTAGAGCAGTGGTGATGGAATAAATTACACAAAGTAAAGCGCCTGCCTGGGTTTAAAATCAAGACCTACAACTTGTAGGCGGCCATTGCCACTGGGCCACCACTACTCTTACTATGTATTCCTTACCTTCTCTTCATATACCTAACTAGCTTCTGCCAGCAGTTTCGCCCGCGTGCAATTAGTACTTCCCTCGTTATAAACTTTTAACTCCTTTTCACCCCCTTTTGAATGCCGAAAAACCCTTTCTTAGTGGTTACATACTCATCACAAAGAACACACCCTCCAAATTTCATGTCTCCAGGGCCAGTGGTTTAGGCTGCGCGTTGATATATTAGTCAGTCAATCAGGCCTTTGAATTTTATATATATAGATGTGAATGGCTATTCATTTTAATAACATAATAGCGTATCTCATCCGAGTTATTCTCCAAGAGCTTGACGAAGATGAATGACTAAGCTACAGCACATTTTTTCGGGCCCCCAAGATACAGACAATGCCTAGTTTGGGGACCACTGTTCACAATGACCTTGTTAATTTAGCCTCGTTACTGTAAGCACTTCATAAGTGAAGATATGGATTATGATCCATTGTTACAAAATATTCACTAATAGCATCTGCGATCGGCTTCGCCCGCGTGGGATTACTACTTCCTCTACGAAGTAAGAAAAACTGTTTATTCACGTAAAAGCGAAAAAAAAAACATCCTGAGCCGTTCAGCCGTTCTGGTGTAATGGAGTAACAGACATACATCCATCAAAAGTTTCGCATTTATAATATTCATAGGAAATAGTAGGATTAAGTGAGTATTTTGTAACAATAGACCAACAAATAATTGTTATTCTTATATCGCTAATAAGGTTGTCGTGGTATGGGCGGGCATGTGATGCGGAGGAGTGAAGAAAATGTCGTGAGGAAAGTCTTGTGTATGGATGTGGATGTGGATGGCTGTAAGAGTAGGGGATAGCCAAAGAATCGAGGGATGGACTGTGTGAAAGAGGATATGTGTAAAAAGGGGGTGACTACAGAGATGACGACGACTAATAGACGAAGTATGGAAGAAAAAGACATGTTGCGCCGACAAATAAATTGGGATAAGGGCAGGAGAATGATGATGATATCGCAAGTGAATCGATGATAACTTTAGTTTCACGTAAGTAGAGATTAAACTTTATGTAGACAAAGAAATGTAGACTTGGGATATATTATTTTCACAAGGTTATGATGTACAGTAGTAAAAAGTGTTTTATATATCTCACTTCCTAATAGAAAAACCAATAACACATGACTGGGCCCCCCGGCCCAGTCATGTGAACCCTTGACCTACATTCCCCAAACACGCTTGCGACCACAAGGCAAGTCAGAAGTGTAAATAATATTCAAACACGCTTGCGACCACAAGGAAAGTCAGAAGTATAAATAAAATTCAAACACGCTTGTGACCACAACGCAAGCCAGAAGTGTAAATAATATTCAAACACGCTCGTGAACACAAGGCAAGTCAGAAGTGTAAATAACATTCAAACACGCTTGTGACCACAAGGCAAGTCAGAAGTATAAATAATATTCAAACACGCTTGCGACCACAAGGCAAGCCAGAAGTGTAAATAATATTGAAACCACTCACCCAAAAAATTCATAATTTCATTCTGGGCATCAATAACACCCACATTCTGCGAGTCCATGGAGTTCATGATCTTTAGCACATATCCATGTTCACTGTGCGACGTGATCAGAGGGTTCTTCACGTTGGGATCCTCAACAATCTTGTAGTTCCTGTCATCATAGCCGTTGAGATCTGTCAGCTCTAGGACAGAGATTCCGTAAAGGCGTTCTGCTAGAAGTTTCACCCCGTCGTGGTCGATGGTTGGGCGAATCACCGCGCCTGGTTCTAGAGTGCTTGGGGAACTTGCCATTTTTTCTGGGGGAGGAAAGAGGGAATAAATAATATTGACGAAATAATAACCGGCCAAGTGCGTGTCGGACTTCGCACATTTAGAGTTCCGTACCGAATGAGGGAATTAACAAAAAAAAATCAGATTTATCAATATATTGGTATTTGTTTAAAATATACGTAGCAAAAAAACTATCATCAAATTTCAAGTTCTGAAGTCAATGAGAAGTTAAAAAATTCTTCGGATCAAAATTTTGTGACAGACGATGGACATACAGACAGACAGACAGACGGACACGTGAGTGACTGCAATAGGGCTCCGTTTATATCCTTCGGGTACGGAACCCTAAAAAGAGCTCGGAAATAAATAATAACAGCCTTCAAGATTAAGCAACGCTTGCGAAGGTCGGTCTGCGGATGGATGACCACTCTTTACATACCAAGGCTCCCCAGTAAGTAGCCAGAAAATATGACACCAGTCGTGCTAGGAGGAATCGTGTTACCCAGTTACTGAGTTGTGGTGGTCAGATGGGAAGTCGCTCCATTTAAAATACTTGTATTTAAATGAATCTGGTTAGACTGGCAGCAGAACTTTGTTGGGAACAGGGAGTCAGATTGGATTTGGCAAGAGGGGTTGAATGTTTGTGTTAAGAGTGACTCAGTCAGTTCGTGACTAGGCAACTAGTTTGGGGAATCGATCGGTGAGGTTAACGTACGGTTGATGTGTTTTGGGTAGTTCCCAACTGTTCCCAAATATATGTATATTTGGAGTGGAATATTGAAACTTGAGACATGCTTTGTGGCAATATGTCATTTAAATAAATAATAATCTTTATTTCAGATCTAAGTCCATAACTTGCTAGTGTTATTAATTTTTTTTAAATATACAGCATGTAACAAAAACCCTGTCCGATCCTGAACGGTATTATTTGGTATTCTATTGCGTAGGTACACATATACGTAATCATTTGGATACGAGATTATTATTTTTCCCTAATGACAATAATTCATTTAAAAAAAAGAAAATCGTATCAAAGGCAACACTGAGCGCTCGACAAAGTGCACCTACTGTTTTATGTCTAAAGTGCCTACAGCGCGGCTAGTGAAGGGCGGTATCATTTGAAATAAAAATAGGTAAAAGATTTCGCCGGCCGATGCGCGATGGAGTGTTGTCAACTTATGAAAACTTGCCAAATTTATTTATTTATTTAACAATTAATGTACACACACAAACAAAAAAACAGACCAGAAGAAGGAAACAGAGAAATATGTACAAAGGTTATGCTTATTTCTATAGAAATCTCTTACAGCATACCTGCGAGGAGAGATGGAAAAAAAAAGAGAAGTAGTAGTATTTTTTTTACAACTTTTTCTAGTACGTATGTTAAACCTGGAATACGCCTTCATTGGATCGGACAGGGTTTTTGTTACATGCTGTATTATATTGGCCGCCATCATTAGGTTTCAAACCAGTTACTTATAAGGCAGTCCGTTACAGTTATTGTCATGAAATCTATGATGATGCTAAAATAACTGCCACCAACTCTACCTGACTGCTTAAAAAGTTTTTTGATAGTATCAATTTTATTTTTATAGATTTTTTTGTTGATTTCCAAGAATCCATCTACTATCCCAATAAGCCATAGCTTACTAAATTACAGTTCATGTGACACAAGCAACCACGAACCACTGCAATATAATGATAGTTCGTGACGAGTCCTGCCCTCGTGATAAAGGCACTCGCATGGCGGTCAATATTGGCAGGGGTGAACAACACGCTTCTAGGTTACAGAACCATACATTGTTATTCTGACTTGTATTAAGATGAGAGATGATGTAAGCATAACTGTAGCTGTGTTTGTGTCTGGTTTCATAGTTTGTTGGGTAGATTTCAGGAGTTAGATCAATGGGATCTGTATCATTCTGCTCACATTTTCGGTGCCTGCTTTTTTTTTTTTTTTACTTATTTGCACATGTTGATAGGATAATTTATAAACGAAGTCCCACAAAACCGTAGTAATGATTTGACTGTGGGGTCGGTGAGTCTCTAAATATATACTCATTCGTTAATTTGTACTTATAACTATACTTATATCCATGCGCATTGTGTTTTGTTTGAGATACTCATGAACCTCGCAGTATCATAAGAAGTTATGAATTACGGTGCATTTGAGATGTTATTAAGGATAGCATTTTAAAACCTATGAAGTACCTATGTTAACGTTGGAGACACAGCAGTTCCCCAAAGTTATACGACTAGAGTATCACTCAAATCCCTTGGCGATAGCGCTTAGCTTTAGATTCGGGTGACACTACTACAAAACCAGACCATAAAAGGCGGTTGTAGTGTTAAGTGATGGAGCTTACAGAGTAGGGCGTGATGATGTCATTAAAATAAAGAGGGAATCTCGCTGGAGAAACCACTCTGTACTACCCTATCCTGGAACAATTCTGCTCATAGTTCAAGGACGGATTGCGGAAGACCAGCATGCATGTTTATTTGCATGTTTTATGCAAATAAATATTTATTATTATTTCGTTTATTCATTTTTTTAACATATTAAATACATTTTTAAATATTTCTTAAAAAAGAATATATAAAAAACATTTAAAAATATAAAAAATAGTAGCCCACCGGTATCGGGAACAGGGTCCAAGCTACCGGCGGTCAGGGCTCCAGAGAGAGGAACCGCCTGACAATGCGAGCCGTGTCCAGAAGTACTGCTTTCTGAATCAAGCCCTTGATCCAGCCGCCTAACGAGAGCCTCCTGAGGTGTTGATCGAGGCTCGTGGCTATTAAGCCATTGGCTGACACGACTATCGGTACAATGATCGCTGAGTCCACATCCCACATGTCGACAACCTCGCGAGCCAAGTCAATATACTTGATTTGTTTATCTTTCTCGGCTTTCACGAGGTTCTCGTCATGTGGGACGGTAATGTCAACAATCATTATTATTATTATTAAAAAATTTAAAATTTTCAAAAAACCAGACTGATAAAAAACAACTAAAATGTTCCAAACAAGTCACTTTTCAAGCAGTCTGATACAGTGAGTGGAATTTATTTTAGTTCAATCGCAGATTGGTTGCCACCATCTTCTGCTCCATGTAAAATACTGGTATTCAGCTGCATCTGGTTAGACTGGAAGCCAGCCCAAAACAGTAGGGAAAAGGCGCGGGCAGATTGATTGTTGTGAGATGTAATATGGTTGAACTATGCTCTATTTTTAACAACTTTATATAATGACCCATATTATCAAATAAATGATTTTATTCACCATCTTCAGAAACCTTTACAAGAAGGAAGAAATCAGTAAAATTTCAGAAAGCAACATCGAATGTGTTTGTAACCGCTGCATTTACCCAAGATTTCCAATAAAAAATAACAGCAAAAAACATTGCGTGTCAACTTTTTTTATTATCACAAAACTTAACTGTTATCCTGAACAAGTCAATTAAAGAATCAGTCATTTAATGGAGTCAACAGCACATTTGTAGCGATTGAGTTATTTTATTGACTTGGCTATAAATATTCCGCGACGGTGGCGCCGCGCGCGGTTGCTTGCCTCAACTAGCGTCACATGATTGCCGGGTATCTCGTGGTAGAATCAACTTAGAGTATTAGGCAATAGTTTGGTGAATAAGTCATTTATTATTTGTTTAAAATTTGTAAAGTGTAATGAGAGATTGGTTTATGTTAGATAAATTAATAGTAAAGTTAATACCAAGACAAAAATGGTAGAATATCATCACAAATTGTAAAAAAAAAATCATAAAGTATCAAGAGTAAGTAATTGTTTTTTTCATATCTCAATGCAATACTTGTGTGTGCATCCATTTAGGTACCTTTTGTCTTTTCAAAGAGACAAATTTAATTTTAATAAACTAAGCCAAAAATTATTAAGTATCGGTAGTTTATTTCAGCAGACTTAGAAAGGTATTCAAATATTTAATTACATTTTTTTTTTAAATAGGTACAGTCGAATTGAGAACCTTCTCCTTTTTTTGAAGACGGTTAATAACTAAACCAACCATCAATAAAAGTCAATGAAAACTCTTTAGTAAACGCGTATGATATGACTCAAAAAAAAAAATCTAAGTTAACAAACACTCATTAGGTAACACTCTCTCTATAATCTCTGTTTGAATTCAAATATCTAAAATAAAAAAAATAGTGAAAAGATCTAAATTATTAAACAAGCCACCTCCTTAAACACACACACGCACACACAAAACAAAAAAAAAAGTCTACCACTCCCGAAAAAAAAAATCCAAAACTTCCAGACACAGTAAAAAAAATGCTAAAGACCAGCAGCTGCTCACCTCACTGGTTCACTTGTGGTCAGCGCCGTCAACAGTCAGCAACTGAGGCAGGATGAGCGTACAATGTACCAGTACAGAGATAACGTAAGATGAGCGTCTATTGCGTGTGCCGGACGCTATTGCTATCTAGATCGAGATTAGGATATTTGCTTACCGTGAGGATGCCTTGCATTACTAAAAAAAAAACTGGCCTAGTGCGTGTCAGACTTCGCTCATTTAGGGCTCCGTACCTAATTAGAGAAAAAAAAAAGAAAAGGCCAAGAGCAGTCGACTTCCTCGTTATAGTTTTCCCTGTAATCTATAAGTAACTAAAGAAGAACTACTTTGTCAAAACGAACTCCTGCGCAGACGAAGGGACGCGGTCGACGACCTGCCAATAGTGTGGACAAGCGAGAGGGAGTGAGTGAGATAGCGAGTCAAATCCTTTCCTTTCATCGATATAAAGATTCCGGTTTTAGGGTTCCGTACCCTTACCATTACTGGCCTCTGCTGTCCGTCCGTCTGTCAGCGGGCTGTATCTGACGATCCGTAATAGCTACACAGTTGAAATTTTCACAGAATGTGTATTTCTATAGCCGCTATAACAACAAATAATTAAAACAAAAATAAAGAAATAGTTGAAATTACGGATCATAAGATACAGCCCAAAAAAAAACCCAAAAAAAACACGTTTCTAGAACCGTGTGTTTTTTGGTTTTTTTGTTCAGTTTATGGTACGGAACCCTTGGTGTGCGAGTCCAACTCGCACTTGGCCGATTTTTAGCATTTCACTATGAAATCCTAAAAAAAACATCACAAAGCCAGATCTCCACGTTGTTGTGGAAGCTGATGTAATTCTTTTAACAAATTACTTTGCGAACGGGGAGCCGGTTCATGTGTGAGGAAATGTCTGTTTGTTAGTAAATATAGTACTTATTACACTGCTTTCAAATTTGTTTAGTGTATTTAACTATAATTATAATCCATTCATTGACACACACATGACAATGATAAGGTTAGATAGACACCAATTTAAATATAGTAATGGAAAATATAACGTGTGTATTTCCAGATGGAATTACTATGGGACCAACCATGAAATATAGTAGATTCTTTTTCGCGATGACAGGGTTGATCTCATAGTAAAAGTTGTTTATAATGATGTATATTGCTAGTGTTTTTTTTATTTATTTGTTGTATTGTCGTGTCCACCTTGTATCATACCCGGTTACTCGTATTTGCTAGTATGTTCGGGCACAACAAACAAAACAAGTGCAAAATAACTTTTCGGAAGTCCGTGTCAAAATATGAAGAAACAAAACCAGAAACACCGACTTCCGGATTTAAAGTTATTTCGCCCTTTTTTTGTTTGTTTTTTTTTTTTGGAAGTTGTTTCTGTTTTTTTGTAAAAAGTTTTTATTTCTTCCATTCTGTCCTGTCAGCCGTCACGCTATCACAAACTCCCGTTTCATATCACTCCTCACACTATCCATACGAACTACAGACACACAAATCCTACATGACAAAAGAGTTCTCCGCGCGATTTGAATATGTATAGCAGCCCGGCTACAACAATCGGTCAGCTGCCCGGACCAGACAGAACTTCCGTCTGGTCAGAGGATCCTCCCTTTTCAATGAAGGTTTGCGGAACTTTACACCCTGTTCCGCTTTCCTCTATAATGACAATAAGTGATTATTTCGCATGCCAAGAGATTACGTTGACGACTGTACTGTAAACTGTATCACAGGCGACAGATACTATTTAGGTAAAATTGTTAATTTAACTATTTATATTCAAAACTAGCTTTTGCTAGCGGCTTCGCCCGCGTGGAATTAGTACTTCATACAAACTTTCAACCCTCACTTTAACCATTTAGGGGATGATTTTCCAAAAATAACTTCTTATTGCACACTTACGTCATTTAAGAAACTTTTGCGCAAAATTTCATGTTTTTAGACCCAGCGGTTTCAGCTGTGCTTTGATCAGTCTGTCAGTGAATCAGTCAGCCAGTCAGTTTCTTACTTTATATTTATATATGTATTTAGTATAGATGTGTTTACCAAAATATAAAAAGTTGAGATGAGATTAGAGATGAGATGGTGTCAAATCTAAATGTCTTTCTATCAGATCAACGAAAATGATAGCATCCAATCTCCATAGGCACACGTAATAGCACTGTCTCGGTCGCTATCGGCCTGTGTTCGTGACTCCACGTTTGACAGATTACAAGACTCGGCGGCTGCTCTAACAATATCATATTATTTCAGGTAAGTGCCTATGTATGCGTTGTTTATCTATGTATTACGTAGGCAATACAGGTGAATTGGTAGTTCTAAAATTACACAGTAAACAGTTTAAAAATTTGAAGTTGAATATTTTTTTAAACTGTAGGTAGGTTCTTGGCGGGCCTGAAAACCTGTTAAAATGTTCTTTGAGATTAAGCTAGGAACTGAAATGTTCTTAACTACAATACCTTCTCAATTCAATTGGCCGTACCGTCAGCACGCATAATCTCACCAGCTAACTCGCCACTCGCTCTTCGCGACTCTCTCAGTTAGAATTGATGCCAAATGTAAGTATTTCATGAAATCATGACATCTGGCATCAATTATAACTGAGACAGATGTATTGATGATTTTAATGATTATAATTCTGTAGGCACATACTTTCTACGGCCGCGAATCAAATTTTGACCAAGATACAACCTGACACTGACCTGCAAATTGCAAAAAACGTAAGAAAATTTGAATTTCGCGGGCTACCCTGGAGCTTTACCTTTAATAAAAAAAAAAAAACAGAAACCGACCCTTTGTCGAGGTATTTAATTTATAATGTTATTTTTTTATATGTAGGCTTGTAGGTTTTTTTGCACCAAACTCACACTTTAAGAGTGACTGTCAGCACTATATTCTCTATCCTATGGGAATTTAAAATCAACCTTAATCCTTGTACCATAGGAACCAGAGTGCATACTATACCTAATTCCAGTTTTCTAGTTCCAAAGCACGACGTTCTCACCCATATAAGTCCTGAGTCGTGTAGTTAATGGGCCAGAAGTCCTGGGTCCTAAAGTTGATGGGTCAGAAGTCCTGAGTCGTGTAGTTAATGGGCCAGAAGTCCTGGGTCCTGAAGTTGATGGGTCAGAAGTCATGAGTTCTGTACTTGATGGGTCAGAAGTCCAGAGTCCTAATAGTCGATGGGTCAGAAGTCCTCAGTCCTTTATTTGATGGGACAGAAGTCCTGAGTCCTATAGTCGATGGGTTAGAAGTCCTCAGTACTTTATTTGATATGTCAGAAGTCCAGAGTCCTATAGTCGATGGGTCAGAAGTCCTCAGTCCTTTATTTGATGGGTCAGAAGTTCAGAGTCCTATAGTCGATGGGTCAGAAGTCCTCAGTCCTTTATTTGATGGGTCAGAAGTCCAGAGTCCTATAGTCGATGGGTCAGAAGTCCTCAGTCCTTTATTTGATGGGTCAGAAGTCGAGAGTCCTAATAGTCGATGGGTCAGAAGTCCTCAGTCCTTTATTTGATGGGTCAGAAGTCGAGAGTCCTAATAGTCGATGGGTCAGAAGTCCTCAGTCCTTTATTTGATGGGTCAGAAGTCCAGAGTCCTATAGTCGATGGGGCAGAAGTCCTCAGTCCTTTATTTGATGGGTCAGAAGTCCAGAGTCCTATAGTCGATGGATCAGAAGTCCAGAGTCCTATAGTCGATGGGTCATAAGTCCAGAGTCCTAATAGTCGATAGGTCAGAAGTCCAGAGTCCTATAGTCGATGGGGCAGAAGTCCTCAGTCCTTTATTTGATGGGTCAGAAGTCCAGAGTCCTATAGTCGATGGATCAGAAGTCCAGAGTCCTATAGTCGATGGGTCAGAAGTCCAGAGTCCTATAGTCGATGGGGCAGAAGTCCTCAGTCCTTTATTTGATGGGTCAGAAGTCCAGAGTCCTATAGTCGATGGATCAGAAGTCCAGAGTCCTATAGTCGATGGGTCATAAGTCCAGAGTCCTAATAGTCGATAGGTCAGAAGTCCTCAGTCCTATAGTCGATGGGTCAGAAGTCCAGAGTCCTATAGTCGATGGGTCAGAAGTTCTCAGTCCTTTATTTGATGGATCAGAAGTCTTGAGTCCTACAACTCAGTTTTTTTTAAACCAAACGATCTTTTTCTCATAGATTCTCTTCCGTGGCCAGTCCACAGGAACCGCTCATTCTAATGACCCTATGACAAGAAAGAAATCTACCACTGATAGAAAGAAACACTACAGGAGGAAGCGTCCACACATCTCTATTCCTGCCAGCTTCCCTTCGGAACAACGAATCTATGTCGACAGGTACTCTATAACTTTATGTCATTGAAAGAATATTGAAATCGGCACGAGACTTCCAGATCCAGAGGCTTACATATTAACAATTTGACCTCTTTAGAATTAGGTTGATATCTAAAAAAAATTAATAAGTCCGTCAGCTAGATTACCAAAAAAATATTGAACACGTATTATTTCTTTTGTCACTTTAACAAAAAATGAAGACGACACAGTGCGTTGCAATTTCGCATGACGTCACAATTGTGTTTTTGTACCACTTTTTACTCAAATCAAAAGTGACGTAACAAGCCCCCACTCCTGAACTTTGATGCGTTTTATCTTTGTAATTTTGTATTAATTTGTTAAAGCAAAATATACATGTCTAATATTTTTTGTGAATCTAACTTACGAATTAATTATAACTATTTTTTTTTTACCCAGGAATCATGTCTATTAAAAAGTTTTGAAAGCATCGTATCGACTGAGAATACATACATATAAAGCAACACAAATAGGCCGTAGAACCGTGCAATATTGAACCCTTGAACCTATCATATCAAACAGTTAGTCCTAATGATCAATTGAGAAAACTGGGTTCACCGCTCGCGACTCTAAGGGGACCGACCCGATTAACTCAACGATTGAACTGTTGTTCCCATAGAGTACAGAGATTAGTCTCATAATCTCATCCTTATTGTAGCTATCACTCACGTGTCCGTCTGTCCGTCGTTGGTTACACAGGTTTTACAGCCAAACGCTTGGAGCTACAGTATTCAAATTTTCATGTTGACCCAAAGCCATACATCATCAGCCCTTTAATGTCCCCACTGCTGGGGAACAGGCCTCCTCTTCGTGAGAGGGTGTGGGCCGTAATCCACCACGCGGGCCCAATGCGGGTTGGTGAATGGCATATGTCTTCGAATTTTTGGTTCTAGGACATGCCGGTTTCCTCACGATGTTTTCCTTCACCGTTTTGAGAGCAGTGGTGATGAAATAATTTACACAAAGTAAAGCGCCTGCCTGGGTTTGAACTCACGACCTACAACTTGTAAGTCGCGGCCAATACCACTGGGCCACCACTGCTCTGAGATTAGTTTGAATGGTTTTATCAAAGAAAACAAACAATTAAGTATTTAAAAAATCTGCAGCTCCATATGTTTTGTAGCATAAACGCATGAAGTACTATCAGGTCAACTATAGTACCTATCAGGTTATTGAAGTGAAGACGTATTTAGCCGCGTAGAGCTATTTTTATTAGGGTCAAAACTTATGGGCTCGCGTCACCGACACGCACTTCTATCGATACTCGTATAGCCATAATCAACCGAACAATAGTATAATAGGGTAAAAAATAAAATATAATAGGGTAGCAATATGACATTGACAGCGCCTTTTGTTACGTCGCAGCATCAAGAGCGATTTTCGTGGTGTAAGTGATAATAATATGCGGTTGATTGTACATTAACCAATTTTCAAGAACTGGGTAAACAAAAACTTAGGTATACGATATACATCTAGTTATATTGATTTGTACGCAGCGTCGTAAACATATAAATATTCCATTATTTTTGTTTTCACGGGAGGAAACCTTGAAAAAGGATTGTGGTATTGTTACCTCACTAAATTCATCCAGGTGATCACCATCAGCACATAGAGCCCCGTTAACTCTTAAAAGACAGCCGGAACCCCCTCTGTGCAACGCCAGTCCCTTTTTTTTCGGGGATGGGAAATCATCCAATGACAACTCCCACTCTGG
Organism: Polia nebulosa; assembly: GCA_951329385.1. Lineage (NCBI taxonomy): Eukaryota > Metazoa > Arthropoda > Insecta > Lepidoptera > Noctuidae > Polia > Polia nebulosa. The sequence continues at coordinate 902,509 of OX589611.1, read as the reverse complement.
GAGGGGATGTCAGACTCTCACTGACTAAAACCCACCCATCGCATCCACGAGGATACGGCGGTGCTCCGCCAAAGCGAAGCAGACCTACACTATATGCTTCACTGTGTCCTCTGGGCGATCCGCGCAGTGGTGACACCCGGGCGTTTCTTCCCGCCTTATCCGACAGAGGAACCTTCCGAAACAACCATGTCCGGTGAGGACCTGCGTCAGGCGGCAGGTGAGGACGCCGTTACGGGGGGCCACTCCTCAAAAAAGGGGCACTACTGCCGCAATGGTGGCGTACCCAGTGGTGCAACGCCAGTCGCTAGAATGGTGAACAGAGTCTCCATGATGAGCGCCCGTGATTCCAAATATTCCATTGCTTTTTTTTTTTGAGGGTGGGAAATTATTAAATGATTTCACCAGCTCTGGGTGAAGTTTGAGGAAGCGTCAGACTCTTACTGACTAAAACCCACCCTAGTCCGTTCTATTATCCTTTGCCTTCCAGAGCCGCGGTGACTCTTTTATTTATTTATTTATTGCACAAGTAAAAATTACTGTACAATGGCGGACTTAAAGCCTTAGGCATTTTCTACCAGTCGACCTTAGGGCCTTTTGTGTGGCAGAAATATTAAAAATAAACTAAATATTCCATTAGGTACCTACGGTTAGTTTTGGGGCTATACCCATGTACCTACTTACACCAATTTAGTGTGGTCACGACGTGAGGTGCTAGTTGTTTCATCGTGACAATAACATTGTTAACACTTTGGACTAGCAGATGATATTTTTATGATTAAATACCTATTTATATTTTACGTGAAATTTGTGCATTTTGCTGGAATTGCCGTTAGTCGTAAGTTAAGATGTCATCAGTTGGGAGTGTTGCTCATAACATATATAACAGGCTAATAATGTATCCGTTGTCGGGAGAGGACTACTCTCTGGAAGAGTAAGTCCGTAATTCGTGCGGGTTGTTAAATGTCATATATTATTCTCCTCGATGCGAAGGATTTGACTGCGTGTCGTGGGTTCGATTCCTGCAAGAAACAAATATTTGTATGGCCTTCAGATAAAAGTTGTTCCGGGTCTGGGTGACTCGTGTATGTGAGTTTACATTTTTGTGAACGCATTCACGATACTGGAATAATAATTTCTAGTGTGGGACAACGTTTTTTAAAAAGAAAAGAAAAAAAGAGGAATTTTGTTTTTAGGACATGCTTCCTCATGGTTTTGAGAGCAGTGGTGGTAAAGTATTGACATAAAGTGCCTGCCTGCTCTAACTTACGATCTAAAACTCGTAATTCTCAGTCGTTTCCACAGGCCTCCCATATGCCCCATGTTCAAATCCAGATTACTTCCATAAAATAGGCCTATGGAGTGGAGAAGATAAAAAAGTATGAAAGTACCGAGTAGGTTGTAAACAAAATACAACCGACTTCTCAAAATTACAAAATAACTTTATTTTCGGAAGTCGGTGTTTATATTTTGTTTCTTCGTTATTGGACACCGACTTCCGAAAATAAAGTTATTTTGTAATTTTTAGAAGTCGGTTGTTCGGTGGTTTTTGTAAAAAAGTTTTTTATTTTTCACTTTTTAGTTTTTGTACCCTAGAAGTTAAACTAAATATTAAAGTTATGCCCGAATGGATAACCCCAAAAACATGGAATTTGAACATTTGGAGAAAACCCAAACGTCATCTGTGTACACATATTTTTTGTTTATGTTGCTTTTTCAAAAAGTTCTGATTGGATCTCAATATAATTTATATGGCACCACCTCTGAAGTATGGCCTACCAAACAAAAAAAGAATCATCAAAATCGATTCACAAATGGCGGAGATATCGCGTAACAAACATACAAAAAAAAAAAAAAAAAAACAAAGAAAAGGACGAGTGCTCAGAAAATGGCCAGTGGCGTCTGCCTCTCACATTTCAATATTTTGCCCATACTGTCCCGCTGCTGGGCAACTGCCTCCCCAAATCGATCCAGATATTCTTTTCAAGAGCCACGTGGAACCAGCCCGGTAGGCGTCTACGTTGTCTCGCCACCTCTTACTAGGTCAGCCTCGGTGGCGCCGTCTAACTTTGTGACCTTTATTCTTAGTAAAAATGGTTCCAGAATCATCTCCTTTGTTATTCACTTGTTATTGTTTGTGTTTTCAGATATTTTATCGGAAAGTTACATCGATCAGTCATGATATGCCACGTCGAGATGCGGAGAAGACTTAGTATCACATTATCACTGATCTTAGAATTCAAAGGGGTGAACAACATTACGACATTGATTTATTTGTATGACTATATAAATAGATTATTGCTAACGTAGGCTAGACTTCAGTACATATACGAGTAAGTAGTTATGTTTGAGGTTGGCCAATCCCGGCACACTATGCCCAACCTCTGCAATCTCGTCACACTATACCCAACCTCTGCAATCACGTCACACTATGCCCAACCTCTGCAATCTCGTCACACTATACCCAACCTCTGCAATCACGTCACACTATACCCAACCTCTGCAATCACGTCACACTATACCCAACCTCTGCAATCTCGTCACACTATACCCAACCTCTGCAATCACGTCACACTATGCCCAACCTCTGCAATCTCGTCACACTATACCCAACCTCTGCAATCACGTCACACTATACCCAACCTCTGCAATCACGTCACACTATACCCAACCTCTGCAATCTCGTCACACTATACCCAACCTCTGCAATCACGTCACACTATGCCCAACCTCTGCAATCACGTCACACTATGCCCAACCTCTGCAATCTCGTCACACTATACCCAACCTCTGCAATCTCATCACACTATACCCAACCTCTGCAATCTCGTCACACTATACCCAACCTCTGCAATCTCGTCACACTATACCCAACCTCTGCAATCTCGTCACACTATACCCAACCTCTGCAATCACGTCACACTATGCCCAACCTCTGCAATCTCGTCACACTATACCCAACCTCTGCAATCACGTCACACTATGCCCAACCTCTGCAATCTCGTCACACTATACCCAACCTCTGCAATCACGTCACACTATGCCCAACCTCTGCAATCTCGTCACACTATACCCAACCTCTGCAATCTCGTCACACTATGCCCAACCTCTGCAATCTCGTCACACTATACCCAACCTCTGCAATCTCGTCACACTATACTCAACCTCTGCAATCTCGTCACACTATACCCAACCTCTGCAATCTCGTCACACTATACTCAACCTCTGCAATCTCGTCACACTATACCCAACCTCTGCAATCTCGTCACACTATACCCAACCTCTGCAATCTCGTCACACTATACCCAACCTCTGCAATCACGTCACACTATGCCCAACCTCTGCAATCTCGTCACACTATACCCAACCTCTGCAATCTCGTCACACTATACCCAACCTCTGCAATCTCGTCACACTATGCCCAACCTCTGCAATCTCGTCACACTATACCCAACCTCTGCAATCTCGTCACACTCTACCCAACCTCTGCAATTTCGTCACACTATACACGACCTCTGCAATCTCGTCAATACCCGACCTCTGCAATCTCGTCACACTACACCAAACTTCTGCAATCTCGTCACACTATGCCCAACCTCTGCAATCACGTTACACTATACCCAACCTCTGCAATCTCGTCACACTATGCCCAACCTCTGCAATCACGTTACACTATACCCAACCTCTGCAATCTCGTCACACTATGCCCAACCTCTGCAATCTCCTCACACTATACCCAACCTCTGCAATCTCGTCACACTATGCCCAACCTCTGCAATCTCCTCACACTATACCCAACCTCTGCAATCTCGTCACACTATACCCGACCTCTGCAATCTCGTCACACTATACCCAACCTCTGCAATCTCGTCACACTATACCCAACCTCTGCAATCTCCTCACACTATACCCAACCTCTGCAATCTCGTCACACTATACCCAACCTCTGCAATCCTGATTGTCAGAGCAGAGAGAGGAAAAGACTAATTGTCAGAGCACCGGACTTCTGACTACCCCAAACGACGATGACAGTCAAAACTAATTGCTCCGGGGCACAGAGAGACCTAGACATGTATAATGGATGGTCACCCATCCTCGGATAGACTGCAGCAAGCTGTGCATAAACTTGAAAACAATCAGTACTCTACCTTCTTATAATAAATCGCCGATTGAACGAAATGACGAAAAATAATAATATAGGTATCTGGGTCTATCAGACTCTGACTAAATCACACGGTATTCTGCAGCTACCTTTAGCCGAGGCGCAGCAATTTCGATGAAATTTATATGTCCTCTAGAGTATACTCTTTCGGATACAAAAAGAATTTTAAAAATCGGTCCACAATACTGACAGAGAAATCGGTGGACATAAATAATATAAATTAAAAAATAACAAACATACAGTCGAACATAGAACCTCCTCCTGTTTGTGAAGTCGGTTAAAAAGAAGCGACGACGTCCCACGCGCTCGCACCCATGTCAGGACAGTACCTGTGTCAGCCAGAAAGTAAGGGCGCCATGCCATCTCTCCAGCCTCACAATGGGTGTTACCGCTGCTATAGTGTCGTGCTCTACTTACCTAAGTACCTAGTTACAGTAAGTATACTTGTTTGTCTCATCGAGGTGGGTCAGTCGTGGATGTGTGTGTAGGTTCCCTAGAAAATAGCTTACGCACACAGAAACAATGTAGACGTGAAATAGAACAATTCTGTACCTAGGTACCTTATTGAATCTACATTACCTACGTCACTGACGTCAAGAAGGTATCAACGCAGGTGTTCCTTAGGTCACAGGCCTGCGGATGGCGAGTGGTGGGTAGCTCGCCGTCCGACCAGCACCAGGCCCGAGAGTCGACGGCGCGTAGTGTTCCACGCGCGCCGAACAAGAGTTGTCAATAAACCATGACGGGGCCCGTCATGGCCGATGTCTGCCCAGGGGTTGTGGATAAATTCGAAACAGAGTTACCGCGCCCCTATATAGGCACTCAGGGCATGGAGGAACAGAAAAAAAAAGGGAGTACAGGGGTGGGTTTTAGTCAGTAAGAGTCTGACACGCCCTTCCGCTCCACCCTAGAGCGGGAGAAGTCATTGGATGATTTCCCACACCCCAAAAAAAAAAAATTTGTTGAGGATAAATTCGAAACAGAGTTACCTCGCCCCTGGGCACTCAGGGCAGGAAAGGAACAGGGGTGGGTTTTAGTCAGTAAGAGTCTGACACGCCCTCCCGCTCCGCCCAGAGCGGGAGATGTCATTGGATTATTTCCCAAAACCAAAAAAAAAACAAATCTCTTGAACAGAGTACTGCCTACAAGGACACGGACACACGTGGATAATATCCCCGGTATTTCACTGAAGCTGCTTTCCTGAAAACGTTATTTAAAATGACCGCGATAATATTTTTCAGGAAGCAGAGTAATTTATTGAACTGTCCGCCATCTAGCTATTTATTAAACTACTATCTCGTTAATCCTTACAGTGCGTTTGTTCGTATCTTAGCTACTCAACAACAGATGGCGATGTAAACATATTCTTTGAAAAAGATAGTTTATTCACTAATAGATGGCAGCACGAGTTATTTAGTTTGAGATACAGTGGAATCTGTTTATTAAGGTGCTATTAGCTGCCAACGACCTTGAGTGGTTAGCTTGCGTGTTCTGCGCTGAGCTCACGTAACGCGTCGTATGTCCACCCAGTAATAGGACTCGTCCATCAAGGAGCGCTGTCCGAAATTAGACGCATTATTAATTTATTACACATAAAACAACAAGTAGGTATTAAACTAAAACACTGAGACTAAATTATAAATAATTAAATGATCTTTAAAATAGTGAAGGTTTCATAAAAATACGCTTTATAGTTTTTGCGTGTTTTTCAATTTTTTATCCTAGTTAGATATAACTTTACAAATTAATTACACTATGTTTTATAAATATAATTTCAAATATTCTGAGATCAAATTACGACGGAAATTGTCTAAAGTAACATATATTTTTTTTAAAGAAATAAAACAAGTCGTTTAGACGTGATCTCCAATTAAAAAATATTAAAAGTCATATAACTGCGCTTTAAGGCGCTATTAGCTGCCAATGACCTTGAGTGTTGCTTGAGTGGTTATATAACCTGTATAATAATTAAGACAATTACATAAATAATTTGCACGCTTGCTTGCAGGCAGAATACAATGACTGTAAGGCTGTAAGATCTTTCCTTGTAAACCATGTATTTTCTTGCAAATAAACAATTTGAATTTGAATTAGCGTGTTCTGCGCTGAGCTCACGTAACGCGGCTTATGTCCACCCAGTAATAGAACTCGCCCATCAAGGAGCGTTGTCCGAAATTAGACGCATTATTAATTTATTACACAAAAAACAACAAGTTTTAAAATAAAACACTTAGACTAAATTATAAATAATTAAATGATCTTTAAAACGGTGAAGGTTTCATAAAATAAGCTTTATAGTAATTGCGTGATTCTCAATTTTTTATCCGAGCTAGATATAACTTTACAAATTAATTACACAATGTTATAAAAATATAATTTGAAATATTCTTAGATCAAATTACGACGGAAATAGCCTAGAGTAACATATATTTTTTTTTCAAAGAAATAAAACTAGTCGTTCAGACGTGATGTTCAATTAAAAACCATTAAAAGTCGTATAACTGCGCCTTAAGACTCCGCTTGACCAACCGCTTTCTAATGAAGTAATTGCAGTGTGAAGTTTGACTTTGACTATCGTATTAAAATCTTTTAACAAAGTTCGGATATAATGACTTCGTTTTAAGTGACATCTCGCTTATTAAGAGTTATTTTTAAGAAATTATGTCCGATTATAGTGACCGATATGATTAATATCACCTTCGATTGTTTTTGTGACCCTCCCCACCCCTTTCCCTACAACGACGTTTGGTGTGAGGGTGGCTAATACTTAGCTCGTTTTTATTTTGATTCTCAGTGACGACTTTTTCATAGTTCAAGACAAAATGATATCGCAACGTCGTACCTAAAGCACTTACTATTGACGAGAAAAATGCGTACCTACCTATCTAGGTAGATGTAACATAAATATGTTTATTTTGGGTCAATTCATGTTTCTTATTCTTTTTTTTTTGTTAATAGATTTCAAAACACTAGGTATGTACTCGTAGTTCTAGTACTTATGTAGTTTATCTTTCTAATAAACTAAATAACTAACAAATAAAAGTAGGTATTTTATTTTCATAAACTATGCTTTGTATGACGTCCGCTAAGTATGACGTCCGCTTAGTATGACGTCTTTGATAGGTACTGATACCATAAAGGTCTGGTACCATACTATACTAGGTACTGATACCATAAAGGTATCTATTGATCAAATCAGTACTACCTACCTTCTGTTAAACAAGCTTCTGTTAAAAGTGTCGGCATCATTATGCAATCAAGGTTGTCGCAAAATTAATGTAGGTATTTTAATATAATTAAAAACGCAGCGTTGGAAGGCCTCCAACAAGGTGGACCGATGACCTGGTGAGAGTCGCGGGTAGCCGATGGATGCGAGACGCACAGGACCGATCGTTGTGGCGACACTTGGGGAGACCTATGTCCAGCAGTAGACGTCTATCGGCTGAAATTATGATGATGATGATGATAAAAAAAAATAATTATATTCGCTCTCGATAATCCAAATTAACAATATGACATCCTTACTTTAAAACTTCATGTCTCAATTTTTATTGTAAAAATATTAGTAATATACTTATTTACTAATTATTTAGTAACAATTAAGGTAATTTAATACTTCAATCAAGTTCCATGAGTATTTGCACATATAGACACATTAATGATTTATAAGGATTACATTCCTGCCGAAGATATTTGTTTAATTGAATTTTCTTTCTTTAGTGAATATTAGCAGAATAATGTCACGATAATTATTGCAATGTGTTTATTATAGTACTCATCGACCTGTTGTATCCTTATTTATCGTGAAAAAACATAGTCATGCCCTTGACATTCACTACATCCGAGTACAGTAAAGTCTCACCAATCCTGCAGGATTAGTAGTAGTGTCCTAATTTAACAAGGGACCATGAAGGAAGCATTAGGGTAGGCCCATGTGGAGGGTGCCGGACTGATGGGTGTACCGAAGTAGGTACCTACTGAAGCACCGGATTAGTGAGACTACTGTATTCCCAATCACCTGCAATATTCCAACTATGCTGCTTTTCCTCTACTTCGATCTCACGTAGATTTTATTATTCAAGCACACGACATTCGATTTCGCGTAGGGAACCCAGCGTGACAGATCACTATCTCGAAGCACCACAATCTCGAATAGGTACCAGCTCGAAACAAAATTAATTGTGCGCACTAAGGAGTGGAATTCCTGAGGATCTTTCAGTCAAGAGTGAATAGGTTACTTCAAGCAAGCGTGCTCTATCGTCGACCACAACATCGCTTACCATCAGGTGAGATAGTGATATGATACTCGTAGAAATAGTTCGACTTCAAGTACTTCAAAATTTTATTATTCGATCAAACGACATTTAACACGCATGGGCAACCCGTTTTTCCTAAAGGCTTTAAAACGCCTAAAACTAAAAAAAAATCATTAGGTAAGTACACCTTTATAAAACAACCCCAAAAAAGCATCACAGAATTAACTTCTAACTGGATTCGAACTCTGTCCGGCCGCACGCGACCATACTTCACCGCCACAAACCGAGCTCCTTGACGCAAGCGGGAAAGGGTTGAAAAAACAAACATTTGTCGGAGTGGAGCCCCTCCATCAAACTCACTTACAGGCTAGTAAAGCGCCCGCGTGTAGTGAGCGCACGACTGTAGTAGAAAAAGAGTACGTATGGGTATCGGGCAGTTGCTGACTGAGCGGCGTTTTTGTTGGTCAGTGACGAGACGGGAATAGTGTGGATAAGGTCACTAGGGATAATTAGAAAAGGTTTTTTTATTGTGTGCGTTTTTGTGTTGATTCAGTAACTATCGATCCAAAATAAAATTTGTAGGAAAAATAATTTTTCAGGAGATAAGTCTTATTTATTAATATATCTCAGCAGTGTCAAGCTATCGGTGAAGGAGATTTCATAGTGAACTAAAACTTGTGCACTCTCTGTTCCATCACTCTCAGATTCCGATGGGACGGTTATAAGAGAGATGATATAAAATGATAACGTGGCTTCCGATGCACGGGAGTGTTATATCGCCAACTTCCAAACTTTGAGCGTCCAATGAGAAAACCTTAAATCACTTATCCCGACCGAAGCGAACCCGGGACCTCACACTCAGCAGTCGCACTTACGACCGTGAGAGCAAAGAGGCAGTTAGAAATAAATACTTGTGTATTGGGCGAATGGGAAAGTGGGCTAAAACCGGTACGCTAAGTTATGTACGTAGGTATAATATGGTGCAAGTGGGTAAACTATAACCCAAGCCGAAGGCAAGGCCGTTATGAAGCCTACAAACTGGAAACCCCATTAAACAAACTTACTCGAAAAAATAAATAAAATTTCATAAACACAATGTTTAGTAACAAGTTATAGTGAGAAATTACTCGCTGATATTTTTCCTGCGCAGGGCTCGGTTATCGTGGGGGCTGACCAGCGACCAGCCTGATATTACAAATAACATAATTATAATGGCAGACAAACTGGTTGCCGGACAGCCCCCACTAGTCGCTGAGTAGCCCCCACTGCTTGCCGGACAGCCCCCACTGGTTGCCGCACAGCCCCCACTGGTCGCCGGGCAGCCCATGTGTTAAGGCCCTACTACCAGCCACGTGGCGCCCTCATTGAATAAAAAATCGTAGCATAGCGTAGAAAATAAATATTAAATAATCCAACGTCACGTTTGTTACAAATCGGATAAAGTATTTTTACATTGTTAAAACAGGTCACAATGTTTCATATCCAAAGTAGTAAGCAAAAGTGTCAAAAACGGCCGTTTTTGGTTTTATTCAATGAGGGCGCCACTTGGCCGGTAGTAGACCCTTAAGCAGCTGATACTTTTTTCATATTTTTCATAGTTGATGATCTAGTAAAAATTGTTTATAGTAGTGATTAGCCACTTTCACGTGCTGAAATATGGCCATTGAATTAAAGATAAACCTGCATAATAATTCCTTACCCTGGAAAACTAGTTAATGCTTCCAAAACCATGTCCTCCCTATTCTTTACCCATTTTCTGCAACCGTCGCGTCAGCACCGGTGACACAGCGCCGTCATTTGTGGCGCTGACCACTGTGTGTGTGTGACAAACTGGCAGTGTGTGTGTGTGCGATTTATAAAACGCCGGACCAGTAGTCGGCGGCTCCGAGGGAATGTCTTCCGATTAAATGAATGGGTTTCATATTTGAATACGACGGTTTTTCGCAGTTTTCTGACAGTAGGTTTAAAACACTGGCAGTGAGCAGGGCACATTGCTCGCAGTACAAATGGCCGATGGATCCGAAAATGTCTGGAGTGGTGACCGCGTATCGTAAGACGCCATATTGGAAGGCCACAAGGTAGACCGATGACCTGGTGAGGGTCGCAAGAAGACGATGAATGCGAGACGCCCAGGACCGGTCGATGTGATGGTGGCACTTGTGGGGGAGATATTTGGCGAAATAATGATTATTATGAGATTGAAAATGAGGATCTCATAGCTAAAGTAATAACAGCCGCACCGGTCGATCCATCAGATAAAGCTACGCTTGCCCGGGTGGGTTAAGCTGACAGGATGGGTCACGTTAAGCAGTTGGTCCCGACTGTCAATCGTGGATCTTTGACGGTCGTTACTGGTCGTCAGAAGCCCGAAAGTCTGACAACCAGTCTTACCAAGGGTATCGTATTACCCAGTAACTGGGTTGTGGAGGTCAGATAGTCAACAGATACAAGATAGTTCGGAAAAGGCACGGCAGATTGATTGATTGATTAATTGATGAGATTGAAAACAAGAGTTTTTCGTCTCAACCAATCCGGCTTAAGGATAGCAAGCCTTGTGCGAGTCTTCTCATCAAAAATTACGAACTTTTATCCTTTAGTTAACCTCTTTAGAGGAATTTTGAAAAGCCCTTCGTCAGAGGAATTCTTTTACTAAAAGGTGATGAGTGAATTTAAGAATTATAAACAACTCGAATTTGTTTTGCAGCATACCTGATATAGTTATTATTAATACCTAAATAATAAGATATATATTATAAACAAACAAGCACAGAATTATTAGTTTTATTTTTGCAAGTTGAGCTTGACGGAGACGAAGTCGCGGGCAACAGCTAGTATAATAATACGGGTGAGTCTTTTTAATGTAGACATATCAAAATGAGGGAATCTATGCTTCATTTTATCGACGGAAAAAATATAAAAACAATCTAAATATTTTATATTTATTTTAAAAACAAACGAAAACAAAACGGTGTAACTTTTAAACTAAATGATCTGTCGCGATGAAACAAACTCCATAATGATTGGAAGTAATTAGGCGTCCTCATAAAGTGTGAAAAAAACTACCTACCCTCAATTGAAAATAAACATGTTTTTTTGGGAAAAATCTGTTTTTTTTTTCATCAATTATAAAAAAATTCTTCATTTCCATATCATGTGCACATTATAAAGACTCATAGATACTGTATAATTAAATAATAGGAAATTGAATTCAGATGATATGGAATTAACATTATTTATACAGTGGAACACTACCAGCAGGCCAATTAAAACAATATATTTACGTCGACTTTCAAGGTTAAGCAACGCTTGCCGATGTCGTTGCGTGATGGGAGACTATCCATTTGTTACCAAGACACCTCCGTGCCTCGGAAAGTACCGTCAGAAGGTAATAATAATGTTATACCTAGTTTAATAATAATGTTATACCTAGTTTAATAATAATGTTATACCTAGTTTAATAATAATGTTATACCTAGTTTAATAATAATGTTATACCTAATTTAATCATAAGTAGGTATATCCATCAACCCGCACAACGCCGCCGGCAACGGCCCGCGTGGTGGATTACGGCCCACACCCTCTCACAGAGAGGAGGCCTGTGCCCCAGCAGTGGGCACATTAAAAGGCTGATTGTGATGATGATGATGATGATGGTGATGATGATGGTGACCTAGTTAAAAAAAAACTGAAAAACACGCTTTATTTTTCTCTGTAATAAAACAAAAAAGAGACGAACGTACTCGTAAATTAAAGCTGTCAAATTTAGTTGAACTAATATCATCATCATCTAGCCTAGCCTTTTCCCAACTATCTTGGGGTCGGCTTCCAATCTAACCGCATGCAGCTGAATACCAGTATTTTACATGGAGCGACTGCCTATCTGACCTCCACAACTAATATGTCCATACAAATTAAGGGTACCTACACGTAATAATATGTCGACTAAAAATACGGTAAAGAGCAAGGCGTAAACTAGTTTGACATCTCTAACTTAGTTCATAGCTATAGCCGTCCTTTTCTCGCACTGCCTTTTAGTAAAAGATAGCGATTCTCTAATTTTTGTTTAGTTATTGAACAAGAGAATCGGCATCATTGTCATCCAAACTAAACTAAACATGAATGCAAAATTTCGGCTCAATCGGAAACCTGGAAGTGGGTCTTTAACTTCTAAGATGTTTTTACATGTGAAGTTAGTAAAAGTGTGTTAAAATATCTGGTTGCAGTCTAGCCAAGGTCTAATGTAATACTCTGTTATAACTGGGTTGTAGAGCTCTGATAGGCAGTTGCTCCATGTTAAACATTTGTTGCATCTGGTCACACTGTAAACCAACACACACATAGTGGCGAAAAGAGACACTGCCACGGTTTCGTAGCACACTGCTACGAAATTAGTTTTTTAGGGTTCTGTACCCGAAGGGTCCAAACGGAACCCTAATGCTGTCACTCACGTGCCCGTCTGTCTGTCTGTCGGTCTATCCGTCCGTCCGTCCGTCCGTCTGTCTGTCAGCGAGCTGTATCTCAAGATCCGTAATAGGCAGACAGTTGAAATTTTCATAGAATGTGTATTTCTGTTGCCGCTACAACAAAAAATAACAAAAATAAATGAAAAATTTACATGGGGCTACTAGAAACGTGTGAAGTCGTATTTCTGCGTTTCGCGAATTGTTCAGATCGATGTTACCGTTGTTCTTGTAGTGCCTGTTCAGTTACTTTCTTTTTATGTGTCTTTCATGATTTATCTCAGAAACTGAGTGTAGGTAATTTTTGGGTACAGATTTTTTTAAGAGTGTCTCACGAGCTAAAAAAAAACAAAAGTAATTAATTCAAACTAGGCTGAGAGCCAGCACTTTTTAAAGTTCAAAGTTCTACATAAAGACAGTCCCCCAAAAACGCCCGCCCGTCACCACTTCCTAGTGTTTTAGCTGTGAAGAAAAAGTGGCCAACAAACACCCCAGCAACACATCTGTCTGTTAAGGATGTCCTAGTCGGTCATTCTTCCATACAAACGTAGTATGGCGATTACTTTACTATTTGATGGTGTAATAACAAAACAAAAAAATATATCAATTAATTCGCCATTATCTAGCTCTTTATGGACACAAAAAATAAAAATAATAATAATTGGAAGTTATGAGATAATATTTAACGTTCCTACTTAAATCTCACTGCTGGGACACAGGCCTCCTCTCTGTGAGAGGGAATGGGCCTTAATCCACCACGAACGTCTTCGATTTTTTTTACTCTAGGTCACGTCGGTTTCATCACGATTTTTTCATTCACCGCTTTAAGAGCAGTAGGTACCTAATGGTGAAATAATTTACACAAATGAATGTGTCTGCCTGGGTTCAAACGACCCACGACACGTAAGTCGGAGCTGTTACCACTGAGCCACCAGTGTTCTAAAATGTAAAAGTTTATAAAATCATTACAAACCGATGTGACCCTTAGCAAAGTTAATAAAGAAACACATTTATTTCCCGGTGATTTGAACTATCTACTGGCTCGTTTCTTGCACTTGAGTACCTGTTTTCTACCAACTGAGGTCAGATTAATAAGGACCGCTATCTGAATTGATTATTTGGAGTTAAGATTGAGTTAAGGCGCAACTTTTAATGATTTTAAATTGAACATCACATTTAATTGACCAGTCTTACGTCATAAAAAAATATATGTTACTCTAAACTATTTTTTTCGTAATTTTATGTGAGTATTTGAAATTAATAATTTATAACATAGTGTAATTAATTTTAAAGTTGTGTCTTTTTCATTTTTTGTGTCTAACGCGGGTAAGAAATTGAGAATCACGCAAAAACTATTAAGCGTATTTTTATAAAACCTTCACCATTTTAATGATAATTTAATTATTTATCTTTTAGTATAGTACCTGTTGTTTTATGTATAATATATTAATAATGCTTCTAATTTGAGAAAGCGCTCCTTGATGGGCGAGTCCTATTACTGGGTGGACGTATGACGCGTTACGTGAGCTCAGCACAGAACACGCAAGCTAACCTCTCAAGGTCATTGGCATATAACTGCGCCTTAAACCCTACAGTAATGTCAAAATTTGTCAGGTTTCTAGGCTAAAGTAGAGTTTGACAAATACTCAACTTCGAATCAGGGGATAAGACCCGCCCTCGCAGCCCCGGCCGCTACCACCGCAGGAGAGGTACTGGGCGTACTGGGCGTAGGACGTCGCTAGACGATCTCCGGCCACCGTAGACCCGGGCCTGCAGACGGCGAGCAGTGGGTAGCTCGCCGTCCGATTACCACCATGCCCGTGAGTCGACGGCGCGTAGTGTTCCACGCGCGACGAACAAGAGATGAGTGTCAGCCACCACTGACGGGGCCCATCGTGGCCGGTGCCTGCATGCCAAGGGGTAGCGGACAAATTCTGAAAATGAGTTACGGCACCCCTGAGCACCCAGGTAGGGAAGGAATAGTGGGTTTTAGTCAGTAAGAGTCTGACACGCCGAAGTCATTGGATGATTTCCAAGCCCAAAAAAAAAGGCCGTTTATTCATCATCATCCAACGACCATACAGCCCACCATTATACCTTCTAACTATTAATTACTACCTTCCTGATATAAATAACATTGTATAGTTGACATCAGAATGAGTGATCAACTGTTTCAAAAATCTGTATCAACACAGTAAAAATACACTGATGTTCTACATGATAATATCCTAGCTTGAAGGACAGGAGTCTTATTTACGTGAAACAGCCTCTGCCATTATTGTAATTTCAAGTCTTCTGTTACCTATGGGCGAATCTTTTTGCAAAATAAATATAATAAAAAAACACGGCCAAGTGCGCGTTGGACTTCGCACATATAGGGTTCCGTACCAATTTTTGAAAATTTTTATGGCTTTGGGTCAACAAGTTGCTTATAGTGTGAAAATTTGAAGACTAAAGCTCCAACTGTTTAGCTGTAAAACCTGTGTGACAGACGACGGAAATATAGACAGACGGACGCGTGAGTAACAGCAATAAGGCTCTGTTTGGATCCTTTGTGTATGGAACCTTAAAAAGGTGCTTTCATCAGGTCTGTCAAGTGAGACCAGCTAGGGCCAGTTTTAGACGATATTTTTTTCTTTTTCCAGGAGTCACGTCAACGAGTATATGATATTGCAAATGAGCAGCTAACAATTTATTCGACAACGAAACTTGAATGCAGGCGTAAGGTCTGAAAATGGCTCCTAACACTTACCTATGACGATACGTAGAAACTGTTATACTTTCACTACATTTACATCTAACTTCGTACCCAGTAGGTAAAACCTCCATTGGGTAGAAACTCGCTCCTGTTCCGTACCACACCCGCTGCCGGTTGCAACATATTGAAACAGTTTCCACCAATGAGAGCGCTCGCAACAGTTTCAACCGCTGTGATTGGTCGGCGCGATGTAGCCAAGCGGGGGCGGGAACACTTCATTACGGGGAATGTCGCTGAAATAGGCTTTTTTCCGTTGCTTATTTTAGGGGTACTTGTGTTTGTTGGGGGAGGAACTGTGCGACAGTTTGAGAGAACCTTCAGTGTGATCTTAGTATTAGATAATTAAGCAAGCAGTAAGCAGTCATGTACACATAACTGCTAATTATTGCTGTGATTTTTCCTTATAACATACATACATGTTATAAGGAAAAATCACAGCAATAATTTATTGTGATAAAATATTAGGTTTGAAGCAATTATAATCACAGTTCCCAACAGAATTATGACTGTAGTTGTAGTAGTAGGTACCTGCCTCTTTTGTCTCGCGGTCGAAAGTGCGACTGTTGAGCGTGAAGTCCTGGAATCGACTCCAGGGTCGAGAAAAAAGTGCTATTGGGTTTTTTCATTAGGAATTACTCTGTAGCAACCCGGTGTTCGGTAATTGGTGGTATGACACCCCCGTGTCTCGTAAAGCCGTTGGTCTTGCACCTGATCTCTCCCCAGTCGTGTCGTATTGCCGTCCCATTGCACGTGATCAAAATTCGGTTGGGAATATTTAGCAGTAAATACCTACCTGCCTTCTGGATGTTATGTTTCAAAAGAAAAAAGCTAAGCTGAACATTTTTCAGCCACTATTTCATTGCACTATTGCATTGTATTGTATTCTAAATTACTTACAAAACATTTGATTAACAAAAATCATATTATAACTTACATTAACAGTTGCATTCTTTTTTGATATTACAAACACAAAAGGCACATAGAACCGTCCTCAAAGAGGAACAGTGCGGGGTGTCCTCAAACGAGGCCAGATAAAGGAACACAACACACTGCACAGTATGTCGGAGAGCTCTTGTGTCGCTAAATTACTTGCTCAACACAATATCCGGGGGAGAGACTGGAGCCAAGAAATTACGAAGATGTGGTAAGATTTTCTGTTGGTACTGTTAATAGCTAAAGATAAAGAATTAGTTGACATTACTTTTTTTATTTATTTAAAACATCGTTAACGGTGTTTACGACCAAATCACTTATATTTTAGTAGCTAAAAGTATACATAGGAAAAAACAAACAAAACATACTAACTTTCGATACTATTTCTTGGAAATAAATACAAATATTTACACAAACTTGGTACGGCTTATCATGGAAGATATCCAGATCTATGTACTGGGTGAGCAGAGAGTTCAGCAGTGTGACAGCTCAGGCCGTGGGAGCAGCAGCAGCTCGACGAGTGCGCATCTTCCGGGGCAAGGCCGAACAGTTTCCTCCAACGCCTAGGACCTTCCACGCCCTCACCTTCGACTAGGAAACGACTCGGCACACCCGCTAGATCCACCCGCTCCAGATTAGTTGATGTTCTTTGACAGGGTTCCTGTGGGGCTCTAAACAGAATGACATCCTAACAGCGTAATCGATTGCCAGAAGTCCAAAATGTTTGGAATTGACTACCTGACAGTTCGATAGCTCTCAGGATTAATAAAACTATGTCTTTCATAGGTTACTTCTAGGAGTAACCTATGAAGTTGCCGAATTATAAAACGGGTCTCATTTGAGCTGTGATAATTTCTGGTTGACTAGGAATCGTAAGTTCAAGTAAACTTTATATTTAAGGCATGATAATTTTTTCTCGCAATTTGCTAATAAATAATCTGTTTCTTTGTTTTAGGGTTCCGTACCCGAAGGGTCCAAACAGAGCCCTATTGCTGTCACTCACGTGTCCGTCTGTCTATCTGTCCGTTGTCTGTCGCACAGGTTTTACAGCCAACTGGTTGGAGCTAGTCTTCAAATTTTGACAGTATAAGCATCTTGTTGACCCAAAGCCACATAAATTGTTAAAAAATACATTTGGTACGGAACCCTAGATGTGCGAAGTCCGACACGCACTTGGCCGGTTTTTTTATTATTTTTGATATTATCGCTGTATTTATAACCATTTTTCTAGAAATCTTAAAAAAACTCGTGTTATTTTGGAATATGAGTTCTACCGTGGAAACAATGCGTCTCAAACGGTAAGTAATATTAGTTTACGTATACAGACTTAGTACTGTTTCAATCGCTTTTGTTTGGCAAAAAAAAATCCTCACAAAAACCCTTCTCTGGGCGATTACGGAATAAAAATTCCAAAACGAAAGCTATTCAACGGTTCTCTATTGTTTTACCTATCTTTTTTATCCATAATCTAAAGTGCCATAATTTTTTTTTAACTTTATTACTCGATATTATGACAGAGTAGTTTTAGAAGTTAAAATATTGTAAAACAAAATTTTGAATTTTTAAACATTATGGTTACTGAAGTTTATAGCAAACGTGTTATGGATAATGATTTTCAGACAAACAATTTTAGGAGAAGAAAGGGAGTAACGGATTTTGCGTGTCTTTTAAAACAGTTGGAACTCATACTATTAAAAAAACATATTTTTTGTATCGAGAATGTTATGTTATTTGAAGAATACCTACTCTCTATAGTTAACTTATAGTAATATGATAACTTAAAAAAACATAATTAGTCTGTCAGTTAGATAACCAAAAAATATTGGACACGTAAGTATTTTTCTTTAGTCACGTAAACAAAATTGAAGACGATACAGTGCATTGCAGTTTCGCATGACGTCACACTTGAGTTAAAATTGTAGGTACCACTTTTTACTCGAAAGTGACGTAACAAGCCCCCACTCTGATGCGTTGTATCTTTGTAATTTTTCATTGATTTGATAAAGCAAAAAATACGTCTCCAATATGTTTTGGTAATCTAACTTACGGACTAAATGGAATTATTATTATTTTACCCTGGAATCATCCTTATTGTGGATACAGAGTGCATTTTACCAGAGCTTTCATTTCTCCATGGCTCCTCACAGACTTCACGAGTACCATTTTACCAGTGCTTTCATTTCTCCATGGCTCCTCACACACTTCACGAGTACCATTTTACCAGAGCTTTCATTTCTCCATGGCTCCTCACACACTTCACGAGTACCATTTTACCAGAGCTTTCATTTCTCCATGGCTCCTCACACACTTCACGAGTACCATTTTACCAGAGCTTTCATTTCTCCATGGCTCCTCACACACTTCACGAGTACCATTTTACCAGAGCTTTCATTTCTCCATGGCTCCTCACACACTTCACGAGTACCATTTTACCAGAGTTTTCATTTCTCCATGGCTCCTCACACACTTCACGAGTACCATTTTACCAGAGCTTTCATTTCTCAATGGCTCCTCACACACTTCACGAGTACCATTTTACCAGAGTTTTCATTTCTCCATGGCTCCTCACACACTTCATGAGTACCATTTTACCAGAGCTTTCATTTCTTCATGGCTCCTCACACACTTCATGAGTACCATTTTACCAGAGTTTTCATTTCTCCATGGCTCCTCACACACTTCACGAGTACCATTTTACCAGAGCTTTCATTTCTCCATGGCTCCTCACACACTTCACGAGTACCATTTTAATACTCCGGTAGCACCTCTTCTGCGTTTCCTCGCTTCGTACTTGCACGCCACTATCTCAGTTCCTTTCCTTGTGAGAAGTTGTTCTTAATCACTGTTCCTTATAAGCAGGAGTCGGTGTGTAGTTGTGTTCCTGGTGTGAACTAACTGTTCTTCATAGTGAAATCGTTTGCTCTTCACTAGGTACTTGCTTTAAATTGTTATTAATTTAATTCTTACTTGTTTATATAACAGTATCAAAATCGGTTGCGTGGTTTAGAAGAAGTAAACGGACAAACAGACAGACGCAGACACTGTGTTTTATACTATTTAGAGATTAGAGAAGATATTGATAGAAATCGCGAGTTTTAACAATCTGTGTATATGTATTTACTGCTGCTGAAGCTAATCTTAGCACACAAACTAAGTTACCGCTCCCCTGGGCACTCAGGCAGGGAAGGAACAAGGGTGGGTTTTAGTCAGTAATAGTCTGACACGCCCTCCCGCTCCACCCAGAGCGGGAGATGTCACTGTAAGATTTCACACCGCAAAAAAAAAAGCACACAAACTAACGTAAGATGATATCTTTGCCTTCCCCCGGATTAAAAAAACCGGCCAAGTGTGAGTCGGACTCGCGCATGTATGGTTCCTTACCATCGTACAAGATTATACGCGTCTACTTGTTGCCATTATTAAGATCGAGCAAAGAAAAACACGTTTTAAGTAGGGGAGCTCCCTTTAAGTTTTTTTTTGTATAGCGCCAACAGAAATAAACATTCTGTGAAAATTTCAACTGTCTACCTATTACGGATCATGAGATACAGCCTACTGACAGACAGATGGATGGATGGACGGGCGGACAGCGGAGGCTTAGTAATAGCGTCCCGCTGGTTACGGAACCCTAAAAAGCATCTGAAGTATTATCTCTTCACTCTTGGTTGACTAGTAAAATTAAATCTGCTTTTTTACAATATTAACTTAATTTAACTTGCATTGTTTCTTTGTTCAGGTCAAATTTTGCAAGCCAAGCCAGAACCTCATATCCTATTGAGTAGAATTTTTGCATGTTTTGTGTATGAATTTCAAAGCTTGTCTAAAATTAAAAAAAACCGGCCAAGTGCGTGTCGGACTTCGCACATGTGGGGTTTCGTACCAAATGTATTTTGGACTATTTGTATGGCTTTGGGTCAACAAGATGCTTATACTATGAAAATTTGAAGACTGTAGCTACAAGCGTTTGGCTGTAAAACCTGTGTGACCAACGACGGACAGACGGACACGTGAGTGATAGCTACAATAAGGCTCCGTTGCGGAACCCTGAAAAAAACCCGACTGAAAAAAAACAACTGAAAAGTTCCAAACAAGTCACTTTTCAAGCAGTCTGATGCAGTTGGTGGGATTATTTTTAGTTCAATCACAGATTTTATCACCTCTTTCTGAAGCAGTCGGGTACGTAGATAAATGTTTTATTACCATAAGCTTTTATCTTTGTGCATGTGCCTAATCCATAGGTAGGTACTCTTAGTGCCTAATCTACCTCTTTTATATCAGCTACCTCCAGCAGCTCTGCAGTCCAAGTACCTACTCACCTTAAAACTACTATCCAAAACGAAAACATCCCGAAAATAAACCAAACACAATGTGAAAAAGCAATTTAAAATAAAACTACTAAGTACCTTCTCTATAACATATCCAGGGCGTCGCAGGGGGTGAGGTGGTGAGGACGAGGCGAGGCGGAGGGGGTGGCAGCAGAACGATATTCAAATTGCGAACATTTCATTTTAACGCTTGCGAAGATATTCGCGCGCTCCCACGCTGAAGTAGGGATGGACTGTGCGAGGATTTTGGCTGTCGATGGATTTTATTTTGGGAGTTTTCTTTCTCGAAGGCTTTGACGTTTATCACACGAAACTTGGTGGCATTCTTTATTGGATCTCTCTCCAGCTACGTATACGTTCACTGTGGTTGGAATGGAATAATTAATTATAGTTGTTAAAACCGAACACAGGAGATTGTAGTACACTTATACGTTTCATGAGCATGTTTCAATAATGAGGAACTCGTGGCTACATAATAACAGCCGCACGGATCTATCTTAATGGTTAAGCAACACTTGCCGAGGCCGATACGTGGATGGGGGACCATGTTAACATACCTACCGAGATACGTAGGTATTATGACCCTCGGAAAGCAAGCTAAGCCTGGTCCTGGCTGTCATTTGTCGATCTTTAACAGTCGACTGGGTAGTCAGAAGCCAGGAAAGTCTTGCAAACGAGTTTCGTGTTACCTAACCCAGTTACTGGGTTGTCCAAGTCAGATAAGTAGGTGCTCCACGTAAGATACTGGTACTCAGCTGCATCCGGTTAGAGATGGAAGCCGACCCCGATATTATTGGGAAAAGCCTGGCCAGATTGATCGATACTGCTAAGATAATAAATAATATGCCATCGACACATCCCCATCTCTATCCCAAGTTGAGACGTTTGCGAAATGTTCACATTTCGCGAATTGATCGTTGCTCTGCGGAATTCTCATTTGCGCCTCGTTCCTGTACCGGCCCCCCCTCCCGCGCCCCTTCCCACACCGCTCCACAGCGCTTCACCCCCTGCGACGCCCTCGCCGTGCTCAGCCACACCTGTATCTGTTACCTATAGAGGATGATCCGATTTTCGGGGAATTATTTTCGTGTGAAGGAATTTCAGCTAATGTAGTATTATATTTCAGCAAATGTAGTATTATATTTCAGCAAAAGTAGTATTATATTTCAGCAAATGTAGTATTATATTTCAGCAAACGTAGTATTATATTTCAGCAAATGTAGTATTATATTTCAGCAAATTAAGTATTATATTTCAGCAAATGTAGTATTATATTTCAGCAAATTAAGTATTATATTTCAGCAAATGTAGTATTATATTTCAGCAAATGTAGTAGGTATTATATTTCTGTAGTTTGATGGGTTATTTTCTGTCATTCATTGATAGTGAAAAATCTGACATTACTTTTGTCATTGACTTGGGATGTGGATGTCAGATCAGCAGTCACTTAGTGCAAAATACTAGTATTCAACTACATCCGGTTATAATGGAAGCCGACCCATTAACTGGTTATTTAATTGGTAGATGTGGATCTGGCTGGTCACAGACCTGAGTCACAGGCGGTTCTGAAACAATCAATAGATGATTTTAACGATCCTGACTGTCTTTACCGATCTAACTATATTTTAACGGATTAAATTCATTATTCTCTAGCACACAGAGTTATTCAAACAGATAGTCCCAGGCAGTAGGTACAGATAGAAAAAAATCGAGGGTCTACCAAGTTCCAATTTAACAAAACACCCCCTACAAACATTCCCAATCGGCTTTAAACACAAAACGCGCAGATATTCAGTTATACATTGATAATGACTCGTCACCCACCCCGTCACCCTACCTCCCGTCACCCTCCCGCCCTCTCATTGTAATTTAAATCGAATTCCCGCCGACAAGTAAATTGAAATATTTCAATTTGAACGCACCTTCCGCTCTGACGTTCGATATTTGAATTTAGAGAATTAAGATGGCGACGGTTACCGTTAAGTTTGATTTTTATTAAACTTATTGTGGTTAAATGTTATGCCTTTATTGTTTTTAAAAACGTCTTTGAGTACTTACTCAAGGACATTTTTATTATATTTATTTCCAAATTAATCAGTTTCTTCAATTTAGTTCGACCCACTACTGAACCAAAAGCACTCACTATACTTTGGTTTTATTTTTCCAAAATGTGTAGGGGTCCCTATTATCTCAAATCAATACAGACAAAATAATCATGTATTCAAAATAAGACAAACTATCAGAGTCTCAATTTCTTTGAGCACAAAGAAAGAAGAAGAACAAAGTTAACCCCCTTTTCAATCAAATAAAAAAATCTAAAGTCTGCGAAGGTAATACCCATCATACAATACAATCGCAAAAGCATAACAAATAAGCTCGAATGATGCAGGACTTCGGGCAAAATCCCACAATAAAACCATATCTTTACAAACGACCAACAAATATGCATTTTTTCCAATTCAACATAATTTAGATGACAAGATATTCCAGAAAACAAACGCCAGCACACAAATATGCCACAACGCATCACACGCTGAACTAGCGCAATATGACCAATAAAACGTATCGCCTCATCTCCAACCCGAGCATATTCCTCGCATTAAGACCACAATAACTAAACAATTAAACAAAAAAACTCCAGAACAATAAAGAAATAAAAACGAAACGGAATCCATGACGCGAATAACAAACATAATTGTGTTTTTTGTGATTCATTCAATACACTCTTTGTTCGCAATAAAAAAACTGCTTCTCAAAAAAGTCACCTTTATAAATTAAGTTTCAGCATTTGCTAACCAATGGCGGCGCAGAGGCGGGGTCTTGGGGACCTGCCATTGGCGGAGCCGAGCCTCTCATCTTACAACATTTTATATAACCGGATGATACAACATATACAGTTAACACTACAGAGCGAGCGGGACAGAGATATACGTTTGAATACAGTGTGTCGTTTCGCTCTCGTTCCGTCTCTGTCGCGCGTCGCGGCAGCAACTGTTCGGTTCAAAATGAATCAACAGTGTTCGAAACAACTCGGCGGAGTGCGTCGCCTTAACTGTAACGTTCGCGTTCCAAATTCGAATTGCAATTCTTTTTTTAAATTGAATATTAAAAAAGTGTTATTAAAAACAATGTTGTTGTGGTGTTGTTAGTTAGTTAGTCAGTTGTTTTTGTTATTTGTTGCTGGATTGTTATTTTGATGGAGATGTCTCTCCCAAATGGTGTCGATGTGTCGCAGCTGGTGCAGCACCCGGTGCTGGCTGCGCTGCCGCCGTTCTTCCTCAGAGCTTCAGAAAGATATCAGGTAGATATTTTATTATTTTTTATTTGAAAGAAAATTGTGGTATAAGTCTATACCTGATAATATTAAAGTTTTAAAGTTGTATCTTCATCTTGTAAAACATTAACCTAGGTATTGGTACATTTTCTTTAAGTACTGAAAGTATAAACAATCTTTTATTAAATTTGTCAAGAAAAGTTTCATTTGTATTAAGATCTGTTAAAATTGTCTACACATTATTAAAAATATCGAACTCTACTTGTGTGATGATTGTTTTGAGAGGGAAAAAGAGTTCTGTGGCTTTAAAACTGAAACTTTAAAATTTATTTTAGTAAACTATATTATTCAATTCTAGGTAGTTATTTAAATAAATGGAACGTTTAACTTTAAACATTTTATGAAAACTTTGGAATATGATTTTAAATTCAGCTGATAAACGTAGGTACAAAAAGTGTCCACAGCTATGCGAGCTTTGCTGAATAAATACCTAGCTCTTGTCCTACAACGAGTCTTGGTTTATGATCTTTTAAAGTTTAAGTAGGTAACTTTAAACACCAGACACAATTAAGTTAATAGGAAGAGCAAACTGTTTAGTAATTAATGACTTTAGGTAGGTTAAGTACCTACCTAATAGGTATATTTATTTGGTATTTGGGTTGGTACCTGGGCTTTTAAGAAAACCTTGCATTTAAATCAAACTTTTAGCTTTGAATATCTCCTACTAGAGCATTGTCAATCAATTGTCTTAGAGACGAAAACTCATTAAATCAAATTAGGGTTTGCCCAAGGGTAACAAAATAACTTGGATGTCTTTTTTATACGTACTCTACAGTTTGAAACCT
Organism: Polia nebulosa; assembly: GCA_951329385.1. Lineage (NCBI taxonomy): Eukaryota > Metazoa > Arthropoda > Insecta > Lepidoptera > Noctuidae > Polia > Polia nebulosa. The sequence continues at coordinate 877,499 of OX589611.1, read as the reverse complement.
TTGCGTCGGCGGCATTAACTAGCGACGGCATTTTAGTGGTCAATGTTCTATTAAAAAAAAATAAGGGTTAGAATAGTTTTCTTATAAGTGAGCAAATGTATTTTTTAATCGGTTAAAATCTATTCTACCGTTTACTTTTAGGGACTTTGTCCTGGCTAAATATTGTTATTCGTGTGCCTACTTTGATCACATTAAAAACATTTTTTCTCATCGACAGTTCCAGCCAGGCTATCGAGTGAGTGATTTGAACAGATTTAATACAATAAGATAGCTACTTTAGAGCAATACTCATGCCTATAGTTTATCTTTTTTGAAGAAAATCTCTTTGAAATTGAACGAACAGCTCAGAGCAGAGATTATTTATATAAAAGTGTGAAATAGTTTAAATCTAGTACTGTCATAAATTTTCCCAAAAAAAAATGGTTATTTTATAAAAAATCTACTCGCGGTTTATAATAGAATAAGGATAATGTTGGTTTTTAACAGAAAAATTGAGAGCGTTTAAATAAGATTCTAGTTAGCTTCAACCCCTAACTAAACATTCGTACCCGCGGGCGAGTGGAGCTCTGTTCAAACAGCGGCGACGTTCAAAGGCAGCACGGCAGTCGAGTGTGAACTTGAAGATGAAAGCAAACAGTTATAGCTAGTGGCAAGTCAAGTGACAATAGCAAACTAATGGTCGAAGTCGCGAGTTTTAACCTTTTCCGATGCAGTAAACGTAGTGGTGAACCTTTTTATGCTAGACTAAGTAACCTTTGTTCTCGGTTCGGAAGGCTGTAATTTTGGGAACACATTCATTGTACGTACAGCTAAGGAGTGGAATTCCCTGCCAAAGTCTGTATTTCTGTGTGTTCAAGAGTGAATAGGTTACTTCTAAGCAAGCATGCTCCATCTTCGACCACATCATCACTTACCATCAGGTGAAATAGTGGCCAAACACGAGCCTACCAATGATATAAAAATGCTTTGTTCTGGATTCTGAGCTCCTAGTTCATCAATAACCTAACTGTTTTAATGATAAGTAGGTGAGGCGCTGTTTGTTGTGTGTTCTTAATCCTTTGTGGAGTTAGCTATGAACAAGGGAAAATGTTAACCTGTGAAGCCCCATGGCAAAATCCGGGTTGTCAAATTAAACCCCGAGGACAACCCGGGTTGACAGCCGATTTTTTTTTTTTTTTATTCTCAGTAATTTTTTTTTTTTTTGGTCCGACTCACCGGTGAGTTTCGGGGCTTTACAGGTCTAATTGACACTATATATATATATATATATATATATATTTTATGGCTTTGGACTGTGCTTTTTTATTAAATTAGGGAATGATCCTTTTCTGTTTTATGTTACATTATGTAATGCTAATTACTTATGCATACTATTGTACAAATTCAAGTTCTTCAAACCTAACAGGCATATGCTTTGCTGGAGAGTTTGTTGCACCATGTCTTCTTCACAGTTGAAACATTTGGCAGTGGTGACTTGTAGGCGTTTGTGGGGGCTTTGACGTGCAAAAAGTGCGGGCTTGCCCAGTTTGAATAAAGATTTTATTTGATTTGATTTTATCCACTGCTAAGTTTTGATATCCGTGGTTACTAAGAGACAACAGTTTTAGTCGAGTTTTCATGCACCCGTGGTAAGCTATTTGACCCGTAAAATACTCTTCTAGCTCTGGTCCTTTATGCACCCAAAAAATCGTATAATAACATCTTCCCTTGGTCGTTCCTTTTTCCAATTATTTCATCATCTCTGTTCCATTTTAAGGGTAGTCAGCGAACATTTGATGTAGGTATCTGATAACAGCGTTTTTTCTATTGAATTCCGTCATAATATTATTACAAAAGTTTACTTCATGCAGCACTAGGTTATATGGATAGGCACTAGCAACCTGCCCCGGCTTTGCACAGGTACAAAGTTTATACAAAAACCTTTCTAGTTTATTGTTCTTTACATAAGTGAAAACCGCATCAAAATCCGTTGCGTGATTTAGGAGGAGTTAGCGGAGAAACATACAGACGCGGAAAGCGACTTTGGTTTATACTATGTCGAGAGGTTATGCAGAGGTGGCTATGTTGATATAAGAGAAGCTCGTGGTTAAAGTAATAACAGCCGCACGGGTGGATTCAACAGGTTAAGCTACGCTTGCCGGGGTCGGTCCATGGATGGGTGACCATCTTTACATACCGAGACTCCTCCGTGCCTCGGAAGGCACGTTAAGCCGTTGGTCCCGGCTGTCAATCGTGCATCTTTGACAGTCGTTACTGGTCGTCAGGAACCCTAAAGTCTGACAACCAGTCTTAACAAGGGGTTCCGTATTACCCAGTAACTGGGTTGTGGAGGTTAGATAGGCAGTCGCTCCATGTAAAATACTGGTATTCAGCTGCATCCGATTAGACTGGAAGCCGACCCCCAAGATAGTTGGGAAAAGGATAGGCAGATTGCAGATTGATTGTTGATATGCACTGTTATTCAAAAACCCTGATGATGATTATACCTTGACCCTCATCAAAATGTTACATGACAGTAATTCGGGGTAGTATGGCCGTATTTTTTAAGCAGGTTTCATAAAGTTTATAATTAGATAAATAAATAAAAAGTTTTAATTTGGATTTAAGCCTTTCGTAATTAACTTTGGATAAACGGAAATTTGTTACGATTCATTGATTAGATATTTAAAAAAATACTCAATTTAAAAAAGTAACAGGCTATTTCACCAGACATGTCCGACATAATATAACAAAAATATTGCATAGCAAAAATATTGATCCAGTAAAATTTATTGAATTTTTAGTTTGAATATCAACGGAACTCTGTATGCTAGGGTTTATCCAAAAATATATGAAATTTTTTCATAAACATAATAAAACACCTATAAAATACAGTTGATTTTAACCCTTATAGTCCCGATGACAACCCGGGTTGTCATCGGGCTTCTTCAACAACCCGGGTTTATCCACGGATCTTAAGAGGTAGGAGGCTGGTTTTTTTTTGTTTTCAAACTCAGTTGACTTTCGGATCCTAAGAGGTTAAATTTTTTTCCAAGCAAACGTTAACCTGGGTTGTCGAAGAAGCCCGGTGACAGCCCGGGTTGTCATCGGGACTATAAAGGTTAACAGACTTCAAAAAAGGAGGTTCTTTTCATATTAAATTGCACTACGTTCGTTCACTCTCGAATGTATCGATGCATACACTGGCGCCATTTATGAGTCTACCCTGGAATATTTCGACTGACCATATTACCCAAAATTACCCCTACCTATACCAAAATATCAGGTTCACATAACACTTCCTGTTATAAATACATTAATGACAATTTCTTAGTACTTAATTACTCAAATTACAATATTGTGTCAAGCTCTCCCTTTTAAAATAACACTTTGTTACATCGTAATATAACACTTTTTTTTGTTCGTAAGCAATTACATGTTGTAATGTTAATTTTATTGTAAGTAACATTATGAAGTGTAATGTGATATTTTTGTAATGTTTATTGAATTATGGAAGTTATAAAGGGATTATTATTGTAAATGATACATCTTTGGTAGTGTGCGGCCAAAATATGGGGGTTTGAAATATTGGTAATTGTAGGTTTGCTGGATAATTTGTTTTTGAATGATTCGGTCTTCAGCTGCCGTTGCCTCTTTGATAGGTACTACGGCGATTATTTTATTCGCTGTCTTTTCTTTAGTGAGACAAGACTTTTTTTTAATAATATCCACTAGGAATCAATTTGTGAATAATTAAAACTAAAATTAAATTTTTTCATGGGAGCAAGTAGGCTCGCTTTGGTACAATTCTGTTCTTGGACTATACTGATACCTATTATACAGGGGGTAACGGAAATGCGAGGTCATATTTTAGTACTGTTTCTCCCTATAGAAATTAATAACTTTTTTCAAGATAGTCTTCAGATTTTATTTTTAGTTTTATGGCAATACCTATTCATATTGATTCGACCGTTGCAAGTTAGCTGTACTAAATACCTATCTTATCTCTTTACCACTCACTCTACCATCATTTAAATAAAAATAACAAAGATATGTCTAGGTATCTTATTGTTCTTTTTCTTGTTTTCTTTCTTGTTTTGTAGTCTTTGTGTCATGTGTAACATCTCCCTTTGACAGTAGATTTTCTTTTTTTTAATCTTGATAGGCACGCGTTTGACCACTATCTCACCTGATTGTAAGATATACATAATTTTTGATATTTTTACGCCCAGGGTTGCCAAAACCATACCTATTAGTTAAAACAGCTTTTACACGATGATGAAATGCCTGTATTTACTACATTTTCCAACCCTAATCTGCGGTAGACCTTTAACAATTCTCAAACCTCCTGATGATAACCAAACCACCATGATATCTCTCCGTCACCCTTGATTGACAGCTCATGAATAGAATAGAATAGAATATTTATTGAATTATGGTTTACAAAAAGTTTACGTTTAGTCTACAGTAGTAACTTTTCCTATACAATTATAGTGCTTAAAAATAAACTAAAATATGGTACATTACTGGTTCAAAATAAGATGATGGTTATGAATTACAATGTTAGATAGCGACCCGCCAGAACTAGGTTCATTCAAACCTGTGTTTCCTAATGCGAATGCCTAAGGCAAGACAACCTTATTTATAAAACTCAATAACCTCATGTTTAGTTTATTTATCTATAATATGTATGTATTTAGAAATATATAAGTATGTTTATCAGTTGTCTAGTACCCATAACACAAGCTCTGCTTAGCTTGGGACTAGATGGCGTTGTGTGATAGTTGTGGAATATTATTATTATTATTTTTTATACACTGATTAGCGGATCTTGAACTCAAGATAACACACGTCTCATCCATCAAATTCAACTGTATATAGAACAAAACCTCCTTTAAATAGTTAGTAATGTCTGCCTTTGTAAACAATTCTAATAAATAAATAATATAAATCAACCATCTCTTCCCCACCCAGATGTTCGAAGACCTCCTCACACACTACACCAACAACATTACCCCCGACACCAACCCTAAAAAGAAGTTGCTACATAATAACCAGTCTGCTTTGCCCCACCAGAGGACGCCGAAGTGTGCGCGCTGCCGCAACCACGGCGTGGTGTCCGCGCTGAAGGGGCACAAGCGGTATTGCCGCTGGCGTGACTGTGTCTGTGCTAAGTGCACACTCATCGCCGAGCGGCAGAGGGTTATGGCTGCACAGGTGAGTGTTTAGTGCACAGTTTGGTGCTTGGTGCACAGTTCCGTGCTTGGTGCACAGCTAGATTAGGGACACTGTACTGTACTGTGATGTAAGGAACTGTTGTATCGTTTACGTCAAACATTATCTGAAAAGTAACTGTGTACTTTTTATTCTGGATACCACGCTATTGTAAAATGTATAAGTGATTGCAAGATACTAATATTGAACCGAAGGATAGGTAAATATATACTCTATTCTCAAAAGTGTTGGAAACCATTACACAGTCACAACAAACACATTTGTATTATGCTTGGGCGGTAAAACCACTCAAAAACTGCTGAAATGCACCCATACTACAATGAACTTCAATTCAATGATACAGTATTTACCAATAACATTAATTCAATTTCAGTCAGTATGCACAATCCCTATGAAACCTTAATGAAATAGGTAGAGATATGTGCAACAAATGTTTACGTAGTTCCATCGAGTGACGCAAAAAACCGCTCGCTGTGGTGACACTTGGGGGAGGCCTATGTCCAGCAGTCATTTCAGCCGAAGGACACCCGTCTTTCGGCTGCAATGATGATGATGTTCTATTCAACCCCAATGAAACCTGAATGATATAGTGTTATGTGCAAAAATCAGTTCCAACAGCCCAGTCCGCCTGTGCAAGTTACACAGCGCTGCTTGGTAATATCCGAGCTAGAATGCACAACCCCAATACACAGGCCCCCATGTACAGTTAGGGGTCAAAAGTGCAGTCGCACTCTCCCAAAGTTAGAACAACCTTATTTTTATAAAATTGATTAGCGGATTCTAAATTCAAATCCTATTTTGAATTAAGGATCCGTTAATAGTGTTTAAACTAATCGAATGTTATTTTTTTTAAAAGGACCAAAGTATCTCAAATGTATTTTTAGAAAAGACTTCAATAGTCCATTATTGTCTAATTAAATCTTTGGTATAGTAGAGTATATAAAGCGCAATTTAACTAGTTTGGAGAAGTGAGACTGTACTTTTGACCCCAAACTGTACCTACTTATATTCGACTCCAATGATACCTGAATGATATAGTGCTATGTGCAACACATAGTTCCTACAGCCCAGTTGCTCTGCACAGGTGGCGTTGCGCCGGCAACAGGCCCAGGAGGAGAACGAGGCAAGAGAACTGAACCTGCTGTACGCCAGCCAGACTTCTACAGCACCGCATCACTACAGTGACATGCCGGATGAGTCGCCAGGTATGGATCTGTTTAGTTATACAAAATGTAATAAAACTACCGTAAACGTGGAAGGGGGGCACTAATCGTTATAAACAACTTGCTCGTGGGATAAAAAGTATAACTATGTGCTATTCCAGATTATCTTACTTCTTACTAATATTATAAATGTAAAAGTCTGTGAGGATGTATGTTTGTTACTCATTCACGCCAAAACTACTGAACGGATTTTGATGAAACTTTAGAGCAATATTGCTTATACATCAGGATAACACATAGGCTATAATTTATAATGGGGGGAAGTACTAATACCACGCGGGCGAAGCCGCTGGCAGAAGCTAGTAATCTATCCGTGTGAAAATTTTAAAATCATCGAAACTGTTCTACTGTTTATACTTATTATGGAAGGCGCTGGTGCCTGTGATACCATGAATTTAGTATAGGTACCAACGATACTCTTTTTCTTTTATGTGACTATACCAACTGGTTACTAGCAAAACCGTTTTGTCTTGTGTTTTTTTTTTAACTTTGTTAAGCTTGCGTTTGACCACTATCTTACCTGATGGTAAGCGATGATGTGGTCGAAGATGGAGCACGCTTGCCTAGAAGTAACCTATTCACTCTCGGCTTAAAGACCCCCAGGTTGTAGCTATCGATCCCTTTAAAATGTGTATTTTCCTGGAATAAAGTACAATGAACCTTTTTTAGGTTTTGTGGTTTTTTTCTGTTATAACTGATAACTGTAAAAATGGTTAGTAGGAAGTTTTAGTATTGTTCAGTTTCTGATTTTAGAAAGTTTTCGTGTAAACGCGTTTTGTTGGCGTTTGATATTATCCTCGTATGTATCGTTGTTTGGATAAGATTACCATTATTACTGTAGAAAAAAGCATTACCCGCCTTCTGAGACAGTCGGGTTTCAATCAGTTGCGTTTTTTTTACTATAGTATTTGGTCCGACATCGGCCCCACTGTCGACCGAACCAAACTCGCCACGCGGTCGGCTACCTTCGAGAGCGGTCGTGTGCGCGACTCTTGTAAAAGTTTTTAGTATTTACTCTCGACTAAGACTCCTTGATTTTTCAAATTAAAACAAAAATTATTTATTTAAACTTAACGTCAAAGTTCTACATAAAGACAGTTCTCAAAAACGCCCGCCCGTCACAACTTCCTAGTGTTTTAGCTGGGAAGAAGTGGTGCAACAAATTACCACATCTCAATCTAACTAATGATTCTAGTAACCTTCTGCTAGGGACAGTTTCATCGTTCCAAGTCTCTCGCAGCCACATTTACTTTGAACCAGACAGTTGTAGTTTCGCCGCAGGCTATCCTATATCACTGGCAGAGTGTCTCCAAGAATCTAATCTTACTTGTCCGGAGGCGAGCTTCCTTACCCCTGTCCTTGAGTGTCACTGACACTTGCCAGCTTGCTGTCGAGTTACTGTACTGGCAAACGATGTGGGTGTGAAGGAAGCATGTGAATGATTAGTTTCACCAGACTTCAAGATTGATGGTTGGTAAAATACGAGACTTTTTTTTAAACCATTTATAGGCTCGCGCTTGAGCACTATCTCACCGGATGGTAAGCGATGATGGAGCACGCTTGCCTAGAAGTAACCTGTTCACTTTTGAATTAGATACCCCCTTATTTTTGCTATCAAGGAAACACAGAGTCCGGCAGGGAAGTTCGCTTCTTAGCTGTACGCTGCACAATGAATGTGTGTGATGGTTGGTAAAATACAAGATGATGCTAAATTAGGTATTTTAAAAGTAACAAAATGACCGTGTGTCTAATTAGTTTACCATTGAGATTCCTTCAGACGTTTGCTCACTGCTTAGCGTCGTGATGAGCACTAATAAGCTTGTAGACCAATAGGATTGTGCTCTATAAAATCTATCGTTGTGGCGAAACTTGGGGGGGGGGGCATGTCCAGCAGGGGTCTTTTGGCTTAAATGATGAGTACCCTCATTTTTTGCTGCAAACACCAAACTGTAGTGAGCAAGCGTTTTGTTGAATGCTCGTTCCTTCTCTGTAGCGATAAAATATTTTGTTTGTTCCGTTCAGTAGTCTTTAATTAATTAATCATCCAGTGTCGTTAAAACAGCAATTTAGTTAAGTGTGGCTACACTTCCCACTTCTCATCCGGAAAATCGATTTCATTCTCGCTCCGTGTAAAAATAAAATTACAACAACCTCCCAACTAAAACTCCCCTTAAACGGGAAAAAAATACAGTTTAAGAAAATAAAAAGCGCAGTGGTACCAATTAAGGCACAACGGTGAGTGTTGCCACTCTTGGCAGCGCGGCGAAGAGGGGTAGAAAAACATAGAAAAAGTCGCGACGCATTGTAGCGGCGGCGGGTTGGAACACTGGTTGGCAACAGAGCTGTTTTACTTTTTTGTTGACTTTTATTTTTTATTTTTTGCCAGTTTTGGATAGAGAATGTGTTATGAGCGTTTAAAACAGGAATTTTAATTTCACGAAAAAATATTTGTGAAGTTAGCCTTTCAGTATTTTCAGTGTAGGTTGTGAACCCAAATAGATATTTTTACCGACACGGTTGGCGCTGAGACTGTACGATTGGCTACTGCACTGTTCGATTCCCACACGCCATACCGCAAATTAATTTTCTATACTACAATAACTCTTGTAATCTGATCGCAGCAACCAATATATGAGCTTTTCAGGAACGTTTTAATGGACAATCTTTAAATCAGGGATTAAAAAACCAGGTTTCAGTATTTTTTTGCCAGTTTTTCTTCCTTTAGCCGTTTATGCGACTGGTTCTTCCCAGCCAGTCCTCAGCATCCCTAACCTTGCCTACAGCGGCGCACTCAAGTGCATCACGTCGCGCCGTCACTCGATACAGTCGCGCACAACACGTAATTACTCGCAGACGCGTTCGCTTGCACTTTTGTCACTCAATATGAGGTGGGAAGATGTGTGGTGCAAGTGGAAAGGGGTAGCGAATTTAAAACGTCATTTTGAGTTACCTAGTTAAAAATATTTCATTCTATCTATAATTCAACTTTTATTAAGCATACAATTTGTGAGATAGTAAGTAGGTGAGTAGAGTAGTCTGAGAAGAAATTTCCGTATTTTTAAGAAACGTTCGCATTTAAATTTAATTTATGTAGACAGCTTACTACTTGCCATCCAATAACATACTCGTAATTGAAAGTCACTAGAATGTTAGGCTTGTCAAAAATACAATTACAATTGAATTATATATAAAACCCATCCTCGTTTATCACTCTTTGTATTTGTAAAAACCGCACTAAAATCCGTTTCGTGATTTAGAAGAAGCTAGCGGAGATACAGACAGACGGAAAGCGAATTTGTTTTAAAACTGTGTATTTTATAATTAAAACTTTTCTCAAAACCCTGTAATTCATCACAACATAATTAAATTCGGGTCTTGCAAACACACTCGCATGAAAAGTGCCAAGAGTTTCAGTCTGCATGAATGTACGAGTTTCAGTTAAAAAGTACTTTTTATTCACACAAACGTGTTAATTGCTGCGCATTCAGTTCACACAGTTCTCTTTATACAAATGTTTATAATTCGCATTGCTTGTGATGTGGCTGCTAGGCTGCTACATCAAAGTGCGCCCCTACTATAAGAGCATTAAGGGAATTGGATTATTTAGGGCTGTTTTGATGTAAAGTGTGTTAAATACAAGTCTGGTGTTTTTATTTTTGTCATTGATAGGCACGTGCCACCATCTCACCTGATGTGGTCGACGTTGGAGCACGTTTGGCTAGAAGTAAGCTATTCACTCTTGACTGAAAGACGTCCAGGTTGTAGCTATCAGAAAACATATTTCCTGGTAGATCCTGAATTCAAACACACACACAACCAAACAAACCGTCACACAGACTCCGGCAGGGAATTCCACTCCTTAACTGTACGTGTTCCCAAAAAGGTCTAGTGGTTTTTTAAGTATAGGGTTTTTTGATTTTCTTGTTCAATAACTAAACTAAAATTAGAGAATCGCTGTCTTTTACTAAAAGGCAGTGCGAGAAAAGGACAGCTATAGTTATGAACTGAGTTAGAGATGTCAAACTAGTTTACGCCTTGCGCTTTATCGTGTCGTAGTAGTCGACATGTTTTTACGTGTACCCTTAATTTGTATTGAAATATTAGCTCAACTAATTTTGACAGCTCTAATTTACGTCAGTCTCTTTCTTGTTTTATTAGAGAGAAAAAGATAGGAATAGCCTAAATTAAGTTTAGTTTGTGCACAACAGAATCGGCACCAGTGTTATATTGGTTAGATATAACATTATTGAATACGCAGACAAAAAATTACTTTGCCAAAATATATAATCAGTTGAAACCTCAGAATCTGGGCATAAAAAAACAAAACGCTACGTATAGGACAAGCCCGCCACACTATTCCCAAACCACTGTAACTTCTGTAAGCCAGAATCAACAGTGGCGACCACCAGAAAAAACGCCGAGGCAATGAAGCTCGACGAGTCCCAGAGAAACGATTAAACTGTCTTGGGTCCCGCAACGAAATTAATCAGAAAAGACAGCGGAGGAGTAAGAAAAACATAATTTCCACTTCCCTCCTAATCAAGCGGGAGACAGAACAAAACTAGGCCATTAGGCACAAAGGGGGTTTTTACAACTGGGCTAGGCCCAGTTGCCAAGCACCACTGGTTAAAAACACTAATATTAATGGGTCCTAAAATTGTGAGCTATTATATACTACCAAACGCATTGTTACACTACCAAAACGCTACCCAAATTCAAGATACTTGTTAATTTGAGGGTTAATATGTATATTTGAAAAATGCCTTACTAAATTTATTAAATCTTTTCAAAACCCAACCGTGCTTACAATATGTCATATTAAAAACACAAGCTCACAAATTTACTCGGAACAGAACAGTTTTCAATGCCAATAAAATGTATCGTGACTTCAAAGCGAGTCGGATTACCCCTAGTACCGTCAGTCGGTGCTTGGTACAGTCAAACATAAAGCTAACTGTACAGGCAGCTAACATTTCATTACTTATGAATAATGTTATAACTGTGCTGAGTAACAAAGACTTCTAAAACACCCTTTAAAGTGTCTTACCTTATCGAGCGTCTATTATTCTTCTTCTTTTTTGACCTCGTCTGTTCCCATTATTTGAGATCTGGTCTCCTCAATATTCTGCGCCAGGATATTCTTTACCGCCCCCTAGCCATATTACTTTTCTCTTATCGTTTACGCTAACACTTACTACAAAATATATGGCAATGACATTACCTGCGTAGATAAGTGTCACGTGACTTATCGCAGGTTTTGGGTATTGGGTTAACTTGAGGTCTCTCTCAATTTTGGAACAAAGAACGTGTACCTACTATTGAAGCTCAATTTACTGTCTCTTGGTTTTTTCCTTATCTTTGCTACTGTGGTTTATACCACATGAATTTTGCACTTTTCCGGAAGATTGTGTCACTGCCAATGAAAGAACTTTCTGAACCGGTTCAGTACTTCCTGAGATTAGGTACTTACTTCTTAAGAACAAACAATTTTGCCTCTTTATTATGTTAGTTTAGATTACACACTGTAAAAATGACACTGGCAGTTTAGTCTAAAAACGAATATTGAAACCTGCGTCCCAACCACTTTCGCTGACTGTACCCACCGTCAGTTGGTTATTAAATCCGTCGCCAGGTACTTTGAGGGTGTGTTCATATGTTTTTTCTTACACTTTCAAAATTAATAGCACTGGATTACGACTTAATATGAAACTAGCTGTATGCCGCTCTTGTTAGCTGGTGGACAGGTTTACTTACTTGCTTTCATGCGGTTAGACTTACAGTTTTATTACACGTTTTGCAAATGTGTGAATGTGTTATGAATTCTGTTTTGTGTAGAGAAATGGAGGAAAATTATTTCGTAATGAGTATTGTGGGGTATTCGTTTTTCGTGTGTTGTCTAGGCTGTTAAGTCTTACTTATTTGACACTAGCTTTTACCAGTGACTTCACCCTTGTGGATTTAGTACTTCCTCCACTATGAATGTGCTATTCCAGACTATAATCTGTCTCTGTGTCAAATTTCATCCATCTATCCAATCCAATATAATAGGATTTCCCACCATATATTTGGAATCAACAAAACAAATCAAGGCTGCGACTGAGGGTTTTTTAATAAAAAAAACTCAGAATCAGAATTTTAATTTATGAACATAGGACAGTTACACGATGTGGGAGATGTTACAATTTTCTTAGTTTCTCTATGTTTTGTCATTAGGCGTACGTTATCATAAATTTCATTAGATTTCATTATTAATTTCTCATTATCAATTAATAATTAAACAAAGAACTTGAATGTTACATAAATCAATAAAATATTTCCATGTCAAATTAATTAACTTTCAAATAATAAAAACTAGAATTTAAAACCGAATAATAAAATAAAACAATAACTATTTTAAGAACCAACGTAAAAGAATTACATTCAGTAGGCTTATAACTAGGTAGTTTAACGAGGAAAAGATGACGAAATTGCCATACAATGGGAGTGTCTTAATATTAAATCCAAAACAATGTTAAAATAAAACAAAAATGCAGTCTTTTCCCCACCTCAAATAATAGACAGCTTAATCGTCGCCACACAGAAAACAAAAGAGATATTTAATAAGTATTAGTGGGCAGAGTTCACGGCGAAATGAGAGAGTAATGTTTATTACTGTGATATAAGTATTGTGCCCGGGGGCCCGGGGGCCCTGGTTCTGCGTAACACTTCGCGCCTCGCATACCGACATGCTTGCGATAAAACTACGGTGTAGGGAACAGGCGGTGGCGGGATTCACTTATTTCTATAACAGAAAGAAACTGTGTGTGTATGAAGCTCTTAAGTCAACTGTCAAATTCTGTTTAAAAGATGAAGGAGAATTATTATCCTTTTGTTTGTCACGGAAATTAAACGAACGGAACGGAAATTAGTTTGTTGATACTATTGCATTTTTAAATGTTTTGTAGAAAGCAAAAGAGTTAAAAGTGAAATGAGTGGCGTTCTGTTGTTTCTGACGTCCTCCCATATTGATACAGTGAGTCTGACAAGTATCTTCTTACCCCATCAGGGATTTCCAATCTCGATCTACATTTCAATCTGCGGTTAATCCTACTTAATATTTTAAATGAAAAATTTTGGATGTATATTACTCAATCACGACAGAACGGCGGAAATTTAGCACAGGGATAGATTATAGTCTGGAATAGCATATAGGCTATAATTTATAGTAGGTGGAGTACCAATTCTACACTAGCGAAGCCGCTGACACAAGCTAGGCTAAAATATTTTGTAAAAACAAAAAAACCTCTCTCGTCTTGTTTGTTAGAAGAGTTATAATTTCTGTTAAATTATTCATATCCCCGCTACCGCTCATGTCTTATTCCGTGAAGAAAGTAATACATTGCTACGATATTGCGGTCCGCGTCGGAATGCGAGCCATAGCCCATGTAGCTCCGACACAGTGTATTATTGCTTTATATTATATATTTATCGCGCTGCTTACTATGTGGCATGGTTTATTGAGCACCGCCCAAGCTTAGGGTTTTTTTTTTCATATAAGTAATGGGTGATCTTTTGCAGCTGATACTTTTTCTCCTGATTAAACTTTGTCATATAAATTGACAGTTATAGTTGTAATAACATTCTTCCCAATTTTTCTTTGACCTCTTCTGTCCCAATTATTTGGGATCGGGTCTCCTCACTATTATTCGCCAGGTTATTCTATCCTGGGTTCTCGGCCCTAGCTAACTTGAGGTCTCCCTCGAGTTACGCATATCAATTAGTATTCAAAAAATACTGCTTGTTAAGAGTGAATATTTCTGCAAGAAACTCGTAACTACCCGCCCCGCCACCTCTTATGCCTTGTCCCGCACCCGCACAACATTGGAGCGATATTGCGTCGCAGGAATGCGCGCGTTTTATTGCCGATACACTGTGTATTGTGTACTCTTTGTGTATTCTATGTATATAAGTACTTTTACTGTGGAATATGTGGGAAGAATTATGTGGATGAATATATACGAAGAAAATATTGGTCATACAAGTAGGTTTGTATTTGTCTCTCTGCGGGGGAAAGGTCTGTCATAGAAAGAATCGTGGTGATGACGAGCAATCCTCAATCGTGTTGTTCACTACACATCTCTATTCTAGAAAGAAAGAAAAACATTTATTTACCACAGTTTAAAGGCACACACACACAAAATAAAAAAGTAATTACAAAAACAAACAAAAAAAAACTTTTTAACAAAAAATTCAACCGACGAAAAAGAACTAAAAAGCAATAAATAAATAAACCTTTTAAGTCTTGAGTATTAAGCTTATTTACCTACATAAAATGGTTAAGGTACAGAAACGCTAAACGTGCCCACAATTTTCGAGGTTTTCTCTCAATTTTATCAGAATTCCATTATCAGATCCTGATTTCCTTTCCTTTTCCTTCAGATATACCCTATCTAATAAAAAATAATCATCAAGATCGGTTCATAAATGACGGAGTGAGGGCTGATCATACACAAAAAAACATATATACGATCGAATTGAGAACCTCCTTCTTTTTTTTTCGTCGGTTAAAAATAAATAAAAACTTAATCATTTAAAAAATAAAAAGTATGTGCCCCACGGGTGCGTCAGATAGGTCCAGTTCAGCATAAAGACCAGACAGCTAGTGTTTTGACGCTGGTTTTCAACTGCCTCTAAAGATTGTGACATGTCACGGACGTAAATCAGTTTTATATTAGCTACATAGTATAAATCAACATCGTTTTCCGCGTCTCTCTGTTTCTCCGCTAAGGCCGCGTTTCTAAATTAGTAGCCAGTGGCTCTGACTCTCAGTCATTAATTCATGATTGCGATCAGTTGGCCACTGAGTGAGGGAGACGTAACTTATTTGCATACAAAATACTGGCGACTTGGCTACGCGTCGCCAGGTCGCCAGAGTATCCAGTCTCCATGTAGGGGCCGGTCAGTTGTGGCTACGCTTCCAAATTGGCGATGTCTCCAGACCGTAGCACTTGGCTACGGTCTGGTGAGTTAACTGTCATATATTTCATTACGAATTGTTTGGATACGTAGCCGGTGACGTCGCCATAGCGTCCCAGTGTGTTAGTGCCCTAATTTAAAATTGTGTACTGTCACTTGAGTGGGATCCGAAGGTTACTTTACAAAATAGTCCTGCGTATGCGCAAAGTCTCTATTCAAAAGTGTTTGACCAAGATAATTATTTTACTAATTGTCTAATTAATAAAGTATAAAGTTTGTAAATCAATTGACCTTCTCGCTAATGGTTTTATTGTCCCAATGTTTGATTTGATTCTTAATTCAATCATTTGGCCAATATTACTCCATCATGCAATCTTGACAAATATTGGAGCAGATTAGTATTTTTAATTTTCATAACACTTAGAAGCATTTTCGAGTATTCATTGTGTTTGCTCAAGTTATAATAATATTAAGTTAATAAAGATTGATTAATGTTTGTGTTTCTAGGAGGAAAATTAGCTTTTTGAGTGATTTGAAACCTGCATCTGCAATAGATATTGAGACCCTTCAAATTAGGTAGTATATATTTCAAGCAGAATGGGCGTTTTGTAGGGATACGGGTACGGAGTCCACAAAAAAGTGTTCTTTGTCCTTTGGTCAGACTTAGCAATTGAATAAGAAACTGAAAAAAATATATATATACGGTCGAATTGAGAACCTCCTCCTTTTTTTTCGTCGGTTAAAAACAATTTTTCGTCACACTTAAATCTGCCTAGTAGGTTTATAGCAATAAGTAACTATGCACTTGCCCTACTTAAGGCGAGTTTTTGATCTGTAGTTAAGTCAAACAAAAGTTACAAATAAAAAAAGCCGACTGCATAAAACAACTAAAAGTTCCAAACTAGTCACTTTTTAAGCTGTCTGATGAAGTTAGTGGTAGTTATTTTAGTTCACTTTTTTTATACCTACCTACTTAGATAGCGTGACTTGTTTGAACCTTTTTAGTTGTTTTAATGAAATAAATATTCAATTGATTATTTTCAAAAAACCCAACTAGGCTACATACAAACAAAAAAACATAAATACTCTCGAAAAACTTTACCAATGGTCAAATAAATAACTATTAGTCAAGAAAGTTGTGATCATTATTTATTTGACCGCATTACTTTCACATTTAGAATAGGCATATTCCTAAAAAATCTAATTCTATATATCTAATTATTTATAAAGTCCGTCAGATACTCGTAGATTATCAAAAAAGTCCAAATGTATTTTTTCTTTTGTCATTTGTTTTTTTTTCTGTTGAAATTTCTCGTGACGTCACACCTCAATACATTTTTTACTATTTAATGACATAACAAGTCCCCACTCTTGAACTTTGATGCGTTTTGTCTTTGTAATTTTTTATTGGTTTGCTAAAGCAAAATATACGGACTAATACGGACTAAATAAAATTATTATCCCTATTTAGTATGGAGTGTGGACGTTACTGTAAATAATCATCCAAATTATAAGATTATACGAAAATATCTAAGATAACAAATTGTATTACTTAAATGTAAAGTATAAGAAGGTTCCACTTACTAGAAGTTGAACATAATCGCTGTCGCATTGAAATCAAACGAAAATGCTCCCGCTTTACACACAATAGTACTTTTACACTCGATTACACCAATCGAATTGATTCAATAAAATTAATGTTACGAGACAATCGGATCGTACTGGGTCGATTTTATTAGGTTTTTTTTTTAGGTTTCGTACTAAAAATACGGAAAATGCTAATGAACCTTATAATTTGTGATCATAATTTGTATTCCTATATCCATACCAGTGAATACTTTTTTTTTTATTAACTATTAACATACTTATATTTAATAAAAAAAACAACCAACTTCAAAAACAACACAAAACATGCAAATTAACTTTAATTTCGGAAGTCGGTGTTTTCAGTTTTGTTTCTTCGTTATTTGACACTGACATTTTCTTTTTTTTTTTTTCGTTGGTGTTTAGTACCCCATAACTTTTTAGTTATGGGATACTAAATAGTAGAAAAAAGCCCGAATTGATATTCTCAATAAACAAAGTTTCGTATCGTCCAATAAGGAATTATTAAGGATAACTCAAAAACTACTAGTCAGATCTTGATCAAATAGGACCACAAGAGAAGCACCAGCTTTCAAATTAAAAAATAATCATCAAAAAAAGACTTAATTTTTTTTTAAATACAGTGGAATTGATGAGAACCTCCTCCTTTTTTTGAAGTCGGTTAAAATACTTAACTAACTATAAAACAAAAACTCCAAACAGAATAAAACTTAAAATATAACGTAAAAAAAATCCACCACATAGCTTTCGACTGGAGGTGTGCCCAAAAGACTGGCGGCATTGTCACCTTGTATGACAATGCTTAACCTCTAGTCGAGGAGCCAGCCCTTGGGTCACGTGAAGTGTCAACTACCTGTTAAGATATATCTTTAAATAAATTTCTGAGCACTCGGACTCCACGGCCCAAAAGTTTCAACCCCTAACGGCTCGACAGTGTAACTACCGACGAGGTTGTTATATTTCCGCCGCCTGAGGTTTCCCGAACCCACAGCGGCAGCACCGCCACAGCACGATGAAATATGAAGACGAGATGGCGCAAGAATATCGGTACACTTCACTTTCATACCATGTTTTAAACCTCGTCAATCGCCAGCCTCAAATCCACACCTTTTCCGCCTTTTGCCATTCTCAATAAATAGAAACGTTTTGAGAATGCTTCAATTAAAAATACTAGGCGGCTACGAAGGGTCTACGGAGCGTAGACCACGGATCTACGCCGCTACGCAGTTGTTCTACGGTGCTACGAGAGTGACTAATTTGTGTTATGAATTATGATGAAATTAAGACTAATTCATAACTTTTTCAAGAATTTCAAATCGCCCAGCTCTTTGTAATGATGTTTATCTATTATTCAAGGTGTATTGTGTCTACAATAGGAATTATTCCTAGCTACAAAAATAATTACATTTAGTCCGTAAGTTATCTAAGTATTATTATTATCAAAAAATATTGGATACGGACTTTTTGCTCTACCGATTCAATAAAAAATTACAAAGATAAAGTGCATCAAAGTTCAGGTCAGTTCGTAACAAACCCCCATTGGGTTTATTACGTCACTTGTAGGTAAAAAGTGGTACATTTTTTACGCAGGTGTGATGTTACGCGAACTTTCGCACTGTATCGTCACTCATTTTTAGACTTTCGTATCCAAAGGGTCCAAACGGAGCCCTATTGCTGTCACTCCCGTGTCCGTCTGTCCGTCATCTGTCACAAAATTTTGTTCCGATGAATTTTTTAACTTCCATTGACTTAGGAACATGAAATTTTGTGATAATGTTCACATACCAATATATTGATAAATCAATTTTTATCTTTGAGAATTTGGTACGGAACCCTTAATGTGCGAAGTCCGATACGCACTTGGCCAGTTTTTTTGTTTAAGTGACACAAGAAAAAATATTTGCCCCAAAATTTTTAGTAAAAACCGATGAATCGTATATTGATTTTGAGTCATTTACCCCATTATAACAGCAATAACTACTCGTATGTTAAAACCATATTGCTACTATTACGTGAATATCAGGGTGTACAGACGACAGCATTTATTGAATAGATTTGATCCAATTTTGTCATCAATTTCGACAAGCGACTGACATTTGTCAAAGAAAGTTATTAAAAGGTTGAGTGATCACAAAAGTATTGAGACAGATTCTAGCAGTATTTGTCATTTTAAAAGACGCATGAAACGAGTAATAACTATTACTGCCAAACGGGGTGAATTATAGGAACTCAGGGGTGAATAGAAACAAAACTTTGAAGGGGTTTTTTACGTTATTTAGAAACTGTTTGTAGTATTTAAGTAGATACTTCGATTTATTCATGAGTTGTTGTAAAAACTAAATTGATGCTTTGCTAGAAACCAGTAATAAGTTATCAAAGTGAAAATCCTAATTCCTTTCTACCCGAGTGTCCCAAAAGGACGTTAATGTTTATCGAGAGTTAGTATTCCTATTTCTTTGGCACGCCCTACAGCCTAAACAGCTGGATGGAATTCAACAAACGAGGTATCATTGCATTGGGTTTAGCTACCGAAGTGACATAGGCTACATGAATTTTGAAACAAAAAGCAAAATGGCGACCGCTATTAAGTTAGTGAGCTTGTATTTTTGGGGGTGTTATAAGTTTGACCGCTATTTGTGTGTGTCTGTCTGTCTGTGGCACCATAGCTCTTAAAAGGGTGAACCGATTTGAATGCTGGTTTTTAGGGTTCCGTACCCGAAGGGTCCAAACGGAACCCTATTGTCGTCACTCACATGTCCATCTGTCTGTCCGTCCGTCGTCTGTCACAAAATTTTGTAACGAAGAGTTTTTTAACTTCCTATTGACTTATTAACTTGAAATTTGGTGCTAATGATTATTATTACGCATACTTTATTTACAAACACCAATATTTGGTACGAAACCCTTAATGTGTGAAATCCGACACGCACTTAGCTAGTTTTTATTTTATTGGCAAAAAGCATGTTTTCTAGCGATGGTTCTTAAACATGTTTTATCAAAATAGGTTCAGCTGTTTCAAGGTCATCAGCTCTTTTGTGTTTTTTAAATGTTCGCTTTTCTTTTAAGCGTTGGGGTTTCTTTTATTTTTTATTCAATTGGTATCTTTTATTTTGTGAAGTGATAATGTTTAAATAAAAGGTTCGAGTTGGCAATTCTAAAAATATAAGTAACTTTTTTTTTTTTTTTTTAATCTTTATTTTATTTTAAAAAAAAATTGGGGTTTTTGTCCAATAAGGATATGCCAACCCCATCATACCTTGTAACAAAATAAATTCACGTCGTAACACACAAGAATTAATATATAGTAATACTAAAAAGCCGCAACTCACTGCTGAGCGACTAATACTAAATTACATAATTTTTTAGCTGCCTCCGACCTAGGGTTTGCTAATATGCTTTGAATCAGACCTACATCCAGCCTATTTAACTTTAATTCATTCAGCAGCGAGTCGCGTTCATCTTTATTCCGGACACATTCCATCAGCAAATGTTGAACATCTTCAATTTTGTTACAAATTATACAATTGGGCGAATTAGATTTTTTCATTAAGAAAGCAAACTTTGCTGATGGATAGTGTCCGGATCTAAGTCGAAGGGCTAATTTTACATATTTTCTACTCAAATTAATGCCATCGAACCAAGGGACACAAGGAAGTTCACTCTGTATGGTCTTATACCATATGCCTTTATTTATGGATTTACTTTCAAATAGTTGTTTCCAATCATCAAAACATACCGATTTAAATCTAGGTACTAACTCCCAATGATCCGGCAAATAGTCAATTACCCTACCCTCTACTGCCGCCAACTTAGCTATACGGTCAGCTTCCTCGTTCCCTTTCAGACCAATATGTGCTGGAACCCATTGCAACTTCAATTCTGTACCCCTTTCATTAAAAATGATAATAGCTTTCAGGATATCATAGGCTATCGTTGCACCTCTGCGGCCAGAGGCGCATCGAGCCACATGTTGCAAGGCACTCTTACTATCTGAGAAAATAACAATTTTATTTAAGTTAAGATTCATTCCGTAAGATAAGGCCTGATATATTGCAATAAGTTCCAGCGTCATTATTGATATATCACCAATGATTTTAAATCCTACTTTCTGTTGTAGGGTTTTGTCATAGAATCCAGCTCCTAGACCCAGATTACTTTTAGACCCATCGGTAAATATTCTATGCCAGCCATTATAGCTCACGTCTAATTCGGCGATGACATTGTTCACTAATATATTTGGGTCATAACAAGTTTTGGAACCTTGAATACTCTCAAGATTTACACAAATTATTTTTCCAGTATCAATTCCTGTAACCCATACGTCTAAATCAAACATACTAAGAATACGACCAGAGTTAATATTAAATTGGCAAACATCTCTGCAAGTTTTCACAAGCAAAGGTTTTCTCTTGTTTTCCCAATACCTTCCATTACAAAGAACGCTTAGATCCGAAATATCAGTAACAGTTACATTATTGGCCCACGAAATTAATTTCAAACTATATTTATATGCCAAGTATTGCCTTCTCAAGTATAACGGAATTATATTTAACTCGCTTTCCATTACGTGGATCGGTGAACTTTTAATAAAACCCCCAATAATCCTTAAGGCTTGGTTTTGCAATTTATCTAACTTTAGAGTATGTGTTTTCGCACTGCAATCATAAATAAAACAACCATAATCCATTCGGCTTCTAATTAACGCGATATACAGTCTGCGCATGTGAATTGTATGCATTCCAAAGGAGCTACCAGAAAGTACTTTTAATATATTTAAAAGTTTTGAGCATTTTTCAATTATTTCATTAATGTGTTTGCCCCAACGTAGACTTCTATCTAACCACATACCCAAGTATTTGATGCATTCCGAAAAACCCAAATTACATCCATTTATCTCTAATGTGGGTAATATTCTTTTGCGACCCCTACTAAAAACACAGTAATAAGATTTACTAGGAGATAATTTTAAGCCCAGTTCACCTAACACCGCAACTATGGAATCGAGAGCACTTTGCATATACCTTTCACATTTACGGATATCCTTGTCTCTAATATACAGTACAAAATCGTCTGCATATTGCGACAAGACTACTTTAAGTGAAAATTGGAATATGCGATTAGTTATTAAATTAAAAATTAAAGGAGATAGAGGATCTCCCTGAGCTAAGCCTCTATTGGTCCATCTGGTAAGTATTGAGTCACTATTATTATTTAACTTAATTTTTAACCGTCTTTCACTTAAAAATGACCATAGGTAATTACAAAACTTTGATCCTACTTTTAGTTGGTCCAACATGTTTATGGCTACATCAACAGACACATTATTATAGGCGTTTTCAATGTCCAGGAAACATGCTAAAGTTGGAATGTTTTTAGAGAATCCTATTTGTATATATGTAACCAAACGGGTAATTGCGTCCAAACAGGAGTGAGATTTTCTGAAACCAACTGTCTGAGATGAAAGAATACTATTTTTTTCTGTGTACCACTCCAAACGTTTAAACAACATTAAGTGAAAAACCTTACAAAGACATGAAATTAAAAGATAGGTCGAAGCTTCATTTCAAGACTATTATTGTTGGGTTTAGGTATAGGAATTACTTGGATATTTCGCCATTGGTGGGGCACAATACCGGCACTGAAATTTTTATTATATATGTTAAGTAAAAACAATTTGGCTACATCAGGTAAATGATAAAGCATGGAATGTGAAATCGCGTCCTCGCCCGGTGCTGAATCTTTTTTTTTAAGGCAGTATTCTAGCTCCTGAATACTAAAATTGCACTCCAAAGTTTCATTTATTGAAACGAAGTTGGGCTTAGAATTTGAAACATAATCGGGAGTAAGTGAATACAGCAATTTCTTTTGTAAATCAGGGGGGGGAAAACTTTTTGTTTGTCTGAAACCTTTTATCCATCTCATGCGGCGCCACATCTCAGGTGCAGAAACTACTTGATCAATGGAGTCGCAAAATTTTTGCCAACTTAATGACCTGGCTTTGCTTATTAATTTTTGAGCTTCTTTTGTTTTTTCCTCTAGTTTACTTAAATTTTCTGGGGTAGGGTTACGACGAAACTGAGCCAAAGCCAATCTCCTCTGTGCAACTACTCCCGACAATTCCGTGTTCCAATAGTTTTTGAGCTTCTTTTGTTTTTTCCTCTAGTTTACTTAAATTTTCTGGGGTAGGGTTACGACGAAACTGAGCCAAAGCCAATCTCCTCTGTGCAACTACTCCCGACAATTCCGTGTTCCAATAGTTTTTTGGCTTAAATTTATTTGTGGGTTTAAAACAACATTTAATATATGGAATATGTTTATCTCCCGCATAATTAATTTGGTTTACAAAAAAGTTATAAATCTCTTGAAGATTATTATTATTGTTATAAGAATGAAAATTGTTTGATAATGTTTTACGATATTCCACCCAATTAGCCTTTTTATAATTACGTTTTTTAGTAGTATTGAAACTATTTGTAATATTAATCGACATTTTAATGATTAAGTGATCACTACCAATGTTTTCGTTGAACACTTGCCAAACAAATTTTAACGCGTTATCAGACGATACAAATGTAACATCTGGTGAAGTTTGTTGCAGATTCCCATTGACTAATTTAACCCGCGTAGCCATACCATTATTAAGATAAACGAACGAATTAACTAGGGCTGAATCCATAATTTGCATACCTCTTGTATCAGTTTTTACTGACCAGTTAGAGTGATGTCCGTTAAAATCTCCCGCTATTATAGTAGATTTGGTAAACGATGCAAAAATTTCATCCCAATCAGATTGTTGGGTGTGCACAGAGGAAGGACAATAAACACTTACAACATATTCTAAGTCCTTACAATTAATTAATTTTACACAAACAATTTCTATTCCCGAATTGGCAACATAAATCGGATACAAACAAGATTGAATGGACTTATGTATAAATATTGACACGCCCCCATAAGAATCAACTCGATCTGTTCTATAAACATTATAACCATTAACACTAAGGTGAGTTTCACAATCTAACCACGTTTCACTAAGAATAGCTATATGTACATTTTCTTGATTTAAAAGTTCCCTAAAAGATATTAATTTAGGACGTAAACTTTGTGCGTTCCATTGAAATATGTTTAAACGTATATTATCATGAGCATTATTATCCATTTATAAAACTAAAAAGCTTTTCAACTCACCCTTAGAAAACATAAGCACTAATATCTTCAAAAATTCCTCCCAAATCATTTTTAAAACCGAGACAATTTTCACCTCTAATTTATCTTCCGACATTAAAATACACTTCATTTTTAAAATTAGTTTAGTAAATTCAAATCTATACCGTAACTGTTGGTCACCCTTATCTCCCTCTTTTTCCTGCGATATTCCACTTTCTTCTTCCACTACACGTCCTGACACAGATTGAGCTACTTCTGTTCTCTGCTTAGTCTTCCGGGATTTAATAGATTGAGCTGAAGCGTCTTTACTAAATCTTGGTTCTACCAGCGCCTCGTTAGAGCATTCCATTGAGTTTTTATATTCAATGGCCTTGGTTCTTACAGAACTGTCGTCTTAGCGACTATGTCACTATACATTTCCAAACCTCTTGCTGAACTTGTAGAAAAAGAAGGAGTATTTAAATTTTGAGATAAACCCACAGCCTTTTTGCAATTCTCAATATACGAATGAAGAGCTGTTCGGTACGGAACCTGATCCTTACTCATGATTATTCTAATTTGCCTTTCTTTGAAATATGAGGGACATGATTTATCTAAAACAATATGTGGACCCTTACAATTTAGGCACTTAAATTCTTTTATGTCGCAGTTTACATGGTTACCTCCACATTTCGGACATAACTTCTTTTTTGTTGGACAAAACTTAAATACATGCCCAAACTGCCAACACCCTGAACATTGAGTCACAGGGAACACGTACGCCTCAACTTTAAAGCGACAGTCGAATGCGTATATGTGTGGTGGTAAGACGTTTCCCTTGAAACACACCCTTACGGTCTCGCTGTCGATCCATTTACCCTCTGCGTTCAATCTTTTAAGTCGGTTAATTGACATAATTTCGGTCTCACTTTCTAATAAATTCTGTAGTTCTTTTTCACTCAATTCAATGTCTACTCCTTTTACAATTCCATAGGAAAATGACAGTTCATTCACCTTCTGACATCTGAAACCCATCTCTTTAAATTTTTGACAATCTAGTAACTTAATGGCCTCCTCCTCTTCATTAAATTGAAGAAGTACTTTGTTGAAACTTTTATATTTAATTCTGCTGATCCCCTTGATATTCTCAGATCTAAGAAGTTTAGCCAAAGCCATTTGTTTAGGCAAACTTTCCATTGAAGTAACACAAACTTCATAAACATTAATATCTTCCAACTGATCATTCTGCTTTTTATTTCGATCTACCCTCTTGTCACCTTGTATTTCTATGGAATCTCTTCGAATAAATCTCTTAGGCTTCCTCCTAACAACAGTAATAAAATCATCTTCCGCACTATTATCATCTTCTCTCTCTTTTCTCTTCAACACAATTCTTCTCCCTTCTTCACAAGTATTTTCAACATCCAGATCATCAATTTTTGTTTCCTCAAGTTCTCGTTGACAGTTAGCGACAACCTCCGAATCACTGACATCCTCTCCATCATCGATAATCTCCTCCATTAGAAACGACTAACGAAAACGTAAAATATTTAATCACTCGGCAGGAACACCAACACGCGTGCACTTCGCACGCGATACACCGGGCGAGTGGGATATAAGTAACTAAAATGTAGAAAATAACAAAAAATATAACTAACTAAAATGTAGAAAATAAAAAAAAATATTTTCAAAAACCCTCCGTGCCTCGGAAAGCACGTCAAGCCGTTGGTCCCGGCTGTCAATCGTGGATTAGTCGTTGCGGGTCCTCAAAATCCCGAAAGTCAGACAACCAGTACTATAATACTCAGGGGTATCGTTATTACCTAACTGGGTTGTGGGGGTCAGATAGGCAGTCGCTCCATGTAAAATACTGGTATTCAGCTGCATCCGGTTAGACTGGAAGCCGACCCCAAGATAGTTGGGAAAAGACTAGGCAGATTGATTGATTTTCAAAAGACTTGACTGCAAGAAACAACTTAATTGTTCCAAACAAGGCACTTCTCAAGCAGACTGGTGCAATTGGTAGCAGTTGTTTTAGTTTAGTCATAGATTTCATGCCACCAATTGCACCAAATAAGCATACCTCCGTCACTCGTTTATGCGTCGTCTCTTTTTCTGTACAGATAAAAGTAGTACACTTTGTTACCAAAACTGTCACCACATTTTTTCTCATATGTAAAATCTAAAATTCGACCAGTTAGTAACAGAATCCATAAATGTCCAAAAAAAATGTCCAAATGTTTGTCCAGATATTGGGTTACACGACAAATGTTGGCGATGTCGTCATTACCACAATAGTGACGTAACTTGATAGGCAGAGGAACACATGGACCACTGACTGGTATTAGGGTGAATTGGTCATGTTTTTTGGGCAGAATAATGATCGGGAACATAATTGGGGTTCTTAGAATAATGGCCGGAGTTGACAGTACTTTTACGATTCTGTGATAAATCTATATTTCACAAGACACGCTTGCATTCCCCAAAGGATATGGCAGAGTTATCCTACAGCACACCCAGACCAGCGCCCACCAGCCAAATAACTTTCTATTATCGTTTACGCTAACGCTTAGTACAAAACGTATGGCAATGACATTACTTGCTATAAGTCACGTGACAATTCTCTACGCAAGTAATGTCATTGCCATACATTTTGTACTAAGCGTTAGCGTAAACGATAATAGAAAAGTTATTTGGCTAGGGGGCAGGCCAGGTTTTATCACCATCAACTGCACACGATCGAGAACTTAATTTACTAACAACTTTTCTTTAAATTTTATAAAATTTTGATGAGATTTATTGTATTTGAACTGAACAATTCATATTATATCGAGAGTTTACACTCCCGCAAGATGTATTACAATGTAACTGTGTTTGAAATTATTCCGTGACATATGCAAGGCTAGCTAGGTATAAAGTGACTCTTGGTTTTTCTCCACTCTTCAATAACACGGGTGGGCAACGTGACATCTCCACACAAGCCGTTCCGTCGCGCCTATTAACTCTTCAAGATAACTCCAAAGCAACAAACTCTAACAGATATTTATTTAATCCAATACATTTATTTACCGTTTAAACTAAACAAACCTCTATCAGTAACTTCAACTAATATGAACCACTTGAAAACATCTTTGGATACCAGTACAAGCACCTATCCACTCAAGCGCATGGCTCTATACTCCCCTCCCTCTCACACACACACTGAAACCCTATTCGCATCTTTTTCCTCGCCAATCCGATACCATTTATATTTCAAGTGGTGCTTGAAACATATACCTGTCCTTTTCACTCTTGTAGAGGTCGTATATATCCGTCTCTCGTCCACTTTGGTCAGCGTGGGATGAAACCTGAGTTTTCATTGTATAAGATGGGATAATGAGAGCGCAATTTGTATGGGTTAAAAGGGTTAGCTTTAGATGCTAACATTTTGTTTTTTTTCGTTTAAAGGAAGAAAAATGTTTAGTTGGATTTTGTAAATATTAAAGGGATAAGCTGTGGCGAGATGGGGTTGAATTAAAATGCATTTTTTTTTCAAGATTTTGAGTATTACTTTAAGAACTATTATTACTAACAATAAGTTGGAAATTGGATGTTTTCAATTAGGATTCTCTCATAGGAAGATATTTTGTTGTGGTTGACTATTTTATGCATAGTGTGGCTCTTGAACTTCAACCCTTAATGACATTTAACTAAGTCAAACTAAAATATTAATCTGTAAAGTCAACAGTACGATCAGTGACCCATTTGTAAAGAATTTGTGTTTTCATACATTTAATTATCTACTCGAATATACTCAATAATAACTTCACATTCCCAGAATGGTCAAACTTCGTACATTTGTGTAGAAGAGCCCTCGAAAAGTATAGAATAACTCAATAATGAGATCTTTTTCAACAAACCTCTTCAAGCACTGGCCGGTTATTGAAACCTTTTTATTTCGAGAAAAAAAAACTCAATTCGAATCGCCACTTGAAATCCTTACGTCTTCGGAGCATTTAGCAATGGGATTTCAACCTTATTCGTAAGCCTCAGGACTTAAAATTATGTTGGCAATTCAATATTAAAGTTAACCAAAAAGCTAAATATCTTCACGATAGCTATCATCCAAAATTCAATCTTACTGCACAATGATAGAATTTAAAATCAATTGACTTATCACGTGATCTCCAACTATTTCGCAACAAAGAATAGCAAGTTCTATGAGAACTAGATAGGGTTTAATTTGGGTTGTGTGTTTGTTTGTCTGTTTGTAGAGTGGTACTAGAAGGTTAATGGTTCAGTAATCGACAGCGCCCGGGGGTGGAATCGCGAGTGCGTTTGATATGTTTAGAGAAATAAAGTTCCCGTGGAATCGGCAAGAATTTAGCCAAATATTTTAATTTCGAAAATTACTTCTTAGATGCTCGGTTTTTATGGCAATGTTTGACACGAATCTCATTTTTTAGAGTCTAGTTATGTTTTCCGCGTATATTTTGTAGAATCGTATAAAAGTTGTAGAATTTCGAAGCAATCAATAAATGAGGAAGAAAACAATTCAATCAAGCAATCGATCAATCAATTGCCATTCAACTTACCATTTTTCGATCCCCAATGAGTTCTTCATCTTCTCTTTATTATCTTCTTTATATTTTTTTAGTATCTTGTTTATATTTTGTAATTTAATAGTTTTTATTTATCTGTTTAAATAAATAAAAATCAGTTGCTGAATGTATGTAAGCGCGTCACTTCAAAATGGCTGCACTTATTTGGCTAATTCTTTTTTTGTTGTGGTCTTGTTTCTCAGGACAAGGTACGAGTATGTATGAATGAAAATTTTTGGGAAATCGAAAAAATAAAACTTGCACCCGTGCAAAGCCGGGGCGGGTCGCTAGTCTTTAAATAAATAACCAGAAGTCTAAAGATCAATCAGTCAATTTTAAAGCAATCAATCAAAAAAACAAGCCAGCCTAATCACTTGCTCGGAATTGTAACTCAGTAAATTATCTTCTACAATTCTGCACATCAATATCTTTTAAGAAATTTCACTTCTATCAAAATCCAATTCTATGAAAAAATCAATGAGTTTTGCGCTACAAAATCTTGCCACTCCATCTTGCAAAGTACGTATTCTTGTTCAAAAAAGTTTAAACCAAGTTAGTACGCTCACTCCACCCTCTATACTACGCTCCATAATATTTTATACACTTGTTTTCGAGTTTTTTTTTCTCCCTTTTTATTAGAGCATGTAACTGATACACGCTACACGATTGATTTATTAAATATTTGTTTAGTAAGTGAGGTGTACTTGGCGTAAAGATGAGCGAGAACTGAGTGAGGTTAGCGGGGAAAGAGATGAGTACTTGTTGATGAAGTATTGTGTCGAAAGCTTGAGACAAAACGAAGAGATTTATTGCCAGTTTAGGAAAAAATCCTTTTCATTTATTTTCCAGACTTTCACGCCATTTGGCCCACTAATACCACATGGTTTTTAAAGACGATAGAGTTAGAATAATGATTTGCTTAGCATTAAAAGCATTCAGTGATCTTTGTTTGTGTTACATTAAAACCTTTGGTAGGTAATAGAGGGCAAGTGAAATGGGTCAATCTATGTCATCATATGAGGTAGTCTTCATCTAGTATGAGACTACTACAGACTGAATATGTCCACCATGTTCTTCGATCTACACAATTATGTACATATTTTTTAAAACAAATGAATTTGCATTAGAACTCTGGTGATGAGGTTGGAAGTCGTCTTAATAGAGTAGCAATACAGGATGGATTATAAAACAACTTTTGCTAAGATGAGCGGATCCCAGCTGTACGAGACATACCTCCTCGCTCCTCCCCGGGTAAACCAACACCACACTGAAGCGGCTTCCGAACATTTTTATTAAATTTTCCGACTGAACACAGTGACGGGAGTTTTTTACAATTGATTAAAGGGATCTTGTTACCGCTCGATGTTGCTGTAAGTGTGTGTAGACTGAAGGTATTATTGCAAAAAGTGCGTTGTAATGTGATAGTTTCATTATTTTGAGGAGCTTCTATTGCTTCTTGTGAAGGGAAAAGGACATTTTATTATTTCATAAATCTCTTGACCTCTTCTTAAACTTTATGTTCTACAATCCTTTAATAAAGGCATTAAGACAAGATTAAACAGGTTACTTCAAGGCAAGCGTGCTCCTTCGTTAGCATAATGTGGCCGCTTAATCTCTTGATCTCTTAAACTCCTCCTCTCATCTTAAACTGTATGTTCTAGAATCCTTTAAAATAGGTGATTCTTTGATATTAAGTTCCGTGTTCTTTCGAGGTTCCGATAACCTTTTTAAGTAGTCTATGAAATTTTAATGTTGAAATAGTTTCTATTATACTTTCCTACGCTTGCCTTGAGCTGTTCCGTATTTGTACACTAAATCAGGAATCTAGGATACCTGCTATCCAACTTTGAGTTTCTGTTTCTATCTCTAACTAGCTTATGCTAGCTGCTTCGCCCGAGTGCACATTGAAATTATATCCCAAGTAAACATACTCCCGGGATAAAACGTCTTATATCCATCTCCAAAGTCCCATCTATATCCATACCAAAATTCTGTGGTGTTGGCGTGCCAACGTAACGAACAGACACAGTTACGCTCCAATTTATAATACGAGCTTCTACCAGCGGTAACAAATATTTGTATGGCCCACAGATTGTTGTTCCGGGTCTGGGTATCTTGTGTATGTGAGTTTGAATGTTTGTGAATGCAACCACGTTTTTTTTTTTAAAGAAATCCATCCAAACTTTCGAATTTATAATATTAAATAGGATTAGTACCTATAAATGGATGAACAGAAACTAACACTATAGCTCTAGACACTAGTCGACCCCTCCTTCACTATCAATGCACTACCACAGATAGTCAAAACCTAATTAACAAACGTTTGAAGTGACAGTGTCAATCGTTATCTGATGACGTCACAGGGGTCACAAACAATGACAACTTTGTGATGACATCAGAAACAATGACATGATTAGAAACATGGAAACTATTGTTTTGATGTTTATTGAGAGGAAGGGGAATAAAGGTTTGGTACGCTGCGGAAGGTCGAGCTCATATTTTTATGAGGGTGAGTTTAGTTTTGGAAGGGTTGAGGTTGATGAAAATCGATCCATCGTAAAACGGTTACTGCTCTTACCCACACTGGACGGTATATTGTCCTAGAAAAATAAAGAAAGAAAAAATATTTATTTGGGACGGTCACCAGGTTCACACAAGAGAAATAAAATAAAAAGTGACTATCATTAAAAAAAATAACAAAGCGTGTATCATTTCGACAATGTTGCCAGACAGATGCTGTCTAAGTCATGTCAATGTCAGAAGCTTGAGTCTTCTTATTCATCTTCTTCAATCCGTATCTATCTCATGCTGAGTCTTGTTCTCCTCCAAATCTTTTATCCGGTCTTGTTCCTCTCGCATCTATATTTTGTCTGCTGTCTTGACCAGGTTGTCGGCCCATGCGGTTCGTGGCCTAATTTGATTTAAATAATAGTAGGCTTTTGAAATATCATGTTTTGATTCAGTTACTTCTAAATCGACTTTCTATCGGTTGTATTTCGGGGAGTGTGCTTCGTAATTGCATAGTTTAATTCCGCCAAGCCCATTCCATCATCGGACCACTACACGTATTGCGATGTGCCATCGGTACATGGTGGACATTCCACTCACACGCACAAACAGTTTTAGGAACACATTCATTGTGCGTACAGCTAAGGAGTAGAATTCCCTGCTAGAGTTGGTGTTTCCTAATAGCTACAACCTCGGGGTCTTCAAGTCAAGAGTGAATAAGTTACTTCTAGGTAAGTATGCTCCATCGTCGACCACATCATCGCTTACCATCAGGTGAGATAGTGGTCAAACGAGAGCCTACCAACAATAAAATAAAATCGACTTCTACAAATTATTATCAGTAACAAAAAAAGAAACGTACCAAAATTAACGGTTATAAACATGAATAGTATTTCAATACAATAATTCAACATATTGCCAAACGTGATCCACGAACTATCACTCCTATTACAAATTTAATATATTTCACCCCTCAGCAGACAATGCCGACGCTACATACCAACCACTTTATAAGTATTAACACAATTACAGTCTCATATTAAACTCGCAATATATCCGTATACAGGGTGTACCGGGAGATCACTCACAGGATGAACACTTTTGTTGAGCACAGACACAATGACACTCGGGCTATATTAAATACTGAACTGTAATTTGATTTGCATATTAGTAGGGTTGGTACTGTTTTTTTTTTTTTTGTTTATTCGTATTTGCTGGTTGCATGGATATTTATTGAGTTTTGATTATTTAATATGGAAGATGAAATCAATATAACCTTTTTAAAAATTGAAAATTTGCGTAGTAAAATCCTTATTCTGACGCAAAAATTCATAAAACTAAGAAGATTTGCCTACATCAAAATTATATAAAAGCTATTAGTTTTCTAAAAATTTCATTTCATAATTACTTTTCACAACGACTTATGAAGAGGAAAAGCTTGATACCATTATTTCATTGTGCATTCAAACAAATTTGAGACAGGCGTGGCTACTCCTAAACAAAAGAAATAAATTCTAAAATACAAGTACAATAACCCCCGCAGTGCCAACCCTGCCGAATAATTGCATCCCAATAGAACACTAATTCATCAATCGAATGTATAACCACATCACACACTACCAACACGAAAATCAACTCTATACCAACTTCACAAATCTCAATTTCAAACACCAAACTTAATAATAGAGATCGCCAACAATTGGTTTTATTGTTACCGCCCGCCGATTCAAAGTTACTCCGTTCAGACTGCAATAAATTTCAAACAATTTTAAACTTTATTAAATGGGGATAAAGTGTAATTTAGTTTGATTAATGTCGGGTAGTAAATTATAGGTGTCGGGCACAATCGTGGCGGGTAGTCAGAGTTCATTCTGTATTGCTAATCACTTGAGAATGGACTTAGTTCGGAGGGTACACATTAAGGGTCACGTCGTGACTCGTGATGGGGGTGTTTTTATTAATTTTGCAGTCATTCGGATATTAATATTAAATAAAAGGGGGTTCAGCTGTTTGTATGTGATTAGAAATCGACAAATGTTGAATTATGGCTTGGCATGATTAATGGGCGGTTTTAGATAATGCTCTTTCATTTGAATTATAACAATGAAATCATATGTTCAAATAGAAATGTAGCAGATAATTAAAACAGCAAAGACTAGGATGCCTTAAAGCTTTTTTAAGAAAAACTTTAAGCAGAAAAGCAATCAAAGGTTAAGTTTCCATATTTCTTTTTTCTCTATCAAAAACTTTATAGCAAAGTAACGGATTAAATCAAACCGTCTAAATTACTCTTCACAATAACAAACTCGTCACTGAACATACTATAAAATTAGTCCTATAGCAGAATATGAGCAATGCCTTTAAACATATACAAAAAAAAAAACAAATAAACAAGCACAGCGGCCACAAAGCGAAACTCAACAAAAAGCTTAAAAACAAGAATATTTTCAAAACTGTTCACTAATTACTTTATAATAACTCAAATGTGAGGGTCTTAATTAGCAGCCCACTCGAGGTTTATTTTTGTTAAATTGCATACAAATCGGACGTGGACTGAACGAGTGAGCTTTTGTTTATTTACTGTTTTGGGAAAGCCTCTTTGATAGAGACGGATTTTCAGTGGAAAAGTCAATGAAGGAAAGGTACACTATACAGGGTGTAACATAAAGGTCATATGGTCATATTTTAAAAAACTGTATCTGCCCATGGAAACGAATCACTTTCTTCAATATCATGTTGATCAAATAATGATAACTTTTCATGGAAATTCCTATTTTTATTGAGAATTGACTTTATGTTTCTTGAAGAAAGTTGTTTGTTTCCATTGGCAGCAGCAGTTTTTATAATAAGACCACATGTTCCCGTTATACCCTGTATATCTCTAAAAGGTTTCCAACGGCTTGCTATAACTGGTTGACTCGCTAAATATGTAAAGTTCAACCAATTTCATCATTTACTGTGGCTAGAGTTTGTCTCGACTTTTTACCAAATATTCATTCATATTTAATTTCATCAATTTAAGTTTGTTCATAGAATTTGTTTATTTGATTCTAATCTTAGCCAGCAACACTACTTATTATGGAAATTTTGTAAAAGTTCTTATTTTAAGATCGATAGTTGTGAGAGAGTTGATACGTTTACAATTATGCGTTTTTACATAGATGACATTTTTGTTCCTTTAAATGTCTTAAGTTGTGTCTTTTTCATATCAACCTCTAAAAATTTATATTTTAACAAGTTATTAGCCTAAATCCAAACTAAGCATCCCTTTACCAAAGTAACACAAATGAATAGTAATGCTAGTGGCGTACAGTCAGGGCCAGCGCTCACTAAATCTCCCGCACAATAGGCGAGGCCGGGCGGCGCGCGCTACGGCATTGTGCCACGTAATTTATGGCGCCGACTGTACACGCTATGTTTCGGCTGACGGTGTAAACATTGTGCACCATACCGTCATTATGTATTTATATCAGTGTGGTGTTGTAGCGTATTTTTTTAGGATCTTCGTCTCATCCATTTCGTTCTGTTTCGTTTTCAAGTGTGCTTTTAAGGGTTCCGTACCCGAAGGATAACCAACGGAACCCTATTACAAAGCGTCCTCTATTCGTCGGTCCGGCTATCTGTCTGTCAGCGAACTGTAACTGTAGCTGTATGTTATGGACAGTAATAAAAAGACAGTTGACATTTTCACAGAGTGTACCTATATTGCTATTGCCGCTCTAACAACAAATAATAAAAAAAATAATCAATTAAAAAAAAACATATTTAAAATAATTTTCAACACCATATAAAAACGGGATTTTTTAGGTTTATCAAGTCCGACTCGCACTTGACTTTTTTGGTCTTTTAAGACTTGTAGAAGTAAGTTAAATTTTTATGACAAGAAATATTTTCTAATGCAAAGTTTTGTTTTCTAGCTTTTCTACTACTTCTCTTCTTGATTAAACTCAAATACGGGACTGGAACGCTGCTTACAGATTTTTAATAAAGTGATTAAGTCTGCCATTCATAACGTCAACATATCGCACCCCCGGTGCAACACTGTCACTTATGCAAAGAAAAATGAGTTGGAATTAAAAATTAGTATTTTTAGAACAATATTCAGGATTGTTTTTTTGCTCATTATAAAGTTAACAATAATTGTATAAACTATTCTACTAACTCTAACTTCTTGTTTTAATCAAGAAGGGTCATTATTTCATACAACAAAAATTTATTATCAAATTTAATATTCCTGTAAAAAGACATTTTTTCGAAAGCGTCAGTGTTGCACCGGGGATGCGATATATTATAATACAAAAAAGCAATTCTGACCAGAATTTCTGTAATGGAAATTGTCCTACTACTTTGCACACAAATTGATAGGTATACATTGTTTCTACCAATTTTGCAACTTTACTAGAGTTCATATTCAAAACCAAACCGAAAACTCAAGTAATCGAGAAAATTGAGCTCTGCGACCATAAAGCACCGTATATCGGCCAGTACCCCCGCTCCAACAATAGTTGCCGCAACGCAGTGACATTATTATGCACACAATACAATGCAGCTTTTGTTCGCACCACCGGCCAGTGTTATAAGCAGACGCATAAATCTACGCGAAACATTGGCGGAGTGTCGAAACATGCGCGGTTATTGTAGAGGTGAAATGTTTGGTGGACTTCGATGTTTGAATATGGAATGGATTTCTGGCAATGTTGATGTTGGGTAATCAATTTATAAAGAGTGTCGATTTTGGTAGTTTAAATGACTAGGCAGATGTTTATGAGGTTTCAAAAGATAGAATATTTACTTTAGAGACTGATGTATGCAGTGTCAGATTGATGATGAATGATGAACTCGTTTATTTAATTCTTTATGCACACACAAGTACAGAGGCTAACAGTGCCTCAGGCATTTTCTACCAGTCAACCTTTGGGTGATGCAGAGACAGAGTAGGTGCAATATGGAAAATTAAACACAGTTAATATTTATTCAAATGCAAAGATATAACTATAAATATATACTCATATGAATAAACTCAATACACAAATATACATACCAACCAGATGATTGAATAATAAATTAGCTCTGTGACGATAGGTACTAAGTACTGCTAACTTCTTACGGTCTCGACCTTTCTGGGATTACTTTGCTTTGCTTACTTTTTACAGAACTAATATAAAATGGTCTATCTAATTCAAAACAAAGGTAAACATATTTTAAAACTGAGAAATCTCATAGTTAAAATTTACCATAACACCCACAACACCAACACATCGTCAAATATACAGAATGTAACGGAAATGTTTGGTCATATTATTATTTTAGATACTTCTATCCATTGAAATGAACAACTTTCTTTAAGAGGGAACAGGGCCTGCGAGGAATTTACAAAATAGGTATTTGAAGAAACTATTGCCATCGTGCTCCCTCAAGCCTGCCCCTCTAGAGTGCGACAGGGACAGCTGCAACTCAGACCGATTTAATCACAAAATTTTTAACGAGATCGACGATTCATATTCTCCTTTTTTTCTGCTCGAAAACTGAGCCGATTCAATTATTTTTGTCACCAATTTTTTTAAAAAGAGTATGTCTAGGTCCCTATTAAATGTTTTACGTTAAAACTTTTCTAATTTGTCCGGCAGTCTTCTAAGAACGGCGGTAAAAATAGGCTCATTTTTTTTTATTTTTGGAGGGTCATATTTTCTTTACTTATTAGTTGCTGAAAAAAAGGAAATGACAGGGACGTGTCAACAGCAGACCTTGACTTTATGAAAAAAAAATCATTGCTCTAGAGGCATTATTCAGGCAGAAAAAAGGGGAATACATTTGTATGGAGAATCGTAGCCCCTGTTCCCTCTTAAGGAAGCAACAGAAAAATTGGACTTACTGTAAAGTTATCGCTAGCTGATCAAAAATAGTATTAAAGATCCAATTTTGTTTCCTATTTGACTATTTACTTTTTTGAACAAAGTTGATCATTTATTTGAGCACAAGTATTTGAAATATGACCGCACATGTTCGTTACACCTTTAGATTCTTAAACATAGAATAATCACCATGGTCATGGCTATAGTAGTATATCTACCTCGGACAAACTCTTTTAAGAAACTCCACCGACTAGTAATTTGTCATTATCATTTATCTAGTAGTCTTCTTCTTCTTTCGAATCGATGGTTCCCTGACTTTCAAATACTTTGGCCCAGAATCTGGCCACATCAATTGCAGCTTCTGTAGCGTACATCAGGTCCTCCATAGTGCAGGACACTGCAGGTATGGGCACTTGGAGCATTCCAGTATGCGAGTTATGTTCTAGACACGGGCACCGCACTCACATTGGGTATCACCATCATCATCATTATCATTTAAGCCGAAAGATGTCCACTGCTGGACATAGGCCTCCCCCAAGTGTCGCCACAATGATCAGTCCTGTACGTCTCACATCCATCGGCTACCCGCGACCTTCACCAGGTCATCGGTCCACCTTGTGGGAGGCCTTCTAACGCTGCGTCTGCCGGTACGAGGTCGCCACACCAGAACTTTTCGGCCAAATCGACCATCTGTTCTGCGAGCAATGTGCCCTGCCCACTGTCACTTCAGTTTGGCGATTCTTCGGGCTATGTCGGTAATCTTAGTTCTCTTGCGGATATCATCATTTCTGATTCTATCACGCAAGGAAACTCCGAGCATTGCCCTCTCCATTGCCCTTTGGGTGACTGTAAGCCTTCTGATGAGCGATATCATACGAGTATATAAAACCCCATATTGCAAAGTTGTATTTGTTTGTTTGTTTTCTAGTGTTAGTAATCTACTCACTCCTTGAAATTTGATTCAAACTGGCTTCTACCAGCGGCTTTGCACGCTTGGAATTAGTACTTCCCCTATTATAAATTCCAGCCAATGTGCTATTCCAGCCTATAAATCTATCTTGTAACCAATTTCTTCCAGAGAATTTCAGCTGTTCTGTCCTAATTGAGTAAAAAACATCTATCAATTCATCTATCCAAACTTACGCGTTTTTATTATTAGTAGGATCATCATCATTCATCATCATCAGCCTTTTGATGTCCCCACTGCTGGGACTCAGGCCTCCTCTCTGTGAGAGGGTGTGGGCCGTAATCCACCACGCGGGCCCAATGCAGATTAGTGGATGTCACATTTCTTCGAAGTTTTGGTTCTAGGACATGCCGGTTTCCTCACGATGTTTTCCATCACCATTTTGAGAGCAGTGGTGATGAAATAACTTACACAAAAAATAAAGCGCCTGCCTGGGATTGAACTCATGACAACTTGTAAATCGCGACTGTTACCACTGGGCCACCACTGCTCTATTAGTAGGATAAGTTTCCTCATTCAAATCCAAAAATGGCGTCTTAATAGTTTCCAGTGACAAAAATATTGACTCGGTTAGAATTTCAATGAGTACAGGGGAGGCCCCGATTACGTCTTGACCAATATTTGCAGTATTGATTACGTTAATACTTTTGAGCCTTGATTCTATAGAATTTACGTAACATTTTGACTATCTTTCGACTGTAAGTACGTCTTTACGATTTCGAAATTCCACAGTATCAGGTTTTCTTACAACAAGGTTTAACAAGATTTTTCAAGGGATATCGGGTTGATTGCCGGCGAAAAATATACATATAAATTTTACTTAATAATAGATATAATTATGGTAAGGAGAAAACAGTTCATTCTGAGTGTGTTTAGTAGTTTTAAGGTTCTGAATGTGTTGTTGTACATTTTATGAAAACATACTTCATATTGGTCAAAATCGTTCAGTTCCTCTAAATAAGAACGCCAAAGTTGGCCATTTGATGTAAAAATCATTTTTTTATGATTCGAAATGTTATAAGGCTCTTATGCTGTGCTTTAGTCGTCCGTCTATCGATTAAACTGTCAGCTAATTGGGCTCTGCTCTATTTTGTATTTAAATAATATGGAAATATACATGCAGAATAAAGGATCTAGTGATCTCCCCTACATTATTACTGCATTATTCCAAACATTGTTGATACGCAATAAATAAATAAAAAATAAACCAAAACACAGCCTAACAGCATCATTTACCAGCAGATGTCTATATTAATTCTACTTACATTTCAATAGCGTTATTCATCTCTTTCACCCGCACACAAAACACTATCCCTGTCTCACTCACACACATAATGAGATTCAAAATGGCCAGTATTCGCTTTATTGTAATTCAATAAAAGTTGTTTGTATTGAATAAAAACTGTTCGTATTATTTTAATGAAATTTTTTCGTGCGAGGGCGTACCTTTTATTATAACACAAAAACGATTCACATTTTTCTTTTCATTTGGTTTTTTCTTGAAGAACGGTTTACATTGGTGATTGTGTTCAGTGAATTGGTTCACTTATACTCAGTGTCTTTTCAATGTAATCGTTTTTTGCGGTCGCTTCGGTTTCGATTACATTTTAATGGTCGCCGTCGATTTATTTGAATGAGTGTTCACTTGAGATATGCCTTTATGGTTTTTAAATTGACGGATAGCGTTCCATTTTTTGAATATTGAATAAAATCTTTTTATTTTTTTTCGTCGGTGATGACAGCTACCTGTTATTTTTTTTTTTTCTAATCGTTTAGAGCTATATAATAGTTTTTAGCTTACCTTACATAAGTTTTGGCTAAATAACTTTATCTTTGCTCAAGTACTTTGCAGGTTGATTATATCATCAGTTCCACTACAAAGAATAGAAATAAAATATTTCACTTCAACTATGTAAAATTCTAAATAACAAAACAAGATCAATGCCTCTTTATAACAAAAGCGCACCAATTGCAATATTGCACCACGTTCCAACTTATAGTCTCAATAAACCTTAAAACACTACAAAACCTCCCACCAATAAACCAAACCTATATCTATTAAAACCTTATTAAAAGCCAGCCTCAAACTCTCGATACCCCACGTCACCGTCAACGTACTAAAAAAAAACAATAACTTGGGCCATTAAATTGGTTCAGGCGACTGCGCCGACTTGCTTTAATTGCGGCTACACAATGACTGCACGACTTGTGCACACCCTGTATAAGTGTAGCCGGATATATATGAGCTGTGTGGTTATAAATGTATGGTTTTAAACCTTTGTTGATTGTGCTCCTAAGTATGGATTACAACGGGTTATAATATTCTTGTTCTTCTAAAATTATTTAATCTATGGTAAGCTGATGAGTTACCTCTTCAAGTGACAGCACCAATGACATTTGATTCCCTGACACATAAGCAAGTTTATTCATTGAAGTCAATTTATCTTACTTGTTTAACATTATAAATTAAAAATTATAATGGATGGATGAATTTTTGTTACGTATCTTCATGGAATTAGGCACAGAGATAGATTATTGTCTAGGATAGCACATAAGCTATTATTTATAATGGGGAAGTAATAATTCCACTTGAGCAAATCCACTGGCAGAAGCTAGTCTTGAGATAATTTCATTTACATCATCATTCTTCAAACGTTCTATGACTAAACATTTGCAATAAAATTTTTCTCCATGTTATAGTGCGGGGTGCCCAAGAACAAAAAGACGCGGAATTTAGTCAAGTACCATAAACAATAAAGTAAGAACACACTAGCATCGCCCCCACAGAAAAAAATGGTTTAAAGCGAACAAACCGCGCGAACCAGCTCAGTAGGTTTGGCGTTCCTGAGAACAACTAGACGTCAAAAACGGCATCTTTAGTGGTACCTAAGTAGGAAAACTATTGGTCAATATCGTGGTTGTAAGAAAATCCACTCCAAAAAAAACAAAATATTCAATTCTAGTCTCCACTCTACGCAAGCAGAAACCATTTAAAACCATTTCACCTTCATTTGTGAACCATTATTTCAAGTAAAACGACATTAAAGTACAACATCGCGAGTGTACACCCCGCCACTCAGTGTGCACGCTGGTTCGCCTTTTTTGTTCCCCTTCATTGTTTGAACTTTTGTTCTCGACTGTATTATTTTCTCGGCGCTCTGTGTACTTACTTTAAATTTCGAAACGAATATGTTTCAGAGAAACGTTCTTTGTTTGTTTTTGGAATTCGGTTTTTAAAATTGATTCGTTATTTTTTGGTGGCTCTGGAATAATATTTGAATGCGTTTTGTTTTTAAAATGTGTTAACGTAGGCGTCGGTGCGCTAAAGCGTTGGTCAATAACTGTCAATTCTTACTACGTTTAATGGTTTGTCACACATGCCACCTTGATTTTGTACATTCGACACTTCTTATAGGTAATTGGATTTGTCAATATACGTGTTTTTGCAAATTTTTGTCTTTGGTTTACGTTTCTGCCCCGTGCCAAACATGACGACATTTGAAAAAAAATCTAACCTTATCTTCTCTTTGTCAACAGTTCAGAAAAGGGCTCGCATCACAGAAGTCTGTTCCAGTCCTTCACCACCCACGGAATCTCAGCAAGAATCCAAAACCCCCGCCCCCACCCCGCCGCTAGCCACCCCTCCCCCGCGTTCGCCCTCCGACCACGAACTGAACGTAGAAGAAGAACTAGAGGAAACCGAACCTTCACTAACACCTGAAAATCTTTCAATGAAAGAACAAAGAGAAGAGGTTCCAGTCAAAAAAGAAGAAGAAGACAAATGGGACAACCAGGACTTCAAATATAAAATGTTTAGACGAGAAAGGAAGGAGACCGTTGAGACGGTACCTGAAGATCCTTCTCCGTACCAGAAGTCACCAGTAGATGTGCTCATAAAGGTGTTCCCAAGACGTAGCCGACAAGAAATCGAAGGGATCCTAGCGAGATGCAAAGGGGACGTCGTCGCAGCTATGGAGATGATGATCACTGGGGAAAACGCAAACCCGTACCAAGTAAATCAAGAATCACCTCCTTACATGCAGTATCAATCAAAGTCCGCTTTCTCTCCTTTATCGAACCAGAGCTTCAAATTCTCGCCATCGCGACGGTTTCTAACGCCACCGTATAGTGGTACGGGGTACTTACCGACGGTGATCCGACCTCCTCCAGAGTACCTTTCCTCGTTCATGCCGCCTTCAGAACTGATGTATGGCAGACAGCTGCAGGTACCTTCACCAGGTACTTCACCAACGTCTGATAATACAAATAATGATGGGTTCTCCGATTAGTATCTGAAGTATTGGACTGTGCTTTAAGAAGCTTAGTGTCTGTGCCATCGTGAAATATTTGTGGGTCTTCAAAAGGATCTTCGTTTGTAAGTGTGAAATGAATTTTTGCAGTGGATTCTTAAGGCAAAAACCTTTATTGTGCTGTGTTGATGATATCAATTTTAGTTTTTGTTTTTCCAACAGTCATTTTCTAGTTTTAGTGCAGTTATGTAATTATAAGCTCAGGCCCTGTAGACAAAGTAACATCGCTTCGTAGCGAAACGATATCTAAATTCGTCATCGTCTCTGAGATATCGATAAACATTTCCTAGCGTTAGCGTTCCTTCGTTATCTTTTTTGGCGATCACGATCGAGGCGAAGGCGAACTCTGAAAGCGCTGCTTGTCTACGCATTTGTATGGGATAAACACGATAGCAATTCGTTTCTTTATGGTTTCGTTACGAATTATAACATTGTCTACCAACTTGCGATAACGATGTCGACAGTCGACTGACCACGTGACTTATGTCAATCTCATACATTTTAGTCTTTTCTAACTTCGTTATCGTATTTAAATTGTTACTTTGTCTAAGCCCCCTGGAACATTCAATACTTTAACGATGGGCCTTGACAAGCTCCAAAATCATC
This sequence comes from Polia nebulosa, assembly GCA_951329385.1. NCBI lineage: Eukaryota > Metazoa > Arthropoda > Insecta > Lepidoptera > Noctuidae > Polia > Polia nebulosa. The sequence goes on along the minus strand of OX589611.1, from coordinate 834,533 downwards.
GGCCTATTTTGTTTGTATTAGTTAAACAGTCAATATAATGAATCAAATAAAATATTTCATTGGAGACACGAATTAGGTATGTGAGTTTTACAATTCAAAAAATTGATACTTACGTCGAACTTAATGAATCTTTCTGAAAACTATTCAAAAAAGTTTAGTGTCTCTAATAAAAAGAATTTGTAAATATTTTAATATTGTGCTTGATAAAATAAATAGATTATCTTTAGTATTATTACTATTACATACTATTTAATAATAATTCGGAATATTTAGCAGTAGTCATTCGCTGTAGAGCTGTAGGGAAACATAGATTGATTACATTTTAAAAGTAGCGTGCAACGCTGTACAAAAATGTAAATAAAATTAAAATAAATAGTTATAATAATACTATAAGTACTATTAATAATACCCCTCTAGATTTGGTTGTAGTTGAGTGAAATAATATTAATCTATCCCTTTCTAAAGATGTAACTTTATTTGTAATAGTGAGATTCCAATTCTATGTCTGATAATATTTTTAGAATCATTCCTAAAATCGTTTTCTTATTAATATAAATTGATTTTATGGCGAATCACGTACCCTAGACTTTTTACTCATAATTATTGTAACAGTCTAGATTATTATAGAATGTAAATAAAACTGATTCTTGATGATTGAAATATGTTCTGAGAATTAAAATTTTTCAATAAAAACAGTGATTTAATTTTTCAATAATACTATTTAGAATTTCTAGGCAATTATTATTATTTACGCATATTTTATTGAAACATTTATGTAATAATAATAGTTTTAGTATGTCGATAAAATACTCTCTATTATTTAGTGTTCAATAGTTAGATAATAAAATAGATAGCGGTAAATGTAAATAATAGTGATAGTGAAATGTTTACCCGTAATATTTAGAGCTGATAATAATTATATTGTAATGTAAAATAATAATAAATAAACGTGCTCAATAAATCAGTACATGAATGTGTGTTATTTTACGTAGTAAACTCTCAATAATACTGGGATGCTGGAGCTGGAAACTACGGCAAACGGATCGTAACCTAGATATCTTAATGGGTCTGATAGAAACTGGGGATTTGATAGAGGCACCTCAGCCCTTGAGCGATAATGGCAACTGTAGGAACATATGTAGGTTTTAGTCAGTTAGAGTCTGACACGCGCTCCCGCTCCACCCAGAGCGGGAGAAGTCAATTGATGATTTCTCACCCTAAAAAAAACCTAGACCCCTACATACGAGTACCTATTCTAGTGAGAGAAAAAGAAAAATAAGAATTCTAGGCTAAACAAAAACTGCTTTTACGTTCAAGATATTATATTAAAAGTAAATCTGCCTGAGAATAGTAACCTGAAATATCATGATATATTTCATCTCTAAGTTTGGTAGGTACCTAATATGTAGTTATACTTAGGGCATACTGAAAGTTTCTGGATTTTGATAAATAAGAGTAGATATAAGAATTACGAGACATTTATTGTAAGTGGCCAAATCCAGAAACTTTCAGTATACCCTACGTATAATCGTACATAATCTACACTTTAGGTACCAAGCTCACTTGTCCACACGCTTATCCTTGAACGTCGTAAAACTTGTCTACAGAGAGTATAGAAATAGCCTATTATCAGCCTTATTGACGTTGCCACTGCTGGCTGCGACACAGGTTCCTCTCTGTGTGAGGAAATCCGCCTCGCGTGCCCAGTGCGGGTTGATAGCAATAAACCGTGTTCAATAGGGATGTGTCCTGGGTACAAAAACAATCATTCTTTACTAAACCAATAAAAAAAGACATAGAGGAAACCCATCTAAGTTCAGGAGTGGGGGATTGTTAAGTCACTTCGTGGTAACAAGTGTACCAAGGCGTGACGTCACGCAAAACTGTATCATTTTTATTTTTTGTTGACGTGACAAAAGAAAAAAATACGTGTTTTATTTTCTGGCAATCAAACTGACGGACCAAATAATTATATATTTTTTTGGCTCTTAGTTCTTTATATTTTGTACAACAGTCAATTTTGCCCATAAAGTCTCTTGCCGGATTGTCACAATATTACTATAACTCCAGTTCATCTGCCCGCGCCTTTTCCCAACTATCTTGGGGTCGGCTTCGTCTAACCGGATGCAGCTGAATACCAGTATTTTACATGGAGCGACTGCCTATCTGACCTCCACAACCCAGTTACTGGGTAATACGATACCCCTTGTTAAGATTGGTTGTCAGACTTTCGGGCTTCTGACGACCCGTAGCGACTGTCAAAGATCCACGATTGACAGCCGGGACCAACAGCTTAACGTGCTTTCCGAGGCACGGAGGAGTCTCGGTATGTAAAGATGGTCACCCATCCATGGACCGACCCCGCAAGCGTAGCTTACCCTGATGGATCGACCCGTGCGGCTGTTATTACTTTAGCCACGAGCTCCTCCTTACTATAACTGCACTTATTAGTAAAAGATCCACTTCCATATTGTAACTCGTCACAGTGGTACTTAGAATAGAATCTGGCCGTATCTAGTTAATCCTAGCAATCAATACCCCACCTACATAAGCCTACACACACTGCACCCCCATACGACCAACATGTCCACACAATGCGTCTTACGCTCACACAATGGTCTGTTATCGAGCGACGAACTAATTACTGGCTTCACTGGACAGAGACTAGGCTGGCTAGTGGCTGGAGAGGATACAATGTAGGTAAGCTTGTTGGTATATCACATGGAGACTACACAGTTATTGGTAAGGTAAGTGAGGATAAGATATTTGAGTTTTTTAAAAACGTATACAATCGAGAAGTTAGACAATACATCGGAAAAGGTTTAGCTCAGTAATCAAACTAGCAGCTAGCAAGGCAGAACCAGCGCCGGCCCAAGCCCTTGATCGGAGTAGAGCGAGATTGTCTTTCGGCGGCCTTTAGTCGACGCTTTCATTAACTCTACTTCGCTTTTAATTTAAATAATAATATTGAACTTCAAATATCAACTTTTCTTGAAAATATAAACACTTGCTGAATTTAAATTAAATAAGGAGCCTTTAATTACTATACTCCTGTTTCTTTAACATTACGAGTATATTATAACACATATCAAAAGGCGCCATGAAAATTTTATTTTACTCTGGAAATTGTTTTTAAAATTTGGCTTTTTAGCGCCCCTTGCCATCTAGCGCTTCGAGCTTCCTTTCGCTCTACCTCAGGGCCAGCGCTGGGCAGAACACATGACATCTGGCTAACCTGCCTGCTTGAGTGATTAAGATTCAATCTTACTAACTGCCAATCACCAAACCTATGGACATATCAAACAGAAAAGGATTTCATATTGATGACAATGTGGCATTATCGTTATAATCAACTCGATAAAATCGCGGGACAAACCCACACATCGACATTGTCTAACAACAAACTATTTCTTTATTAAACGTTCCAGAGATTCATTAAGTTCAGTAAGAGTCTGACACGAAGAGCGGGAGAAGTTATTTGACGAATTCCCACCCTATGAAAAAGGGATTCATATCCCAAACTTTTTCTATCACACGACAAACGCAGCTACCTTTTCCCGCATCCCAATACCCGTAAACCTAACAACTGACCACCTGAAACTCTATCAAACCAAAAAAACAATGTCACATTGACAGCTCACAACTTCAACCGAACCATCTTGATACTTGTCACTCAATCCCCTATTCGCTTAGCAACTCAACGTCATCGGTCACTAAGCTACGTCCACTCGACGTCGCCACAATGGCTTCACTCGTGCGTCGAGAGGACGTGCGGACTACTGCCGACGTCTGCGGGACGTATTGTGTGATGCAAATTGGAGGAAGGCTCGAAGATTGTCGTTTGTTTTGCGTGCAGTGTTGATGGTTATGCAGTTTGGCGTGGATTGAATGATGGTGTCTTGTTCCTTATAAATCTTTTCAAAACCTTGAAAATTGTGTCGTACTCGTATATCTAATAAATAAATATAATAAAATAAAATAGCCTTTAATTTCTTGCGAGAAGTAATATATAATATAAGGTGTTAAAAAATTAACCCTCGGAACTTTAAGGAGTGCTATAGACCATCGAACTGAATAACTTTTACTATGGAACCAAAAAAAATCTGCAGTTTCCTACATTTATGTTCGCATAACTCGTCAAAATGTACGCAACAGCAAATTTTTTTGTCTCGATTACAAAGTTGGTTCCACAGTAAAAGTTATTCAGTTCGATGGTCTAAAGCACTCCTTAAAGTTTTGCGGGTTAATTTTTTAACACCGTAGATAGACATATTCCAATTACATTTTAATCAGTGATAGGTATATATATAGATACAAAAAAACTTGAAGTTAATAAAATTAATCTAAGTAAGATAAAACGCTAGTAACGTAAAACTCGTATCCAGGATTTTATTTTTATTTAATTTATTCAAACCTAGTAAACAGCCACATTATATTTTTTTTTACTTAATAATAGTATTTTTAGTGCTTACAATATTGCAGTCCACTGCATTCACATCCACGTAATAATAATAAAAAAATATTTGGTAATGAAAGTCACTAAATGAACATTAGAACAACAACAAATCAATCTGCCCGCGCCTTTTCTCAACTATCTTTTATTTATTTTTTTGGTGTGGTGGGAAATCATCCAATGACTTCTCCCGCTCTGGGTGGAGCGGGAGGGCGTGTCAGACTCTTACTGACTAAAACCCACCCCTGTTCCTTCCCTGCCTGAGTGCCCAGGGGTCCGATAACTCATTTTCCCGACTCTCTCGGGGTCGGCTTCCAATCTAACCGAATACAGCTGAATACCAGTATTTTACATGGAGCGACTGCCTATCTAACCTCCACAACCCGGAGTTTCGGGCTTTCGGGCTTCTGACGCTGCGTAACGACTGTCAAAGATCCACGATTGTCAGCCGGGACCAACGGCTTGACGTGCTTTCCGAGGCACGGAGGTGTCTCGGTATGTGAAGATGGTCACCCATTCATGGACCAACCCGGCAAGCGTAGCTTACCCTGATGGATCGACCCGTGCGGCTTATTACTTTAGCCACGAGCCCTTCCAACAACAAATATTATTAAAAAACATAAAAACATCTAAATTATATCTACATCAAATCAATAAATAAATAAAATAGTTGATTACTAAAATAAGAAAACAATAGAGCATTAAACACATTAAAACGATTCAATGTTATCAGATAAAAGTTTCATTACAATCCATTCAAATGTGGACTTACAGCTTATAAAGGTACATTTCAGAAAAAGTTTTACCATTTCTGGAATCAAATGATTCGTGACACATAATTATTAAACACAAATCAAAAAAAAAAGTGATGTGACTGGTTCTTACAGTAATGTATACGTAATGGGCGTTTAACAATGTGTGACGTTAAGTCGTTCCAGGAACTGGACCTTAAAGAAGCAAGATTTATCCACAACTTGAAGGAATGTCGTATCTGTCATGAGGTTTATGCTGTACGCTTTTAGTGGCGGCCGCTACTTCTGTCGATACTCTTGCGCCAGCCCATCTTCTAAACTCGTCACTGCGGCTGCGGAAAACCTCAAGCGGCGGAAATATTAAAACCTTGTTGGATTGCCATACAACGTGGCAATACCGCCAGTCTTTTGGGCACATTAACAGTCGACCGCGATGCGGACGAATTATTCGATACCATATTTTAGATTATTATAAGCTTTTGAGTATATAAGAGGAAGTCTGAAAGTGGCACCGCTGACTGAAAAGTTGTGTGGAAATCGGTTGTCGTGGTATGGGCATGTGATGCGGAGGAATGAAGAAAATGTCGTGAGGAAAGTCTTGTGTATGGATGTGGATGGCTATAAGAGTAGGGGAAGGCCAAAGAAACGATGGTTGGACTGTGTGAAAAATATATGGGTAAAAAAGGGGGTGACTACAGAGATGACGACTAATAGAGGAGTATGAAAGAAAAAGACATATTGCGCCGACCCCAAATAAATTGGGATAAGGGCAGGAGAATGATGATAAGCTTTTATTAAACTTGCAATGTTTGTATGTATGTTCGGGTCAAATCTTGTTGAATTCAAACCACTTCCTTTTTACCCGACTGCGCGACGCAAGGGAGGGTAATGTGTTTATCAGCCTATGTATGTGTGTATGTGTGTTCTTTTGTGAGACTATAGATACCAAACGCGTGGGCCGATTTTGATAATTCTTACGTCAATTAATTCGTCTTAATCTTGCGAGTGCTACTAAAGACATGACAGTAATCAAAATACAATATAACGACTCCCAGACGCCATATTGTGAAAAAAAAAATTAAAGTAGACGAACCCTAAAAACTCCACTTAATATTGGAGTATCAAAATAAAGGGTTCGAGGAGGCGATTCCAAAAATATATTTTAATAAAAATATCTTACGGAGTTGATTTTTTACATGTTGGTGGTTTATAATAAAAATAAACGAAATTGTTACACTTAGATTGTTTAATTTTCTTTCATTCTATGTTTATACGCCCAATATAACTATAAAAAACCGCAATACTTAGATACTAGCCGACTACACACTTTAATCTAGTTCAAACTAATTCAAACTAAAAAATAATGTAGAGAAAAACCAACTAAATAATGTAGCGTACGGAGCGGCAACGCCGCTGCTTACCTGCTCCGAAGCAATAATTTGAATTTTTGGCGAGGAAACTGTTTTTTTGTGGAAACTACAAGGCCTAGAGATTAGAAAATTTGCTGTCTTTGGCAGCTATTTTGCCTTAATTTTTGAGCTAAAATACGTAGTCATATCTTTTTGCGTTTGGAAGATATGATTGAGCAGCTGGGGTGACGACACTCCAGCTTACACAACACATTTTTAATCGTAGTTTCAACAGTTTTTAAGTATTATCGTTGAAGTTCTTTTCTTCCTTGTGCAGCTATTATGCCTTATTTTTCTGACTTTAGTCCAAAACCCTAACCTCACTGGTTTTTCTGTATTGAATGATGAAGCTGGGGTGACGTCACTCCAGCTAACACACTAAACAACTCATATTAAAGAAGTTTTTGTGGCAGCTAAATTAATACTGGGAACTTTGATTGCTGCTATTATGCCTTAAATATTGGCATTGGTAGGATTATTCTATCACATATGAGGAAGCTGGAGTTATACACATATGCATTTTTATAGTAAGCATGAACAGAATCGACATCCAGGATTAGCTCCAGATAGAGGAACTCTTCAATGCTCAACAGCACGGACACAGAAGCTTGAGTACACGTTTAATTGTGATAGTCGGTTTAAAATCTTGTTTAAAAAATGTTGTTCTCAAAATGTTGATCTCAAATCTTGTTGTAAATGCTGTCTGAAAATTCAAAAATCTTTGAATGCAGTTTTCTTTCTTTTCAAAAATAAAGGAATGTTTCCTTTGAATAAAATTTTCTATCTACAGTATTAAGAGTACTTTCCCTTCAGGTCAAAATTCCATCCTGTATAAAGTTATATTTTGTTCATGTAGATAAATGTAAATAATTTTATAAAAGCTTCACTAACAAAATAGTTGATAATATCATTAGTACACCGAACCTAACATTTAGCATGAACTCTCACACCCACTACAAACTATGCGCAATTAAACAAAATTAAAAAGTAAGTTTGCAACTGACAGCTAAAAATCTAAAATTCAAAAACAGAATCAAAACGCAAACGTCACAACACATTACCGCGAGCGCTCATTTGATCAGATTACGTCAAACTGTTCGGACGCCACGCGACCAGTACTGCGCTCACTATTATTTCAATTTAACCGCTTTTTAATTCATTGTTTGTTAGAATTTAAATACCGGGGGGTGGTTTTAGATAATTAGTTCGAATTTTAAAGTTCGTGGGAATGGTTTTGGATTTTTTTAGATGCTTAGTGGCTGGATTATGCATGGTAGATTAATTGAACTTATGTTTGGTATTATTTGATAAAGGAGGGAGGAGAATAGATCATTTACATTTAATGTTTTATTTTTTATATAACAAGCTTATTATTAATAGCTTATTATTAGTGCCCGATCGAAAGATCAGTTTCGGCCAAAAAAAACTGGTTTCGTCTGGAGTTGCCTTTTCGGCCAAATATTTGCCAATTATTCAGCTAGATGGAAACTACCGTCGGAGCTGGAGTTTGTGATGAAGACCTAAAAGCTGATTGTCTCGTTCACTTTTATGTGTGATCGTAGTTTTATTAATTAATAATAATAAATAATAGTAATAAATAATAGTCTTGTGTATGGATGTGGATGGCTATAAGAGTAGAGGAAGGCCAAAGAAACGATGGTTGGACTGTGTGAAAGAGGATATGGGTAAAAAGGGGGTGACTACAGAGATGACGACCATTAGAGGAGTATGGAACAAAAAGACATATTGCGCCGACCCCAAATAAATTGGGATAAGGGCAGGAGAATGATGAATAAGGGCTTGATCCAGAAGGCAGTACTCCTGGATACAGTGTATATTGTTGGGAGATTCCTTTCTCAGGAGCCCTGACCACCAGTAGCTTGGACCCTATCCCGCTACCGGTAGGCTACTATTCTATATTTTTAAATGTTTTCATGTTAATATTTAAAAATGTTAATTTTATGTAATACTTTAAAATAAATAGAATAATAACAGTTATAAAATCAATTATTTGTATTTTATGAAAGTTAGGGCTGATTTTTCTGTTACCACTTACGTTTCGGTTTCTGGCGAAACTGGAAGGGCATTCGGTTACGCTTCGGTTTCGGCACTTTCGGCTAAAACTCGTGTGTCGAGTTTACTTGTTTTGAGTACATCGGTAATGAAGGAAGGAAAAATGTTTGATTTGTTTTTGAATAGTTTAACATAAAATAGAAAACGTACATGTACTTTCATTTCGTTTTATTTACCCTTTATATGCTTTATATTATTTTTTATTTTTTTAATATATTTGTTCTTGACCACCATCTCACCTGATGGTAAGCGATGATGTGGTCGACGTTGGGGCACACTTACCTAGAAGTAACCTATTCAATCTTGAATTAAAGACTTCCAGGTTGTAGCTATCAGCAAACACAGACTCCGGCAGGAAATTCCTGAATAAATGGTGTTTGAAGACCATCACTGTTCAAAAGTAGTTTCTAATCTCCACGAAAGTTCTGCTATATAAAACCTCACAGAAACTGCGAAATAGAAATATTTGTCTAAGGTGCTACGCCGTAGCCGCGTAGCACTTTCGTAGCACTGTTTAATGACTGTAGTGAAGAATGTTTTAACGTAGCACATTTTTATCCCGAAATTGTTTTGGGAACCCTTTCATTGTGCGTACAACTCCTGTACCTGTACACTTCACAGGGAGTGGAATTCCCTGCCAGAGTCTGTGTTTTCTGATAGCTACAACCTGGAGGTCTTCAAGTCAAGAGTGAACAAGTTACTTCTAGGTAAGCGTGCTCCATCGTCGACCACATCATCGATTACCATCAGGTGAGATACGTAGTGGTCAAACTCAAGCGATTTTTTTATTAAAAAGAAATAACTACAGTTCCTGTGAAGCCGCAGATAAACGCTGATTAATAAACATATGTGGTACAAAAAAAAAATAGAACGATTAAAGTTATTATAAACGCTTCTACCAGCGGCTTTGCTCGGTGGAATAGTCTATGTGCTATTCCCGACTATAAACTATCTCTGTGTCAAATTTCATCCAAATCCGGTCAGCCGTTCTAGCGTGATTGAGTAACAAACATCCAACCAAACTTTCGCATTAATAATATTAGTAGGACAATCATGTTGGTTAACTAAAGTTCTTCTTGTTTAAAAAATTAAGTCTCCGTTGCCAAGGAGATAATACCACTCAGTTCAAAATATTCTTAAAATTTTGTAGACACAGATAAGAATCTGTGTCTACAATATTTTCTGAACATTCTTTTCCAGTCTTGTTCTGAAGGGCCTTAGCCTTATTAAGAGATTCTCATTCAGAAATCATTTTCCTCTCTTCCCCAATCTTGCATAAACCCGTCCATGAAAATCTGCCATAATTCAATACTTTCTTCCAACTTCGCCAACACTATTACAATAACTTTAACAGACAGAGAAGGATATACAACTTCACCCCACGAGTGAAAGAGAGAGAAGATCCTTTTGTAAAAGTTTCAGCCCCTACAATGGAGTCAAGATGGAAAATTGTAAAATTTTAACGATTAACGCGAACTGTGGTTATCGGATCAGAAATACTTGGGTTGAGAGTTTTGCTTTCACGCTTACGGGTAAGGGGTAGCGCGGGGTTCCTTATTATGGTCCTAGAGATCAGTTTACTTTTGGAAATAACCCCTTTTGTGAATATTGATCATCTTTTTTTTTTGGAAAGTGTTAAATCGTCCAATGACTTCTCCCGCTCTGGGTGAAGTGGGAGGGCGTGTCAGACTTTTACTGACTAAAACCTGAGTGCCAAGGGCCGCGATAACTCTGTTTCGAATTTATCCGCGACACACCTTTAGCCCACCTTTATTTTCCCACCTTTAAACCATATTTCGTCAGTTATGTTGAAGGGCTCATGGAATGGGCACACATCAAAATTCCAGGCTGCAACTGGGAAATTTGAGATGGAAAACCAAATAATGCTTTGCCCGACCGAGGAACGAAGTCAAAACCCCTCGCTCAGCAGTCGTGCTTGCGATCCCCACACCAACGAAGCGGACCGATAAATACAAACATGAGTACTATAACTTGTACACCCCACCCCACAAGTTCACCAGCCAATCTAACGCTAAGCAAACATTTTAATTGCAGAACTCTTCTGGCCAGTGTCCGGCGCAGGCGTAATAAATACGAATTAAAAACAAAACAAAATGTCCGCGGGTTAGACGACGCAGGGGGGAGGGGAGGGTGAGCGGGCTGCGGGGAGTGGGAGGGGAGGAGGTGTTTCAATAATAAAAATAATTACCGAGTGAGTGCTAGTGACAGCGGCGGACCGGGTAGAAAGTGTGGAGAAGGCTTTTGTAGAGATATAGTTTTGTCAGTGACCAAATGTAGATGACAAAGGGGTTGCCCGGAGCTTCTTCTTTTCGTGTCGTGGTACATTTAAAATTTAGTTATACTGTATGGGCCCAGTAAGCGGCCACGTTTATAGCGGCATCGGAGGCCCTGTTCAGATCATCGAGGGTGCAGGTGAAAGCACATTTGGGACACTCCAGTGTTAACCTCCACATCTCCACCTCCGGCCCGGAGCTATTATTATAACATTGCACCTTGCCCATATCACTGAAGCGTAAGCCCCATTTTGACCTATGGCGCTCAAACTTCGTCTTTGGCTGACATCCATATTGCAAAAAATGTTATGGAGCGCAATAAACTTAGTGTTAAATTAACGGATCGTGTTCGAAAGACTGTACTGTGCTCTGAAACGCAGTTCGTTGTCGTGGCTCAGAAGGCTGCCCAACGGAAATGGGATTGGGCTGGACATGTCTGCTGCATGCCGAACAAGCGACGGGCCGGCAGAAACAAGACGAAAATGTTACGATGTAGTACTTGGTGTTACCGCTGCCATCTGTCTTGCCTGTATTCAACTTAATAAAATAAAATAAAACAGCCCTATTTTTCAAACAACCTTAAAAAATTGTGAATGATGGAAACTTTATATAACATGATACGACTGCTACCTAAGTAAAAAAAATATGAGCTAAAAAAAATAACAAAGATTTAATCCGATTAATCGTAGTTAAATTATTATTAATGTTGTGATTGCATTCAATTTATTTTTAGCAGAATAGGTAGTTATTAAATAAATGATATAGATTGATTCCTAAGAATATTGTTAAAAGTTCATCATCATCATCATCAGCCTTTTATTGTCCCCACTGCTGGGGCACAGGCCTCCTCTCTGTGAGAGGGCGTGTGCCGTAATCCACCACGCGGGCCCAGTGCGGGTTGGTGGATGTCACATGTCTTTGAATTTTTGGTTCTAGGACATGCCGGTTTCCTCACGATGTTTTCCTTCACCGTGTAGAGGGTATGCGGAACGGAGTGTAAAGTCCCGCATACTTCCGTTGAAAAGGGGGGATCCTCCGACCAGACGGGTGTTATGTCTGGTCCGGGCAACCGCCAGTTAAAAGTTATGCACAAATAATTATTCATCATCATCATCATTTCAGCCGAAAGACGTCCACTGCTGGACATAGGCCTCACCCAAGTGTCGCCATAATGACTGGTCCTGTGCGTCTCGCATCCATCGGCTACCCGCGACCCGCACCAGGTCATCGGTCCACCTTGTTGGAGGCCTTCCAACGCTGCGTCTTCCGGTACGCGGTCGCCACTCCAGAACCTTTCGGCTCCACCTACCGTCCGTTTTGCGGGCAATGTGCCCAGCCCACTGCCACTTCAGTTTGGCAAGCTTTTGAAATAATTATTATTAAAATTAAATAAAAATACATACATACATACTCTCGAAAAACATTACCCTCCAACTGAGTTACTAAGTAAATATAAAAAGTCACATTTTCATTTAACTAAATTTAATGGAAGCCACCTCCACGCTTTCCCACCCCTTTCAAGAGTGGCGCGAATATAAAATGTGAGGCGCGCCACAAGTATTGCGAATTAATCGAAACAGCAATACAATCGAGTTTCCCCTTTACCCCGATACCCACGATATTACCCTGATATAACCCGGATATTACCCTGATATTGCCTACTTATTACCCTTTAGTAAGAGATCACATGCCGAAGACATTGATATTTGGCAATGGTCTTCCTTGAAGTTCGTGGGTCGATCTTCGAGGTGAAGCAACACTTGCCGAGTTCAGTCCGTGGATGGGTGACCCTCCTTTACATACCGAGACTCCTTTATGACTCGGAAAGTACGTTAAGCCAATAGTCCTGGCTGTCATTTCTAGACTTTTGACAGTCGTTACAAATAGTCAGAAACCAGACAAGACAAGGGGTATCGGGTTACACAGTTACTGGGCTGTGCAGGTGAGATAAACAGTCGCTTCATGTAAAATACTGGATCCAGCTGCATTCGGTTGGACATGAAGCCGACCCTAAAATAGTTGGGATATAGCTCCGTAGATGGATTGGTCTCTCTAGACAGAAGAGACGAAGCTATATTCTATTAGCGCGCGCGGACACGACAATAGTTTTATAATTATGTCAGTTAGACTTGGGCCTGACGGATTAAATTTTTCAACAATCGTTTTCACTAAAGTTAGTCTTTCTTCTATTTACTTCATAGACATCTATTAGTTACATTATTCTGACTGTTTTTGTCATTATTATAAAGTGACATTTGAAATTTACCCCTAATCTTCCTACAGCTCACACTAAGCGTTTCCAAACGTCTTTCATAATGCGCACTGCAAAGGAGTGGAACTCTCTACCTGCGTCTGTATTTCCGAACGCATACAACCCTAATCTCTCCAAAGTTAGAGTGAACAGGCTTCTTCTAGGTAAGCTCGCTCCTCTGTCACCTCTAACCTAGAATAGAGTCAAGAGCAAACCCATCTAAAATAAAATCTAAAAAAAAAAAGCTAAGGAGTGGAATTCCCTGCCCGAGTGTGTTTCCTGATAGCTAAAACTCGGGGGTCTTTAAAGCGCTATTAACTGCCATGAGTGGTTAGCTTACCTGTTCTGTGCTGAGCTCACGTAACGCGTCGTACGTCCATCCAGTAATAGGACTCGCCCATCAAGGAGCGCTGTCCGAAATTAGACGCATTATTAATTTATTACACTTAAAACAACAGGTATTAAAATAAAACACTTCGACTAAATTATAAATAATTAAATGATCTTTAAAACGGTGAAGGTTTTATAAAAATACGTTTTATAGTTTTTGCGTGATTCTCATTTTTTATCCGCGTTAGACATAACTTTACAAATTAATTACACTATGTTATAAAAATATAATTTCAAATATTCTCAGATCAAATTACGATAGAAATTATCTAGAGTAACATGTATTTTTATCAAAGAAATAAAACTAGTCGTTTAGACGTGATGTTCAATTAAAAACCATTAAAAGTCGTATAACTGCGGCTTAATACAAGAGTAAATAGGTTACTTCTTGGCAAGCGTGCTCCATCGTCGACCACATCATCGCTTACCATCAGGTGAGATAGTGGTCAAACATGAGACTATCAATGACAGAAAAGCCGGCTAAGTGCGACCCGCTGACAGACAGACGGACAGACGGACAGCGGAGGCTTAGCAATAGGGTCCCGTTGGTTACAAGAGTACGTTATTTTTGCCCAAACTTACTTGTAGTTCCCAGGAACTACTTGAGATGTAACATTTTTGAAACTTTACCCAACCATAGACTTTTTTCATTGCGGTCATTAAATTCAACACAATTTCTCCTCGCATTGTGCTACATTACCACAAAAACTCAGACAAACCCGCACTCGCGAGTAGTTAAAACGTCAAACAACGATCGACATTCGAAACCATTCAACAACTATCGATTACTATTGTGCAATCGATTTATGAATAACAAACTTTTTTGTTAAAAACCTTTTTTAACAATACTGTTTTATTACCAACCTATTTCCTGCCTGATACATAGCCTCTATTTTCGAAATATTATGGTTCAATTTAACATTACACAGCTGTATTTTGAACTTGTTTTTGCGTGGGCTGAGATAGAGTTGAATTATATTGTGTGTTATTTTTTTATTGTTATTGTTGACATCTGAATAGGGATTCAAAATGAGAAGAGTATATTTAGAACCGCATATTATTGGCTTTTCAATTGATTTGCTAATACATTGGTAGCTAAACATGTCAGTTTAAAGACTGGGATTATTTAAATAGGGCTGTTTAATTGTAAACTAGTTTGGTTTGGTAACAAATGATTGGTTAAAACCCGCCAACTCTAAAACATTTTAATTAAAAGGAAAGGCAGCAGCTTAACAAACCCCAATTCCGTTTTTCAGTCTTTATACGTGACCAACGCCACTTAGTAAACCACGACTTAGTTAATGAACTATCACAAACTCTCTGTTCTCTAACTCTAAGCAACGAATTATATCCGCTGCGAAAAGATTAAGTTCCTCGAACATAACGAAAATTTTACAATACCTACTTTTTAATTGAGGCTTGTAAATGAATAACTGTAATAAAAATAAAAAATAACTTACATATAAATCTATAAGCACAGTTTTGGTCATCCATAATGTTCAACACTGCAACAAAAATTATTGACGCTTTCCGACCACAATATATAACTTAAACGGCTTCTAAAAAAACTCACTACGTCTAAACCCAAAAAAAATCTGCCATCAAAATTAGAAATGTAACAAATCAGCGACTCAGCGTGGCGTACGGGAGCAAATTAGGGCGAAACCACACGTGCGCCTGTGCGACCTAGCGGATAATCGCAAATTGTGCAAACAGCCCGTTTGTTGGGAGCCTTCTACGAAGATCAAGTGTCTGACTGTCGACTGAGTTAATTCTGTTAAAATCGCACGATTTTTTTCAAGTGTTTTGGCTTGAATTGAGTTTTTGGAAGTGGAAACACTAAACTTTTTTTTAAAATTTCATTCACTTACGTAACAATGGCTAAGGAAAAACTATTATGGCATGTTTATATTGAATATGTCACCGGATTATTGCTAACACCGTAAGATTGTAATATTTCTTCTGAGAGTTTACACGATATATTACGAATCTAACATTTCTAAGATCTCATCTAAAATTTATTACTTACAATGTAGTACCTACCCGAGGCTTATTGAAAATCAAGAGTTTACAATTTTATGGGATTATTCATAATATAACAGTGTTTACAATTATTCGGTGAATTGAACACAAAATACCCATACTGGCCACTAAAACCCCCATCTTTGCAAGTCTAAAAAGTGCAAATTCTTAAAAAAAGCCGGCCCAGTGCGTGTCGGACTGCCTACATTTGGAGCATACGGTGGAGGTCTGCCCCGCTTGGGCGGAGCACCGCCGTGTCCTCGTGGATGCGATAGGTGGCAGCGACCTTTGATAGCGGCCCTGGTCCAGGCCATGGTACGGAGCGAGAGAGAATGGGAAGCAGTCTCCTCCTTCTGCTATGCAGTAATGCTCGCGAAGGAGGAGGTTGAATGGGTGAGGGAGGCTCAACGGAGTGGCCCTCACGGCCCAAGCCGAAAAAAAAAAGTTCCATACCAAATGTATTTTTGACTATTTGTATGGCTTTGGGTCAACAAAATGCTTATACTGCGAAAATTTGAAGACCAACCATTGCAAGTTCTAAGCTCTAACCGTTTGGCTGCAAAACCTGTGTGACAGACGACGGACAGACAGGCAGACGGATAGACGGACACGTGAGTGACAGCAACAGGGCTCCGTTTGGTCCCTTCAGGTACGGAACCCTAAAAAAAGAATTAAAGAATAAAGTTTCAAGAGTAAAAGACAAATAAAGGCATATGTTACTGTTTATGCTCTTGAGATAGCTAATCAGTGCGCTACAACGTTTTCAGTTACATGATAATAATTTTTAACAAACCATGAATAGCTGGGAAACATGTAACTATTTTTATTTATAATGGTCCTTATAGATACAAGTAAGTACTCACAGCATCCGCAAGTCTTTAGTCCTTCTGATATCATCATAGAATTACTTTTTTTAAGATCCCATTCGGTTAAGACGGGAGGTCCTTTTGGTTCTATTATGGAAAGGATTTCTTTGTCGTTCAAAAGCATTTAATATCTATTTTGCAACAGAAGACAACAAAAATTGCAACAGGTTGCAACAAAAAACACCCAACCGATATTGACAAATCCCAATTCCCATGGCGATCAATATCATGATCTAATCGCCAAAGGGATATGTTTCCCAAAAACAGAAAGAATCCGCCCTCAAAGCTTTTGTATCCAAACCTACAGCCACTTGTTACAATGGTTCACCAACGTTTGACAAAGATAAACCAACACTTGTACAAAGCTCCGCCAACATTGCATCAGGACAATTGCGCTAATGTGGGAGATCAGGAGATACTTACACAATGGTTACAAAAAGGATAAAATTATTGTTGTTTTTATGGATTTTTTTGTAGCTATTTATGTAAGTTAAACTAAACGTTTTAACTTTTTAAGACTTTCCTTTCCACGGTTTAGTCGTTTGTTTGTTATAAAATATACTAGATATCCTACATAATTATGTGATTTCCTAGATTTTGCCAGTCGAATTTCAACCCAGGGGTAGGTACTACTACTCCCCAAAATAAGCCAAACCTGTGAGCCAAATATGGTCCAAATCAATAACTTGTTAGGATGAAAAATTCGTTGCAAAAATGAAATTGCAGAAGTTTTTTCGATTGATTTTTATCAATGAAACTTTAAACAGGAATGCCCCCGTCTGCCGGCCCAGCGCATGGGCCGTAAACAATCGACGCAGTGTTGGAAGGCCTCCCACAAGGTGGACCTATGAACTGGTCGCGGGAGAGTCCGCTGGATACGAGACCCACAGGACTGGTCGATGTGGTTCACCAATAATATCACAGTAAAATATTCCAAGAACAAACAAACAGATTCACCGAAACCAACAAACACACAAACCTCACTTGAGTAACTTACACAAAGAACCCTTTTCAATGAGTCGCCTGAAGCGACACACACTTGCGTGCTATTCGCCACATCGAACTCATATCGGTTCCTACTCCCACGACTCGCGCCCAAAGGATTGCATTGTGTCGCGCAGGTGCCGTCTCACGGCTTGTGGGAGAATGGAGAATGCTTATTATTGTGTGATCTTGATAAGAAAGTGTGTTTGGTACTTTTCTCCATGTCTTGCAGATCCAAGGTTTAGATATGTCAACAGGATAGGAAGCTGAGTTTTTATGCTTGAACAAACAGAGACTATCAATAAGTCTGCTAAGTGTGGTGTTTGGAGCAGCAGTGTTCGTTGCGGATCAGTGTCAATTTGTTTATAAATTGATAAATTGTAATGACAAAAATGCCATTTCTGCAGTGCGTTTACTCCTCATGGTATTTCATAAAAACTCGCAAGTCCTAGGTCAGCATTCCTCGAAGTAGTTCACTTTAATTTAGACTTCTTCTTAACAAAGTCTTATAAAATGTAAAATCACAACTGTCATGCTGTGCTTTGTGACCACTAGAATAACGAGGCAGTCTACACAAGTCGGAATTAAAGGTAAAAATCAAAATGAAACAAGAGCTCAAAGACGCAGTATGTTCTCCCTAACATGCCACTCCCAACCGAGCTTTTTGGTAACTGATATTCAAGCAATTATCTCGATTACTTCTGCCCGATCTCCCCACAAAGGTATCACAATTAATCAATAACTTGCTGAACAATGCAACTGCATTCGACCTCAAACTACCCTACAATCGCGTCGCCACACGAAGCCTATTGACTGCATTCAACTTGAGCACCGTCACGAGAACACTACACATTGTTTTATTATTTCCTTTATTTATTCACTAAATAATAATGGTGCTTTAAATAATTGTTATTGAATTATATTTTGAATAAAGAATTTTTAATTTAGTTTGTATTCGATTTTAGTTCTTATTTTGTGTTTAGAGAGAGTTTTTAACTGCATTCTGTGACGGCAATAAAAATTAAAGCACTCCATTTAGTAGTTCCACCTATTTATTTTAATTTAACCTTTATAATCGATTGAATAAGGTTATTTATTAAGTAGTGAATAGTTAGTCAAGTTATATCCTTTTAGCTAAACGGTTGTTATTGTTCGTTTATTGTTAAAGGCGTGGCTACTTTAAACCGATAAGTAATAGTTTGATAAATAAGAGATTCATTACTAATTGGACCCCTTGCTGGTTTGTAAACGTACTTATATTACCGCTGTAACCGCCACACTTTAGAAAAACGATATGGTGAAATGTTTAAGTTTTTAGCTGGTTATAATTTGATAATTATTATGGATCTACAATAATACTGGATTGGGAGAAATTCGAGAGATAGTATAGTATATGGACTCCGTTGTCCGCACTTAGACTCCCATTTGGTTCGTTGTGCGTGGTAAAATTCGAGAGAATAAGAATCATCTTATTCTGAAGGATCAGGGTCGCGAAAGACCACTTGTATTCCATCTTACATTTTATATCTGTCGACAGATATACGAAGAATATTACGAAACTCATCTTTAACTGGGAAATCAGTGAGTCTTTCTTTACGCTACTCTAATAACTGTAAGCGTGTTATAAGTGTAAATGTGGCATCAAGCTGGTATCTGCCAGATACCAGCTTGATGCCCTTGAGTCAATTGAGAAACGAGCCAAGAGGATCATCGGCAATGATAGGCTCGTTGAATCGAAACTTGAATCGAAACTCCAAAGTCTAGAACATAGACGCCGAGTTGCTAGCCTGTCGGTATTCTATCGGTAACATTTTGGGGAGTGTGCGACGGAATTGCATAATTTGATTCCGCCAAGCCCGTTTCATCAACGGACCACAAGACGTACGGCGAAGTCCAACCGGTTCATAGTGAACATACCATCCATAAACAAAAAGCGTTTTGAGAAAACATTAATTGTGCGTACAGCTAGGGAGTGGAATTCCCTACCGGAGTCTGTGTTTCTTGATAGCTACAACCTGGGAGCCTTTAAGTCAAGAGTGAATAGGTTACTTCTAGGCAAGCGTGCTCCATCTTCGACCACATCATCGCTTACCATCAGGTGAAATAGTGGTCAAACGCGTGCATATCAACAATAAAAAAAAAAGTGTGGTAGTGGAGTAGGCCTAGTGTCTCCTACACAGGTTAGTTCCTAGCGCGGGTCTGGGTCTCGCTCTGACCTCCACTGTAACTCGTCCTAATCATCTGTCATAATACTACCTATGGTAGGCGCCAGATAAATTTGGAAAAAAGTAAATTAACCTTTCCATAATAACTCTACATAGGTACCTGACCGTTTTTCCACGTTTATCTGGCCCCTACCATAGTAGTACTTAAGATGATATGTGCTGTAATATTTGTGGTTGAATAAATTTAATTGAATCTTAGATATTTGAATAAATCCGAAATTGCTGCAACTGTGAGATTATTGTCGTTACAAAAAATAACCCTTTTAACCTGAAAGAATCTTTTATAAATGGAAGCTCACACACTAATGGCTTTTAATAACAGCACACGACAAAGGTCTCAAACAATACAAACCATCGTATTGATCAGATTGCTTTCTCCGCGACAGGAAAACCGATTCCGATCAAACTTTAGATTTGTGATCATTTCCTTTAAGACCTTACCTCTTTTATCCTTATAGGCCATCATATGTTTTAGGGTTCCATGTTCTACGTGCAAAAACACCATACAGACACACACATACCAAATTTTAATATCAAGAATAACACGTCTGTCTAATAAAAGGCAACTGAATTAAACCAGTGAAAGTCAATCCTATAAATAAATAAGTATCCGAGATATATTTGTTAATTCACAATTCCACATCAATCTGCCTAGCCTTTGCCCAACTATCTTGGGGTCGGCTTCCAGTATAACCGGATGCAGCTGAATACCAGTATTTTACATGGAGCGACTGCCTATCTGACCTCCACAACCCAGTTACTGGGTAATACGATACCCTTTAGTTAGACTGGATGTCAGACTTTTATTTCTTGTATAAAGCCCGCGGACAGACGGACAGCGGAGTCTTAGTAATAGGGTCCCGTTGGTTACCCTTTGGGTATACAACCCCAAAAATGAACCTTATTCGTCTACACTGCCAAATGATGTTGTTATTTTAACAGACAGTACTGCCAGCCTGATCATAACCCCCCACATGCTGTTCGTGTAAAAGGTACTACAATTTGTCTTGCCTCTAAAAGGACCAGCTACGGATCCTTCGACAAATAAACTCAAGGATCTCGTAAATTCTTTAAGACATGGCTACTGTCATTTAATACGAATCCCATCAGCTGTTCACCGCAGTTCTAATTGTATGGATAGATCTCTTTCAGCACAATGGCAGGTAGTACTTGCTTGTGCGCACGATCAATTGAAACCCTTTCCTTTGTGCGGAGACGTGATAGCCTTGGGTTTGGGGCTATTAACGTGTATTGAGTGACATGGTATCTTGTGTTGTTTCATTAAGTGGTTTTTGAGTTATATTTCTTGGATTAAAACGACTTTTTTGTGTTATTTTCCCATTAGGTTAGGTACAATACATGGGTGCTATTGTCGAGGTGTGGGTACTGGGTATAGGTTACAAAACATCTTTGCCTATCTATTTGGGAAACACAAGCCAAATGTAAACTGGAATATTTCAGTAGGACCTTTTCAATATAACGCATATAACTTTACTTTCAAAATAAAAATTCTGTAGAAAATCTGATTTAAAAAAATGAATAAGTTAATAATAGAAATCGTTCGATTCCCATAACCTAGGTACTTTTAGGTTTCACACTACATTTACCTTCCAAATAACATTGCGAATAATCACATTAAACTATTAAGCACAAACAGATTTCCACACGAATACCTCACTTGCAAAATATTATTAAAAACATCAATACACTGAGCCAAAAATAATAAGAAAGAGAACAATATTATTCAATGAATAATAGTGTTCTATAATAATATCAGTTTACATAAGTATCGTGTTTCCCACTGTTGGGCAATTGTTCATATAATGATAGTTTTTGTGGTTTAAACATGAATGGGGGTAAAAAATTGTTGTATGGATGAATTAGTGGATGTATGGTCGACGGTAGCAGGTAGATATGGGTTTTATATAGAAAGAAAGTTAGATATGGGTTTTATATAGAAAGAAAGTTGTTTTTGGTACATCTGGTAGGTTGATACGCTGGGTGTGCCTCCTTAGGGTTCCGTACCCGAAGGGTCTAAATGGAACCCCATTGTTGTCACTCACGTATCCGTCTGTCTGTCCGTCCGTCGTCTGTCACAAAATTTTGTTATGAAGAATTTTTTAACTTCCATTGACCTATGAACTTGATATTTGGTGATAATATTTATTATTACGTATACTTTACTAACAAATACCAATATTTGGTACGGAACCCTTAATGTGTGAAATCCGACACGTACTTTGCCAGTATTTTTTTTTTGTTTGCGACAAGCCCGCTACTCTATTCCCAAACCACTGTAACTTCTGTAAGCCAGAATCAACAGTGGCGACCACCAGAAAATACGCCGAGGCAATGAAGTTCGACGAGTCCCAGAGAAACGATTAAACTGTCTTGGGTCCCGCAACGAAATTAATCAGAAAAGAACAGCGGAGGAGTAACAAAAACATAATTTCCACTTCTCTCCTAATCAAGCGGGAGACAGAACAAAGCTAGGCTATTAGGCACAAAGGGGGTAATTACAACTGGGGTAAGTCCAGTTGCCAAGCACAGCTGGGTTTGCCTGTGAATATGACAATATATGTAATCTTCTGTATATAATATTATTAAAGTCCTGACTGACTGACCGATATATCAACGCACATGAAAAATTTCAAGTCCTAGAGACATGAAATTTGGAAGGTGTATTCTTTGTGAAGAGTAGCTATCCACTAAGAAAAGGTTTCTCGAAATTCAACCCCTAAAGGGGTGAAAAAGGGGTTGAAAGTTTATAACGGGAGAAGTACTAATTCCACGCGGGAGAAGCTGCTGACAGGAGCTAGTATTTTACAATAGAGCATCAAGCTCTTATAGTCAGGTAGGGTCAGGTGAAATCGTGAGCTTCCGTGACATCCAGCAACCAGCAATGGGCGCACATGGTGGATTGAGGCCCATTCCGTCTCACAGAGAGGAGGACTATGTCCCAGCAGTCTGAAAGTTAAAAGGTTGCAAATTTCTTGCAAGAAGTAACAAAATAGTTAAACTTAAATCTAAATAGTTAATCTTAAAATAGTTACACTACTTTTCTATTTATGATATTTGCAAGTTCAGTTATAATTTTTTTTTAATAAATTGATTAATCTGCAGGAACCCTTCCGCAGGTGAAGGCCCCCTCCAAAGAAGCCCAATTTTCCCTATCTTGGGCTGTTTGCATCCAGCCGTGCCAGCCGTTTTACTAATATCATCCGCCCAACTCGTAAGCGTTCTTCCTCTATAGCGTTTCCCTCTTGGGCCTCTCCACAATAACACCCTTTTGGTCCATTTGACATGATAAATAACAATAAATCTCGTGGTGAAAAGTTTTCCAAATCTACAATGAAGTGACAAACATTTTAAAATTTGAGTAGGTACTTGATTTTATTTAATACTAGCTGCGCCCCGCGGTTTCACCCGCGTAGACCGGGATAAAAAGTAGCCTATGTGTTAATCCAGGATATAAGCTATCTCCATATCGAATTTCCTCCAAAGCGGTCCAGCTGTTTGAGCGTGAAGAAGTAACAAACACACACACTCACAAACTTTCGCCTTTATAATATTAGAGTTATTTTTTTACTTGTTGTTTTTTTTTTCTTCTAATAACATTTACATTTTTTTACTCTGAGTTAAGAGATTATATAGTTGCGAACGAATGAGTGAGCTAAGATTTGAAATTCTTGGAATAAAAAACGTATTAAGGAAAAGTAAATCCAAATTAAATATTAAATTCGAAACCGTAAAAATGTCATTAGTAAATCTGTGTTAAAACTTAACAAACAGTATTAAGAAACCTATTACAATGACAAATATATTTGCATTCCGTCTCAACCTTATTGCTATGTAAATAAGATTTAAAATCATTGTGTTATTATTAACCTATTTTGTTTGCACATACCATTGAAAAACCAACTGAGTTCGATACTTAGAAAAATCAATTTCAAACCTTATCGCGTTAAAACAAAGATGAATAATGATTTTCGGGACGGTAAAAGTAAAATAGTAAAAAATACATTTCGGGGTACATACGTGCACAGAAAATGGAAATTCAAGTTTCTAAAATGTCCAAATAGTGGGCAAGGCATAGCGATGGGATGGCGTGAGTCGTGAGCGGTGTACAGTCAAACAGAGAGAGCAAACAGACGCCGATCTGTCGGCGAGGCGACCAACCGAGCAGCGATCATGTTACTGCTGACTGTACCGCCGACGAAAAAAGTGTTCAACAAGTATTTTGTATTGTTAACTAACTTAACTGAGGAAAAAGGTCTTGTCTTGTCTGTTATGAAGCTTTTTAATGAAAACTAATGAAAAGTAGTACCTAAGTAATAGTTCTATGATTAATACAACTATTAATACTTACCTATTTTTTTAAGTCATTGTTAGGCTCGGGTCTGACCACTATCTCACCTGATGGTAAGCAATGATACCACATCATCGCTTACCATCAGGTAAGATAGACGATGGATAACTCTATTATATTATAGGCTATCTTGGGTAGCAACTTCATCATCTTTAACTTATAGGTATATTTCCTGCTAGTTTTGTCTCACAAAATGTTTGTAGTTGATTTTTTCTACCGGACAGGATAAACTTGAGACAGACGAGGGAAGCAAAGGAGAGAGAATTTGACAGCCCTATTAAGACTGGCTCGTACCGGTCGTTATGACAACACTTGGAAGCGGCCTACATCTAGCATTGGACTTCTTTCGGCTGAAATGATGATGATGATGATGATGAGTAGTGGCTATAGTTGATAATGGTATTTTTTTTACAAACTGACGACTGTTCAGTGTTTATTCAATATTTCGTTGGATCATCAGGTTTAATTCATGTAGTGGCTCCACATTTAAGAAACACATTCTATTATTTCAAACTACTGCAACTTCCGTAACAGTTCTCTCGGCGACTGTACCAAATTGGTGTCTTTGAAACGGGTTAATTGCGAACAAACAATGGAATTAAGTAAACCATAGATTAAAGTTGCGTCACTTAACACTTTGCCGAATGTGGCTGTGTCTGCCACAGACTTGAGCCAGACACAGGCGTGTGTGAGGCAGACATAGGTGTGTGTTGGGCAGACACAAGCGTTTGTGAGGCAGACACAGGTGTTTGTGAGGCAGACACAGGTGTTTGTGAGGCAGAGACAGGCATGTGTGAGGCAGACACAGGCTTGTGTGAGGCAGACACAGGCGTGTGTGAGGCAGAGACAGGCATGTGTGAAGCAGACACAGGCGTGTGTGATCAATACTGCCGGTCTGTCTTTATGCATGTAAATCTAGCTTTTAAGATAGATTTGTGTTTATACAATAGGATTTATGAAATCGTGAATCATAATTCCAGCCGGAAGATGACCACATCCTGACATGGACTTGCCCCAAATGTCACCACATCAACTGGTCTTGTGCGTCTCGCATCCAGTGGACTCCCTCAACCCTCACCAGGTCACCGGTCCACCATGTGGAATGCCTTTTAATGCTGCGTTTTCCGGTACACTGTCACCACTCCAAAACCTTTCGGCCCCATCGAGCATCTGTTCTACGAGCAAATATTATGTATACCTTCTTGTTATCAAATCTGGTTGTTCACCAGAATAGTAGGTAACAAGTATTTCAATAAGTTGATATGCCATAAGCCTTTTTTTCATAAGCCTTTGCAAAATTTAGGAGGACTCTCTATGGTGCTCAATGGTAATTGCTAAATTGGCAAAAAGGTGTCTAAGTCTAAGGCAATTCTCTAATATTATCTAGACTATATTTCTCAAATAAATACATATTAACAAAAAAACCCTGTGAGTTTCGGTGTACACACGTCAGACGTCACACACACATGCATAAGAAATAACGAAACTCTTTAAAGACGACTCGATCGAAGTGTGCGTGTTATGTTAACAAAGCAAATGTGTTTTCCAGTTTTTGGATTAATATTTTAACGTCTGTTCTGGGGATGTAGAGACAGCAAAATAATCTTATTAAAATTCAGTTCACTTTTACCGAGAAAAGCTATGAGCACTAGCGCCATGAAAAAGGTTTCGTCCCCATGAAAAAGGTTTTAATATCCCAAGGATGAAAAGTATCCTAATTCAGCGGTTTAGACGTAGACGTGAAAACTTAACGAACAAACAGCACACACCCTTCCACATTTATAATATTACGAGTACCTATACTCCATTCACAAAAGCATTAGAAAATAGAGGCACGTAGAAGCAGGGATGCAAAATACTTTATGTCAAAGTTAAGTTAACACAATTTTATTCATTCTTTATTTTTTTCAAATAACGACTAAATCACGAAAATTCGGCAAAAACAATTAACACGGCGTCGCATTCACAAGTTTTTACGTTGAATGAAATCACAGAATATTATTTACATCAATTTAATTAAATAATATTCTGTTTGTTAGTAAATAGACGACATAAACCAGTACAATTGGAAAAACTCGGCTGTCACAACTTATGAAGAGATTAGGTAACATTTAAAATTTTGTCTAATTATAGTGAATCGAAAAACGTTCCGGGTATGTTCACTTCTGCGTCTTTTAGGTATTTAGCATTAACACGGTTATTTTAAATTGAAATGAAATAATATAACTAAATGCCCACATAATTTCATAAGATAAAAAGTTAAAATAGTTATAACTAAGCGTGACAGCTGCTGTATCAATAGATATATATATATCGTATATATTATGAGTATATCATGACTGTAACATGTTTATTGTAGCTTTGTTACAAAGTGTGCATTAAATATCTTTTTTAACTTCTGTCTAATGCTATTACGAATGGAGTATAGTATATGGATTTTCTCAATTTAATTTATACTTTTCATAACCGACACTATTGTTTAAGGTTCTTCATGTTCCGGGAATGTCAAAAAGGTCGACAGCACAGCTCGTTTCGCAACACGGCTGCGTAAGGTGAGAGGTTGAAACAGTTGGAACAAGAGCTTTCCACAAAATGATTTTTTATCAGCGAAAAGCTGATGAAATGATTTTCAGAAGTTCATAAGGTAATACATTTGTGTCACATCGTCGGTTAAAAAGTAGAAGAAAAAAAAAGTTTATTTTGTGCCTCGCACAGAAAAACACAATTTTTTCACAACATACCACCAAAAAAAAAATAACATAAAAAACAACATAACAAAAAACATGACAAAGACCTGTGCGAGGCCAAAAAGCACCTATCTCAGCATATGCTGCGACATTTATAAAATAAATATCACAGCGCTGGTATTCTGATAGGGCCTGTGAAGCCACGGATACACTCACTGAATACATACACAAAAAATTATAAATAAATAAAATAAAAGTGCTAATGAAACATAATTATATTAAAAATATTTGTGAATGTAAATAAATATAAAATCAACCATAAGCCGACGAGTAGTACCGTAGCGTAAGGGAGGAACCCTTTGAAGCTTGATACGTCGCTGTCTGTGGTTTCTGCCATCATATAACCTTCAGTTTACAATTATAAAATTGTAATTTATAGGGTTCCATACCCAAAGCGCAAAACAGGACCCTATTACTAATAATAATAATAATAATTTTTATATTTTGATATTTTAATATTTAAAAATGTAAATTGTATGTTTAAACTATAAAATAAATGGAATAATAATAATAATAATTCTGTATTTTCAGGCATCTAAGGCCCATAGATAAAATACACAACATTAGTAACCTTAAAAAATAATAAACTAATACATAATATTAATAAAAACATAAAATCATCATACTAAGACTCTGCTGTCCGTCCGTCTGTCACCAGGCTGTATCTCATGAACCGTGATAGTTAGACAGTTGAAATTTTCACAGATGATGTTTTTCTGATGCCGCTGTAACAACAAATAATAAAAATCTTACGGAACCCTTCGTGTGCGAGTTAAACTCGTACTTAACCAGTTTTTTTTTAAAAACCCGACTGCAAAAACTACAAAAAGTTGCAAACAAGTAATTTGCCAAGCAGTCGTATGCAGATGCTATTTGTTTTAGTTCAATCTCAGATGTAATACCACCTACTGCATCAGACGGGACTGATTTTTTTTATTTCATTCCTACATTTTAGTGAGTTTTGTTTTTGTAATCACCTCCTCAAGCCCTTTATTTTGATAATATCCCAAATGACTATGTCACAAAAAACGACTTATTACTTATACCTAACTGCGGCCGCCATTTTGCTTTCTTGTGTCATATAGCCTATGTGACTTCGTCTGTTGAGACCAATCTAATAATACCTGTTAAAATCCATCGCCGTTTTGGCTACAGTGCGTGCCAAAAAAATAGACATACATATATACCCTCGAAAAAGATTACCCTCATTCTGGTACAATGGGGTAATAAAAAAAAAACCTGTGTGCTTTTGACCACACGACTGAAGTAAAACTTCTTTAACTCCATCTCTTCCGTTCGCCTCGCCCGATCACAATTTTCGTAACGCTCTCGTCACGCATTCACCAGCTTACTCCCCAAGACAACAAGCGTGCCCAAAGAAGTTTTATTTCAAAACAATGATTTTCGTTGCTATCTGTACCTGTAGGTACAGTACCTAAATATCTTCGGTTGCATCGCTTACCATACGTTCGGCTGTAGCTGTGCGCGACCTTGCTGCGCGGTTCACGGACGAGTGATGGGGCACACACCTCATTCACTACATAGGTAGTCGACAATGTCACCTTGATCTCATCTCGTGACGGCACGAGCGATACGAGATCAACTCGTGCCGTGGTGGTTTGATAGGCAGCCAGTTTGGTAGTGAAGCTGGATGGGTCATTGGGAGGTTAGCACAGGAATACCTCGCACTCCACCGGCACAAGAAGATCAGCCGGGCGTCGAAGGCCGCTCAACTCTCCGGCCATCATAAGGTGAGGCCTGCGGGCGGCGAACTTGGGGCTGAGTCTTCGCCTGACCATTCGGGCCTAAAGAAGCGGCGCGCAGCTATTCCATGCGCGCTTTTATGGGAGTATGTGAGGTCGTTCGATGGCGTCATTAGAATAGAATAGAATACTCTTTATTATGTACACCATATAAATTACAATAAAAATATGAGGAAAACAAACAAAACAACAACAAACACAAACAACAACAAACAACAACAACCAACATCAACAACATCAAACAACAACACAACAACACAACAACATTAGGTGATGGGGCTTGCTAGCAATGGCGGGCTGATACCAGTCGAGGGTGCGTGTATGAATTTAATTGTATCCCGGGCCCCCGACTCATGGTAGCGGTAGGAACTGTGGGGTTTTAGTTGGTAGGAGTCCGACATCACTCTCCGTTCTCGCCAGACGGAGAGTATCCATGAGGATTACCCCATATATGTAAAAAAGTGTTAGCACAGGCGAGCAGTGGGGTCCAACGGTTAAGGCCCCGACCTCAGTTGTGGATCGTGGCTTTGAACCCAGATAAGCGATTTACTTCGTGTAATTTGCTGCATTAGCACTGCTCCCAAAGCGGTGAAGGAAAACACCGTGGTGAAACATGCATGTGTCCTAGAACCAAAAACTCGAAGACATGCAACATCTACCCGCACTGGGATTACTGTCCCCTTCTTCTCACAGAGAGGAGGCCTGTGTCCCAGCAGTGGGAACTACTGGGAACATTATGATAATGCTAAGGCTCTTGCACAGAGATAACGAACTAATGTTAGGGAACGTATGAGGAGTTCAAGAGTATGGGCTCGATTGAGGAGGTTCTTAGTAAATATTTAGAGCAGTGGTGGTCCAGTGGTAACGACCCTGACATACGAGTTCTAAGTCGTGGGTTCAAACTCATTCCGCCTTACTTTGTGCTCTCAAAACGGTGAAGGAAAACATTGTGTGGAAACCGGCATGTCCTAGAACCAAAAACATGACATCCATCCACCCGCACTGATAGATTATGAGGCCCATTCCCTCTCTTGGACAGGCACAGGAGGCCTGAATCCCAGCATTACAAGGCTGATTATATTATGTATGGTAGAGTTCTTTGAATTTCCAATAATCTAGGACTACAAAACAGTCACAAGTCGCACGGAATCGAGTAAAACCGTTATCACCGGAATCTTACTAATTACTACGATGACTCAGCGCATTCTTCAGTTTATTAATTTAAGTTGGCTTGTCAGCTATGTCACAATTAGGAAAATATATTGCTCCTGACTCTTTCGAGTTGACAAAATGAAAACAGGAATTTATTTTGCCTTATAAAGGATGATCCCAATTCGAAGCGCTTATGTTTGAACCACTTTTATTTAGACAGCGATCAATATTGAAGCGTGTCAAATATTAACATGAAACAATGCATTTACGATATGAATCGCTTGATCCTAAAACTACCCTCAAAGCGTTAATTGTTCAGTTGTTCTATACAGAAACAACAATTCGTTTCGACTTTTCCAAGAAAATTACGGCCAATTCAATCATTTTGCTGCACATTTTCATGCCTATCGCCTGTGTTTTTTGTTGTTGCGGGTTGAGATACGTCTATACCAACAAACTTGCAACGTTGGAGCACCTAAGACTATTAATTGCCGAGATAATTCCCTAAATCGACGAAATAGTCGTTCCAAAAAAGAAAATACACTAAAAATTAAAAAATAACTTTAATTTTGGAAGTCGGTGTCAAATAACGAAGAAATAAAATACAAACACCGACTTCCGAAACTAAAGTTAGTTTTTTATTTTTAGTAAATTTTCTTTTTTGGAAGTCGGTTGTTTTTTTTTTTTGTTAAAAAGTTTTTATTTTTAAATTTGCTCGACTACTGATCCGATTTGGATGGAGTTTTCCTTATTCAAATGCATATTTTTCAAGGAAGGTTTTAGTATATAATACATTAAGATCTGATGAAGATCTTCGGAGATAGACAGTGGCACTCTTCCATAGCCGTTCGATCGTTCGTCTATGTATTGGGGAACCACAACTAAAAAGTGAAAAAAAAAAATTTTTTTTTTAAAAAACTGAACCGACTTCCAAAAAAAAAATGAAAATAACTTTAAATTTCGGCAGTCGGTGTTGAAAAACGAAGAAACAGAACCAGAAACACCGACTTCCGAAATTAAAGTATTTTGAGCTTTTTTTTGGAATTTGTTTCTATTTTTTTTTAGAAGTTTTTTTTTTCAATTAATATCTAGAACTATGCAGCGTACCATAGTGGACGTTTTCACAGGGAACTACCCGCGACAAAGACTAGAATTTCTTATTTTCTATACGTGGCGAAAGTTAATGGTTATTTTTCTGGTATTAGGGGGGGGGCACAATTATTATCAAACTAATTTTTTGACGCCATATTTTAAGTTTTATTTAGTTAGGAGTTTTTGTTTTAATTACAGTTTGTTAAGTATTTTATAAGTTTTTAAATAAATACATAAATAAGGTAAAAAAAAATACTTATTCATCAACGTGTAATTATAACCTATGTGCTATTCCAGACTATAATCTATCTCTGTGCCTTTCATCCAGATCTGTTCAGCCGTTCTGGCGTGATTGAGTAACAAACATTCATCCAAACTTTCGCATTTATATTAACAAGTAGGAGTAGCTTCTGACAGAAGCTTGCATAAACATTGAAAATCCTAATTCAGGATGAGCTCTACCCGTTTGCCAAATTTCACCTAAATGCGTTCAGCCGTAAAGACGTGAAGAAATAACAAACAGACAGACAGAGTTACTCTAGCATTATAATACCTAGGTATCAGTATGAATTCCTTCTGTGACATGGCATAAAGACATAGAAAACCCCACTGTATTTATATTTCTGTAGACATTTTCATTTGTAAGTATTTTGAGCACTGAAGCTGTGAACGGAGAGTTCTGAGAACAAGGCATACCCGGGCAAGGTCACACGGGTAGACGTGTCCACGTGGAGCTGGAAATAGAACCTTGTATTGTTGTGTTGTTTTTGATGAAATGTGGGTACACTTGTACTAGCGTATACCTACACAGTTCACCTCTGTGTACGAGTATGTAGGTACACTTGTACTAGCGTATACCTACACAGTTCACCTCTGTGTTTGTAGGTGTGATGCAATAGGGTAGTTGGTAGAAATCATCCTATGACTTCTCCCGCTCTGGGTGGAGCGGGAGGGCGTGTCAGACTCTTACTGACTAAAACCCACCCCTGTTCCTTCCTGCCTCGAGTGCCCAGGGGCGAGGTAATTCTGTTTCGAATTTGTCCTCAACCCTCGGGCAGGCATCGGCCATGACGGGCCCCGTCACTTGCTGACAACTCTTTGAGGCGCGCGTGGAACACTACGCGCCGTCGACTCTCGGGCCTGTTGCTGATCGGACGGCGAGCTACCCATTACTTGCCGTCCGCAGGCCCGGGTCTACGGTGGGCGGAGATCGTCTCGCGGCGCCGGAAGTCCCAGGCGTCTCCTGAGGCGGCTGCTGCTGAGAGCGTGAGGGCGACTCCGTTGTTGGTGCTCTCTCACGCGTCCCGCCTCCGCCTTCGCGAACATTACTGCTTCGCAGAAGGAGGAGACGGCTTCCCATTCCCTCTCGCTCCGTACCATGGCCTGAACCAGGGCAGGGTGCGAGAGGTCGCTGCCGCCTATCGCATCCACGAGGTCACGGCGGTGCTCTGCCCAAGCGGGGCAAACCTCCACCGTATGCTCCACCGTGTCCTCTGGGCAATCCTCGCAGTGGGAACACCCGGGGTCACCTCCCGCTTTATCCGAAACAGGAACCTCCCGAAACAGCCGTCAGCAGGACCTGCGTCAGGCGGAAGGAGAGGGTGCCGTGAGGCCTCTCCAGCCACTCCTCAAAGAGGGGCACTACCGCCGCAATGGTGGCGTGACACACCTGATGCTGTTTTTTAAGTTTAATTTTCAGTGTTATTTGTTGTTTCATATAAAATATTGTACAAAACAGACACAAGATATATTCCCTATTATGTTCTTTAGCTGTAAAACGGCGGCCTAGTGTCTTACAATAGTAAGTCTAAGTCTAGCAGTAGTTGGCAGGGCATTGTTTCATTTTGCAGGGATGCCAATGAATTCCAAGCAAAGAATTTCCAAGAGGCAGTATTAACCACTTTCACATTCTATTGGCAAACGATCACACCTTAAGTATCAGCAAACGAGTTCTAAGATATTGATAGGGCTCATGAAGTCCACCACCAAGGATGGTACAGAAGCTGATTGCTTATCATCATGCACTACTAACGCTTTCATCCAAGCAAAACACCATGAACTTTAAAACCCTTTAAAATTCCTAACCAAAAACATTTTTTTACCAAAAAATGACCAAGAATAACGTTAAACAATCTAGTTTTTTGTGTGTTTGCGACCGTTCCCTTCCCAGTGTAGCCAATAAGTGACCAAATATTGTCACTCTGAGCCGGAGCCAGTGTCCCGTGACCGGTGCTCGGTCTCACTCTAATAGCCGAGGAGTGAGAGAGATGGCGGACCGATGGTAGAGCGAACCACTTCGCGACAAAGCTGCCGACTAACAAAATACTATCATGGTGGCAATGCAGGGCTGGATTTGAAGAAGTGAAACTCTTTAATGAGTAATATCAGACACAGGCTGTCTCGTTTTACGGCTACGCTTGTAGAAGCGATAATGTTGATTGCAGAAGTTTTTAGTAATAAGGTACCTGTTCTTGCAGTGTGGAGGGAGTTATATCAAACAGCCTAGGCAAGGCAGGATTTTTCTTCTCCCTCCTCACTCTAAATTTGTAATATAAAAAATAAATAAAGGTTGTATACATATGTAAACAGTGTATTTAAGGCAGTATGGTTCTAATTTAAAAAAGCTAAAGTGTTTATCTATGGTCACATCCTCCATTTACCGTATAGGTAACTTGTAAAATAATAGTGCTAAGTAAGTGACGTTTAGTTATTAATAGAAGTCTTATTCAGTTTCGTTTAAATAAAATTGAGGATAACATTTTGTAGGTTAAGTTAAGTTAAGATAAGTTCACCATTATGAGTATGAAAAATCCCTACGGGCACACATCGTTGAATGATTATAAACGGCCTCCCAAGTCCGTCCCCTCGCGAGCACTTACAGCACGCACTCAGTTAGTAGCAGAGAGAACAGAGCGACTTTGTGACACTTGCCGCCCTGCACCGTCATACACACTACTCCAAGTCATGAGTATTTTAAGAGCCACCACGTTTTTAATAGCTGAACACGTTTCATGCAGTTTTGGAACGCTGGTTGATACAAGAATTATTAGGTCTTTTTTGCAACGGCATAAGTACTCGTATACTGCATATGAGGAGCACGTGGCGAAAGTAATAACAGCCGACGGGTCGATCCATCGGGTTAAGCTACGCTTGCCAGGGTTGATCCAAGGATGGGAATGATGAAAGCACGTTAAGCCATTGGTTCCGGCTGTCAATCGAGGATCTTTGACAGTCGTTACGGGTCGTCAGAAGCCCGAAAGTCTGACATTCAGTCTTACCAAGGGGGAATACGATACGTATAACCCACGACTGCGTTGTGGAGGTCAGATAATCGCTCCATGTAAAATACTGGTATTCAGCTGCATCCGGTTAGACTGGAAGCTGGCCCCAATATAGTTGGGAAAAGGCGCGGCAGATTTTTACTCATATACCATATCGACAAACAATAAAATATTCATTGTTTAAATTGAAGAATATATAAGTTGTAGTTTAATAATAATCAATCTTGATTATTCTATGTTCAAAACACGAAATTCCCAACTTCACTTAATCATAAAAAAACAAAAATGAAAAACTTTTTTATCGTTTTTCAGGTCATACAAAATATATCAAAGTTATTATACTCACAAAAACAAATAAAAAAAACTTTTTAACAAAAATATTAGCCGACGAAAAAGAACTAAAAAGCAAGAAATAAATAGACCTTTTAAGTCTTGAGTATTGAGCTTATACATAAAATATCAAATTTAATATAAACTAATTTTGAGTCGGCGCCAAACAACAATCTGATTAATCATCTAAATTTTATTTGTACGTAGAAATAAAATAGGCTCTACTTAGGTAATTAATCATTTTACAATTTGGCGCCGACTCAAAATTAGTTTATATTAATTTGATATTTTATGTATAAGCTCAATACTCAAGACTTAAAAAGTCTATTTATTTCTTGCTTTTTAGTTCTTTTTCGTCGGTTAATTTTTTTATTAAAATTTTTTTTATTTTATGATTTTTTTGTGGCTCGCGTCATCTTTTAATACTCTGAATATTCAGAGGCTAATTTCTAATCTTTTATCATTCCTCTTGCCACTGAGCTGATGATGTCACCATCGTTCCTTGAGGATCCCGGGATAATTGAACAATAGAGGTTACCTCTAATATTGTAAAGGCGCGGTCTTTTCTTCAAAGCGTATTATGTGGATTCTGTCACTAAAACCACAGTTCTTATATTTAACTTCTAATTGTTTGGCAAAGGTATGATTTCCATAATCATCTCAACTTCATGATGTGATGATTCCCAATCGCAAATACCTGATAAGTTAGGAAAAGTAAACAGAAACACTATTGTGCTCTCAATTTTCGAGGGTTTTTCTCAATTTTATCAGGATGCTCTCATCATATCCTGATTTTCTTAACATGGAACCACCTTTGAGATATACCCTACCTAACAAAAAAAATATTATCAAAATCGGTTCATAACTAACGGAGTGAGGGCTGAACATACAAGCAGAAACACTATTCGTGCCTACAATTTTCGAGGGTTTCTCTCAATTTTATCTGGATTCCATCATCAGATCCTGACTTCCTTGACATGGCTTGACTCTTGAGGTATACCTTATCTAACAAAAAATGAATTATCAAAATCGGTTCATAAATAACGGAGTGAGGGCTGAACATACACAAAAAATATATATATATATATATATACGAGTATATCTCCTCATTTTTATTTCGTCGGTTAAAAAGTAACTACACTTTGTTTTTCGACCACAGATGTGCGAGGTAGCGAAGCAATTCAACAATGGGATCACTTCATTTTCCTAGCCAGGCTTAGCGTAGCTTTGATGGAAAGGGGCTAGCAGAGATAGGTATTTTTGCGTAAGTACACAAAACGAGAGATGTCTGCAAGGGATGCATGCGAGTAACGTGTGCGCCCGCGCAAAGCTGAACAGAGTCACATCGTTTCACAACGCCGCTATTCCTCATCTTCGCACCGCCTAGCTATCTCGCTCATCTCTGGTGGAAAATTACCCTATGGCTTGCCACGGCGCGGCGTTGACCAAGATCTTCGTTTAGTGAAGATTGGGCCCGGGCCTGCAGTCTCGACGTTGATAGCGAAACATACGTTAGCTACCGATCGCTAAATTACTAGCCGTTAAAAAACTCCCTCAGTGTGAGGAAAAATATTAGATCTTAGCCTGAAAAATAACAGATTTACTTGAAAAGTGTAAATAGGTTCACGAGTGAAAATTCTGTGGATGAGCAATCAACCGTTGGAGTTAGGAAAACGACAACCTTACAATAATGACGGAGTTTCACAGATTTTCAGCATAAAGTGGAGTTTCATATAGGGTTGCCAACTATACTGTTAAAAATAGTATTATACTGTTTTTCACTGCATTAGACTTTTTACTGTTGAACAAAAATACAGTATACAAAATACTGTTTTCAGAAAGTTTGATTGAAGTGTTAGATTTTTTATTTAGTCAAAGGGCGCTCAGTACAGCGCAGCCACAAACAAAGTACAATAATGGAGTTTCAGAACGAATTTGTCAATGTCAAATATTCAAGATCAAGACATCAAGACTGTCACTGACTGACACAGACATTTATTAGTAAACACCTCAGAAGAATAAATATTACTAAAATTGTCTCATATCTACTTTCTGTTCCCGCCACCTCAGCATTTACTGAAAGAGTTTTTTCAGTCATGAATGCAAAGTGGCGGGAGGATAGAAATAGACCAACTATTAAGTTAATAAAAAATGAGCTCCTCATTTTAATTTTGGTTATAATTGTGGTGAGGCATATGAAGTTTTTAAAAAAGACTAAATTAATAAGTTGTGCGAGAAGCTCTAAAAAATATGTATTTAAAACAGTAAATAAATAAAATACTGTTCATTTTTCTAAAATACTGTTTAATATTCTTCTCAGACCTAATTATACTTTATTTCTTGTAAAAAAAGTTGGCAACCCTAGTTTCATAAGAGAAGAGTAGTTTCATGTTCACTTAAACTAACCTAATAGGAAGCAAAAGTCAGTAGAAAGTACCAAAATAAGTAGAACTTTTTTTTTGGACGGTAAATCATCAAATAACTTCTACGGCTCTGGGCGCCTCTGGGTGTCAGACTCTTACTGACTAAAACCTACCCGTGTTCCTTCAGTTGCCTGTGCCAGGGTCGCGGTAACTCTTTCAAACAGCCGCGACCCTTTTTTTTTTTTTTGGCAAGAACTATGTAGAACTTGACGTTCAAAAAGTGCTGCTGCTGTCAGCTCAGCGTCGTTTGAATAAATGACTTTTGATTTTGTGTGAGTGTAAGAGGAAGGCCATGAATTACTTACAGAGTACTTGCTTCGCATCCTGGAAAATTCGAAACCTTTCTTTTCTACGAGTACCTAAGTGTATTAGTCCAGTCACTTTAGCATAATAAAGGGGTCAACCTTGGAATGAGAGATAATAAATTAATAGAATTTTCGTACAGACCTTTATTTGGCGTTTTAAAAGTTGTCTCAAAAATCTCGTGTCTGCGTCGTAAGGTATTCAAGGTAGGTCCTAAAAATAGGTTTTTCGCCACTATCTAAGTTTCTATAGCTCCAATGATGTTAACATCTATTAACAAATTGTAGAGCATAAAATTGGCGACAGATTTTGTTTCTAACATTTTTTCATTCACTCAACCATTTTTGAGATAAAGGGCGGAGAGCGCACAACATACCTACTGGCTGAGGCCAGTAGGTATGTAAGGCTATGTCAATATTGTCAATACAAATAGTTCATTTTTAATTATATTTTAAAGATTTAATAACTTTATCAACATCATTATCATCATTTCAGCTGAAAGACGTCCACTGCTGGACATTGGAAAAAAAAATAATAAAGTGTCGCCACAACCTGCGGAGACAACTGTCACGTGCCTCACGTCTAGTAATGTCATTGCCATACATTTTTTACTAAACGTTAGCGTGAACTCAAACAGAAAAGAAATTTGTCTCAAGCAAAATTACATATTATATGGACATTAAAAGAGACTGTGACCTCTGAGTTTGTTTCGGTGTTTCTTCTCAGGGTAGTCAGCTAGGAAGCACCGGCCGAATCTAGCTTAAACTGATAAAAAAAAATATTGACGTGTAAAAGTGTTATTTTTATCCTAGTTACAAAATAAAACTTATTTATCATTTTTATCGGTAGCCCGAAGTTAACGTGACTAACTCCTTTCCATATTTCACAATAATAAAAGAAAACACAAAAAAATGCTAATACTGGCAATATCCCTCAAGGAAACACTCCTGACTGGCGTAAAGCGGTTCCGCACAAAAATTAGGGTTCCCCACGCCGCGGAACCCTTCTATTATTGTGGTTTTTATTGTGCCCTTGCATTTTATTACTTTTTTATTTCTTTTTAACGGTGCGGGGTCAGTCACTGATATTGTGCTTAGGGTTGCTACTGACAGACTATTATATTTAACATTTTTTTTAGCTTTCGAGTAATTCGATCGCTGTGGTGATCTTTCCTTTTAGTTTGAAGAATAAATTAAAGGTATAGTTGGCATGAGTACCAATTTGTTTATTGTTGTAAAAAAAAAAAAATGATTTTTCCTTCACAATAGTTACGGACAATATTTAGAACTTAAAAAGTGTACAGGTAAAATTATTTTGGGCACGCCACAATTGCGGCAGTAAGGCCCCCTCTTTGAGTAGAGGCTGGAGAGGTGCCACGGCGTCCTCACCTTCCGCCTGACGCAGGTCATCACCGGACACGGCTGTTTCGAAAGGTTTTTTTTTTTTTTTTGGGGGGTTGGAAATCATCCTATGACTTCTTCCGCTCTAGGGTGGAGCGGAAGGGTGTGTCAGACTCTTACTGACTAAAACCCACCCCTGTTCCTCCCTGCCTCGAGTGCCCGGGGGCGAGGTAACTCTTTCGAATTTATCCTCCACCCCCGGGCAGGCATCGGCCGTGGCAGGCCCCTTCCCTTGGCTGACAACTCTTTGAGGCGCGCGTGGAACACTACGCGCCGTCGACTCTCGGGCCTGGTGCTGATCGGACGGCGAGTTACCCACTACTCGCCGTCCGCAGGCCCGGGTCTACGGTGGCCGGAGATCGTCTCGCGGCGTCCGAACCCCCTGGCGTCTCAGGCGGCGGTTGCGGCTGGGAGCGCTAGGGCGACTCGGCTGTGTTCGAGTCTCCCTAGCGTATGCCGCCTCCCTCTTCGCGAGCATTACTGCTTCGCAGAAGGTGGAGACGGCTTCCCATTCCCTCTCGCTCCGTACCATGGCCTGAACCAGGGCACGGCGCGAGAGGTCGCTGCCGCCTATCGCATCCACGAGGACACGGCGGTGCTCTGCCCAAGCGGGGCAAACCTCCACCGTATGCTCCACCGTGTCCTCTGGGCGATCCTCGCAATGGAAACACCCGGGGGTCACCTCCGCCTTGATCCGACACAGGTACTTACCGAAACAGCCGTGTCCGGTGAGCACCTGCGTCAGGCGGAAGGTGAGGGCGCCGTGACGCCTCTCCAGCCACTCCTCAAAGAGGGGCACTACCGCCTCGATGGTGGCGTGCCCAGCGCTGGGTTGCGACAGTCGCTCTCTCCATGTCACCATGAGATCCTGCCGGAGCTCGGTCCGCCGAGCCGCGAGTTGTCGCGGCAGCGGAGTTTCGCCCCGTGTTTCGAAAGGTTTCTGTGTCGTATAAGGCGGGAGGAAACGCCCGGGTGTCACCACTGTGAGGATCGCCCAGAGGACACGGTGGAGTTCTGCCCCACTTGGGCGGAGCACCGCAGTGTCCACGTGGAGGCGATCGGCCGCAGCATGGTCCAGACCATGGTACGGAGCGAGAGGGACAGAGAAGCTGTCACCTCCTTCTGCGAAACAGTAATGGGGAACGCGTGAGGGAGACTCAACGGAGACGCCCTCAACTCCCTAGCAGCCGCCGAAGGAGACGCCCCAGGCGTCGCAACGTGACTCCCAGCCACCGTAGGCGCGGGTTTGCGGATGGCGAATAATGGGCAGCTCGCCGTCCGATCAGCACCAGGCCCGGGCGCGTAGTGTTCCACGCACGACTCAAAGAGATGTCAGCAGTACCTGACGGGGCTGCTATGCTTAGCTATATTTTTTTTGCTAGGTGTATTTTTTTTTTCGCGATTTCTATATTGATCCTATAGTAGTAACACTTGTTCACAATGATGAGTACTGCCTGCGTTGTCATTTATTGTTGTATCGTTGTCTACACCTTTTAGAAACAGCGTTAATGGGGAAGGTTGGTGAAAATAAATTAAAACCCGTACGAAGCCAGGGTTGGTGGCCAGCTATCACTATAGTAAACTAATCCCCATGTCGCCGAGTGCCAGCCCTACGGCTGTAGAGAAAGTGTTGGGGTCATCCATCAGTTGCAACACGTCGCTGCCCTCAGTTATATCTTCTGCATTCAAATTATTTCTTACTTTGAGAGTACTTCAAACACCTCTTTCTTGACGATGGAATTTATTTCTTGAATATGAAATTTATAATATTAATGGGCATTTTTCTCCACCTTCCGATAAGTTTCTGTTAAGTAATATGATAGCTAATATAAATTTTTCTATTTCATAGTGGCTGGTTGGCTGTACTTACCTGTAAGGAACCTCAATCTTATTTATTAGTAGACTGTATCATCATCTCCAGATTTAATAGATCATCTTGGACCGATGACCGGCTGAGGATCGCGGGAATCTGATTGATGTGAGACCCATAGGACCGGTCGTTGTGGCGACACTTGTAGGAGGCCTATGTCCAACAGTGGACGTCTTCCGGCTGAAATTATGAATAATGAATGACCTGTACTAAGTATAATGGACTAAGGTATTTCCAATCGCATTTAGATTAATTTGCGGCTACCCTGTACTCACCACCCCGCATGATCGTGTCGTCGTTCCACCGACCTTGAGGGTGCTCTCCCTTACGTTTGTCTATGCGCGTCTCCACTCAGGAACACGGTCATCAGTTCTGCGGCTAGTGTGGCCAGCTCATTGCCACTTCAGCTTGCTTATTCTGAGAACTAGGACCACTCTAGTTATAAGTTACATCGTCTCAATTCGGATTTGATAACTCGGAAATACTCCAAGTATATCACATAGCATTCTTGTCTACAAATGAAAGTTTTTCTGTTCGATTACACAGACCATCCACCGTCCACCACACCGTCCACTACGCTCCATCGTCGACCACATCATCGCTTACCATCAGGTGAGATAGTGGTCAAACGCGTGCCAATCAAAGATAAAAATAAAAACACTTTTTATTAATCTTGTCATTTACCTGTGGGGTAGGCATCCCCTGCTACGATCCTTCCACACTCCTTTGCTTCATTTACGTTCATACATCATTCATCGGGTGTGGTCGTGTTCAACTCTTATGATTTTATCAATATTCTTATCTGATAGACTGCGTTACTTTTTCG
This sequence comes from Polia nebulosa, assembly GCA_951329385.1. Lineage (NCBI taxonomy): Eukaryota > Metazoa > Arthropoda > Insecta > Lepidoptera > Noctuidae > Polia > Polia nebulosa. The sequence goes on along the minus strand of OX589611.1, from coordinate 793,258 downwards.
AATTGAATAACTCCTTGGTTGAGGGTTGAGGGTTTATCCTTCATGTATTATTTATTTATTTATTAAACTTAATGCACAAGTAAGAATTACTGTACAATGGCGGACTTAATGCCTTAGGCATTTTCTACCAGTCGACCTTAGAGTGGTGCAGAGACGGAACGTGGCAGGTGGCATGGGTATTAGTAGGTAAGTAGATCAAAAGTGCTCCTATCCTTGACATTATCTCAAGGTGGTGGACATATTCGTCAAATTATTTAAATCACGGTGCTTTTATAAAAAGATTTAAGTAGGGCAATATCGTAAAGAAAAGACGCAACAGAACAAAACACAACACACTTCTTCTCCACAATCGGATAAAAACAACTCGAGATTCAAAAATACATAATTAAAAATAAAGAAAACCACAAAACACAGATGCGAACGGAAATCTCAAATTGGATTTTCAAAGAGCGACAGAAAGAGATAGCAATACACGTTAATGTGAATGTTAGGCAGAGACGAACACAGTCGAGATCACAAAGCCAAGTAATTGTAGACAATGGGAAACTGAAAAAGACGTTTCCTTTATAAGATTTCTATCTCAAGAACATTTTGCCTTAGGACGAGAGTGCCAACTTATCTTTTACACTTATCCTAATACATGTTTTCACCTTAAAGCCGTACAGTAGGGTTTATACTTGCTTGGCAAACATAGTTTCAAATGGTAAAAAGAATATGGTAAAGTCTAAGCGACTGTGAAACCACGTCTAGCGTAAAACAAGATTTTGTCAAAGTATAATATTGTACCAACATAAATTGGGCCTTGCTGTTGTAAATAAAATTTGTTAAGTGAGGTCCATGTAACTTGGGCACACATACGTTTGATATAATAGAAGTCAGGAGCGATAATTATAATGTAATTGTGAGTCTGTATTGTTGTCTTGAGAGGAGATTGTATGACGAAGTCAAATGCCACTGTTTAATGAAATATCTTTCAGCTGGAGCAGTAAAAGAGCCTTCACAAGTTTGATAACGATACGTTTGTTTAATCATTGCCCTTTGAACAGTGTTGGAATAGCCACGTAGGTAGCAAGAGTAGCAAATGCTACGGGCCGCGCATTGGTGGGGCCCCGCTTGGACATACAAAAACAAGTCAAGATACCTCTAGTCCTCTACCATATGAAATGTACTTAACCATTTCCAATTTATTTTTATATTCCATAAAATCTATCTACCAAATTGGTAAGATAATAATTATTAGGTAGGTACTGTAGAACCCCAAGGCACCAGTAAAGCCTGCAGGGATCCTGGGACTTTCTTCGAAGTTCGGGGGATGTCTCGTAGCTTGGCGACTCGCTTGCTTACTGCGCGAGTGCGGGGTGTAACGAATAAAAGATGAGGGTCAGGGCACTTCTAGGTTTATTCCTGATTAAAATAATTACATGTGAGCCCACTTCCAAGGGCTAAACTCTAGTCTGACATAAAACAAAATTCACACCTACTCTTCTAAAATAATCCATCGACACTCCAACAACCTTCTTAACTGCCAGCTAAAGGCCGGTGCAGACCCGCTGAATTTTTTTAAGTTTTGTGAAGATACCTACGAATTTGGTGCTGATTAACGGGGAAGTCTAAGACCAACGAAGCGATAGATGAACTGAGTGACCACCCCCTCCCCCCCTCTCCACCCCTAAGTAAGGGAGTGGCTAATGATATGATGATGACTATCTAATAGAGAAGAATGGAAGACGAAGATATGTTACCTCGACCTTTCACCCCACGGGGGTGAATGATGTACAGAGGAAAGTCACGGGTGGGATAGGACTGCCAATGATCATGACTAGACATGTAGAGCACAGGAAACATTGTTGTGCACCAATCAATCTGCCTACCTTTTCCCCACTGAAACTAGGGAAACAACTGAAAGCTGACCCTAATACTTAGGGACAGCTTTTAGTTAGCCGGAGGCAGCTGAATACCAGTACTACAGTACACGTGGTGCGGCAGCCTAACTGTCATCCACAACCCAATATCTGGGTAACACGATAACCTTTGACAAATCTGCTGTCAGATTTCCAGGCTTCTGACTACGTAACCGTACAACTGTCAAAGATAGCCAATAGTTCAAGGGACTAAATAAGTCTTTAACCCGTGGTAAACACTGTGCTTGTCATTACGAATACAAGGAATATCTGAATCAAATGAACTCATTGTGTTAAACAAAACTCTACAACTCGACAAAACAAATGAAAATCTAATTGCCGCTTTCCCGCCTATTTTTTTTGAAGTTATACCACATATTACGTTATACTTCTTTAGGCGCGTTATGAAAAAATGATGAGAGTGAAATTTTAAGATGCGCGCGCATCACTGTCACACAAAATTCACAGGTTGAAGTTAGCTAGAACCGACCACCCTGAAGTTAGCTATGGTCTGTGGTTCATGAAGAATGATTGTTTTCCTTTTGTAAACTTTGTGACAGTTTGGTTTTTTATCTGGTTACGCCAAAGAAGTATAACTTCTTACGTGTGTACATAAGTACACACACACTTTTTTCTGTGGCCGGCTACTAGCTATTCAGCCATTATTTTTCATTTCCATCATTGAAAAATGGTAAATATTTTGCCCAAATCAATGTTATTTTAAAGAAATAGTTGAAAGTAAAATTATAATAAAGTCATTTAAAAAAATATATCTATTCTTTAAAATACTTTATGTTATTTAAATTTTACATCGCGCTGTAATTGAGTGGCTGTGAAGTTGGAACATAGTTCAATAGAAATATGAAAATAGAACCAGTTTTTTTTAATAATTTGACAGCTGTCAGTTGAAAACGATTCTTCCTAGGGCTGAAAATTATTACTTTCAACCCGCTCCTCAGGCAACTTCAGACCTATTTCCGAGTACGAGTAATGAAAATTTCTTTACCGCGTTGAGAGATTTTTGGTAGGGGCAAAACTTATGGGTTCGCGTCACCGACATACTATAGTGACTTGTAGTCGTGCCAAACTAGCGTCATGTAGCGGGCTCTGTAACTATATGAAACTAAATAATTGCTCGGAGTGCCAATAGACGTGAAAACCCAAATTAACCTCTCCCTCATTCAAAATTTAAAAAAAAACACCGTTATTCCAAAGTTTCAAGTTTTCACTTTGGTCAGCAGTCCCCATGACAGCCTATTTTTCTAGGGTTCCCTGTCCTCACGTGTCAGTCCGTCTGTCTGTCTGTCCGTCGTCTGTCACAAAGTTTTGTTCCGAAGATTTTTTTAACTTCCCATTGTCTTACGAACTTGAAATTTGGTGATAATTTTTATTATTACGTCAACGATTTTTACTTTGATAATTCCCTCATTTGGTACGGAACCCTAAATGTGCGAAGTCCGACACGCCCTTGGCCGGCACCACGATCACATGATCACATCGATTTGCATCTATCTACAATATCATATCACCCGTGATCCAATCACTTGTCAAACACACCACACATTTTAAAACGCCATATAAATTAGTTTCTTTGTCGTCCGCGCGTGGCAAGGATTAGTCGCGATGCCAATTAGTGAGTAGGCAGGAGTGAGTGAGTGAGTAGTGAGTGTGCAGACTGAGGGTGGCGAGGCGATCGAGTGTGCGGCGAGTAATTTGTTTTTAATTTTAGACTGGTTGATCTTGGTGTGAAAAGTTAATTATTATTGTCATGCTTGAGTTTAGAAAGGGTTTGCAGAGAAGTGTTAGTTGAATTGGGTACGTATCTACGCGAACTAAGTCGTTTACTCGAATAATAAAATCTTGTAAACGCTAGTTTGAATGTAGATACTTGAAATCGAAGTATCATGAGTACGGCAGTTCATTACCGACCTCGATGCACCAAAACCTCAAAAAAAAACTTCGGTAACGCAAATGTTTCTCGAAACATCATTTATTGAACGACTATTTTGACTTATAAAATCTTTTCAAGAAAGTATAAATCAACAAAATAATCCATTACTCTTAGACTATGATAGGTAGTCAAAGAAACCTTTCATTTTCATTCAAAATTTGAATTTCGCGGGCTACCATTCAGAAAACGATTAGGTAACGTTTAGTAAAATCAAACCACGTGGTAAAAAGTAGAAATCATAGGTCAAGCTACGACATCTATCAACGAATAGCAGAATTACTTAGTTATACGGTTGTCTACAATGTGTAGTGTTAATGCCATTCGCCGCTAGATGACGCTTATCGGGTTTAACATGAATAAATATAGAGGGCACTAATTATCGTTCCATTTATCAGCATCAGTTTTCTAGCATAGAGAAAGTATGTCGTACCCACCAGGTCGTACCCGACTGCCCCAGAAGGAGGGTAGTTTTTCGAGAGTATTTGTATGTATGTATGTACTATACATGTATGTATGTGTGTATACTTGTATGTCTATTTCTTAGGCACGCGCTGTAGCCTAAACGGCTTGATTGATTGACCAAATGAGGTATTATTAGATGGGTCTCGACCGCTAGTGACAAAGGCTATATAAATTTTGAAAAAAAAACAAATGGCGACCGCCATTATATGTATAGGTACTTAAGCGTAGTCGTATTTTGGTCATGAGAGGTATTAAAATGAAGAGCTCGAGGAGACGATTCTAAAAATTGAACTCACTTTAGTGACATGATTTCATGAAATACTACATTTAGCACTAATACTAAGTGAGAGAGTTATATTGATGATTTCAATGATTATAATTGTAGAATTACATACTTGCTACGGCCGCGAATCAAATTTTGACCAAGATACAACCTGATTACCTGACACTGACCTGCAAATTGCAAAAAACGTAAGAAAATTTGAATTTCGCGAGCTAGGGTGGTGAGGTTAAGCAGTGCTTGCCGAAGTCAGTCCGTGGATGGTTGACCATCTTAACATAGGTGCCATGAAAAGCAAGTTGGTCCCGGCTGCCATCTGTAGATCTTTGACAGTCGCAACAGATAGTCAGACGCTAGGAAATCTGGCACCAGTCATTCTGGCGTACCTATCGTGTTACCGAGTTACAGGGTTGTGGAGGTCAGATTGGCAGTCGCTCCATATAAAATCTGGTACTCAACTGCATCCGATTAGACTGGAAGCCGACCTCAAAAGTTGGGAAAAGGCAGGCAGATTGGCAATAAAAACGCTGCAACATTGGCTTGATTTCTATGTAAGTACCTATATAATAGCCTTCCACTCAGCGTACCCAGGATTGAATGGGATTAGGCGAACTCTCCTAGGCAATGCTCAGAACTAGGGAGACGTAACGATCCCAGTGAGATAAAGAAAAAGGCTGACACGTCATCTGAATTACGTAGATACTGTAAGTTGCAACACTGCTAACCAAAATGATGTGAGGATATAGAAAGAAAAGTGCTACATCTTCCATCATTTATTGAAACACAACACCTACTACAAAACACAGTACAACGTACTTCTACGTAAAAATCAGCAAATTAGCGGTAAATTCTATGTCTACTACACAAACCATGTAAGTCACGCGCGCAAACCAAAATATTGTTAGTAACAACAGGAGATTGCATCTGGTAAACACAGCGGGGTTTACAAACACGTGCGAACACATCCTGCAGCTCTCGGGGAAGGCAGCTCTCATTACCAAGTGCACGATGGATTTCGAACATTAGTGCTCATCATCTGCTGACTCTAAGTCGTACTGTGTGATAGTTTAACTGTAATAGAACTTAGAATTAGGAACACCATATTGTAACGGCTTGTCTTATCCGAGGATCTGCAAAAAGTAAGTGAAATTTTGTTTATTTCTTTCCAAGTCACCTATCGATTCGTTGATGCCTGAAAGGCCACCATGCGAAATGAAGGTTCAGGCATCCCTAGCGTAAATCACTTTCCAAAAAAAACCCTGTACCTACAGCAAAGCAGAAGCACTTAATTTATCAATATCTACAAACGTAAACAGTCAAAATTTTAATATTTTGTTGATTCTTACGCATGAACATAGGAACTCTAAGGACGTGCTACGGCTAAGTAACGCGATAAGTTGGAGCACGTAATAGTGGGAAAAGAGCCGATCCAAACACTAGCGACGCTAAATCACAGGCAAAATCGTCCCAGAGACTCCAGCCACAAACACCACCCTCGATGCTGAAATAATTTCCTTTTTTCCAGATCACAATCAAAGATGACGCGGTTATTTTTCAAGCTGCTCTTCTTTTACTTCATCCAGTCTCACGCGATGATGATCAGAAACGACGCACTCATCTCTAAGATGATGTCCGACTTCCAGAAAGATAACTCGATGGCTTCGCAAAAACAGCAGCAGCAGCAGCAACAGCAACAGATGCAGCCTCAGCTGCAGCCACAGCAACCACAGCAGGAGCTACAGCGCCAACCTACGAATGTTCTGGTACTAATGCAAAACGTACTGTGTAAGAACTTTCCCACCGTACCGTGTGCCATGATCATGCAAGACGAAACGCTCAAAAACCTCATACGGCGCTCCATACAGCAGCTGAAGTATAAGAAACTATCAATGGAGAAAACTACTCAAACACCACCTGGGTACCATTTAACATTATTTCCTTCATTCAACAGCGAGGACCTGTCAAATTTTCTTCAAGTCAGTGATTCAGGATATTACAAAAACAAAGCTAGTAAGAGAAATAAAAAGAGAACAGCTCCGACCAACGGAGAAGTGAAGGAAGAAAGGGAGCCGAAGAAACGGTCGAAAGTGAAGAAAGAAACACGAACGCTGTACAGCGGACGGAAGAAGATACGGAAGTTCTACCCTCACAAAATAAAGTACAAGGACAAGACAAAGGGAAGGCAAGACTTCGGAGACTATTCGGAAGAGAAGCTTTCCATGTCTGTGGAAGTTCCGGATATGAACATGGGGGGGACGCTGGAGATAAGCAGGAAAGGCGGTAGAATGAACTACAAAGCCGACGCAGACGCTGGGGAAGATCCCGTGTGGCGGATAGACTACCTGAAGCACGGGGAACCGGGCCTGAACGTGTTCGGCAGCGAACCGGACCGGCTGAAGGAGAAGCTGGTGAAGACCGGCCCCAACGTGCTCGTGTCGGAGAACATGCTGGAGCCAGCTGCGAGGAAGGATGTGCTACACCCAGATGTGTACATTAAGAAGAATTACATCAGGAAAAACGCTCTTCTCGAATTGAATTCCGGCGCTCTTGACTAGTATATAGATGTAGTGGTGATTTTAATTAGATTTTTTTTGAAAAAAGTTGTATTACCTATGCATTTATTTTGCAACCTTATACCTTTATGATAGGTAATAATTCCTCGATCTTATTTTTATGTCCTCCACAACAACACAACACATACGTGGCACATGGCCTCACAAACAGGTGACTGTCTGAACCTCTTTTTTTTTTGAGACTCGCTCTAGATTATGATTAGTTAACATAGTTTTAAGTAATACTAACTAACACATATGAAGGGTACAAGGGATAAAGGATCATTGTCAACTTTTCAGTAAAAAAGAACTAACATTGCCATCTAGTGCAAAATGCAGAAAGCTTCTTGTCTATATTTACGAAAAACGCTTAAAACGATCATAGTGCACAAGGGACTCAAAAAAAGATTGTATGGCTGCATCATAGAAAGATCAATTTTACCCTAGTTGCAGAAAGATCATTGTCTATCAATGGACGTTGATGTTTTTTTTTTCATTTTGACAGCCGGCTGCCTGTCAAATAATTGTTAAATAACTATATAATACCTATATAAACAACAACAATAACAATATATATAAAAACAATATATATATATATATTGTTGTTGGTATATTGTTATCTATTATATTAATAAATAATTAAGAATTCAAAACCAAATTATAAAATAAGCTATAAAAATAGTTTTAATTGCTACTATAATAAATGGTTTAATAAATAATGATACCAAAGTAAATAATGTTTTTTCCTTTTTAACCGACTTCAAAAAGTAGGAGGTTATCAATTCGGATGTTTGTATTTTTTTTATGTATGTTCGGGCATAACTCCGTCATTCATTGGCCGACCATTCCGAAATGGTCCCATTTAAATTTCATATAAGTAGATCTGATGATGAGTTTCGGAGACAGACACCGGAACTATTCAAAAATTGACAGTAAATCAACCGCGATTGCTGCGATCTAATGTCTATGTATTTTTAACACAATTTAATGGGGAACCACATCTAAAAAGTGAAAAATAAAAAACTTTTTTACAAAAAAATAGAACCGACTTCCAAAAAGAAAAATAGAACCGACCTCCAAAAAAAGTGCAAAATAACTTTAATTTCGGAAGTCGGTGTTTCTGGTGTTGTCTTCGTTTTTAACCGACTTCAAAAAGGAGGAGGTTATCAATTCGGATGTTTGTATTTTTTTTTATATACATATTTTCGGGCATAACTCCGTCATATATAGACGGATTTGCAAAATTCTTTTTTTGTTCGAAAGGGCTTTATTACGAAATGGTCCCAATTAAATTTCATATAGATCTGATAATGAGTTTCGGAGACAGACAACGGAACTCTTCAAAAATTAACAGCAAATCAACCGCGATTACTGCGATCTAATGTCTATGTATTGTCACAGATAATATAATACTAGCGTACAGATGCCTCATCCCATACAAAGAAACGGTACCGCCGTAACTACGGGTTTTTTTTTGACACAAGTAACTTTTGTTCTTCGGTCGGGCCCGTCCTCTACACCTCGCTACATGGTGTTAGCAGCGACGGCTTGCAAGCTGAATGAATTTACATAAAGTCTTACCAATATTTTCTCACACATTGAGGAATTATTTCATAGTATTTTTTATTTTGACTGGCCTGTTGGTCTAGTGGTTAGTGACCCTGACTGCTATGCCGGAGGTCGTGGGTTCGATTCCCACCCAGGACAAATGTTTGTGTAATGAGCACGATCATTTGTTCTGTGTCTGGGTGTAATTTATCTATAATATGTATGTATTTAGAAATATATAAGTATGTTTATCAGTTGTCTAGTACCCATAACACAAGCTCTGCTTAGCTTGGGACTAGATGGCGTTGTGTGATAGTTGTGGAATATTATTATTATTATATATTATTTTTGGCACTTTATAGCAGTTTTACTGTATCAAAATGTGTCACTATTAAAATTTTTAAGAGGTGAAAGGATAAACTCTAAAACTTCAAACAGCGCCATCTATTGGTACAATAAATATAGATGTCTAAGGATTCGTTACAATAATCGTCTAAATTTGAATTACAAGCGCATTATTCTACAATTTTATGCTTATGGCAGTTTATTAAATAAGAAAATACAGTTTTTACCATATTTATTTGTAAAATATTAATATTACTTAAACTTCAATAAGAAATCGATGCATATTACGCCATCTATTGAGATTTATTTGAACTAAATTTTCTTTGTTCGAGATGAGACCCCGTGGTATTGTTAACACAATTTAATGGGAAAACACACCTAAAAAGTGAAAAATAAAAAACTTTTACAAAAAAAAAACTTTTTAACAAAAAAATTAACCGACGAAAAAGAACTAAAAAGCAAAAAATAAATACACCTTTTAAGTCTTGAGTAATGAGCTTATTTACCTACATAAAATATCAAATTTTATATAAACTAATTTTGAGTCGGCGCCAAACAACAATCTGATTATTAAATATCTAAATTTTATAAGTACTTACAAATGAAGAGGGCTGTAAGTAGGTAATTAATCATTTTATTAATTGGCGCCGACTCAAAATTAGTTTATATAAAATTTGATATTTTATGTAGGTAAATAAGCTCATTACTCAAGACTTAAAAGGTGTATTTATTTTTTGCTTTTTAGTTCTTTTTCGTCGGTTAATTTTTTTGTTAAAAAGTTTTTTATTTCATGATTTTTTGTGGCTCGCATCATCTTTTAACACTCTGAGGCTAATTTCTAATTCTTCATCATTCCTCTTGCCACTGAGCTGATGATATAACAATCCTTCCATGAAGTTCCCAGGATATTGACCAGTTGAGGTTACCTCCAATATTGTAAAGACGTCTTTTCGTCAAAGCATATTAAGTGGTATTTGTCACTAGAACCAGTTTTTATATCTGACTTCTATTGTTTCGGAAAGGTATGGTTTCCATCATCAGCTCAGTTTCAAGATGTGATGGTTCCTAAATGCAAATACCTGATTCAGTTATGAAAAGTAAACAGAAACAATATTCGTGCCCAATTTTCAAGGTTCTCTCTCAATTTTTTCAGGATCCCGTGAGCAAATCCTGATATCCTAAACTGGGGACAATCCTTGAGGTATACCCTATCTAAGAAAAAAAGAATCATCAAAATCGGTTCATAAATAACGGAGTGAGAGCCGAATATACATACAGAAACGCTAAACGTGCCCACAATTTTCGAGGTTTTCTCTCAATTTTGTCAGGATTCCATTGTCAGATCCTGATTTCCTTGCCATGGGACCACCCTTGAGGTGTACCCTATCTAACAAAAAAAGAATAATCAAAATCGGTTCATAAATGACGGAGTGAGGGCTGAACATACACAAAAAAAAAAAAAAAAGAAAAGAACCGGCTTCCAAAAATAAAATTTCTTACAATGATTCACTTTTGACAATGATCCTTTTTAACCGACAAAAAAAAAAAAAAAAAAAGAAAAAAAAAAAAAAAAAAACATATACGGTCGAATTGAGAACCTCCTCCTTTTTTTTCGTCGGTTAAAAAAGGAGGAGTTTCTCAATTCGACCGTACACATCTGGTAATTAGTGACCGATACTTAAACACTACAATCACGTGTTCACTCATGATTATAAACAACTTTCCCAAAAAAACTATAAACAAGTATAAAAAAGTGAATATTTTTTTTATACTTATTCACTTTTGTCACAATAACAACAGTTTGAAATACGTGCGCGCGCGAGGGCAGTGTCCGCTGCAATCAGCTATTAGACGCGGTCTCGTATCGTACAGAGCACGGCTCGCAATCCCGCTTAGCTGGCCCTGGCCCTGCAGTCTCGACATTGATAGCGATCGCTAAGTCCTAAAGATCGGTAAATCGGTCGAAAAAATGATTGATTTTCTTGAAATATGTACGGAGACGGCGTAATATTTAACTTGCAAGCACTATTTTTCATGAAAACTGATCAACTGATCTGCTGGTCTCTGTACATATTTCAAGAAAATCAATTATTTTTCCGACCGATTTACCGATCGTTAGGACATAGCGATCGCTACGTCCTAACGATTGGTCGCTACGTCGGAAAAATAATTGATTTTCTTGAAATATGTACAGAGACCAGCAAATCAGTTGATCAGTTTTCATGAAAAATAGTGCTTGCAAGTTAAAAATTACACCGTCTCTGTACCTACATATTTCAAGAAAATCAATTATTTTTCCGACGTAGCGACCGATCGTTAGGACGTAGCGATCGCTATCAATGTTGAGACTGCAGGCCCTGGGCACTTTTAAAATAACATAACGCGTAGTTCCGGTAACGATATTGTTTTACCAATCCACCAAGATCATAACAAAATTAATACCTTTGGTGTGGCGAGTTGCCGCCACTCTGCAAGTTGGATGGGGGTGGTATCGTGACGTGTGTGCCTTGCTCTGACTTGCGAGTCGAGTGTGTGACCGGCTTTACGGGGCCATAGGCAATCTGAGAAAGCAGCAACCATAGACGTCAGTGTGTGTCTAACGACGCGAGGCACAGCGCGCATCTCACCGCAGACTAAATTAATGTCTTTACTTAAATTAATATCGTCCCCGCAAATACACTAAAATCCCGAGTAATATCCCGTAAACGTTGGGGATCCTCCGGGAATAATAAATAACCCATATTTACCGCGTCCGTTAACCAGTGAACAGCCAGGAGGGTTGGTGTGAAGAGAACGAGTGGCCACTCGTCGTCGTCAAGTCGACGTGCAACCATCGAGAACAGCCCGGAAAGTCAGGTACCACTTGTTTTTGCAAATTGTGAGTAGGGCCACATGCGCCGTCTACTGCCAACCACTCCTAACTTGAAGTTATACAGACAAATATAGGCAATTTTGGGCCAGCATTAAATCCAAGTGTCTGGCAGTAACACTGTCCTGCATCCTGCAGAGAACCACGGCTATTTACACGCCTGGGCAACTCCATTAGATGGTCCTTTCGAGCCTGGATAGGCATCAGTAAAATTCAGTACAAATTAAGTACAAGTCATTACAGTAGGTAGGCACATAACTTTATTAGTGCCCCAAAATGGCGTCCCGCAAGCAAGAAGCTAAATTGGCTCAGCTTACCGCTAAAAAACAAATGATTTTCGAGCGAGTTAATCGCATATATAATGATTCCAGAAACATCTCGAACTATGATTCACGTTCAAATGAGACATTCTTAGCGCAGTCAGAAACAATTACTGAGCAATATAACAAATTTGAGGAAATAGTAGAACAAATGAATGAATTGCAATTCGAGATTGACCAAACCGCACCAGACTATTCGAGTCTATATTCTATTGAAGACTTATATTCTAATATTAAATATAAACGTAATCTCATACTTTCGAAAAACGAAACATCGGAACACAAAGTGGGTACTCGGATAAAATTACCGCCCATAGATTTGCCATCGTTTGATGGTAAAGCGGAAAACTGGCCCATCTTTTATGAAATGTTTCGAAGCAATGTTCATTTAAATACCGATCTGGTTGACTCGCAGCGTGTCCAGTACTTGATCAGTAAATTGACTCATGATGCCTTGAAGCTGACCGCGGGCATTGTTCTTACAGGTGATACATACAACGTTATGTGGAACAGTCTCGTAAAAAGGTATCAAGATAAGCGTAGTTTAGGGATTCATTATCTCAATAATATACTGGACATTAAACAATGCGCCGGAAATGCCGCGAGCCTCAATACTTTTGTGGAACGATATTCAGCGTCCGTCGCAGCCTTGAAGCAGTTAGACATTCCAGACTTACTGGATTTTGTTTTATTACACTGTGGTTTAAGAAAGGTTGACGCGCAAACTGTCTTACAGTTTGAATCACGTGTGAGTGAAAAAGAATTACCTTCCTATGCGGAGTTTATAACATTCATGCAAGGATATGTTAAAGTACTACAACGCTCATACGGTAATAATTCACAGACGGAACCGCGCGCAAAGTCAAGTTCAGCGAATCATCAAACAAAAAATAACACCGCTAAGTCATTCGTATCGCGTAATGAACCGGTTTCGAATGGCAAATGTACGCTTTGCGATAAGGATGACGTACAACATCAGCTGTTCGATTGCCCGCAGTTTAAAAATATTAGTACACCGCTTGCACGTTTTGAATTTATTAAAGCTAAACGTGGCTGTATAAACTGTTTAAGTCTATCCCATTCTTTGGTTAAATGTAAGTCACGTAACGTTTGTAAAATTTGTAAGAAGAACCACCATTCTCTCTTACATTTCCGAGAAAAACATGAGTCATTATCGCCCGAGCCGCAAGCGCCTACTAAGGATACATCTGTTTCGCTCACTACAGCTGTTAAAACTGGGTCAACCATTTTTTAGCGACCGCGCAGTTATATGCATACTATAGCGACATCAGAGATAAGGAGGTCGTTCGGTGCCTACTAGATAACGGATCGCAAAATAATTTAATTACTGTGGACTGTTGTAAACGTTTGAACTTACCCATAATTAAATTACGCAATTCATTTTTACAAGGTGTTGGAATGTCATCGAAACCAATATACGGTTTTATTCATCTAAACATAGAATCTCGGTTTGATCCTCATACGAAGTTTTCGATACAAGCGTTAGTTGTTGATTGTATTACAGATAGACTTCCCGCGAAATTAATTAGATTACATAACAATGATAACATGTCATACTTAAATAGCTTACCGCTCGCCGACTCGCTCTGGAATGTTCCGAGCGGAGTAGATCTTGTGCTTGGAGCACAATTGTTCCCCTTTATTTACCTGGGAGACAGGGTCGATTCAGGTACCCGCGCGCCCCCTGCTGTACTGACTAGCTTCGGTTATGTGCTTATGGGTGATATTGATTGTTGTAGTAGTGATGTGACACACATTGCATCTTCGTTTACCGCGCAGGCCGACATTGAAGTCGAGTCAAATTTACATAAGTTTTTTGAGCTAGAGGAAATTCTATCTCAACGTTTTATTAGTCCGGACGAATTAGAGTGTGAAAATAATTTTAATTCTTCAGTCTTATTTGAAGACGGCAGATATTTTGTCGATCTACCTTTTGCGCGCTCACCCAGCGAGCTAGGTAGCTCGCGCGGTTACGCCCATCGGCGCTTACTTGCGCTCGAGCGTAAGTTCACGTTAATGCCGACCCTATGCGAGAATTATAATAAAACTATCGCGGATTATATAACTCAGGGGTATTTAGCGGAAGTGCCCGACTCTGAATTGACAGAGGAGGGTTATTATATACCGCATCATGCCGTCATTAGACCGGACAAGGACAGCATTCGAGTGGTTTTGGACGCTAGCGCCAAAACTCACTCAGGGTTGTCGCTCAATGACATTTTGCATGTCGGACCTAATTTGCAAGCAGACTTGTTTTTGTTATTGCTTGATTTTCGTACATTCCCTGTCGCGATGACAGCGGATATAAAACAAATGTTCTTACGTATCGGTGTAAGAGAGCACCACCGCAAATATTTACGAATCTTGTATCGTTTTAGCAAAGGTGAGCCTATTCGCACCTTTCATTTTAACCGCGTTCCCTTCGGACTAAAACCTAGTCCTTATTTAGCGATGCGCACGCTGCGTAACTTGGCGTGTGAGCAAAGCGACCGCTTTCCTGAGGCTTCTAAATTGGTAGAAACTCAGTTTTACATGGACGACTACGTCTACTCTGTTTCGGACGAACAGACAGCTATGCGTCTATCCCGCGATTTAATTGATTTAATGAAGGTAGGTTCCTTTGACTTAGTCAAATGGGCTACCAATTCACCCGCTTTATTAGAGATTCTCCCAGAGTCTCACCGCTTACCAGTTAATTTTTCTGGCATGGATAATGATGTCCATAATTTCAAAATCCTTGGATTAACCTGGGAACCCGCTGATGATTATTTTTCTTTGACAACAATCGCCGTGGATGATAAATGCACGAAGCGCGCGATTCTATCGCTAGTTGCCCGCTTGTTCGACGTACTGGGCCTTGTAGGACCCGTTGTGCTGTACGCGAAGGTATTAATCAAGGAACTTTGGTTAGCTAAAGTAGGATGGGATGAGGTTCCACCGGAATCTATCACAAATCGGTTTGCCGCTTTTACGCGCGATTTTCCTTCACTCTCTTCTCTAAAGGTTCCTCGCCACATTGGCGTCTTTAGAGAAGCTGTAGTGAACATCGTAGCCTTTTGCGACGCCAGCTTTACTGGTTATGGCTGTTGTATTTATTTACACATTACCAACCCTACTGGTGATATCACTGTCCGACTCTTATGTGCAAAGTCCAAAGTCCTCCCGCAAAAATAACAACGCTAGCTCGATTAGAACTTGTCGCCGCTTTACTTCTGTCTAAACTTGTTCGCGTAGTCAAGGAAAAACTTTCCGCTCGTGTACCTATTGCAGGTGTCCACGCTTTCTCGGACTCCACCATAGCTCTCTCGTGGATCCACTCATCTCCCCATAGATGGTCTATTTTTGTCAGCAACCGCATTGCTCAAATACAGGAAAACTTACCTGCCGCTTGTTTCCGTCACGTGTCCGGGAAAGAGAATCCTAGCGATTGTCTGTCTCGCGGCATGCTGCCGTCGGATTTAATAAGACACTCGTTGTGGTGGAACGGCCCCACATGGCTCCATCAGCCCATGAGCGAGTGGCCTTTAAAGTTCTCTCCTGCCCAATGTGAAACATTGCCGGAGTTTAAATCAAAGGTTTTTCTTGTAGAAACTTCGAATACTGAACCGCGTATTTTAGATACTATAGCTGACCGTGTTTGCTCATGGAATAAATTGTTACGTGTATTTATGTACATTCTTAAATTTACAAACAGACTACATAGTCATAGTTCTGTTGAAAACATTCAAACCGCCGAAAATTTCATTGTTCGAATAGTTCAAAGTTTACATTTTGCGAGCGATTTAAATTTAATTAAAGCAGGTGAACTTCCAGCTAAGAAGTTGCGCTGTTTATCTGTCTTCATTGATAGCTTCGGAATCTTACGTATTGGGGGCAGATTGTCTAAATCTGACTTGCCGTATGAAGCCAAGCATCCCGCGCTTTTACCTAAACGCGACCGCGTAGTCGATCTAATTATCGATCACTATCACAATACGTACTGCCATACGGGCCCAGGGTTATTGATGTCCATTATAAGGCAGCGGTTTTGGATATTGGATGGCCGAACGGTTATACGTTCTCGTTGTCGGAAATGTAATACTTGTTTCCGTCTAAATCCTAAGCATCCAGTACCCAAAATGGCTGAACTTCCTGAATACCGCGTCCGTGATGCTAAAGCCTTTGTACACACCGGTGTAGATTTCGCCGGGCCGCTTGCTTACATACCTATTCGACGTAGAGGTCAACGTTCGCAGAAACTTTACTTATGTTTGTTCGTATGCATGGTGACTAAAGCCATACATATCGAGCTTGTTTCGGATCTCACATCTGAGGCTTTCCTATCCGCATTTAAGAGATTCATTTCTCGCCGCGGTCTAGTGTCTGTTATGTACTCAGACAATGGTACCAATTTTGTTGGCGCTAAGGCGCAATTGGATGATATTTATTCTTTTTTATTAAATTCAACTGTTCAAACGGATATTAAAAATGAGCTTCTTAAATCACGCATCGAGTGGACAAGAATACCGCCGCGAGCTCCACACTTCGGAGGTATTTGGGAGTCGAATATTAAGAGTGTTAAAACTCACTTGTTTAGAGTCGTAGGTAAACAACTTCTCACTTACGAGGAACTCTCGACCGTATTGGTGCAAATTGAGTGCCTTTTGAACTCTCGACCACTTAGTGTCATTTCGTCAGACCCACATCCGGAGGTACTCACGCCCGCGCATTTTTTAATGTCCAGTCCACTCACGTATTTGCCTTCTTCTGAATTGACAGAAGAAAACATAAACCTAAACAACCGCAAAAGGCTCTTGGATCAACTTGTGTTATCCTACTGGAATAAATGGCGAATTGAGTACTTGCACACGCTGCAAGTTCGCCAGAAGTGGTGCACTCCCGATCGCCCTATAGAGATAGGTACTGTCGTTCTCTTGGGTCAAGATAACGTACCTCCATTGACTTGGCCATTGGGTATCATAGAGGGGGTTTTTCCGGGATCGGATGGTGTAATTCGAGTCGCTTCAATAAAAACCGCGTCAGGCACGTATAAGCGTCCTGTCACTAAGTTGTATCCTTTGCCAACTCAATAGATTATTATTACTACGTAATTTAGTTTAATTTAGTTTAGGGTTCATATTATACGTTCCAATGGTACGCCATTGCATAGTTGTAATTTAGTTTATTCGACTTACCATAGTCAAGTCGAACCGCAATTCATTCTTAGGACACTGATAATTATTTTTCCCGAGCATTATATCAATGCGATGGTGTTTCGGACTGCTGCTTGGATTTCCCTCAAAGCTCTTCAACAAGTTAATGCTTACATATCATCACCGCTTCTTGAACCTCACTCGCTCCGCATAGATTGGCAGCTTTTGAAAGCTCCTGGACCTTTCAAGGCGGGGAGCATGGTGTGGCGAGTTGCCGCCACTCTGCAAGTTGGATGGGGGTGGTATCGCGACGTGTGTGCCTTGCTCTGACTTGCGAGTCGAGTGTGTGACCGGCTTTACGGGGCCATAGGCAATCTGAGAAAGCAGCAACCATAGACGTCAGTGTGTGTCTAACGCCGCGAGGCACAGCGCGCATCTCACCGCAGACTAAATTAATGTCTTTACTTAAATTAATATCGTCCCCGCAAATACACTAAAATCCCGAGTAATATCCCGTAAACGTTGGGGATCCTCCGGGAATAATAAATAACCCATATTTACCGCGTCCGTTAACCAGTGAACAGCCAGGAGGGTTGGTGTGAAGAGAACGAGTGGCCACTCGTCGTCGTCAAGTCGACGTGCAACCATCGAGAACAGCCCGGAAAGTCAGGTACCACTTGTTTTTGCAAATTGTGAGTGGGGCCACATGCGCCGTCTACTGCCAACCACTCCTAACTTGAAGTTATACAGACAAATATAGGCAATTTTGGGCCAGCATTAAATCCAAGTGTCTGGCAGTAACACTGTCCTGCATCCTGCAGAGAACCACGGCTATTTACACGCCTGGGCAACTCCAACCTTAGCTATAGCAATATTATCAAACAGAACGAAATCTAAAATGATTTAATAACGATATTATTAATAACGTTATAGCGATATTTATCGTTAGTAGTATAACGAAATAATAACGTTATTCATTTCGATACGCACCGTTGCCAGCTTCATGACCTTGCAGGCTACAGCTACGGCCACACACGCACGCAGCCGACGCTTCAAGTTGCGGTGCGGCGGCAATTGCAAAAGAGATCGCACTCTCTCTCTTGCAAACATAAAGCTTGAACTTGAATTGAAGTTGAAATACGGCGGTAGCTGGTCTGTCGTCGCCCGCCCCTCGTACAATACGGGGTGCGGGCGACGACAGACCAGTCAGCGGGAACAGTTCTTAAGAATAACGTTAGAAATTAATATGTACCGTTTTACCTGTTACGGTATTATAAGCCGATATAAGCATAACGTTACTGATGTATAACGTAACTTAAAATATTGTTTCCTACAACTGTTTTTTTTAAGTTTTTGATATTTTTAGGTTCTAATATCGTTACAAACTTTGGAACGTTATATGATCATATTTAGTTTAACGGACCGAAATTCATTTTGTTTCCAAGTCCCTGGATGTTCAACCCTCACTTCGTCATTTATGAACCGATCTTGATGATTATTTTTTTGTTAGATAGGATATACCTCAAGAGTGGTCCCATGTCAAGGAATTCAGGATCTGATAATGGAATCCTGACAAAATTGAGAGAAAACCTCGAAAATTGTGGGCACGTTTTGCGTTTCTGTACGTATGTGCCGAACATACCTTTGCGTACAAAAACAACGGAGTTGTATATGTACCGATTTTGATGATTCTTTTTTTCTTAGATAGGGTAGGTATACCTCAAGGGTGGTCCCATGTCAAGGACATCAGGATTTGACTATGGAATCCTGATAAAATTTAGAGAAAACCTCGAAAATTGGGCACAAATATTGTTTCTGTTTACTTTTCATAACTTAATCAGGTATTTGCATTTGATAATCATCACATCATGAAACTGAGCTCTTGATGGAAACCATACCATTCCTAAACAATAGAAGTTAGATATAAAAAACTGGTTTGACTTAATATGCTTTGAAGAAAAGACGTCTTTAGAAAATTGGAAATAACCTCAACTGGTCAATATCCTGGGAACCTCATGGAGCTGGGAACTCTCACAGTCGGCGCCAAATAATAAAATGATTAAATACCTTCATATAACCTTCTTCATTTCTACGTACATATAAAATTTAGATATTTAATAATCAGATTGTTGTTTGGCGCCGACTCAAAATTAGTTCACATAAAATTTGATATTTTATGTAGGTAAATAAGCTCAATACTCAAGACTTAAAAGGTTTATTAATTTTTTGCTTTTTAGTTCTTTTTCGTCGGTTGAATTTTTTGTTAAAAAGTTTGTTTTTCCCTGTACTCTCCGTAAGGGTATGTACCTGAATTAAATATGAATAAATAAATAAATTATGTCGCGTTGTTATTTAGATGTCAAGAAAGTATTTTTATTTTTTTTCATAGTGAAATCGTAAATCACGGACCCCAAAATTAAATTATTTTCCAAAATTTCTGATTTCCTCATTGATTCGCTACAATTTACTAGATAAATGTATTAATTAACATAAGTATAAGATTGAAGTTGCAGATGACGTCTCATTTTTAATAATTTGTTGCAATACACTACACATTGACATAGATAATAAATTAAGATACCAATATCAAGGGCCTATGGTAGATACAATAATCTGATGTAATAAATTATTACTACATATTATAGATAATGCCACCTGTAGACTGTCTAGTATCTTGGAGATACTTACTATGTAGTAATATTATTATAATATTGTGTAACGGCACTGCGATAACAATGGATACGTTATGTAGTTAATATGTAGCTTGTATGTATAATAGTCAACTATTACATTGAAAATTAGCATTTTGTTAATATTAAATAGCATAAAATTAGCTCCAAGCGAGCAAAATGTAAGAGCGCCTGCCAATTTAATTTAGCACCCAATTTTTTGTGTTGAGTTGCACTATATTTAATAGTAGGAGACGAAAGTATATTTTTGTTTTTGAATGATGATTACAATAAAACAGACCGACTATTTGCGATAGTTTACTACCGGGAGAAGAGATACAACATAAAATAATCTGCTAAAAATAACCAACAAACGATCCCCTACTATCTTTTTAATACATAGGTACCCAAGTTGTAATCTAAAACAATGCTTATCTCCAGTGATTAGAGTCCAACGGTCCTGTTATGAATTAATAAAGCATTCGTCGAGCTCGAGAGACAACATCTTTATCGTGTAGCGTGCCCATAATTAAATTACGCAATTCATTTTTACAAGGTGTTGGAATGTCATCGAAACCAATATACGGTTTTATTCATCTAAACATAGAATCTCGGTTTGATCCTCATACGAAGTTTTCGATACAAGCGTTAGTTGTTGATTGTATTACAGATAGACTTCCCGCGAAATTAATTAGATTACATAACAATGATAACATGTCATACTTAAATAGCTTACCGCTCGCCGACTCGCTCTGGAATGTTCCGAGCGGAGTAGATCTTGTGCTTGGAGCACAATTGTTCCCCTTTATTTACCTGGGAGACAGGGTCGATTCAGGTACCCGCGCGCCCCCTGCTGTACTGACTAGCTTCGGTTATGTACTTATGGGTGATATTGATTGTTGTAGTAGTGATGTGACACACATTGCATCTTCGTTTACCGCGCAGGCCGACATTGAAGTCGAGTCAAATTTACATAAGTTTTTTGAGCTAGAGGAAATTCTATCTCAACGTTTTATTAGTCCGGACGAATTAGAGTGTGAAAATAATTTTAATTCTTCAGTCTTATTTGAAGACGGCAGATATTTTGTCGATCTACCTTTTGCGCGCTCACCCAGCGAGCTAGGTAGCTCGCGCGGTTACGCCCATCGGCGCTTACTTGCGCTCGAGCGTAAGTTCACGTTAATGCCGACCCTATGCGAGAATTATAATAAAACTATCGCGGATTATATAACTCAGGGGTATTTAGCGGAAGTGCCCGACTCTGAATTGACAGAGGAGGGTTATTATATACCGCATCATGCCGTCATTAGACCGGACAAGGACAGCATTCGAGTGGTTTTGGACGCTAGCGCCAAAACTCACTCAGGGTTGTCGCTCAATGACATTTTGCATGTCGGACCTAATTTGCAAGCAGACTTGTTTTTGTTATTGCTTGATTTTCGTACATTCCCTGTCGCGATGACAGCGGATATAAAACAAATGTTCTTACGTATCGGTGTAAGAGAGCACCACCGCAAATATTTACGAATCTTGTATCGTTTTAGCAAAGGTGAGCCTATTCGCACCTTTCATTTTAACCGCGTTCCCTTCGGACTAAAACCTAGTCCTTATTTAGCGATGCGCACGCTGCGTAACTTGGCGTGTGAGCAAAGCGACCGCTTTCCTGAGGCTTCTAAATTGGTAGAAACTCAGTTTTACATGGACGACTACGTCTACTCTGTTTCGGACGAACAGACAGCTATGCGTCTATCCCGCGATTTAATTGATTTAATGAAGGTAGGTTCCTTTGACTTAGTCAAATGGGCTACCAATTCACCCGCTTTATTAGAGATTCTCCCAGAGTCTCACCGCTTACCAGTTAATTTTTCTGGCATGGATAATGATGTCCATAATTTCAAAATCCTTGGATTAACCTGGGAACCCGCTGATGATTATTTTTCTTTGACAACAATCGCCGTGGATGATAAATGCACGAAGCGCGCGATTCTATCGCTAGTTGCCCGCTTGTTCGACGTACTGGGCCTTGTAGGACCCGTTGTGCTGTACGCGAAGGTATTAATCAAGGAACTTTGGTTAGCTAAAGTAGGATGGGATGAGGTTCCACCGGAATCTATCACAAATCGGTTTGCCGCTTTTACGCGCGATTTTCCTTCACTCTCTTCTCTAAAGGTTCCTCGCCACATTGGCGTCTTTAGAGAAGCTGTAGTGAACATCGTAGCCTTTTGCGACGCCAGCTTTACTGGTTATGGCTGTTGTATTTATTTACACATTACCAACCCTACTGGTGATATCACTGTCCGACTCTTATGTGCAAAGTCCAAAGTCCTCCCGCAAAAATAACAACGCTAGCTCGATTAGAACTTGTCGCCGCTTTACTTCTGTCTAAACTTGTTCGCGTAGTCAAGGAAAAACTTTCCGCTCGTGTACCTATTGCAGGTGTCCACGCTTTCTCGGACTCCACCATAGCTCTCTCGTGGATCCACTCATCTCCCCATAGATGGTCTATTTTTGTCAGCAACCGCATTGCTCAAATACAGGAAAACTTACCTGCCGCTTGTTTCCGTCACGTGTCCGGGAAAGAGAATCCTAGCGATTGTCTGTCTCGCGGCATGCTGCCGTCGGATTTAATAAGACACTCGTTGTGGTGGAACGGCCCCACATGGCTCCATCAGCCCATGAGCGAGTGGCCTTTAAAGTTCTCTCCTGCCCAATGTGAAACATTGCCGGAGTTTAAATCAAAGGTTTTTCTTGTAGAAACTTCGAATACTGAACCGCGTATTTTAGATACTATAGCTGACCGTGTTTGCTCATGGAATAAATTGTTACGTGTATTTATGTACATTCTTAAATTTACAAACAGACTACATAGTCATAGTTCTGTTGAAAACATTCAAACCGCCGAAAATTTCATTGTTCGAATAGTTCAAAGTTTACATTTTGCGAGCGATTTAAATTTAATTAAAGCAGGTGAACTTCCAGCTAAGAAGTTGCGCTGTTTATCTGTCTTCATTGATAGCTTCGGAATCTTACGTATTGGGGGCAGATTGTCTAAATCTGACTTGCCGTATGAAGCCAAGCATCCCGCGCTTTTACCTAAACGCGACCGCGTAGTCGATCTAATTATCGATCACTATCACAATACGTACTGCCATACGGGCCCAGGGTTATTGATGTCCATTATAAGGCAGCGGTTTTGGATATTGGATGGCCGAACGGTTATACGTTCTCGTTGTCGGAAATGTAATACTTGTTTCCGTCTAAATCCTAAGCATCCAGTACCCAAAATGGCTGAACTTCCTGAATACCGCGTCCGTGATGCTAAAGCCTTTGTACACACCGGTGTAGATTTCGCCGGGCCGCTTGCTTACATACCTATTCGACGTAGAGGTCAACGTTCGCAGAAACTTTACTTATGTTTGTTCGTATGCATGGTGACTAAAGCCATACATATCGAGCTTGTTTCGGATCTCACATCTGAGGCTTTCCTATCCGCATTTAAGAGATTCATTTCTCGCCGCGGTCCAGTGTCTGTTATGTACTCAGACAATGGTACCAATTTTGTTGGCGCTAAGGCGCAATTGGATGATATTTATTCTTTTTTATTAAATTCAACTGTTCAAACGGATATTAAAAATGAGCTTCTTAAATCACGCATCGAGTGGACAAGAATACCGCCGCGAGCTCCACACTTCGGAGGTATTTGGGAGTCGAATATTAAGAGTGTTAAAACTCCCTTGTTTAGAGTCGTAGGTAAACAACTTCTCACTTACGAGGAACTCTCGACCGTATTGGTGCAAATTGAGTGCCTTTTGAACTCTCGACCACTTAGTGTCATTTCGTCAGACCCACATCCGGAGGTACTCACGCCCGCGCATTTTTTAATGTCCAGTCCACTCACGTATTTGCCTTCTTCTGAATTGACAGAAGAAAACATAAACCTAAACAACCGCAAAAGGCTCTTGGATCAACTTGTGTTATCCTACTGGAATAAATGGCGAATTGAGTACTTGCACACGCTGCAAGTTCGCCAGAAGTGGTGCACTCCCGATCGCCCTATAGAGATAGGTACTGTCGTTCTCTTGGGTCAAGATAACGTACCTCCATTGACTTGGCCATTGGGTATCATAGAGGGGGTTTTTCCGGGATCGGATGGTGTAATTCGAGTCGCTTCAATAAAAACCGCGTCAGGCACGTATAAGCGTCCTGTCACTAAGTTGTATCCTTTGCCAACTCAATAGATTATTATTACTACGTAATTTAGTTTAATTTAGTTTAGGGTTCATATTATACGTTCCAATGGTACGCCATTGCATAGTTGTAATTTAGTTTATTCGACTTACCATAGTCAAGTCGAACCGCAATTCATTCTTAGGACACTGATAATTATTTTTCCCGAGCATTATATCAATGCGATGGTGTTTCGGACTGCTGCTTGGATTTCCCTCAAAGCTCTTCAACAAGTTAATGCTTACATATCATCACCGCTTCTTGAACCTCACTCGCTCCGCATAGATTGGCAGCTTTTGAAAGCTCCTGGACCTTTCAAGGCGGGGAGCATGGTGTGGCGAGTTGCCGCCACTCTGCAAGTTGGATGGGGGTGGTATCGCGACGTGTGTGCCTTGCTCTGACTTGCGAGTCGAGTGTGTGACCGGCTTTACGGGGCCATAGGCAATCTGAGAAAGCAGCAACCATAGACGTCAGTGTGTGTCTAACGCCGCGAGGCACAGCGCGCATCTCACCGCAGACTAAATTAATGTCTTTACTTAAATTAATATCGTCCCCGCAAATACACTAAAATCCCGAGTAATATCCCGTAAACGTTGGGGATCCTCCGGGAATAATAAATAACCCATATTTACCGCGTCCGTTAACCAGTGAACAGCCAGGAGGGTTGGTGTGAAGAGAACGAGTGGCCACTCGTCGTCGTCAAGTCGACGTGCAACCATCGAGAACAGCCCGGAAAGTCAGGTACCACTTGTTTTTGCAAATTGTGAGTGGGGCCACATGCGCCGTCTACTGCCAACCACTCCTAACTTGAAGTTATACAGACAAATATAGGCAATTTTGGGCCAGCATTAAATCCAAGTGTCTGGCAGTAACACTGTCCTGCATCCTGCAGAGAACCACGGCTATTTACACGCCTGGGCAACTCCAACCTTAGCTATAGCAATATTATCAAACAGAACGAAATCTAAAATGATTTAATAACGATATTATTAATAACGTTATAGCGATATTTATCGTTAGTAGTATAACGAAATAATAACGTTATTCATTTCGATACGCACCGTTGCCAGCTTCATGACCTTGCAGGCTACAGCTACGGCCACACACGCACGCAGCCGACGCTTCAAGTTGCGGTGCGGCGGCAATTGCAAAAGAGATCGCACTCTCTCTCTTGCAAACATAAAGCTTGAACTTGAATTGAAGTTGAAATACGGCGGTAGCTGGTCTGTCGTCGCCCGCCCCTCGTACAATACGGGGTGCGGGCGACGACAGACCAGTCAGCGGGAACAGTTCTTAAGAATAACGTTAGAAATTAATATGTACCGTTTTACCTGTTACGGTATTATAAGCCGATATAAGCATAACGTTACTGATGTATAACGTAACTTAAAATATTGTTTCCTACAACTGTTTTTTTTAAGTTTTTGATATTTTTAGGTTCTAATATCGTTACAAACTTTGGAACGTTATATGATCATATTTAGTTTAACGGACCGAAATTCATTTTGTTTCCAAGTCCCTGGATGTTCAACCCTCACTTCGTCATTTATGAACCGATCTTGATGATTATTTTTTTGTTAGATAGGATATACCTCAAGAGTGGTCCCATGTCAAGGAATTCAGGATCTGATAATGGAATCCTGACAAAATTGAGAGAAAACCTCGAAAATTGTGGGCACGTTTTGCGTTTCTGTACGTATGTGCCGAACATACCTTTGCGTACAAAAACAACGGAGTTGTATATGTACCGATTTTGATGATTCTTTTTTTCTTAGATAGGGTAGGTATACCTCAAGGGTGGTCCCATGTCAAGGACATCAGGATTTGACTATGGAATCCTGATAAAATTTAGAGAAAACCTCGAAAATTGGGCACAAATATTGTTTCTGTTTACTTTTCATAACTTAATCAGGTATTTGCATTTGATAATCATCACATCATGAAACTGAGCTCTTGATGGAAACCATACCATTCCTAAACAATAGAAGTTAGATATAAAAAACTGGTTTGACTTAATATGCTTTGAAGAAAAGACGTCTTTAGAAAATTGGAAATAACCTCAACTGGTCAATATCCTGGGAACCTCATGGAGCTGGGAACTCTCACAGTCGGCGCCAAATAATAAAATGATTAAATACCTTCATATAACCTTCTTCATTTCTACGTACATATAAAATTTAGATATTTAATAATCAGATTGTTGTTTGGCGCCGACTCAAAATTAGTTCACATAAAATTTGATATTTTATGTAGGTAAATAAGCTCAATACTCAAGACTTAAAAGGTTTATTAATTTTTTGCTTTTTAGTTCTTTTTCGTCGGTTGAATTTTTTGTTAAAAAGTTTGTTTTTCCCTGTACTCTCCGTAAGGGTATGTACCTGAATTAAATATGAATAAATAAATAAATTATGTCGCGTTGTTATTTAGATGTCAAGAAAGTATTTTTATTTTTTTTCATAGTGAAATCGTAAATCACGGACCCCAAAATTAAATTATTTTCCAAAATTTCTGATTTCCTCATTGATTCGCTACAATTTACTAGATAAATGTATTAATTAACATAAGTATAAGATTGAAGTTGCAGATGACGTCTCATTTTTAATAATTTGTTGCAATACACTACACATTGACATAGATAATAAATTAAGATACCAATATCAAGGGCCTATGGTAGATACAATAATCTGATGTAATAAATTATTACTACATATTATAGATAATGCCACCTGTAGACTGTCTAGTATCTTGGAGATACTTACTATGTAGTAATATTATTATAATATTGTGTAACGGCACTGCGATAACAATGGATACGTTATGTAGTTAATATGTAGCTTGTATGTATAATAGTCAACTATTACATTGAAAATTAGCATTTTGTTAATATTAAATAGCATAAAATTAGCTCCAAGCGAGCAAAATGTAAGAGCGCCTGCCAATTTAATTTAGCACCCAATTTTTTGTGTTGAGTTGCACTATATTTAATAGTAGGAGACGAAAGTATATTTTTGTTTTTGAATGATGATTACAATAAAACAGACCGACTATTTGCGATAGTTTACTACCGGGAGAAGAGATACAACATAAAATAATCTGCTAAAAATAACCAACAAACGATCCCCTACTATCTTTTTAATACATAGGTACCCAAGTTGTAATCTAAAACAATGCTTATCTCCAGTGATTAGAGTCCAACGGTCCTGTTATGAATTAATAAAGCATTCGTCGAGCTCGAGAGACAACATCTTTATCGTGTAGCGTGCGTGTAGTTTGTTACTCAACAGCCGCGGAGAGCAGACGCGAACGATGTCACGACCCGTTTTATCGACTCATGTATTGGACACATCTACTGGAACGCCTGCAGCGGGGATATTTGTTGAATTACACAAGAAAAAGGACGACACCTGGACCCTATGGCACAGCACTATGACCACCAATGATGGAAGGATTCAGTTTCCATTCTCAAATGACTCGATGGCGGGGGGGACTTACAAGTTGTTGTTCAAAGTTGGTGATTACTATAAAATGGTTGATAAGGAAACTATTTATCCGATTGTCGAGGTATGTACTGTTTTCTTTACATAATTATATTGAAACTTTATATTTGTGCCGAACGAATTACCTATCTAACTAGGTAATCGTTAAGCAAATGGGAAGGAAGAGGGACAAAGTTTTTAAAATTACCGCCATATAGTGATAAATCTCCGTAGTGCTGAAAGTATACGACCATACCGCAAGCAAGACCACAATTCATTAAAGTGATGATTGTGTTATATTTTTAGCCTCACCTACCATGATAACACCTTAGATTGACTATTTAGGCTTAGGAAACTATTTTGTATTTATTTATTTAATAATTTATGTACACACACAGACACAGTAACAATAAACATAATTATAAATACAGTACAAAGGAACTGCTTATTTCTTAAGAAATTTCTACCAGCAGACCTGCGATAGGAGAAGTGAGAAAGAAATGTAGACAAAAGTGTGTAAGAAACAGAAAAAAAGAGAAT
Source organism: Polia nebulosa (assembly GCA_951329385.1). Lineage (NCBI taxonomy): Eukaryota > Metazoa > Arthropoda > Insecta > Lepidoptera > Noctuidae > Polia > Polia nebulosa. Next base: position 764,965 of record OX589611.1, on the reverse strand, counting down.
ACGAGATGTCCTATACTAAGGTATCAAATAAACCTACACATATATTGTAAATATATATAAATATATTTACATAAATATATACTTACCTAAACCTACCCTTTTGTTTAAGAATCATTATTTTTTAGAAGAGTTTGCTGTTTTGTTCACAGCTAACCTTCAAATAATACCTACCTAGTTGCCCTAAGCCTATAGAAACACGATAAGGCTATCTTATCTGCGAATTAAAAATGAATTCGCGTTTTATTTACATAACTAGTGCTAGTGTTTCCCGATACCGAGGTCCCCGGGTCATAGTTCATTGACCTAACCTATATTCGCGATAGCGTTGTATATGTTTTCGTGATAATGGTCATTAAAATCTAGTTGTAATTAAATAATTTTGAACAAATTGAAATAAAGCAGGTTTCAGTATTTCCTCAACAATAATAATAGTTACAATTAACTTATAATAGCGCCATCTATCGCATTACGCACCAACCTTAGTTTGGCAATTAGATAATAGATGGCGCTGGTAGTTCCCACCTGTAAGCCACTAATTTTATTGTTTTATTTCATTTTCTAGATAACTTTCAAAACCAAAGACGGTGAGCACTACCACATACCCTTGCTGCTTAGTCCCTACGGATACTCCACCTACAGAGGAAGTTAATCTTCAATCAAAAATAGTTCATAATAAATATAAGTTCTCATTTTTCGCCTTGCCTTTTTATTTCCGGTGAAAGCTCCAGGGTAGCCCGCGAAATTCAAAATTTCTTACGTTTTTTGCAATTTACAGGTCAGTGTCAGGTGGTATCTTGGTCAAAACTTGATTCGCGGCCGTAGCAAGTATGTATTTATAGAATTATAATCGTTAAAATCATCAATACAACTTTCTCAGTTAGAATTGATGCCAAATGTAAGAATTTAGAGAAATCATGACATTACAACCTGACACCGACCTGAAAGAAAATTTGAATTTCGCGGACTACCCTGGCGCATCCACCTTAACACCAGTTTCACTAAACAGCAGAAGTGTAACGTGGTAAACCTCAATATATTTATTAGTCATGGGCCTAATCAAAATTAACAGGAAACGAGCTTAGAGCGCACCAACAAAGGAAAATTCATGACTTCGGGAAATGCTTGCAATAACACTACCCTACCTAGAAACTGAACCCAGAACCTCACGCGACCTCATTACGAGGGCGATGCAGTTGGTCATTTTGCCGGAACATTTCCGCCAAGGCCCCATCAGCTCGCATGTAGGATAGGCACAAAAGTCAGTAAATGGATCAGTCTCATCAGTCTAATAGACTGTGTGTGGAATAAACACTTTAGCTACTGCCTAAAGAGCTGCAGTTGACTTTGACTTTGAAATCGGGACTCACGCAAACAGATGCCAGATTATATTGATACCAATTATTAATTAGACTGGCTTTACCTACCTAATAGACTTAATAACATTCTTATGTGCATCAAATCGACTTCAAAAAATCTCGCCTTTAGTTCCCGAAGGAATAGGCTGAGGTTACCTACACTAAGACAGTTACTACATACTTATACGTTAAAAAACCCTTGTAATAATAGCCCATATAATAATAATACTTGTATAAATACCCCATAAAACAATCACATAAATAATAAAATCCATTAGGAAGTAGAAAAGGCTCAGCCCATCAAATAACAATAATAGTAAAGAATTTACGACTTCGTTGTAACGACCGCACAGTCATAAAATAAATACTAAGAAAGTTTTAGTACCCACTTTTAACTAAGTACATCATATATTTCCTTGAAACCTTCATGTCTACAGGAAATTAAAATAAATAAAAAACCAACATTTCACTTTTACATTTTATATTGATGCTCAATAAAAACTTAAGCAATCTAAAAACCTGCAAAATTGTATCTGTTCATAATTAATTATAACTGTTTATTAAGTTATTACCTACATGATTAAACTCCTAGAAATACAAGCAATGTTACGTCATGACAAGTACTTATAATACCACATAAAAACTTCTTGTTAAAGCAAACGAACTGTGTCATTATGTAATTTAGATTCAATGGAAGACTACTAAATAATTACGCTTTTGTAGATCCGTACCAATTCGTCTACTCATTAAAACGTTTTTCTAATGCATGAGCTAAGTCGCCGAGCCAGATAATTGGAATACTGCTTAATAATTAATTAGAATGTTGCCAGAAAAAGAAATGGCTAGTGTGGGGCAACATTTTTCTTAACAAAGAATCACGCCAGGTTTAGTTATTCAGTAGGTACGTGGCATAGCGTAACATAATTTCAATAAGTTTAGGTCCTTATATACCAACTATGTGTTTGACTTTATAGTATAATAGGTACAGTAATATTCCTTATAGTAAATAAATGGAGTTTGATGAGGGTATTACAATATCGAATAGTATTACCTAAATATAAACATAATAAGTCTCTATATAATTATACAATATCTATATTCCATAGGGAAAAATCCTATAATAATTAGCCTAAATCCTACAAAAACATGTTAAAATCCCGAGTGGAGCAGGCATAGTCACATATTAATTACATACAGTGTACTATTATAATTTAGATACAGTCAAATTATAATTATTGCGTTCTTGAAATCGTTGACCATGAAAAGATCTAGTTATTCGGAAAAAAAAAATAGAAAAATAAACACTCTCAATAAATTGTACCTAATTACGCCTAAATCAAATTACCTACAATTTATAGCTAAAATCACTCTATTCAGTTTACCACCCTGCCACAATTTATTTGTTAGACTGCCAATTTTTTAATCTAAGATTTAACAAACTAAAAATAAATGCAATGTGTGTTTCATTGTCTTTGAATATAAATATACTTCATTTTAAACTCAACTAGGTCTATGTACATTAGGAATAACAACTAAACATTTTGAATAATAATATAATAAAAACAATAAACTATAATAAGTAAAAAAAAGAGACATTAACTTTTAGAATCTAGGTTGTTTAATAAGCTAAGTTGCAGCGCACATCACTACTAAAAAAATTGCTTTCAAGTTGTAATCTCACAATGTATGTTCTAGTCTATCTTATCTATGAGTATACAGGTTTGTTACAATGTTTGGCAACTCGCAGCAGGATCTGGCATGTAGTCTCTGTAAGGTAAATGGTCACATTCATCAGTAATCTGCCGTGGGTCGGTTTAGACACCGTTTCTTCATACACAACACTACAGTCAATATATCACATTTCTGTCCATATGTCCGGGTTCTTCGTTGCTTCAACTTGATAGCCCTATGCCGCTAACATCTTTAACTATGACTATGACTGAACCTTACCCATTATTGTTGCAGATACTCAAAGGAAATATAGACTTATGAATAAATTATCTTTATGGATTGCAGTCTTCATTGTTATAGTCCTTGAATACTACTTGTAAAGGTCACAGTTCAATTCAATAGTAATTTTATGGCCGATTTAGATCATCAATTTTCCTGACTTACTGTACCGCCAGAATTTAAATTTCCGGCATAGACACATTGTGCTAAAAGAAAAATCTTAAAACAATATCTCTTAAGACACCTGTTTTATAAAAGACACAAAACAAAGTTCATCTAAGATTTAGTTTTCCACCTTGATTTTGAAGAATGTTAAAAATGCCAATTGTTTTAGAACTTCAAACCTTTGCAGATTAGGCTTGAAACATATTTGAACATTTTGATCCAGTCTCCTTCATCATTTTATTATACCTTTACCTGTTTGGGGCTGCGGAAAAAACATGATTAGAGTGCAAGGGTAGTGTGATTCAGCCAGAATCAATACTTACCATGTGGATGTCGTGATTTCTGAGTGACGACCCTCAGAAGAAGCATTGAGCGCCGACATCTAGTGTAGTGAAATCAGAATCAAACCATTAGAATAGGAATAACTTTGCACACCAATGTACCACAACCTTGGACCTTATCGACATGGGCAGAAAGTCTGATTTCACATGAGATCTTGATGAATTATCTTTATGAAAGTTTGAGTCACTTGGAGCAAATAATTACACTTAAGTCTGTTGAATAGGCTTGTTGAAGCACAAATAGTTCTTAAGGCTGGTTTTATAGTCACGCCGCTGGACGCGCCGTTGGGCAGCGCGCTGTTGAACAGCGCGCGTTTGAACAGCGATGCACTATAAAACGACATTAGTAAGGCGCGTTTCGCTGCTGTGAGACAGTCGTGTACAAACATACTAAATGAACGGCAATGCGGTTAGAGTACTGGCTATTTACTTTTTATGGAAAAAAAAGGCAACAACAACGTCGAAGAACAGTAACTGTTGATCCTTATAACGCTGTAAGGTTACTGAGAGGCGAACACGTAACAACTTTCTCTGATTTACGAGAAAATAGTTATAAATTTTATAAATATTTTCGCCTATCAACCAGCAGTTTCGACGAATTACTGTGCAAGTTAGAGTTTTCTTTACGAAGATCCAGCTTACGTCGCATCCCCATAGCTCCAGTGGAAAAATTGGCGATTACTCTAAGGTAAGTGAAATAAAAGAGTAGGTTTTGTAATAAATTATAATATTTGTTTGGTTTGTTAATTTCTTCCCAGGCTTTATTTTTTGCGTCCTTATTCTTATAAAATTCATCGGCCGGGTCCCATAAACATCTTCTAAATCGCACTTCCTCAATTACTCGTCCTGTATCGATGTGATTCATTTTGTACACAACAGTACCTAACGGCGCGTCTCAACGGTGTCACACTAAAACGCACAATGGCCGTAGAAGCGCATGAGCGGCGCGCGCTTCGACAGCGCCGCGCGAATAGGACGCGTTCACCGAACGGCGCTGCTCAAGCGCGCGAATTTGAAACGCTACTACTACCCCAATACATATCCGAGCGCGCGCGCTCCGACGGCGCTGCTGAAACGCGTGACTATAAAATCAGCCTAATGAGTTAAGGATTTCTTTTATTCAACAGTCTTGTTTCATAACTATTGAAGAACCTTGATCACCTGATAACTATATAAAAATAAAAATGACATAATATTTGGCAAATTGACTAGTTCGACTGACCTGTAATCCGAGCCTGCAAACGAAAATAATTGTTATGCAGAAAGTAATAAAGTACGAAACCCACCTATTTCCCTTCCTCTTGTCCAACGACCTCTTTATATCTGGCGATCATGAGTTTTTTGACTGTGTCTCTGTATGTTTCCCCGGGGGTGGGAGTGTAGATGCCTCTCTTCTGCCCCAGACCGGCCAAACTTGGCCGTTGTTCTGCTTCTATGGGCGCGATTCTTCCCTGTTCTTCTTTACCTAAACCTCTGCCCTCAGACCAGCCCATCTTCTGCAGCATCTTTCCACCAATCGTGTCAACGACTGAGGGCGGAGGGTGCGGTGCCATAGGTGGAGGCATTGAGTCCTGAGGATCGTATCGCTTTCTGATGATTGGTGGTTCATCTTCACCGAACTTCAATCGCCTCTCTGCTGCTCTGTCTCTGTACCCATTCATCTGCGGAATCAATTCGTTCTTCTTGCGAAACTCCACTAGGTTCTGCTTGTGTAAATCTGACAGCGACTTGTGTTTGTTCAGGACTTCGGCTGACGGGAAGCGACGCTTGCAGATGAGACAGGTCAGCTTGGCCCAATCTATGATGCCCTCATCACTGTCAAAGACTTGTTCAGCATCAGCCACCCGTTTCATAAGGAAGTCATCTCCAGTAGGTGGAGGAGACAGTTCCCTGACATGAGTCAAGGTAGGACCAGAACCTAGCACTGAAAAGCCAATGTCAGCTGAACCCTTACTAGCCCCCGTGTCTAATGGCTGTTCCATTACAATATTGCTTCTAGCATTCTCTTTCTTTTGATTCAAAGTTCGCGCCCATCTCTCCATGTCTTTGGCTATCTTTTTGGCCACTTTCACTTTGTCGTCTTTATCCTTCTTTTTCTTTTCTTCTGGCTCTTTGGCTATGGTGTTCTCAGTGGTGGCTGTTGGCGGGGTGGGAAGTTTGGGCTGCTCGGTATTCTGGTGTGCTTGTGTAGCTGCAATGTATGTGTTGTTGGTTGCGTCCCAGTACATGTACTGGTTTGTTTGACTGTTGTAGAAATACTGGCTAGTACCATCATAGTATAAGCCTGTGCCTGGGTCATAGTAGTAACCGGAAGTCTCATCATACATAAAAGTCCTAACATCAGGGGCACTGTACACTGTTTTACCGTCACCAGTGGGGGCTTTTACTGAAGGAGCAGTCTGAGCTGTGGATGTCACAAACACTGGGACACTCACAGGTGTCCAAGCCATGTGGCGCGCTTGAGCAGCTGAGATAGCAGATTGAGCAACGGCAGCAGCCGCATTCACTCGGTCTGCCTCAGACATAGCCTGAGCAGAGGAAGTGTAGTTAGACATTTGAGCATAATAAGAAGAATAGTCTGCACTTTGGGGTTTAGAAATTTTCTTTGGTTCATTATAGAAACTAACTAGAACCTCCCTACCGTCTATTTCCAATGGTGGCTGCAAAGATGCCAACTCAGAATGAGCGGCCGTAGAATCAGCAATGGAATTAAAGTTAATGTAAGCTAAGCACTTTGATGCCCCAGTTAGTGTTTCTCTGCCAATAGTGATGCCTGCAATGGAATCTAAAACAGTCTTTGAGCATCTTGTCTTAATCACATCTAATATCTTCTCTTCAGTAGTTAAAGCATCTAATCTTCTAAACAACAACCGCTTTGTGATGCCCGCACATTCTGTCAAGAGGTTCCTCTCGCTGTCACCACCATAGACTATGCCATCTGACCTCTTTCCTTGACAGTTCCGTCTGTAGCACACTTGACGCCTCTTGAAGTTGTACAGTCCACACTTGCAGAACCAGTCCCCCGGGGAAGCATTGATGGTCTGGTTATCATCATGTTTGTCTCTGGTGTCGTATTTGTTCTCGTAGTCTAAGTCCATTCGATCGCGACTGCCCGAGCGGCTGCTCGACCTAGAACTGGCTTTGCGGTCTATGTCGCTGATGGTGGGCGGCGACGGGGCAGCGGGCACGTCACGCTCGCGCTCGTCATACCGCTTGGGGTCGCGGCGGCGCTCGCGGTCACGCGGGCGCTCATACCGCTCGCGGCGGTGCCGGTCGCGACGCTCGCGCTCGTCGTCACGGTCGCGCTCGTAGCGCTCGCGCTGGTGGTGGCGCTCGACGCGGCGCTCGGGGCTGGCGCTGCGGCGCGGCTCCCAGGCGGGCGAGCGCGCGCGCGTCTCGCTCCACCTGTCGTCCTCGCCCCAGCGCGAGTTCCTGTCGTCACGGCCTCGCCACGACATCGCACACGCCTGTGAACATCACCCGTATGAATAAAGCGACTGTACTCACAAACCGTTCGGCGCCGCAGTCCCGTTGCCTCCATGTTGGTTGGCCTATTATCGCCGTTCAATAACCTTTCTCCTCGTCGTACTATTGTTTACCTGCGTAGCAGTCACTGGGATGGTTATATAAGCCCCTAATAACACACAGTTAACACTTTACACAATATTTTTTAAAGAATTAAACGTCGCAATTATTACTATATTAATTTAAACTAATATTCACAGAATCTCAATGGCGAAAATGCGTCAAAGACGCCAGACGCCATGTTTTCTGACATTCTACGATTTTTATTTTGACGTAATAGTAAGTAGAGATTTCAACACAGTCAATTACTAACGCCGTGTTTCGAATTACTACAAAAACAAAGTGATTCGATTGCGACAAAAGTCATTCTGAGTATCAATTCTTTGATACGCTAATAATAATTAAAAATAATTTTAAAGTGATTCGGAATCGGAACACGGAGTAAAGCTCAATAAAATTATTATTATTCAATCAGTTGTTTTCCAATTCATAATAATTTAAATGTCAGTTATCTAACCGATAAATAATAATTATGATGATATCATTCAAGTACTTAAAAACATCTTAAAACAAAACAAAAGTAATCGCCTATTAAATTAAGTTGCCACATAATACTTAAACGAGCCCATGTAATCGACTACTTGAACAGAACTAAGGGCTTACACCTTCCAATTTCAAGGGACCCAATTTAGGAAACAGGAAGGTGTAATAGCAGTTAGAGCAGTTAGTGTCCAATTTAGTGAGATTGGGAGGTCTCGATTTGACTACCTAAATTGTGTACGATTTAGGATAGTGTAATCGCATCACTACGATTTAGAGCTAAGTGTTGCCAATTTTGCGACTTTGTCGCTACAAAATACGGGCTATTAATATTTTATGTGTGTTTAAAACACTGACTTATAAATCATATGGACTGGGCATACCTACAAGAAAAACGTGCCATACCTACACTTCACTGAGAGGATAAAATGGCGGTTAATAGGGTAGCCCATATCGATATCTCTTTATTAAAAACATCGATAAAAGATTGTGAGAATGTTTTCATATTGTTACAGTACAATATCAACGGGTATTTTTTAGGCGCCCGACTGCGCGACGCAAGGGAGGGTAATGTGTTTATCAGCCTATGCATGTATTTATGATTAAATGTATGTATATTTGTTCCTTTGAGGTGTTTTAGAGACCGAAAGCGTGGGCCGATTTTGATCATTCTTACGTAAATTGATTTATTTTAATCTTGCGAGTGCTACTAATGACATGACAGTAATGAAAATAAAATATGGCGACCACCATACGCCATAAATTGTGAAAAAGAAAAAAATTAAAGTCGAATAACTATATTAAGTGGGCTATCAAAATAAAGGGTTCGAGGAGTCGATTTCAAAAATCTAACTCACTGAAGTGTATAAATTAAAAATTAAAAACATTTTCAAGAACCCGACTTAAAAAATAAAATGAAAAGTTCCAAACAAGTCACTTTTCAAGCAGTCTGATGTAGTTGGTTGCATGAAATCAATAATTGAACTAAAATAACTCCCACCAACTTGTTTTTCAGCCAGGTTTTTTTAAATAATTTTTTTTTTTATTTGAAGTCAGTTTTTTTTAGTTTCTTGGAATTTATGCTTTTAGCTATTACAAGAAACGAAATGCAGTAAGTAGGTACCATCGAATATTTTGTGTCAATTAAAATGAAATGTATAAATAACAGTGTTAATGTTATTCTAGAGCCTCGCGTTAAGTAGACCTTCGAGACGGAGGCAACAACTTCAAAGAAAACAAATGACGCTGAATCCGCAGAGGGCTCCCGGGACGGACATCTCCAATACATATGTTTTCTAACACGTAGATGATTTTTAGGTTTTAATTAAAAGTCAACAATTATTATAATACAGTCTTTATATGAAACAAATCAATCTCATTCATTTCTGAACAATACAATTTTGTTCAGGTAATTTTTGTGTGATATTCTTTCAGTAGAGTAGTAGTAGTTCTTCCCACAATATTTGTATCTCAAATTCATGTATACCTCTATTACACTTTTAATTAATAAACAAAGCTTGGGGTTTTGAATTAAATACATTTCTTTTCGGAAAAGAAATTATTACTGAAGAGATTTTTTTTTTCGTTTGTTTTCTAACTTTCTCATTAAGTCTCTTTTTGGACTTCTCTTCTTGGACTGTTTTTGACATTTGTCCTTTAATTTCTTTATCATTTTAAATGTGTACCTGAAATCAAATAAAATAAAAGTAAGCTTTAATAGATATTGAAGACAAGCGAGAGATATCTCCCACACAGTCTTAATTCAGTCGATGACATATTATCATTGAGATGAAATTCGCAAATAATGATGACAAGAAAAACTGAAGCTAGCTAGCGGCTAAACCTAGTGCAGTGGAGGTGCTAACAGCCAAATCTGGTGCAGCGGAGACGTTAGCGGCTAAACCTGGCGCAGCGGATGTGCTGGTGACTAAATACCATATTCAGAGCACTATATCCTAGATGTTGAGAGTTCGTCTTGATTTTGATCACTTTCAATTAAAATGCCAGACATATTTGATGGAATTGCAGGCTGTAAACAAGCAATAAAATTACTAATATGTTTGATGATTCTCAATTTTATTATTAGGATTGTTACTTATTATTTTAAATGGCCTCATTTAATTTGCAATTTGTAGGTTGAGAAGAGTTCTCGTTCGGTCGTTGAGTGCACTTCTCACTCACTCGCTCAATAGCTCACTAGTTCAGTAGCTCTCGAGTGGATATTAAACTAAATAATCGTACATAAGCTTACTTAATGTTCACCTCATCCAAGTTTTCACAGGGAGATTTTTACAGAATAACACTGCTAATATACTTAAAAGTTCACATAATATAATTTAAAAGTCCATTGACACAAAAAGCAGACTACTGGTGACATTAAAAAAACTCCTCTAAAAGGAGTACGTACGTATGTACTGTGCAACCAAATAAACAAGTTTGTCTTATTTTGGCAATTAATATTAGGACTACACTCAAACACACTATTTGTGCCCGTTAGGCAAGTGTTGCACTTGAAGTCATCACCATCATTTATCACCCATTAGGCAATGATTTTATAACAAACAATGTAACTTACCATTATGGTTCGTGAACGTAAAGCATCGTCACGCAGTTTTACTTTATTCAGTGTCCGGTTGAAACATGATTCTCTTCAAAGTGAAGGGAACAGAATATGAATTGTTTTTGTTGACAACTTTTTTACAAAACTGATTGTTTCCAGCAAAATTTTCTTTTTTCGTTTATTAGCAGGCAGCCTTGAAAGTAAAACGTAAAACCAATAAAGAACCATAATAATATAGCATTATCGATGAACAAAAATGTCATGCATGCCTCTATCCCTACAAAAACAAGAAAATGATTTCATGAAATACAACTGTTAATAAGAAAGGCAAACGGGAAATTATGAATGCTTTTTACATAAACTCTTCAACGAATACAGAATCTTTTGTTTAATAACTAAATCTAAAGATATTTCAGCTAAAATTAAGTATACGTACTGGTGCAAAGTTATGTTCGGGTGATTTCCGCTTCTTTTGATGCCAAATCCAATTATATTGCAAATGGGCATCTTGCTATTGACGACTTCCACTAAACAACCGAATTCAAACGCAATAACACAGCAAAATTACTCCAAAATTCACAAAATACATCCATTGTTTACGAGCATTTGACAGTTGACGTACCCAACTTTGGTACCAAACACCGAGAGGATAAAATGGCGAACTGGCCGTAAATAGGTATTTCAATGACGTTATGAATGAAGGGTTGCCATTATAGTAACTGTCAAAAATACTACTAGCCTTTTTCACTTATGCAAAATTAAGAAAGTTAAAAAGAGATAGCAGTATGTTTATGATTTTGGCGTCGATATGCCACATATTTGTATAACTGTTTTTTCTATAGTCAAACATGTCCAGTCCATGTAATTTATATGTCAATGGTTTAAAATACCCAAAGCCCCTTTCCCAGAAAAAAATCTGAGTCCGCTTGTAGTGTATGCGAAATGACACGTATACATACACTGTCTCCTGTGCTCATGTGCAAGTACCCTACGAGTAGTATCACCAGAGCAAATTATATTCTCTTTGACCAGCCTGTCGATTCTGTTGACAGCTCACCGTGAAAACTTAGGTGGAGTGAGCGTGAAGTGAACTGTCAGTCCATCTTGATTGTATGGATTGACAGCCCACTTCACGTTCACTTCATCTTAGTTTTCACGGTGAGATTTTACAGAATAGCACTACAGAGCCGTGGGCGAGTGTGGACGTAGTGTGGCTGTGTATGCGTGCATTGTCGATCCAGTGATCCTAAGTGGCAGGAGAGGATACTACTATACATAACAAGTGGCGACGAGCAAAAAGGTATTTTTTTTTCAAATAATAACAAATACAAAAAAGAAGAAGAAAAGAACAGAAAACCCACAGCATTTTATATTTAGTTTCTAAGTCAAAACATGGGTTTTTGATTACTAGAATGGTGTAACTATTCTTGAGGACCAGCCGGTCGATTCTGTTAACAGCTCACTGTGAAAACTTAGGTGGAGTGAGCGTGAAGTGAACTGTCATTCCGCCTTGATTGTATGGATTGACAGCCCACTTCACGTTCACTTCACTTAAGTTATCACGGTGAGATTTTACAGAATAGCACTACAGAAGCGGTTATTATTTAAATGAAAATAAATGACTCATCAACCAAAAAAGTTTTATTCCTTAAAAATGTTTTACAATAACAAGTACGTTCCTACTTCTACAACATTATAAACACGATCCTTGAATAACGTTATAACGACTCTAAAATACGTCTGTTGCGTCCGGGAGCCAAACGAAGAAGAGAGCTCGTACTGAGTGCGCTGCGCCTTTTACGCAGCACTGCTCGGCCCAGACCCGGGAGTAGGGGAACTTGCTGAGTGGGGGAGCTTGCTAACACTATAATATTTAGGTACAATTATCATATCAATTATTATTAAGAAAAAATACTTCAATGTGTGTGTGTGTGTCTTCCTAGTGTGGGGCAAGGTTTTTTTTTAATAAAACTAAAACTATAAACTAAATAGAATGCGCATACTCATGTTTTTAGCTTAGAAACCAAAAAGTTGCCTATCAGAGTCAGCCGTCGTACTTAGATGTAAATAACTACGAATATGTTTATAACAGGGGCATACTCGTAGTTAGCTGATGCCGATCTTATCTACCTTGTTACGTTATTAGATGATAAAATGAGACTGTGTTTATTTAAACTAGGACAAGAGTATCTACATACAGGATTCATCTTGGAAAAAAAGACAATATTTTTAGGAATACCAAAACGCCCTCATTGCAAGAGAATTTGTTTTTAACCTCCATTAAATTAAAATCTAAACTTCGTGATTGGAAGTGACCTCCATTAAATTGGGAACCTTCATGGTTAGAAGTAACCTCCATTAAATTGGGTAAACTTCATGGTTGGAAGTAACCTCCATTAAATTGGGTAAACTTCATGGTTGGAAGTAAACTCCATTAAATTAGGTTAACTTCATGGTTGGAAGTAACCTCTATTAAATTGGGTAAAGTTCATGGTGGGAAGTAACCTCCATTAAATTGGGTAATATTTATGGTTGGATGTGACCTTCATTAAATTGGGAAACTTCTTGGTTGGAAGTGACCTCCATTAAATTGGGAAACTTCTTGGTTGGAAGTGACCTCCATTAAATTGGGAAACTTCTTGGTTGGAAGTGACCTCCATTAAATTGGAAACAGCCAAGTAAGTACATAGGGTTTAATAATTTCAGGTCGTCCCGACAGGATCTGAAAGGCATCATGGCTAACCCCTTGCCGCCCCTAGAAGTGCTAGACGTGGAAGGCAAACACGCCTCCTCCGGCCATAGGTGAGAAAAATGGAAAATAGCCTTACTTGTATACCTGGATTTTGTTAAAGTAACGAGCGCTCTGAAGAAAAGGGCAATGCTGCTGTATTTTGGAGGCACAGGCTTGCAAGAAATATAATAAAACTTATCCGGCGCGAATGTCAAAGAATCTGAAGGAGTTGATGTCTTCAAAGTTGCAATTGAGAAGCTAGACAATTTTTCCTTCCACAAAAAAACTATGTATATGAGCGCACATGTTTCGTCTCATCAAGCAGGAAGAGGAGGAAAAGTTTGAAAGATTATTGTTAAGACTTAGGAAACAAGAGGAAAAATGTGATTTTGATCGGAAGGATGATCATTTAATAGACCAGATCACTGAAAAATGTACTTCTGTTGATTTGTGTAAGAAAATCCTTACAATTGGTGACAGCACCACCTTAGAAAGGATCATAGCCGAAGCAAATACACTGGAGATTGTCAATGATCAGTTAGAAAACTACGGAAATAAAAAACTAGAAAATCAAGAAATCAACGCATTTTATCAAAAAAATAAGAAGAAAAAAAAATATACGGAAAATGAACAAATGTAGCAGATGCAGTAGACATTTAGCATACGATGATCAATGCCCAGCAAAATCTAGGACATGCCACAGCTGTGGCAAAATTGGACACTTTCGTCAAAACTGTAAATCAGTGAGAGAAGCCACAAAAAGAAAGGCTGAAAGACAAGATAGGAAAAGTGAGAGTTCGAGAAATACAAAAGACAACAAAAAGAAGAAAGTTGAAGTAGATTATGTATTTAATGTCGATGATGATGCAATGGTCGAGTGTACCTTAGGCGGGGTAAAGACTGACATGTCTGTTGATACGGGCTGTAATGTCAACATTAAAACCCAAGAAACGTGGAAGACCTTAAAGAATCAACTGGCTATAGTTAAAAACCAAGTGCTGAAGCCAAACATAATACTACTACCATATGGGAGTAACACCCCACTTGATGTTAAAGGATCAGTCGACTCCACTATCGGAATAAAAGAGCGAAAGGAACCTGCCACTATTTATGTCGTGGCTGGAGGTTCAGAGTTTTGTTAGGGAAGGACACAGCCATGAGGTTAGGAATTTTAAAGATTGGCGTCGATATTATTAAAATTGATGAACAGCCATTCCCAAAGTTGAAGAATCTATAGTGGAAATCCCTATTGACAAAACTGTAAAACCAGTTTCACAGCCATATCGACGTATACCGATTCCTCTGGAGGAAAAGGTAGGAAAAAAGATACAGGATCTGTTGGGAGGCGACATAATAGAAGAAGTACATGGTCCTTCAAGATGGGTGTCCCCTATGGTACCAATATTAAAGGAAAATGGTGACTTGCGATTGTGCATAGACATGCGACGCGCAAACGTATACGTATATATCGTGTGAGAAAACCACCCTCTGCCTTGTATGGATCAACTCTTATCAAAAATTGGTAAAGCTACATACTTTAGCAAATTGGATATCAAGAATGCGTTCCATTAATTAGAATTCCTCCCGGATTGTAGACATATTACAACATTCATCACTTCTAAAGGTCTGTACCAGTACAAGAAATTGATGTTCGGCGTCAGTTGCGCCCCTGAGATCTTCCAAAAAGTACTGGAAAGAATTTTAGTAAAATGTGACGGAGTTGTCAATTTTAATGACGACATTTTGGTATTTGGAGATAATGCTGAGCAACATGATTCACGGCTACAGAATGTTCTAAATGTACTGAAGGACAACAGTGTATTGCTGCATAATTAAAGCAGAAAAGGTAAACTTTCTAGGACACCAGATGGCATAAAGCAAAGAGTATAATAATAATACGGGACATGGCATAAAGCCACTGACAAAATATATTGCAAATGTCAGAGTCCCAACGACCCATTAAAATAGGTATAGACAACGACCATAGAGGAACTACAAAGTTTTTTAGGGTTGGTAAATTACATACATTTATATGGATCCCAAATATGGCCACAAAAACAGAACCTTTAAAAGAGTTATTGAGGAAGAAGCTCGGGAAAAACACGGATATAAAACCATTTTGGTCATCTAAACTGGACAAAACCTTAAAAGAATTAAACTACTTGTATATTCATAGTGTAACATGCAAAATTTCGTGTAAATTGATGCAGTGGTTTTATTTATATATTATTTATATATATTTATTTATCAGAAATGAACCAGGTCTGTTTATTCAACAACCCAAAAAAAAACTTCAAGTGCCTCGCACCAATAGAAGCGTCAGCGAACCGTTTTATGTAAACAAAGTCGTAAACATGTCAATGGCGGCAAAATCGCGCGGGCGTTAAAGGTTGCGCGAGTTTCGCGCGCGCGGGAATTGACGGGTTAAAGGAAACATTGACCAATATACAGTCGTTGGTATTATGATGTCAAACATAAAACCCAGATTATTGTGGATGCTAGCCCAGTGGGGCTTGGAGCTATTTTGGTGTAAGTTGATTCCAAAGGTCCGAGAATAATCGCATACGGAAACAGAACACCAACGAGCTGCGAAATAAAATATAGCCAAACGAAAAAGATCGGTAGAACATTTCAATATTTTCGTTTTTGGTAAAGAGTTTAATCTCGTAACAGATCATAAACCCTTGGAAATACTTTTTGGCCCAAAATCGAAACCTTGCGCTCGCATAGAACGATGGGTGATAAGGCTTCTATCTTACAATTATAAAGTCATATAAAGCCAGGGAAAACAAATACCGCTAATCCTTTATCCCGGCTGTGCAAATATTTGGACTCGCCATCTAAAGGAGAAGACAACTATGTTCGCCAAATTGTAGAGGAGTCAAGGCCACAAGCGATATCAATGACTGATATTATTGAAACTTCCGAAAGAGACAAAGAAATTAAAGATGTTAAAATAGGATTGTATGAACAAGAGTGGAACGAATCTGTTAAAGGCTATAAAATATTTGAAAACGATTTATGCTTTTACGATAATATTTTGCTCAGGGGGAACCGAATTGTGATACGAAATAATTTACGGCGACATGTATTAGATGCAGCTCACGAGGGTCATCGTCGCAATGAAGGGTAGATTGAGATCAAAAGTTTGGTGGCCTAGAATTGATAAGGATGTGGAGACCCTCGTAAATCATGCAAAAGCTGCACACTAAGTAGTAAGGTTGTTTAATCCGCCGACTACAATGAAACGACGCGAGCTTCCTTTAGCTCCTTGGATTGACGTTGCGATGGATTTGTTAGGTCCATTGCCCAACCAGGATTATCTGCTTGTAATTATCGACTATTATAGTCGCTATAAGGAAGTAAAGTTTACTAAGCCGATTACGAGTGTGTGTGTGTGTGTTTTCTTCATATTTTTATTGTAATTTATATGATGTACATAATAAAGAGTATTCTATTCTGTTCTATTCTACGAGTACCCAGATAATAAAATTCATAAAGGAGATTTTCAGTAGATTGGGCTATCCGGTGTCGATTACCGCTGACAACAGCAAACAATTTGTGGGTAATGAATTTCGATCGTTCTGCAAGGAATGTGTAGCGACATCTATGACCCGCACACGAACTAAAATAACAAAATCCTCTAACGCGCAAGCAGAGTTCTCCGCGCGATTTGAACATATTCCACAGTCCGAAATCAACCATCGGGCAGTTGCCCGGACCAGACACAACACCCGTCTGGTCGGAGGATACTCCCTTTTCAATGAAGGTTTGCGGGACTTTACACCCTATTCCGCATGCCTCTAAACTGGTGACCCTCGAGCATGAACGTCAGCGCAGCCTTCGTGCAGCTACTTCAGCGTGACGTCATCATCGTCCCTTCCTTCAAGCTCTTGAGCAACGAGTCATACAGCCAGCCAGTACCAACGGCTTCTACGGGTATCCTGACCACCAGCATGCAGCGGACGCGCATTCCTGGTCAGCATCCTCAGCCTCTTTCATCAACTTTGTAACAAGGCAGTGTTAAAGCCTTGTTTATTTTTTGACCTCTATTCCAAAATTACGTTCTTTGCTACCTTTTTTGAAATTCAAATTCAAAATTACTTAGTTTTCTCTGTCAAGTCTCTGTTTTCAGATTGAAAAATCAGTTCAAATTCGGCAGCCGAGCTAGTATAAGCTCCTCATTGTTATTTTTTGACTCCTGAAGTGACAGTTACCATTTTCCTAGAATTTTGCATTAATACAATTTAATTATAGTCACAGTGTTTGTGTTCTTAAAATAATATTAAAGCCCACTGTTGTAAATGTGTTAACTCGTCGTATTATTATTTATTGAAGTCCTCATCTACGGTCCTCCTACCCTACGACCTCCTCTGCGTGTCACTCCTACGTCCTCCTCTGCGTGTCACTCCACAACCTCCGCAACGAGACACGCCCTCCGTACCGTGACACTGGCGCCCTCAACGTGATCGAACCCAGCCCATACCATCCCAGAGCCCAGCAGCCGCCCTCAACGTGATCAAACCCAGCCCATCCCATCTCAAGAGCCCAGCAGCCGCCTCAACGTGATCGAACCCAGCCCCTCCCATACCAGAGTCCAGCAGCCACCTCATCGTGAACCCAGCTCATCATCGCGGAGCCATCAGCATCAGCAGGATAAGCTCTGGTCGTGAAGCTGTTCTGGATAAGTCTCGACCCCGTCTGTCGAGTGAAGCCCATCCCATCTAAAACAATTTTTAAATTTTTATAATTTTGTGTTGTTTTGTTATTTATTGTTATACTGTTATTTTATTTCTCAAAATTCCAAAAGGAACTAGTCTTCCCAGAAATTATTAGTGGCCCCTTTTGACTAAAATCATTCCATTAAAAATAAAGCATTACCTTATTAACATTTTCTTACAGGTTCCAATATCCATACTACCTAACAAGATTTTACCCGACAAACTATTTTATTATTATTATTTTACAACACACATATCCAATCAGTACATGGTGCAATACTTACTTACAAAACTCAAAACAAAACATAACCACCCCATCCTACAGACAGTAACATTACCCAAGGTTCACATCTGAACCCTCATAAGCTGGTAGCATTCACTTGTGCTAAACTCTTCGGAGACACTTGTGTTTGTGACCAGTACTTACTAACGGGAGTGCTGTTGGAGAATATCCTCAGCGTATCCTACATACCAACTATTGATTAGAAGGTGACTCTTCTAGGGCATCCTGCCGACATACTAGGGGTCACTGTATAGTCAAAGTTGGCTACTGTACACGCACAACACTTTATTATATTTATAAATAACGTAACACGTCATTTTCGTATTTATTTAATCATATTACATAGTTATTACAAACGTAGCAACCCGTTAATAAATTTTTAATCCATTTTGAATCCCAATTTATTATAAAACAAAGCTTATAGAAGAGTTATAGCTTCGACGTATTAATTTCCCTCTTTCCTCCTCAACCTCTGAAGAACTCCGTAGGCATGCATTACTATGGTGTTTTCACATATTCTCACTAAGCACCTTAAATAGTATGCATAAGAGTAAAATACGTACTTATTTAAATATACTACTGATTATTTAACTAAATAATTATTTAATTCATTCAAATCTGTCTGCGAAAAAGATTTCAAATGTCACAGTTTTTGACAAAATAACAAATCTTTCTTTTTAATTTTCTCTACGCAACCTCCGTACAATACAGAATTAGAACTTTTTTTCTATTACTATTTCTTTTGATATTATGTTATTTTTAACCAACTTCAAAAAAGGTTATTTATATACCTATTGTTTACGTCATTAACCCATTAATACCCCTTTCAATTACATTCAACCACGATTGCTACATCGGTGGTTATTTAGTTCAAGAATTCTATGGAGCGGGTGATTACTCCCTAAATAAGCCTAAATCATTACCGATCATGGTCTACCCCTTGATCATTACTTCATTCTATGGCTTTAAACCATGAGAATCTTTCGGAGCGGGTGATTACTCCTTAAATAAGCCATAATCACACTACTTATGGTAATATTTTTGCCACTTCATTATTTAGAGCGGCTAGCTACTCTTTAAATAAGCCTTAGGTCCGTTAAATATATACATAGGTATATTATTAAGGTTATTCCCTTAATAGTTACTTAACGTGCATAGCACGAAGGCTTCTTCGCCTTATTTACTACTTGTTACAGCAGGTAATTAAACTTGTATCATAGCTTCTTATCATCATATAATTTAACATCAGCGGTTGGTGACTGATAAAATAAGCCTACACTATTGAAGGGCAATCTAACGAGTTATGCCTAATAATAGGATAAACTCTTTTTGACTTTGCGTTATGTTCTGCACTTACCTATATGCGAACATAACTATGAATGAACGATGTATGGAAAGTATTATGGAAGGTTATATGGATGTGGTAGATTGTTCCTTTTGTAAATACTCGTTGTATATAACACCCTCGCCTTCTAAATTTTCACCTCACTCATAACCATCCTATTTAAGATATATATTTTTTTTATATTAATTTAATGTCAACGAAAAATCGCTTACCTCTGCCGCTCGATTTTTCTTTCCGGGGCAGCCGGGTATTGTAACAAGGCAGTGTTAAAGCCTTGTTTATTTTTTGACCTCTATTCCAAAATTACGTTCTTTGCTACCTTTTTTGAAATTCAAATTCAAAATTACTTAGTTTTCTCTGTCAAGTCTCTGTTTTCAGATTGAAAAATCAGTTCAAATTCGGCAGCCGAGCTAGTATAAGCTCCTCATTGTTATTTTTTGACTCCTGAAGTGACAGTTACCATTTTCCTAGAATTTTGCATTAATACAATTTAATTATAGTCACAGTGTTTGTGTTCTTAAAATAATATTAAAGCCCACTGTTGTAAATGTGTTAACTCGTCGTATTATTATTTATTGAAGTCCTCATCTACGGTCCTCCTACCCTACGACCTCCTCTGCGTGTCACTCCTACGTCCTCCTCTGCGTGTCACTCCACAACCTCCGCAACGAGACACGCCCTCCGTACCGTGACAACTTCAACCTCATCAGCGATCTTGGCGCAGCGAACAGCACCTTCGGCCGGTCGAAAAACCTCTCCTGGTCGACGCTAGCAGTCAAGCCACTATGTCGCACAGCACCGCTCCGACCCACTGG
Organism: Polia nebulosa; assembly: GCA_951329385.1. NCBI lineage: Eukaryota > Metazoa > Arthropoda > Insecta > Lepidoptera > Noctuidae > Polia > Polia nebulosa. The sequence goes on along the minus strand of OX589611.1, from coordinate 744,634 downwards.
AGCCCGCAGCACCACCCCGTCTCACTGGGGCATCATCCCGACTCACTGGGACATCATCACCCCGACTCACTGGGGCATCATCCCGACTCACTGGGACATCATCACCCCGACTCACTGCGGCATCATCCCGACTCACTGGGACAGCAACACCCCGACTCACTGTGAACTATGCGGCTCTTTCGGTTCCGACTCACTGGAACCAACCTTCTATTGGCCCGGCAAGCATCACAAGATATATGGACGACTCATCAAGAACCATCGATCTCCGATCTCCGGAGGGGAGTGATGTAGCGACATCTAGAAAGAAAGAAAGAAAGAAAAATAATTTATTTTGCACAGATTTAACGCACATTACAGAAAAAATGGATTAAATAACGTAAACATACATGAATGCTAAAAGCCTCGCATTCAATCAATGTAAGTCTTGGTAGTGCTATTCTGTAAAATCTCACCGTGAAAACTTAGGTGAAGGGAACTTGAAGTGAGCTGTCAATCCATACAATAAAGAGGAAAGACAGTTCACTAGTGCTATTCTGTAAAATCTCACCGTGAAAACTTAGGTGAAGTGAACGTGAAGTGGGCTGTCAATCCATACAATGTCGGTGGAATGACAGTTCACTTCACGCTCACTTCACCTAAGTTTTCACGGTGAGCTGTTAACAGAATCGACCAGCACTTCACGCTCACTTCACCTAAATCTTCACGGTGAGATGTTAACAGAATCGACCGTTCATTGCCTAATGTCAGAGTCCGCCAACAACCAAAGACAATACATAATATTGCGTAATACTATGTAATCTGTACTGCGACACTGGCAAATGACAACAAACAGACCATCAAAACGAAACACAAAAAAAAACAGTTGGTGAAAGTGGAAAAACAACTAGACTAATCTCTAACAAACACAAACAAATTGAGCTGTGCGTCGCATCCGTGCAAGAACAGGTCGTTGCTCAGCAAAAATACTGCGACTTCAGGCGAACGTATCGTCAACAGCGCTGGTTTTCAGCAAAGTACCTATCACGCGAATGACGTAATGACGCCCCCCTGTGACGTATTTTATTGTAAGTATGTAACCATAATCTCTCACGGAGTACAACATACCATGAACAAAGCATGGAAGTACACATTAATAGATATATATATTTATAGTGTTCCTATATAACTCAACTATTACTTTATTTTTTTAGTGGGTCGAATGGATCAAGGATCCTTCAATGTACGAAGAAGCAAGATCCCCAACATCCAAAGAATGCAAAAATATATAAAATAGGGAAGAATCAGACAGGACACTCACACTGTTGGAAAACCATAACCATTGCCTGTAGGCCATGACCTTTGAGGTTAGTACAAAAAGAGCAGCTATTATTACTAATATTTGTTTCTAATCATGCAGATTGTTGTATGTGCATGAAATATTTCTCACATCTATGATGCCGCACACAAACTAAAATAACAAAATCCTACATCGCGCAAGCAGAGTTCTCCACGCGATTTGAACAAATACAGCAGTCCGAAATCAACCATCGGGCAGTTGCTCGGACCAGACACAACACCCGTCTGGTCGGAGGATTCTCCCTTTTCAATGGAGGTTTGCGGGACTTTACACCCTGTGCCGCCTGCCTCCAAAAATGTAACATTATTCTTAACGGTACAGTTCCGTACTGGCCCCAACAGAACGGGGAAGTCGAGAGACAAAATCGCGACATTTTAAAGCGTCTGAAAATCAGCCATATGGAAAAAAAAGCCATGAAGGAAAGTTTGTGGGAGTATTTGATTATGTATAATAGCACACCGCACTCCACAACCGGCCGGTCACCATTTGAACTATTTTTCAGACGCCAAAATTCCGTCTCTTGACAAAATGGACAGTTGGGGGGTTGATGCGGACGTAAGAGACAGAGACAAGGTTCAGAAAGAAAAGGGGAAGGAGTATGGAGATAGGAAAAGGCGAGCTGTAGACCCTAACTTGAATGAAGGGGATAAAATGTAGGTATGTCAAGAACATGGAAAAGACAAATAAGCTTAGCTCCAATTTCAACCCAATTCCCCACACAGTCCAGAGTTCAAATCGTGGAGACATCACGGTGAGAAATGACCAAACAGGACAATTGTTGAGAAGGAATGTCATACACTTAAAGATAGTACAAGGTGAATGGACATCGGTTCTAGAAAAGGACCATGACGAAGGAATGGGAGACCAAGATCAAGCTAAGGAAGACTGATTTGAATTAAGTTGTTGATTAAAATAAAAAGTAATAAGAACAATCTAAGTAAATAATGTTAATGTTCATGATTGAAGTAAATAAAATAAAATTAAATTTTCTTGTTTAATTTATTGACAAGGGAGGGATGTAGTGTATGCGAAATGACACGTATACATACACTGTCTCGTTTGCTCATGTGTAAGCACCCTACGAGTAGTATCACCAGAGCCATGGGCGAGTGTGGACGTAGTGTGGCTGTGTACGCGTGCATTGTCGAGCCAGTGATCGTAAGTGGCAGGAGAGGATAGTACTATACATAACACCGTTCTTTTTCTTTTTTGGTCCGCTCCTGATAGAATCAGTTTTTTAGAGACTTTCTTAGTCCAGTCAATCTAGACCAAAAAATGAGAGTGAAGGTACATAAAGTCCCAACAAGCTGAAAATCAGTAAAATTGTTCAAAACATAATTATAAACAATGTTTAAAAGTTCCCCATCATTCCCGTGTATGGAAAAATTTTTATTCAAGGTCAAAGGTAAAAAAATGAGTTTTTCGCGATTTTCAGCAAAACGGTAAGTTTTATCATAAAAGTACTTACCTCAGACAAAATTGTAGATCATAAAATTATCTACATATAAAAAAGGTACCAATACTTTTTTCTTACGAGCCACCGTTTCTGAGATATAACGATTCAAAAAGTTATAAAAGTTGTTATCGTCATAATATGCATACGTTTCACACGTTTTTTTTAACGTGGTTTCCCCAGTAGGCCATTATAGGTAGGTGATTATGTTTTGAACAATTTTACTGATTTTCAGCTTGTTGGGACTTTATGTACCTTCGAATGTCTAAATTGACCGGACTATTCTAGCGACTTTTAATATTCTGTTTAGGGGTTTGACTTTGTAAGGGTTGGCAATATTGCCAACTTAGAATGCCACTGCCGATTTAGGATTCCGATTTAAGAGTCCAATTTAGGATAGTGTAATCGCTAGCTTCCTACTTCCTAGTTAGATTGTTCCTAAATTGGGTCCCTTGAAATCGGAAGGTATAATTGAGCCTTAAGATTCATAATTTGATCTTGGGAACTATTCTCCGACTTTTCGTCGATCGACGATCGATCGATTGGTGTAATAACTACAGGCTGTAAGCGAAAGGTGTGGTCATATTTTAAGAACTGCATCTGCCCATCGATATGAACAACTTTCTTCAAGAAAACCTGAGGAAATACTTAATTTTATTTTTTTACCTCCCATATAAATATTGATAAGCTGATGATAACTTTGTATGGAAAGTCCAATTTTTTTTAATTTTCTATTTTTTCATAGAAAGTTGTTCATTTCCATGGGCAGAACCAGTTTTTAAAATATGACCACACCTTTCAGTTACACCCTGTATACCTCACTCGTACCTCCGCAGCTGGCGCGCGGCGGTGGCACCCAAAAATTACGCAGTTGGGAACCCGTAGTACTTTTTTACCCAACTGCCCCAGAAGGAGGGTAATGTTTTTCGAGAGCACTTTGCACACAAAGAAAACTCCAACTAAATTACGTGTAAACTGTGTTTATTGTGTGTTTGTACAAAAAATGCAGTGCGGATTACATTTACAAGACTTTTAGCTGAGAGTAGTTACAAAAGGCCAACTCACGGGTGCGCTGGAAATCGCGCGGGCACTCGTTGCGAGTGGCGGTAACAAACTATATTCAAATCGCTACCGGAACTCGGTTACGCACTAATCGGCTAGTGTTGTGCTGTACCGTAACTAGTCACGTAACCAAGCCGGTAAATGACGTGTCCTAGAGGTGCGGGAAGATACTAACAGGGGTCGTGCTACAGTATGTCTATTTCTTTGGCACGCGTTTTAGCCTAAACGGCTGGTTGAATTTAGCCTAAACGGCTGGTTGAATTTAGCCTAAACGGCTGGTTGAATTTCAACATAATTGAGGTATCATTAGATTCGGTTGGACTGCCGAAATGACCTACTTCTAAAAATTTGGAAAAAGAAACAAAATGGCGGCTGCCAATAGGTTAATGAGCTCGTATTTTTTTGTTCATGTGGAGTATCAAAATATAGGGTTCTAGGAGGCGATTTCAAAAATTTAACTCACTAAAATCAGGTCAGGCGCACTCCGTATTTTAGTTATAAAGCTACAAGTAGCGGCGGGCTCGACTTGCCAGGCCAAAACCGCGGGCGCGCGGTCACACGTTAACTAACGTAACTCGATACTTACTCACGCACCGCGTCGCGTCGTCTGTTCGTCGCAAAAACTTGTTGCATCGTACGTATCGTAAGTCAGTAAGAGTCTGACACGCCCTTCCGCTTCACCTTATAGCGGAAGAAGTCATAGGATGATTTCCCACCCCCAAAAAAAAAAGTAATTAGGTAGGTGCCTACCTACCAAATGTGTACATTTGCTATTCTTATTTATGTAACCCGTACTTACTTAGTTAGATATTATTATAGTCTAGTTAGGTACTTACTTACGTAGTTCTCAGGTTTAGCTTTGATAGTATACATATTTATCACGTAGGAAAGTACCCTTAAATATTAAATAAAAGTATAAAAAGGTATGTACCGTACCGTATTTATTTTTTCTATCTAGAAAGCCCTTTTTATTATGGGGGTGGGAAATCATCCAATGACATCTCCCGGTCTGGGTGGAGTGGGAGAGCGTGTCACATTCTTACTGACTAAAACTCACCCCTGTTCCTTCCTTGCCTGAGTGCCCAGGGGGGCGGTAACTCTGTTACGAATTTATCCGCTACTCCTGCCCATGCAGGCACCGGCCATGATGGGCCCCGTCAGTAGTGGCTGACAATAATCCCTTTGAGGCGCGCGTGGAACACTACGTGCCATCGACGCACGGGCTTGGTGCTGATCGAACAGCGAGCTACCCAGCTACCCACTGCTCGCCGTCCACAGGCCCGGGTTTCCAGTCGGCCCTAGTACTCGATCAAGTGGCGTAGGTATGTTGCGGACGAGAAAGGACACAAAATAATAACAACGCTCAAACGCGGTGATAAAGTGCAATATAGCTTGCGCGTTGGCGGGTGAGATTTTGTAGGCTATTATAAAAGCGGCTTTCATTATGATCAAAGGAGTGCATCTTCTGTACGTTAGTACTATTAGTTATTCTGTATTTTAGCACAGAATAAAAAAAAAATATTTTCAATTGAATATATTTTTTTCTTTTTTTTACTATTTACGAGTAGTTCAAGAGCGAGTGAAGCAAGCTCGGGAACTAAGGGCACCACGACACGTTCCTTTAAACCCTGCAGACAGGAATAGGATCTCCGTGCAGCGGGGCTCCGTCGGCTTCTCTTCCATACTACCGTTGTTAGCACATTACACCTTCCTATTGCAACAGTTACGTTACAATATAAGCTTAGCCGAATGGTCGGATCAAGTGACATCTGTGCTTGTGATTCCAAGTTCAAATCTAGCGTGCACAGATTTCTATGCAAAGAACAGTATTATTTTATTGTTTGTGGCTTTTTGGAACATTTTAATTGCCTAAAAGATTTTTTTTGCAAAGTTAGCGCCGCCGGCTGCAGTATCGGGACACGGCACCGGCTGCGGAGGCTTTTCCAATATCTTATACTTCCTTTTATGTTATCTTATCTTACACTCGTCTTGCGAAAAAAAAATTGAAATCCTTTCATTTGATATACTTATATCACATTAAAGTTTAAAAAACTTATTTTTTAAATTTTCTGATTTGCACCCCCAAACTTACCCCCATATACCAAATTCATTTATTTACGTTACACGTTCGTGTTTGGGTCACAGATACTCATGTGTGTACCAAATTCATTTATTTACGTTACACGTTCGTGTTTGGGTCACAGATACTCATGTGTGTACCAAATTCATTTATTTACGTTACACGTTCGTGTTTGGGTCACAGATACTCATGTGTGTACCAAATTCATTTATTTACGTTACACGTTCGTGTTTGGGTCACAGATACTCATGTGTGTACCAAATTCATTTATTTACGTTACACGTTCGTGTTTGGGTCACAGGTACTCATGTGTGTACTAAATTCATTTATTTACGTTACACGTTCGTGTTTGGGTCACAGATACTCATGTGTGTACCAAATTTCAACTCTATCGGTCGAATAGATTCGTAGTAAATTGGCCGTGACAGACGGACGGACAGACAGACAGACGCACGAGTGATCATATTATTACATGGGTTCCGTTTTTACATTCGGATGTTCTGAACCCTAAAACTTGGGATGAATTTAAGAAAAAATTGGAATATTTTATGACGTAAGAAGTGGCACGTTTACTTTGTACATATGTTATGTTCTTATTTACTTTTTTAGCTTAAGATATACTGGGCACACTTAATTTCTATCCGGCTGCAGGTCCTTAGGTTCAGTACCAAATAGAAAAAGTAAGTGTCTATCCTCAGTTTAGTTTGCCCGTACGTTTTATAATATTTGCCCAGTTCCTTGATTGAACAGGAAGTCCACGGAAGTCAAATGGTTTTTTTTATTAATTATTTTAGCAAATATTGATCCAACCCTACCTATCTTCCTGCCCAGGGGTTGTGGATAAATTCGTAACAGAGTTACCGCGCCTCTGGGCACTCAGGGCAGGGAAGGAACAGGGGTGGGTTTTAGTCAGTAAGAGTCTGACAGGCCTTCCCGCTCCACCCAGAGCGGCAGATGTCATTGGATGATTTCCTTTCCTATATACATTTTATAAGCATACTTAGGTTGGTTTGGTCACCTTTGGTACCCCTTTTTTTATAGGGTGGGCAGTCATCCAAACCTTCGGTCGCTCTGCGTGGAGCGGGAGGGGGTGCAGACTTTACTGACTAAAACCACAGTATAAAAAGATACTAAAACCCACCCTTGTTCATTCAGTTGCGTATGCCAAAGGCCGCGCGTATATCTCTTTTGAATTTATCCGCGTCCCCAGAACCTTTTAAATAAATGAGGATTGAGAATAAAATACACAATTTACAATATTTTTACTTTATTTTATTGACCATGTCATTAAAATGCTATTTATTTGATAAAATTAATTACTAAGCAAAAATTCTATAGTATTAATACCTAGCTAACTATCTACTGACTACATCGAAAAAGCATAAAATTTGATCCTATACTTAATTATTATCTATTTACTTAGTACGTACCTACCTATTTACGAGTATAGTTACACAGACTAAACAACTGAACAGAACTGGCAAGCCAGTTTTATGCCTATTTTTATAAAACATTATTTTCATTGCTTAAACATTTTTCAATGTTCCAAATTTAAAACGAAAAAACTTTTTTACAAAAAAATAGAACCGACTTCCAAAAAAAGTGCAAAATAACTTTAATTTCGGAAGTCGGTGTTCCTGTTTTGTCTTTGTTTTTTGACACCGACTTCCGAAATTAAAGTTATTTTGCACTTTTTTTGGAAGTCGGTTCTATTTTTTTGTAAAAAAGTTTTTTATTTTTCACTTTTTAGTTGTGGTTCCCCATTAAACTGTGTTAACAGTTCATAGACATACGATAGCAGCAATCGCGGTTGATTTGCTGACAATTTTTGAAGAGTTCCGTTGTCTGTCTCCGAGACCCATCATCAGATCTTTTTGAAACTTAAATGGGACCATTTCGGAGTAAACCCCTTTCGAACAAAAAAAGAATTTTGCAAATCCGTCAACACATGACGGAGTTATGTATGAGTATGAGAACATACATAAAAAAAAAAAAAAAAACAAAAAAAAAATACACCTCCTCCTTTTTCGAAGTCGGTTAAAAAGACGTTCAGTCATGTTTTGTTTTATATCTAATGGCGTTATTAACTCCTGATCAAAAAGTGATTCATTACTTATACATTATAAATCTAAATGCATTATTTTTACAATAACTGCTATAAAATAGTGTTAAACATTGACAAAGCGTAATATGTTTATTTACTGTTTATTATGGAATGTCGGTACACAATATGAGGTTATAATGTGAATGGTAAGGCGTTCATAAATACATGCTACGCCTGAATACGTTTTACATTAATACCTACATTTTCAATTGTAAAACAACGAATCTAAACTAGCCGCGCCTTGGCGGCTTACTTGTGTAAAACAGTGAAATCTAGGTAATAAACAGACACCGATCTAAATAATAGCACTACACTGGAAGTGTCCTTTGTTTCACAATCACTTTGATTGTAGCTCACAAGCCATACAGACCCGAGAAGCTTACTTGTGTTAGTGGCATGAGTGATGAGTGTAACACAAGTCAAATTCAGGCGCCTTCTAGACTTGCCAGGAATATGACGTTCTTCGACGAAGAGAGGAAGTACTGTTTGTTGTTGTGGGTAGTGGACACCACAAAACATGCAATTAAAGTTTACTCTTTCTTAAAATTACCTTGAGCAATGAGCAGTAAATTATTGTTAGGTACTTTTGCCTTACCGCGCGAAATGGTATGATATATGATGTTTTATTTATGAGCTTAGCTTATCTATGTTCCGCCGTATCACCCGACTTTTATTTGCTGTTGGTTTCGATTTTGCTCTTTGTGTATTTATACTTATCAATTTTTCTTCGTGTATCTAACATGCTTTTAAAGATAGATTGAAAGGTTTTATTGAGCGTAGCACGTGGCGTTATGCCTACACGAAGAGCAGCTTATTAAGATTATGAAATCTGCTTAATGAGTAAGCCCCCTATGGTGGACTAATGACCTACCGAAAGTCTTGATGCGGGGTGGGAATCCGATGGATGCGAGAAACACAGAACCGGCCGATGTGGAGATGGTTGGGGGTATCTGGGGATGTCTTTCGGCTGGTGATGATGACAGACTTATTCATTTAACCCAATTCTCCTAAGCACTACTGACGCTGACAGCCAGAACATCTGAGAAGACATTATCGGCGATTAAACGACCGTTTTTTGCTTTTCTAGCTCTTGACACAGCTCTCAGGTAATTTGTCAAGGTAGTCGAGTAAAGCTTTAGTTGCTCTCAGTACTGAGCTGTTCCTCGTCGACAACGTCACACTCCTGGTAAACGTAGCACTAGTCTTTTCTCCCCGTAAGCAGGTGCTCTCGCAGCGTAAGGATCTCTCGCTCGATGTTCTCCCGAGCGGCGGACTCGAAGCATTCGAACTCGGGTGTGTGGAACAGCTTTGGTATTTGGTTGAATTGGTTTAGTACCTGGAATTTGGGGAAAAAAGTTTTAGTAAGTAATTTGCGGTTTATGGGCCTTAAACTAGTGTGGTGTCATTGAATAATCTTAAGCAATAGTAAAATTAAGATTTAGAAAGAAATAAATTGCACTATAACTATATATTTTTAGTTTAGATGTGACCGTTAGCTTAATCTTGTTCTAAGCGTTGCGGCCTTTTAGCCTGTGGGTTGCTGGTTTCAACGCGCTTAGCCTACAATGTCCCATTGCTTGGCAAATGCGTCCCCCAAGTCCTTCCAGGAACTTTTCTCCCATGCTTCCTCAAACCAGCCCTCGCGGTACGCGTCGAGGTCGTCTCACCACCTCTTTCAACGCTCTTACCTACTCGAAAATAACAAGTAAACTTCATAAATTGGTTTTATCCATTTAGTAGTAGGTCAATGTACTGCAATAAAAATGCTCAGCTCACCTTAATCCTCAACTCCACATAATTATCATGCGTAAGTTTCGAATACTCCGCCCTCACGAGCTTGGCGTGGGCATCGTACTCTTCTCTAGAAGCGGCCAGCACGGCCAGCTCGCAGTCGCCGAACAGCTGCAGGTCGCGCAGCGGCGCCGGGCCAGCGGGTGTGGGCGGGCCCGGCGGCGACGCGGGCGGCGACGCTGCGGAGTCCGCCGACGTGGCGCCGCCGTCCGACCCGTCCACTGCGGGGTATTCGTGATCAGTGCCTCACGGGCTTACATAACATACATGTGCAACGCTTGGCGAGGACGGCCTGTGGATACACAGACCGAGATTCCTCCGTAACTCGAACTTTCCCGACTTTATGAGAGTCGATTTGGCTTCTAATCTGACCGAATGCAGCTGAGTACTTTATATGGAGCGACGCCTATCTCACCTCCACAACTCGTAACACGGAGACATCCCTTGCTAAGACTTGTCTGTCTTTGTCATTTTCTTGCTTTGCTACTGATGAGGACTGTCAAAGATTTACGAATGTCTTTGAACATTGATCAAATCTGATAATAGTGCCAATCTGTCAAAAATGTATTAGGTAATTTTGATCCGTAGCTTCGCTACCTTGGCATATATTCCGCAGGAACTGTGCATTTTTTCGGGATAAAACGTTGCATATGTCACTCAGCGTAACTTACATAGTGTAACATTCTGTCAGTTTAAGAATTTAATTTCAGCTATTACCTCTCACAAACAAAAAAATAACTATTTTACTTCTCTTATGCGTCCATTACACACTCATGCAAGCGTCAGTCAATCCCAAAAGTCATAACTGATGGTTAAATGATGCAGAAATCAAAGTATCGAGTTTTTTTCATTCATCCATCAGTCAGCGTACTAGACGATTAGTTATCCGTCAGTCACAACCTTGACTATAATAAAATAAAACTGACAGCAAGACTTACTGTGTAATGAACGCCATAGTATTAGTTCATAGTAGTGTACCTTCAATCGGATCATCAGCCGTCGTCGAATCCGGAACATTCGAATCACCAGGCGTCGTCGAATCCGGCGCTACAGGTGGTACAGGGATTGCAAAAGGGGGAGGTGCCACTGGGATAGTAGCAGCTTCAGCGGCAGCGGCAGCAGCAGCAGCGGCGGCCGCAGAGGAGGACGAGGCGGAGTCCGCCGGGCCTCCAACAGCCTCGTTAGTATCGACATCTGTAGCCTCCGCGCCGTCAGCATCCGTCTCCACTTGGTCAGTAGTCGAAGACTCTTCGTCAGCAGAGCTGGCAGGGGATGAAGGGGTCGATGTAGCAGCTGATTCGGAACTGTTGCAGTTCCCACACCAGGTGGCCTCGTCGTCTGTGAGAAGAGCCAGGATGTAGGATGTCAGGTCTTGCTGTGGAGTGACGGCTCTGTGTTAGTTGTTAGTCTTTAGCGATCTTTTTTGTGCAATCGGGAATATAGGGTTGAAGTTGTAGAGGTTAAAACAGAAGAATGGTCTGCGTGAATACTTTGTTTACGTAATATATAAGCACAATTTGCAAGATATACATAGTAAGGAGTAACTATCAATAAGTGCCGAGTAAATTGCCTCTTGCATCAATTGAATGGAAATCATCATCGTTCAGCCAATTGAAGTTATATTATTGTGTTTGTCATCAAAGCAGCTCGTTATTACGTTCCGGTATTCTTCACAGTTGGGTAAGCACGACCATAATAACTACAATAGGTAGATACTACTTGAGCTAAGATACCTATCAGGGTCATCAATAACTTACGATGTAGGATGTCAGCAAAAATGAATTAGGCAGTCAAAACAACAAGGAGACTGACTGGCAACTTGACCTGAAGGCTGAATGTCTTGTGAAACAAGCAGATGAATTATCATAATGTATACATTGTGAAAATAGAATAGCTGTTCTTATTGAAATTGGGGGCAGAATGTCTCGTGTGTGTTGTGTCTGTCTGTTGTCAAGAATGTGGAACGCTTTCGTTGGTATCGCGGGTTTTGAATAGGCCATGAAGTTCATAATTTTTATAGCTCAATTTCTAATGTCATTACGATGAACAAATAAATTCTATAGTCAACTAGCACGAAAAAAATGGTAAAAGATATTATAATAATTATTGTACTTTTGGTTTTTGGGTGACCTTTGGTTTATTTAGAAGATATTATATAATTATAACAGTTGTTGGACTGAATTTTTCCTTGCTCAATAGAGATATTTTCCAGATAATTTCTACTCAAGTGGTTGAGTACCTATCATGAAATTATAGAACACTTAAAACGTGATTGAAATGTTGTAAAGCAACAATTAACCTGACTTGAACTTTCCGAAGCAAATATGCAACAAAAACTGCATCTCAATGCCCTTAATAGCCTTAAAAATACGCCAGCAAACCGGGGTAGAAACCTTGACAGCTTAGGACCTTTTTTATAGTATAAACTTCACAGGCCCAGAATGAGGTCAAATCAAGTTGCTATATATATTTAATGAAGAGAGACGGAAAAATTACTTGCAACAAAGTATAATCTACAGATAAATAACTAAGTACCGGTCGAATTACAGTGCAAATCAACTCGCACAATGCATGCGATATATTATTATTGTCCATTATAGGTCGTCGCTTGTTATCGAATAAAGAACAACGTGTTAGTACTTACAGACTGCGGATGTAAGCGCAGCAAGTCTGACAGCAGTTTGACGGTGAGCTCTGACGGAGTGTGCCTTAACACGATGGCGAGCTTGAACGCCGCGGGTTGGATGACATCGTCCATGCCTTTGTTGAGCAAGTTCTGCCACACGCCCGCCTGAAAACCAGCAATGGACAGCGAAGTTACAGATACACTCGATTGGAATAATGCTTCGTGGTAGAAGGATGCCAGTTTAAAGTCGAGAATGTATGTGTAATTATTGGGATAAAGGGATCAGACACAGTGTGAGAAAGTTGCATTCAACTTTCTCACACTGCGTCTGATCCCTATATCATTCAGTTGAAGTATTATTTGAAGCGTGTGTGCGAATGTTTATGAAACAACGATGAGTAGATATCAAAAGAATGGCGGTTATTTTTACAGGTGTTTTAATAATAATATTTAGGTACTTCGTTGAGTGTATTACGCGCTGTTGTCAATCAGTTATATTTATAACTTTGATAAAGTTATAAATAACTGATTGATCAGACTTGTTAACAAAAAATAATAGTCGAGTGTCTCTATTCTTAAAATATTCCGAGTGGTGTACTAACATGTAAATGAGGTGATAAGTTTAGCTATCGAGATGATTACAATAATGTTATCAAGTAAGTATAGGTACCATCCACCAGATTCTCGTGACATTCACCAGGTCATCGGTGCCCCACAAAGTGGACCGACCGTCTCTACGATGTAAGATCATCTACAATTTCATGAGAAGCTACCTGGTTATTAAATCAGGTATAGTTTACCTGATAAGCCACGCAGTTCCTCAGCGTGTGCCACAGGGACTCAGGAGGAGAAGCTTCCACCACCTGCTTCCAGGCGTCATCAGCATCTGGTGCGACCAGTGTGTTGCAGGCGTTGCGCCACATGCGCATGGCCGAGCAGCCTTGCATCTCGCTCGATGGCAGGGGGGCTGACATTACTGGAAAAGGAGACAGTTATAAGATTAAAATATTAATCTTCTGAAATATATATCTTAGTGGAATTCCCTGCCTTAGTCTATGTTTCCTGATTGCTAGAACCCCCCAGGTTCTCCTGAACTCAAGAGTGAATAAGTTACCTGCTTCTAGGCAAGTGTGGTCCTCCGTCGCTTTCAGTCTGGTGAAAAAGTGGCCAAATGTGAGCCTCTTAATAATAAAAATAATACCTAATCAAAATATATGTATGTATAAGTAAATCAAATGATAAAATTAGTAATTACTTATTCGGTTTTTAAAGAAAATATAACAATGGTGTAGTGATTGGCTGGCTCAAATAACAATAATCAATCAAATTGGTTGACGTGAGTTTGACTATCTGATAGAGTGATAGCCATTTTTAACCCTGAACTCCTAATAGGCCTTTCAGAAACTGGGTTTAGGCCAAATATCCTAGAAGTAGCTCTGTTGCAACAGCCAATAAGTAGGTACCTTCAAAGTGTCTTGTATAGGTCATCAATTGATGACCTGACGTACCTTAGATCATCATGGTGGACAAAGAAAACCTCAATAGAAGGCATTGCCCTCGTCCTAGCGGGCACAACTACAGCAGGTTGCTGACCGCAAAGGCCTTTCGCGTGTCTGGCACAAATTCTTCAAATCGACACGCAGACCTAGTTTTAGAACTATTATTATAAATGCTTACCTGAAAATATCCTGAACAACTTACTAAATCACTTGTTTCTATGGCTCCAATCAAAACAAATGGACTTTGCTACACGTTTAAGCAACATTGGACCAACAATTCAACCTAAAAACTCGAGTTTTTGCTCAGTTAACGGTAATTAGTTACAAATATATTCGGACCGGTTGTTTCCTCAGTCATATGCGTCGTTTAACAGTGATCTAAATAAAAGACTTCAATCGCAGAAGTACAGCATAAGTTGTTTTTGTACCGCACATGTGTGTCCTAATTGTGGTAATTAATTAAAATAGCGATACCTACATTGAAGAAAGAAAGCGAGTGATGAAAGAAAGAGTAACTTGTGTGCTTGTTTTTATAAATATCTAAAGTATTTCGTTGTTTCATTCCGTCTGCAGTCCACAACTTGGATTTTGTTGACGTGTTTCATGTTTGTGGACCGTTCGATGTTTTGATTTGTTTTGACTTTCATTTTAAACAAAGGTGGCGACGGCTGAACCATTTTCAGTGATTTTTTTTTAAAGCCTGTGGTTGGTAATAAATAAGGTAGGTCAGAAGGTTGCAAGCGCCAAGTAAAATCACCCAAAAAACAATACCATAAAAAATTACAGTTCCTTACCCCCCATGTCGGGTTCCCTCCACCAGTTGTTCGCCATGCCGGTAACTAGGCCGCTGGCCCCTCACAACTGAAAAAAAAAATCTTGTATGCAAAAAAAAGAACAAACATTTCTGTTTATAAAAAAAATTGCGCGTACACCTGTCCCCTCTGTGAGTTTTGTTGATCTATGAAAAAGTACTGCCGTTGTTGGCACGTTGTCAGAACCTATTGAAATTATAAGCGAAAGCATCTTATTTCATAATGCTGTAAAAAAAACATCAAGTTACCAAATTATGTTGCTGATATCTAAGTTTGCAATGCTAAAGAAGCAAACAATCGGTAGTAATCGCTCATTCAATACCGATATCAAAAAATCTGATTTTACCAGCCGGCTGGTAACAATTATTGTCATAATCTTGTGCACCGGGGACGAGAAAATATGAAATAAACATAAAACTATAAGCCTTAAAACCATTGTAACAACAAGGATCAATATTAAAAAAAATATACCTAATCAAAAACCTTAATCGTTTTCTATGGGCCTGTGGGTAGGAATCATTTTAACATGACGTAAAAAAAAAACAATATTGTACGAATACGGTCAACAAACGAAAAATCAATCAATAGTGATGTAACTACTAAAAAAATAAACCAATAATATCGACTTACTTGTTCAATCCACAGTAATCCTGGCCGGAATATTGTTATTTAAAAATCGAATATTCTATTTTGGTACGTGCCAGGCGCGTAGGGCGCGCTCGCGGAGTGTCATGGCGGCGCGAGGGAAGCGCCGCGCGCGACCGCATCGACAATCGATGGTGTTTGCCGCCGGTGCGTGTTGTTATGCGAGCGATTGTTTTCATAGCGAACGATATTGTTTCTAACAGCGCATTGTTGCGGTCGATGACCGAACTATAATGTGATATTGTGATGCTATTCGTTTTCGTCGCTGATGTGTTTATTTAAGATACTGTGTAGTGTATACTTCGTCGAACCTTTATATTAATACAGGATACTTTTAACTTGGAAGGTGCATTGTTGTGTAAAAATAATATTTATGTACCTTACTGTAATCATTAATCACGTACAATGAAGTTACAACGACCTTGACCATGTAGACCGTAGTGTACTGTAGGTTTAGCTGATGTACTTAATTCATACAATTAGTGCGTAGTAATTGTATAAACTATGTCAGTAAACCGCTCCAAGTACGTCGTATGTATGTACAATGGACATGGAGTCATTGCAGTAAGTACTGATTTAATATTTTGAAATTATGCAAAACAATCAATTTTCATAAATTCATAATATGGAATTTTCACCAAAATGTTTGTAGGTATACTGTAATTTCCCATGCAGCCATTTAGTAGATAAAGTGGAGTTGTTAATCGTTGCTGTGGACAAATATTTTTCAACATTTTTATCTTGTTTAGTTATTCTACTCATATTATAAGTAGGTAGGTATGTAAATTATTATCTAACAAAGTACCTATGTGGATACTTACTAATGTCTGATAAAAATATACCAACCCAGGAATTATTTGTCATAACTCTCACCGATATGTATAAATGTAATTAAGTTTGATAGCATTTCAAAGACTTCTTACTCGTACATTTTAGCGTAGCGTTGTAGCGTAAAAATATGTATAATTTGATTTAATTAAAGTAAAATCGGCATTATTTCAATAAAATTCTTTACTTCTTGAAATACCCAAATTTTTGTCGATAATTTTCAATTTTAGAATATGCACAGCACTATTTTCCAAGGGTAGGGAATAAGTGGACACAGTACGCATGCGCGAGGGCATTTGAAGGCCTTATATTTCAAACACTTAACATGGGAAACTGACCCTTATCCGTACTTAATAAGGTATACTTCCGAATGGTTTTATTGTCTTCTTAACTATTGCTATAAAAAGCAGTTCTATACCGTTAAGATAAGATTGATATTAGTTTGGAAAGAATAAATGAGTCATTCATGGATGTGAACTTGCAATCCCGTGTGTGACACATTGCGATGACATTTGAGGCAGGCGCTTCATTCAAAATGAAGTGGATCATAGTAGTAGGGTACGTGAATTACGTGATGAGGTCAGACAGATATGTCGACTAAGGACGACCATACGCACAAAGCGTTTTGAGAAAACATTTATTGTGCGTACAGCTAGGGAGTGGAATTTCCTACCGGAGTCTTTGTTTCCTGATAGCTACAACCTGGGAGTCTTTAAGTCAAGAGTGAATAGGTTACTTCTAGGCAAGCGTGCTCCATCTTCGACCACATCATCGCTTTACCATCAGGTGAGATAGTGGTCAAACGTGTGCCTAACAACAATAAAAAAAAGGTGTTAAGTCAAAGGCATGAGCCCTTCTGAGCCTTTTACTATTATCTCACAGATATTCAAAAGAGGTGTATTAGCGAACTTGAGGCACTAATGCGGGTCAATCTTTTGGTTCATGAAGAATGATTGTTTTCCTTTTGTAAACTTTGTGACAGTTTGGTTTTTTATCTTGTTACGCCAAAGAAGTATAACTTCTTACGTGCGTACATAAGTACACACATATTTTTTTTGGGAATAGGATGGGATGACTTCCCGCTCTGGGTGGAGCGGGAGGGCGTGTCAGACTCTTACTGACTAAAACCCACCCCTGTTCCTTCCCCGCACAGGGGTGCGGTAACTCATTTTCAGAATTTATCCGCTACCCCTAGGCATATACATACATAATCTCGAAAAACATTACCCTCCTGGAGAATGCGGGTCGATCTTAAACGCTTATCACCGGTCCGTGGATGGGTGACCATTAATTGCACGCCGAGAATCCTCCGTATATCGGAAAGCACGTTAAGCCGTTGGTCCCGGCAGTCATTTAAAGATCTTCGATTGCCGTTACGGATGCTCCGAAACCAGGCAATCTGAAAAGTCTTGCCAAAGGGTAGCCTTCCTTACCCAGTCGCTAGGATGTGGACTTGTGGAGGTCAGCCCTGTCTGACGAGTCGTTTATCCTACTATCCTAATACTTAATAATATTATAATGTAAATGCGAAAGATTTGATGGATGGATGTTTTTTACTCAATCACGCCAGAAAGGCTAAACGGATCTGGTTGAAATTTGTCATGGAGATAGATTATAGTCTGGAATAGCACATAGATAGTGGGGGAACTAAAAATTCCACGTGTGCGAAGTCGCTGGCAGAAGCTTAGCTTGTGTAAAAATTGGTGTTCTTATTCAGCTGCTTATGAAGCAATTCCGCTAATAATGTAATGTCCGTGATTAAAGTAACAAACAAGCGTTTTATTATTTTCTTTAACCTTGTGACTGTTGCATAAGTTGCGGTTACGTCTGTATGTTTTCTTTTCTATTCTAAACAACAGTCCATTTATAATGTTATAGGTAACTAGATGGTACCTAGGTACCAGAAGAAAAATAAAAAAACAACAATTCAAGTATTACAAAATCATTTATTTACTTCATCACACAATTATACCATAACATAAATCTCCTCAATACTTTATTGGGTACAATGCGTCCCACACCTTGAACCGGTCTTCATAGAGGTTCTGCAGCACGGTGAACTCCTTGTCTATGCGCAGGTAGTTCCTCATGGCTGGCTTCATGGCCGGCCAAGAGACGGACGACAGCTCTTTGGCGTCACCCAAGGGGATAGGGTAGCTAAAAGAGAAGAAAAGTTCAGAAATTAAGTGTTGCATTAATTATCGTCATAAAAGACGTTCACTACCGGATTTAGCCCTCCCACAGTCTTGGGTTCCCAAAATAAAGGTAAACTCCCTTTTCATTGGTGTTGTTTAGAAGTTTAGAAATAAATCAAGGGTTTTATGGTAAGTAAACTGCCATAATGGACATGAGAAAGGGAAAGTAATAGAAAACCTAAATAAAATAAATCTTTTAACGGACTTTCTGAAATGATAAAGGCAACTAATGCCTTTACAACAAGTTATTGTTTTAATTATTTTTGCAGGCGCTCGAATCTTAGGTAAAATCTCAAATAGAAAATTATTAAGTTATTTATGAACGTTAGTGATAGAGTTAGCGTGACGGCTGACAGGACTGAATGGACGAAAAAAACGTGTTGCGCCGACCCCAATTAACATGGGATAAGGGCAGGAACATGATGACTTATATATGAACGAGATTACGAGATAAGTGTGTTCTACTTAATTATATAAGGTGTTAAAAAGATTAACCCTCGCAATTTTAAGGAGTGATTTGGACCTTCGAGCTGAATAACTTTTACTATGGGACCAACTTTGAAATCGCGAAAAAAAAATCAGCTGTTGCCTACATTTATGTTCGCAAAACTCGTCAAAATGTACGGAACAGCTGATTTTAATTTCGCGATTTCAAAGTTGGTCCACTCCTTATAGTATCGGGGGTTAATTTTTTAACACCCTATAAAACAATACATAATATATTAATTAAGTGTATATCTCACCCGGTATTAGCGAAGTTGTACCAGATAGCGGTCATTTTGTCCACCATTTTGGAGTCGCGCGATTCATCGACGCCGATCATGGGAAAGCGGTAGTTCAGCGAGAACAAGTAGATGAGGTCGTCGTGGTGCGCTGCCACTGCACAGAAATAAAGGAAGAAGATGAAATAACAATGGTACTGCATCCTTGATCCACTACAAGAACGTCTGCTGAGCGAGGGGTCATGGGACCGATCTCTGGGCAGGCTAGTGTTTAGGATCTTGTCAGTGTTTAGCTAGAGTCTAGAACTTTTGCTGTTTACTTCAAACCTCGTCTCTACATACATGATTAAAGTTGCCAGCATGTAATAAGCGCAGTGGTGGCTCAATGGTAACAGCCGCGACTTACAAGTTGTACGTCGAGAGTTCAAACCCAGGCAGGCGCTTTACTAAGTAAATTATGTCATCACCACTGCTCTCAAAACGGTGAAGGAAAACATCGTGAGGAAACCGGCATGTTCTAGAACCAGAACTTCGAAGACATAGTGACATCCACCAACCCGCATTGGTCCCGCGTAGTGGATAACGGCCCTCACCCTCTCACAGAGAGGAGGCCTGTGCCCCAGCAGTGGGGACATTAAAAGGCTGATGATGATATAATAAGCTTAGAGTTTAGCTTCAGCATGTAGGTACGAGTATCGAGGTCAAGAGCAGGCACACCTACGCCATTATAAATTGCTAGCTTCTGCGGCTTCTGCCAGCAGCTTCGCCCGTACGTACTATAAATTATAGCCTATATGTAGATGAGCTATTCCAGACTATAATCTATATCTGTGCCAAATTTCATCCAGATCCGTTCAGCCGTTCTGGCGTGATGAGATCCATCCATCCAAACTTTCGCATTTATAATAATTAGTAAGATAAGTACGAAGGTAACTCACACATAGTTACTTTTGTCTGTTGTCTCTTCACGTCTTAACGGATTTGAAACTTGGTACTCGGGTTTTTTTTTTTTTGTGGTGTGGGAAATCATCCAATGACTTCTCCCGCTCTGGGTGGAGCGGGAGGGCGTGTCAGACTCTTACTGACTAGACCCCTGTTCCTTCCTGCCCTTAGTGCCCGGGGGCGAGGTAACTCTGTTTCGAATTTATCCTCAACGCCCGGGCAGGCATCGGCCATGACGGGCCCCGTCCCTACTGCTGACAACTCTTTGAGGCGCGCGTGGAACACTACGCGCCGTCGACTCTCGAGCCTGGTGCTGATCGGACGGCGAGCTACCCATTACTCGCTGTCCGCATCTCCCGGGTCTACGGTGGCCGGAGATCGTCTCGCAGCGCCGAAAGTCCCAGGCGTCTCCTGAGGCGGCTGCTGCTGAGGGCGTGAGGGCGACTCTTTTGTTGAGTCTCCCTCACCCATGCCGCCTCCCTCTTCGCGAGCATTACTGATTCGCAGAAGGAGGAGACGGCTTCCCATTCCCTCTCGCTCCGTACTATGGCCTGAACCAGGGCAGGGCGCGAGAGGTCGCTGCCGCCTATCGCATCCACGAGGACACGGCGGGGCTCCGCCCAAGCGGGGCAGACCTCCACCGTCTCCTCGGGACGATCCGCGCAGTGGAAACACCCGAGCGTCTCCTCCTGCCCTATCCGACACAGGAACCTCTCGAAACAACCGTGTCCGGTGAGGACCTGCATCAGGCGGAAGGTGAGGACGCCGTGGGGCCTCTCCAGCCACTCCTCAAAGAGGGGCACTACCGCCGCAATGGAGGCGTACCCAGCGCTGGGTTGCGACAGTCGCTGTCTCCATGTCGCCATGAGATCTTGCCGGAGCTCTGACCGCCGAGCCGTGAGTTGTCGCGGCAGCGGAGTTTCGCCCCGGCGTTTCGCCTCCTCGCGCTCCTCATAGAGCTTCGCGAGGATTTTTGCCTCCAGATCCCATGGCGACAATCCGGCAAGGAGGCTCGCCGCCTCGCAGGAGATCGTACGGTGTCCTCGGATCATACTGATCGACATGACCCTTTGGGAGGCGTTCAGACGGCGAGTTGATCGCTTCCTCAAAGAACGCGCCCACACCGGTGCCCCGTAAAGGGCCATGAACTGCACGATCCCCACGTAGAGCCTCCGGTAGGAGGCGTTTGGCCCTCCCAGATTGGGCAGGAGCCGCTTCAAAGCAGCCCCGGCCCTGTCCAGTCTGGGAGCCAAACGTCGAAAGTGCTCGACGAAGTTCCACCGGCTGTCGAGGACGAGTCCCAGGTACTTTATCGTCCCCTCGACGCCGATGTGAACCCCTCTTGGCACTCGGGTAGATTATGTCCTGGAATGGGACAAAGACTTTCCTTGGGATCATTTTCGAATTTCATGCGGGCGAAGTCACAAGCAGAAGCTAGTCAGGAAGACAAAAATGAAATAATGCGTTATGTAGGTACCCAAAAGATGTCAGCACTTACGGTTAGCTGGTTTCTTAGTGACCGGGTGTTCGTAGTGGCTGTGGTTGCCGACGTATGCGAACTCCGCATAATACACCGGGTGGTTGGAGTGGCGGCTCATCAGGTTGGCCATTCTAAAGCAGAAGATAATGTTGAGAAAAAAGTTAGATCGCATTAAGCCCTCCTTTGAGCATGAAGTGTTAATTAACAAATAAACACTAGTTTACAAGATTTTTGTATCCAAATATTGTGTATTAATTTAGAAAGATTTATTCAGAAAAAAAATAATTAAACCATTCTGACATATTATGGTTACAAAACACAAAAAAATAAAACGACTTTCAAAAAAAAAAAAAACGCAAGATAACTTTCGGAAGTCGGTGTCAAAAAACAAAGAAACAAAACCGGAATCACCGACTTGAAACACCGAGACCCGAGTAGTTTAGAGAGAGAGAGAGAGAGAGAGATAGGCATAGAAGCTGTAACCTACAGGACGAATCATAGATGTAGTACTTATATATGTACTTATGTAATTATACATCTATGGGACGAATAGTAGATCCCTTTCTCACAGCGGAATTATGATGATTTTAAGCCATCATGGGGAGCTGATCGGTATTTGGAAGGTTTTATAACAGAACAGCTTTTTCACTAGATTCCAGCAATTCATGAGCCACCTATGAACAGAGAAGCCAGTGAGCGCGTCCCCGTACAGCTGGCCCAGCTCTGCGGCGCTGGCCGGGTCGTTCCGCAGCGGCTTGTCGCCCAGGTAGGGCAGCCGCAGACGCGCCAGCTTGTCCAGGGACTCGTTGCGAGGCAGGATGAACGCGATAGGCGCTGTGTATGTCCAGTTGGAGTTCATCGTGTCCATCAGAGTTTGATTCTTTAAGATTGCTGTGAAGACAAGGAAGATTAAATAAGTTTCCGATACCTACTGAATCTTTTTTAGGTTTCCGTATCCAAAGGGTTCTCGGGTCCTATTACTATACTATGTTTCAGATAAATTTGCAATAAAGTACATTGACCTTTCCCTAATAACTCTTCGTAGGTACCTGAACAATTAAATATAAATCGTTTTTCATTATTAGACAATGTTAAGGATCACGAGAGATGTTGATTCGAGACAGCTTTGAGTAATTAATTCCGTTTTTTCAAATTAAAAATGTCAATAAATGTAGGTGGGTCAATGACCGTTATTGCACGTTTATTTGGAACAAACTTTAATACTCCGCTGTCCGTCCGTCTGTCTGTCTGTCCGTCTGTCATCAGGCTGTATCTCATGAACCGTGATAGCTATAGACAGTTGGATGATGTATTTCTGTTGCCGCTATAACAATAAATACTATAAAACAAAATAAAATAAATATTTAAGATTATAGAGCCTCTATTCTCTTTGGGGCTCCCATACAACAGACATACCCGGGCCTGCGTACGGCGAGTAATGGGTAGCTCGCCGTCCGATCAGCACCAGGCCCGAGAGTCGACGGCGTGTGGTGTTCCACGCGCTCCGAACAAGAGTTGTCAGCAAGAATGACGGGGCCCATCATGGCCGATGCCTGCCCAGGGGTTGAGGATAAATTCGAAAGAGTTACCTCGCCCCTGGGCATTCAGGGCAGGGAAGGAACAGGGGTGGGTTTTAGTCAGCCCTCCCGCTCCACCCTAGAGCGGAAGATGTCATTGGATGATTTCCGATACACAAAAAAAAGGGGGCTCCCATACAACAGACATGATTTTTTTGCCGTTTTATAGATAATGGGTACGGAACCCTTCGTGCGCGAGTACGACTGCACATGACCGGTTTTTTTATTTTAGAGTGGAATTTCATGAAACAACTTCTCCCGCTGTGGGAGCGGAAGGGCGTGTCAGACTCTTAGTGTCTAAAACTCACCCTTGTTCTTTCAGTTGCCTGAGTGCCAAGTGCCGCGGTCACTCTTTCAGTTGCCTGAGTGCCAAGTGCCGCGGTGACTCTTTCAGTTGCCTGAGTGCCAAGTGCCGCGGTGACTCTTTCAGTTGCCTGAGTGCCAAGTGCCGCGGTGACTCTTTCAGTTGCCTGAGTGCCAAGTGCCGCGGTGACTCTTTCAGTTGCCTGAGTGCCAAGTGCCGCGGTGACTCTTTCAGTTGCCTGAGTGCCAAGTGCCGCGGTGACTCTTTCAGTTGCCTGAGTGCCAAGTGCCGCGGTGACTCTTTCAGTTGCCTGAGTGCCAAGTGCCGCGGTGACTCTTTCAGTTGCCTGAGTGCCAAGTGCCGCGGTGACTCTTTCAGTTGCCTGAGTGCCAAGTGCCGCGGTGACTCTTTCAGTTGCCTGAGTGCCAAGTGCCGCGGTGACTCTTTCTACTACTTTTTATGTTAAAGTTTGACAAACTCTCGCTAAAAAACGAAATTGAGAACATGACAAACATGTTCTCAATTTCGTTTGTTCCATTCAGGAACCAGCGGTTGTGTTGTATTGAGAGGTTTATAGATATGTATGGAAGAAGAAGACATGATACGTCCACCACCAATAAATTGGGATAAAGTAGAAGGAGGTGATACTGAATCACCTCATAGTTCATCATCGCTTATCATCAGGTGAGATAGTGGCAAATGCGAGCCGATCATTGAAAAAAAAAATTACGACTATGCGTGTCCCCGGGTTACAGACTGACTCTAGCTTTATTCAGGGGGGTTTCATAGACTATTGCAACTCCTTCTAGTGCACGCTTGACATAGTTTTTCCGTTTGATTCATTTATTACTTTATGGTAATCACGCAATGGAAAATGAATTTAATTTGTTATGATTATTCTGATTGACCTATAGTATTTAATTTGTTATGATTATTCTGATTGACCTATAGTATTTGTTATGATTATTCTGATTGACCTATACTCGTAGTATTTTCTAAGTCTGAGGTGTTCTAGTCCGGTAAAACACAAACCCTGTAAAACTACTTACTAAACGCCTTCCAGAAGAACTCCCCATTAGTCTGGCTGATGATGAAGGGCACAGAGTGCATCCGTCCCTTTCGGATGGCCACCATCGGCTCCTCGCTGAGGAACCTCTCCTGCCCGAAGTCTGGCTCCACCACCGGCCGCCACAGGATTAGAGGGTCATAGCCAAACTCCTGGGAATTTAGAAGAACGAATAGCATACCACGAAAAAGGCCTTCAGCTAAACTAATTATTATAAAAAGATAAAATTGTTTGTTTCTTAAAGTAGGTACTTAAAGGGACAGAAAGTGCAGGGCCAGTGCTTAATGCCGGTGTGAGAGAGAGACGCAGCTATACAGGACGAAAAGCACTATCCCTTTCTCACAGCGGAATTATAATGATTTTAGGACGTCATGGTTGGGGATCAACCGATTACTAATACTTCTTTTACTCATTCACTGATAAAGAGCCGCACTGTCGCTGTATGTGTGTCAAAGGCTATTTCATCTATTCTATCAATAATAATAAATAATAAGGGTCAGCTTCAAGCCAAACCGGATGCAGCTGAATATTATTATCTTACATGGATCGACTACCTACCTAACTGGCCTATACCTATCACCCATTAATTGCCCTTGGCAAGCCTGGTGTCAGATTTCCTGGCTTCCCGTAACGAAGTAGGTACCGTCAAAGATTTACAAATGACAGCGTGGACTAACAGCTTAACGTGTATTCTGAGGCACGGAGGAGTCTCGGTGTGTGATGGATCGTCATATAGACACGGATCGACCTCGGCAAGCGTTATTTAACCTTAGAGATCGTCCCATGCGGCGGTTGCAGCCTATTTTGAGAGTAAAAACAATAAAGCTCATGATAAAAATTGCTGATTCTTCAGAAAGGTATACGTAAAGGTATAAGGTACCACGGAACGGAATTAGGTGCCTTTACCTTAAACGTAGCAAAGAACCTCACATAGAATTTGAGCAGCGATCCAGCGATCTCCTTCCAGGGTTTGTTCTTCAGGCACTCGTAGAGCAGGGTGGTGTCGTCTTCGGGGCAGCCGGTCATTCGCGCCTGCTTGACGGCATTGTCTAGGCGGTCGGTTGGGCTCGGTACCTTGGAGGTCGGGGAACCACTCAGTGAAATGGCGCGGTGGAAGAGGCCTGGAAGTTCAAGGTTTGGTTTTACTGTAGACATTAGGGAATGAACCGAGCAATAGCCCTACATAATTGACCATGATCGCTCTGAAGAAATATACAATAAGGACTGTGCGGCCAATACTTGTCTGTTTTCTGTAGTTCTCACAGAAACGAAAGCGAGGTGATGTGCGTTATCCGCGCTACTACTCCGACGACATCCATCGGGCAATTGCCCAACAGACACACCTGTCTGTTCAAGGGAAAAGGGATCCTCCCTTTTCAATGCAGAATGGGTAACCACCCTGTTCCGTATACTTATATAATAGGTCCACTCATTTGGGTTGGCTATCCCTGTATTACACGCATATAAACACCTTCTACATAATATCTATTTACTGTTTATGTATATAGGTATATATGTTTTACTACAACTTATTTCACTATTACACTTAGGTCGTAGTTGTTACCTTCAAAAGATCCGTCACAGTCCTTTGAAGGGTTCATTTGAAAACCAGCGTCAGGCGGCTCCAGCCGGGTGCGTTACCTTACTTCGAAAAGTGTAACACCGAATAACACGTCCCCGTAAGTTTACTATAACGAAACACTTAACAACGAATGCACGTTACCACGAAAAACTTAACGCCGTAGCCATGCGATCTCGAATAACCAAATCTCTAACTCAGCAATTCGATTTACTTAACAACGAATGCACGCTACTACGAAAAACTTACGCCGTAACCATGCGATCTCGAATATTGTATTTTATTTCTTCGATATTTGACACCGACTTCCGAAATTAAAGTTATTTTTAAATTTTTAGTGTATTTTTCTTTCGGTTGTTTTTTTTTGTAAAAAAGTTTTATTTTTCGCTTTTTAGTTGTTATACCCCAGAACTAAAAACCCCAATAACATGGAACGTGGAATTTAAACATTTGGAGAACACCAAAACGTCATCGACATATGCGTATTTTTCGTTTTTGTTCAGTTTCTCAAAAAGCGCTAAAGCAATTTCGAAAAAATTTATATGGGACCACCTCGGGAGTATATTCTTTCAGATAAAAAAAGAATTTTGAAAATCGGTCCACAACTGACGGAGAAATGCGCGGACATACATAAAAAAAAAAAACAGTCGAACGTAGAACCTCCTCCTTTTTCGAAAGTCGGTTAAAAATAACTTTAATTTCGGAAGTTGGTGTCAAATAACGAAGAAATAATAATAGTAGTATAATTATTTGTAATAATTGCGCCTTTTCTTTGAAAAAATAAGCGCTCTTAATTGATGGATTAAATATTTTTTTTGCTGACTTTTCGTAAGAGATTTGGTTATTCGAGATCGCATGGCTACGGCGTTAAGTTTTTCGTGGTAACGTGCATTCGTTGTTAAGTGTTTCGTTATAGTAAACTTACGGGGACGTGTTATTCGGTGTTACACTTTTCGAAGTAAGGTAACGCACCCGCTCCAGCCCGACTGACATTATCGCTGAAATGGAACTTTTTAGCGCAGTCGTGAGGCACACACTTTGTTTGTTATAATGTATTTTTTCTTCATTGTTATTTCTGTGTACCGTGCGTGTTTCGTGTACTATTGCTGAATAAATTTTATTCTATTCTATTTGCTTTTTTTATTATTGATCGGCTCGCGTTAGTCCTCTCTCCTGATGGTGAGCACGCTTGCCTTTAAGTAACATATTCACTTATGTCTAAAAGATCCCCAGGTTGTTGCCAGGAAATACATACTCCGGCAGTGAATTTCACTCCTTAGCTGTACGCCAGTTTTTTGGCTATTTTCATCAACTTACCTTTCGACATCGGCGAGATCATATGCACCATGACGCTGACTCCTCCCGCGCTGCAGCCCGCGATGGTGACGCGGTCGTTGTCTCCACCGAACGCGGCGATGTTCTTCCGCACCCACTTCAGGGCCACCACCTGATCTTTGAAGCCGTTGTTGCCGGGAGCCAGCTGATTGCCTAGGGCCAGGAAACCTGGAGCAGGAGAGGATTAGCTGTGGAACCATTTTGGTGAAACATAAAGTGTACGGTTCTGATCTCACTGCCACTAATAAGCACTTGTCGTGTTATTAATTCTGAACTTTACTACTAACTTTACTTTTTACTTGAAATTGTTTTGACGATACGGTAGGTGTTCCAAAAGGATTTACTTTATGAAAACTTCTCTGGTCTCGCCGTTCACCGGAACAGTAAGAACCCTTTTTCTTCTAATATTTTTCTGGTTATAACTCAATCTCAAAGATTTTTTTAACTAAACGAGTTCAATATGCGCTTGTAGCTGTCAAGGACTAGGTCAGTTAGTCAGACAGGTTGAGGGTACTTTTTTTTGTTTTTGGTTGGAAGTGATCTAATAACTTCTCCCGCTCTGGGTGGAGCGGGAGGGCGTGTCAGACTCTTACTGACTAAAACCCATTCGTGTTCCTTCAGTTGCCTGTGCCAGGGACCTCGCTGACTCTTTCAAACACACCTGGGACCTGGAGGTTCAGGCTGGTGGCTACTCGCATTAAGGTAACTCACCGAGAGAGCCGAGCCGGTAGTTGATGGTGACGAGCACCACGTCTCTGTCCAGCAGGTAGTGCGGGCCCGCCAGGTCGCTACGGCCCGACATCGTGTAGAACCCGCCGGGGTGGATGAACACGATTACGGGCATAAGTCTAGACCTGCAAATAAAATAATAATATGTTGACTATACCGCTGTGCTTGGCAGATCGATCAACCATTTTCCTTTATAACTTGTAGACCGCATGCATGAGCTGCAGTTCAGATAACCCAAGCTGTCACCTTCATCTATCTATGATATTTGGGTCAGCAGCACCCTACCTTTTGGTGACTATTTAGGGATTTTGATTGCCTCGTTGGTCTCGTGAGTCTGAGAGTGAGGTCCTGGGTTCGATTCTCGGGACGGACAAAAAGTGTTTGTTGGGTTTTTCCTGTAAGAATTACTGTGTAGCAGCCACAGTTTGGAAGTTGGTGGTGTGACACCCCTGTGCCGTTGGTCTTGGGTCCTGATCTCTCCCCGGTCGTGCCGGATTGCCATCCCATTGGACTATGAGAGTAAAGGAATAGAGAGTGACCCTGTGTTGGCACTCACGCTTGTGCACTATAATATCTCCTGCGTACTTGACTCATCTCTCGTTAGTTCGGGCACCGTGATCAAAATCTTTTCGGGAGGATCACCCTTTGATAAGACAGCACAATATAAGCAGCTGTGTAGCCACACAATACGAGTATTACTTGATACGCCCAGGAGTATAGACGTTGACGACGAGGCAGTCCTCGTCCACGTAGTACCCTGGCCTGGTGGGCGAGGGACACGCTGGGCCCTCCTTGCTGGCGTCCACCATTTCCGGGTAATTCAGAATCGGCTTCGGCGGCTGTAAGAAAAGTTTTTAGACCATTAATCCCTTACGAGGTTAACAATTTAATATAATAATAATAATAATATTACACAACTATCACACAACGCCATCTAGTCCCAAGCTAAGCAGAGCTTGTGTTATGGGTACTAGACAACTGATAAACATACTTATATATTTCTAAATACATACATATTATAGATAAATTACACCCAGACACAGAACAAATGATCGTGCTCATTACACAAACATTTGTCCTGGGTGGGAATCGAACCCACGGCCTCCGGCATAGCAGTCAGGGTCACTAACCACTAGACCAACAGGCCAGTCAAAAAATAAAAATATATTTGAGTGAAAACCGGTACCCACTAATCTGAAGTAACCTTCGTGAAGTCAGACAGTTGTGTCTCCTGATGTTTCATGTTGCTTTATAGAATACTTGAATTCACTTTTAACAATTATAAATCAACAAATTCAAGTGCGGTCCAACAGATCTTCCATTATTGCAGCATGTAACAAAAACCCTGTCCGATTCTGAAGCCCCTGAAGGGCATTATTTGGTATCGTACTGCGTACACATATACGTAGTCATATTATGTATAATGGATACGAGATTATTATTTTTCCCCAATGAAAAATATTAATTAAAAAAAAGAAAAACAACACTGAGCGCACGACAAAGTTCACCTACAGTTTCATGTCAAAGAAGCCGACTGAGCGAGACGGTCTTTTTGATCCTTTGTTAAAGAGTGCCTACAGCGCGGCTAGTGCAGGGCGATATCGTTTGAAATAAAAATGGGTAAAAATGAATAGATTTCGCCGGCCGGTGGAGTGTTGTCAACTTTTGAAAATTTGCCATATTTATTTGTTAAATTACACAAGTAAAAAAATTACTTTTGGTTTTTATGAGTTACATTTTCTTTACTATTTTTTCTACTACGTATGTTAAACCAGGAATACGTCTTTATTGGATCGGACAGGGTTTTTGTTACATGCTGTATATGTATACCACCATGTCCGGCGGTCCGGCACGGCCTGACTTCACCCAGGTTATTTAATAAGTCCAACACGCTCATTCTCTATCCTTACCTGGAACCTTAATTCACCTACAGGGGGCTCAGCGTACCGAATCCCTCGATAGGCTTGGAAGCGTCTCCCGCGCCGCGACACCATCCACGACCCTCGGAACTGGCCACTCAGGGACTGCGCGATGGGTCCCACCTTTTCCGTAGTGGGTTCCGCGTCGATAATACCTGGAGGGGTCATGTTGTCATCATCATTTCAGCCGGATGACGTCAACTGCTGGATAGACGCCTCCCCAAATGTCTCGAGGGGTGAAAAATCAAGTCATTTATTCAATTTACAGTGATATTCAATACTTTTTGATCAATGTTTACAAAAGACAGTACCCCGAAACGCTCGTCCGTCATCACTTCTTGGTACCTATTTAAGCTGGGCAGCAGAAGTGATGCCACAATGTTCTAGTAAGAAAGAACCTGGCAAAGCTGAACTGTTAAATGCTGGGACTTAATTTATAAATGGCACGAATAGCCCTTTTCTGTATAAGAAAAATTGTCTGAATATCGGCGGCATTTCCCCACAACAGAATGCCATACGAAATCAAACTAAGAAAATAACTAAAGTATACTAAACGAGCTGTCTCTAAATAACTAAAGTATAGTAAACGAGCTGTCTCTAAATCAGTTAAACCACGAATTTTCCTTTTTTTTTGTGGGGTGGGAAATCATCCAATGACTTCACCCGCTCTGGGTGGAGCGGGAGGGCGTGTCAGACTCTTACTGACTAAAACCCACCCCTGTTCCTCCCTGCCCTGAATGAATGCCCAGGGGCGAGGTAACTCTTTCGAATTTATCCTCAATCCCCGGGCAGGCATCGGCCATGACGGGCCCCGTCCTGTTTGCTGATAACTCTTTGAGGTGCGTGTGGAACACTTCGCGCCGTCGACTCTCGGGCCTGGTGCTGAACGGACGGCGATCTACCCATTACTCGCCGTCCGCAGGCCCTCGTCTACGGTGGCCGGAGATCGTCTCGCGGCGCCGGAAGCCTCTGGTGTCTCCTGCGGCGGCTGCTGCTGAGGGCGTTAGGGCGAGGCTGTCGTTGTAGCCTCTCCGTAACCCGTTCCGCCTCCTCCTTCGTGAGAATTACTGCTTCGCAGAAGGAGGAGACTGCTTCCCATTCCCTCTCGCTCCGTACCATGGCCTGGACCAGGGCCGGGCGCGAGAGGTAAACCACGAATTTTCCTAACGGCGTATGCTGCAGAGCTAAGTTTTTTGGACAGTTTATATATGTAAATGGGGCTCCACTGTAGCTTCGCATCCAAAGTTAAACCTAAGAACACTGTGGAACCCTCGGGTTTCAACTCTTCACCTTAGACTATGACAGGTTATAGAAGGAACGTCATTGGACTTGGACATTAACATGAAGCAGGAACGTTAAAATGTGTGTGTGACCTTGACGGCGATGGAATGTTGCCAGATTAAATCTTTTTACCCCGAAAAACAATTCATTCATCTCGACTTGATTATGCGTGTTATTGAATCTATTATTGACATCAATTTTATTGATTATTAGTATTACTTAAATCTGGGAAGGCATAAAGTACGTAGGTTTGGTGGACATGGGCACATGAGTAAATGAGTCAGCTCCTTTAGCTACCCAAGCATTCGTTTCTCTTTTAGGAGGAATAAACCATAAATTTTGCGCAATGCATTTTACAGTAAGGCAATTTCCATTGATAGTTTTTTGTTCAGTAACCCCGCAGACCCCCACTGATGTCTGGCTTCTGCCTTTGCAAACATAGCCTTTGTACGGATCTCTATGAATTAGGTACGTGTGGCCTGAAAAGAGTATTTGAAAGTTCCGTTCCATAATTTTTTATAGACCATGAAAATGGTAAACGAGATTAATAAAATATTTATAATTATTGTAATATCAAATATTTATGACTTGATGATAACAAAAATACCTTTTTAAGAA
This sequence comes from Polia nebulosa, assembly GCA_951329385.1. Taxonomy (NCBI): domain Eukaryota; kingdom Metazoa; phylum Arthropoda; class Insecta; order Lepidoptera; family Noctuidae; genus Polia; species Polia nebulosa. The sequence continues at coordinate 712,651 of OX589611.1, read as the reverse complement.
TCGCACTTCTTATCATCCGACATCCAAATTTTGATAATTAAAAATCATTTTCTTCGAAATGATTGCTACAAGCGACCGAATACAATGATGGGGACCAATTTATGTCGTTTTTATTTTTCTTAAAATCGTAATCCACTATTTTTTTAGTCGTAAGTCTCTTGGAAACCCAAAATGCAAAAAATCATAGCAACCACCACCATCCACGTCAATTTGGAAATTTACTATTGCATATGTTAATTTTCATTTTGTATTTGTAGATCGTTAGGGTCAACTCACACCAAAAGAGCGTCGAAGCGCAGCGCAGTTTCAGTGTCATATGAATTTTAGCTTTATTTTCATTACTACAATACTTATTATCGCATGAGAAACGAACGACTACAACATTACGACTACGACTACGACATTACTACAATACTTATTATCGCATGAGAAACTCGAGTCGCGGCGCGGATTCCCGCGGCGCTGCGGGCATCCGCGCGACTCGTTCGTTTCTCATGCGATAATAAGTATTGTAGTAATGAAAATAAAGCTAAAATTCATATGACACTGAAACTGCGCTGCGCTTCGACGCTCTTTTGGTGTGAGTTGACCCTTACACTTTCATTCTTATAAGAACAACTTAATTAATTTAACCTAAACGGAAGAAGTCACTGGCTCTTGAAATACAGGTTTTGTAACCTAGCTCAAGAGTCAAGGTCTCACTATTTGTAAACTTGTATTGCGCAAATAAAGAATTTATTACGAGTATTATTCCGTTTATTCATTAGATGTACATATTATATTATATTTTTAAATATTTAAATAAAAAGATAAAAAAACATTTAAAAATATAAAAAATAGTATCCCACCGGTATCGGGAACAGGGTCCAAGCTACCGGCGGTCAGGGCTCCAGAGAGAGGAACCGCCTGACAATGCGAGCCGTGTCCAGAAGTACTGCTTTCTGAATCAAGCCCATGATCCAGCCGCCTAACGAGAGCCTCCTGAGGTGTTGGTCGAGGCTCGTGGCTATTAAGCCATTGGCTGACACGACTATCGGTACAATGATCGCTGAGTCCAGATCCCACATGTCGACAACCTTATTATTATTATAATTGGACTTCAAGCATAGCCTATCAGGTGTGAGCTGCCCGCTTTGGTACTGACCTGCATCCGTATAATCCAGCAGCCTCACGTTCACCGCAACACAAGCAAAACATAACTGTATCCACGCCCTCGTGTTCGTGTTCATTTTCCTCGAGACACCAAGAGAGCACTGAGTCGATGACAGATCCAGTGGATGCATATATAGTGATGAGCTGTGTCGGTATTGAGCTATACCCAGGAGGGCTGTTCTGCAACACTTACACACTATTGTTATTGGACATATTATGTTGGTACACTACTAGCTTTGCCCGCGGTTTCGCTCTCGAGGACTATCCGCAGGAACCATGCATTTTTCGGGGGTAAAAAGTAGCCTTTACACTGAGCGATAAAGTGGCTTTCTATCAGTAGAAGAGTTTTTGAAATCGGATCAGTACCTACCTAGGTACTTATTTGTAGAGATTTCCTTTTAAAAACATACAAACTGTTTTAGTTCTTTTTGTCCCGACTGTCCCAGAAGGATGTTTTGGACATTAGTTTAGACTATAGCCTTTGCCGCTGCTTCGCTCCTCTATTCTGAACGAACCGTGCATCACGTGCATGTTTTCGGGATGAAAACACGCACTCAGCGATAATTTTGCTTTCTATTAGTGAATGATTTTTTTAAAAATAGGATCAATAGTCTTCTGGAGATTATTACCTTCTTCTTAAAAAAACATATAAACAAACCAACAGGTGTTTCCTCTTTATAGTATTTAGTTAAGATTAGATAACTACTGAGGTACAGATATACCTTTATTATTAATATTATAAAAGTTTACCCTATTCTGACATACCAAGCATTGTCTTCTAGCCCACTCGTCAAGACAAAGGAGATCTAGTAATAATATTCCAATTACAAGGAAAAGAAGAGATAAATATTGCTCAGAGGGAAAACCTACTTATGTTTACCTACAATTTTTGTTCCACATTGAGTGTTTAAGGAATCACAGACTTACAATCTTGTCACGTATTGTTGCGGTAAGTTTACGATCTCAGTTGGAAAAAAATCTGTCGCTTTAGGTATACTTACCTACGTCTGTAAATTGATCAGCATTATTAATTAACCGACTTCAAAAAAGGAGGTTCTGTATTCGACCCGTATGTGTGTATCGCAGTCATCATCTGCCAGTCAATTGGACGCCTCGGCCGTTCATTCAACGCCGGCATTCAATTAAATGGATAGGCCGATAGTTCACTCAACGTTTAACAACCTGGCGTGTTGAAAGTCAGCCCTTTGAAGATGACTGACCAAGACTAAGCCAGATGATTCAAAACTTCAAGTTAAATGAAAAATGATGAATTTAACCAGATGACTGCGACATATGTAAGTATGTATCTTGTTTGTCCGCGATTTTCTCGAAAACTTCTGATGCGATTTGGATGAGGTTTTCGTTATTCAAATTTTCAAATGCATATTTTTCAACGAAGGTTTTAGTATATCCGCTTAGGTACCGCGCGTCATACGTCAACATCCGTCAAGCCCCGTTTGACAGTCGGCCATCGTGCAAAATACGTCTAATAAAAAACTTTCAATACATATTTTTGCTAGATAAAAAACTTTTTACAAAAAAAAAATACAACCGACTTCCATAAATAATACTAAAAAATGCAAAATAACTTTAATTTCGGAAGTCGGTGTTTCTAGTTTGGTTTCTTCGTTATTTGACACCGACTTCCGCAATTAAAGTTATTTTGCATTTTTTAGTATTATTTATGGAAGTCGGTTGTATTTTTTTTTTGTAAAAAGTTTTTTATTTTTCACTTTTTAGTTGTTTTACCTCATTCTAAAACTAAATTAATAGTAAAGTTATGCCCGAATTGATAGCCCCAAAAATAGGGAATTTGAACGTAGTTGGTGAAATTAGGGTGTATCAGGGTGAACTGTACAAATCTGTATACCCCTTCAGAGTGCATCAGCGTGATGTAATGTGGTGAAGTGGTGAAAACAATATACAGACATGCGATTGCAGCAATTCTGGAAGGTCTGCTATCATTTATTGAAGAGTTCCATTGTGTGTCTCCGAAGTTCTTCATCAGATCTTCACCAAATTAAAATGGGACCAAATGTGAAGCAACAGCTTTCAAATAACAAAAAAATCTTCAAAATCGGTTCACGTAGTAAGAAGTTATGAGGTAACGCGTGTTTAATGGGGACCACAACAAAAAAGTGAAAAACTAACATATTTTTACGTCCTTTCGTTCCTGCAGACGCAGCGTTGGTACTGGAAGGTCGCATCACAAGGTGGACCGACGACCTGGTGAGGGTCGTGGGAATCCGATGGATGCGACATGTCATTCGGCTAAAATGATGATGATGATGATTAAGTATATAAAGCTTGATTCGTCCCACTGCTGGGCTAACTTCCCTCGTTCCACTTTTCGCGGAGTGATGCCATTGTGGGCCAATCTTTTGGAAATGATTACAGCTCATCCCACCTTTTCCTTGAAATATGTATCTTCCTATATTGGAGTTGAAGTATTGGTAACGACGTCAAGTCATCGTCCCCCAGCCTTTATAACAATTTACAGACCATATGATCTGTAATTCTCTATGAGACTAGCACAGGAGTGTTGGGATTGGCACGAGATGAGAGAAGCCTATGCTCAGCAGTGGGCGAAGTGGGCTGTGGATGATGATGATGGTCTCTATGGGCCATCATGTCAGTGTTTACCTCCTTCCTTCCGTTTCATCATCTTTGGTAAGTCGAATGGCATGCCCACTTCATACGATTATGTAAATATTCAAGTGTAACATCTTTCTCTCTCTAATAAAACAAGAAAGAGACGGATGTAAATTAGAGCAGTGAAATTTAGATGAACTAATATTTCCATACAAATTAAACATGTAAAAATATGTCGACTAAAAATACGGTGAAGCGCAAAGCTCAAACTAGTTTAACATTTCTAACTTAGTTCATAGGTATAGCCATCCTTTTCTCGCACTGCCTTTTAGTAAAAGATAGCGATTCTCTAATTTTAGTTTAGTTATTGAACAAGAAAATCGGCACCATTGTCTTGCGTGCAACACGGCGCCCAACTATTCTTATCATCTAAATAGTCATGTTATGGGGTTGACATAGACTAATTGGTCAAAAACCCTTAAAAAAAAGATTAAAATCAAAAAGTCGTTGATGGACAGAGACTAGATTTCACTCCCTTTTCTTCCATTCCTCACACAAACAACCATCTGCTCTTTGGCCTTCCTCTCCCTCTCCGTCCATCAAAATTTACACTCTTTTAGTTACACAAATGTTTCATGTGTCATTGTTTTGTTGATACCAAAACCTCGTTTTTTGTTCGTTTTTATCAAATCATAGAACTCGATTCTAGAGTGCAGCAACCTTGCTTGTGCTAGACAATTAATTGACAATTGGTGTTTGTTTACACACAATGTACTTACTCAACCTAGAAGCTTTTAAATGAGACGTCAGATAGCCATTCTGAATTAAAGAAAGGCTTATCAGATAAGTAGTTCTTCAGAACTTTTAGCATTGACTTATAAATGTAGTTAGGACAGGGCTGACCGTGTGTTCAGAAGACGGTCCTATCATGGCCTTGACATCGGTCAAAGCGAACCCTAGTCCGATGCGAACTTGTCAAGGGGTTAGGTATTTGACTTAAGTAATTATTTTTATTATTAGTTTCAAAAAGTTATTTTATCAAAAATCGAAAATAGAAAGAATTTTTTAAATCCGTTCAACAAGTTAGAAACCTTTCAGAGCTTGTGGAAGAGGAAACTGTCAAATAACAGAAAAAGGATGCACACACACTGACGTCACCGCCTTTAGGTTACGCGCGTACAAAAGAGATAGCGAGATGTCCCCACCACGCCCCCACTCTTCCTTATTATACTTAACAGTATTTGAAATGCTAATTGCTGCTTCATTTAATAACCAATTTCGACACTGTTTTCAGAAAAATTGTTATTTTTAGTGTTATTTGCTTTCATATAAAATATTGTACAAAAATAAACAAAGGAGAAACCCTCTAGCCAAAGTTTGGGAGAAAAAAGAGACATCAAGAATAATTAAATATATCATTCCATTTATTAAAAATTTTGTGACTAAACATTAAATAAATCCTCTGCATTTCCACTTTGATCAGTACTGTATGGGATACAGTTCGTCCCATACCTGGAATCGCTCCTCGAACATGTTCTGTTTGATGGTGAGCTGGTCTCCGCGGTGCAGGTAGCTCCTCTTGTCCGGCTTCATCGCTGGCCAGCTCAGGGTGCCCAACTCAGGCGTGTCTTTGCGAGGGTTTGGGTCGCTGGAGGATGTAAGATGAGTTATTAGAAGATCATGTAACATCAAGAACATTACTGTAGAGAGGAGTTTTTTTTTTCAACCATCCTCACCAGTCTTCTTTAAAACCAGTATCGGTGTGCAGTGACACCGAGTCATAGTAGACTGGGTTGTTAACATTAGAAACCCTATTACGTACCTAGTAAATCTTTTAAAAAGACTAAAAGGCTCTCGCCATTTTGTAGTCCTGAGTGCTAACAGTTAACAGGTGAGCTGAGCATATTTTGTAGTCCTGAGTGCTAACAGCTAACAGGTGAGTTGAGCATATTTTTTGACAATGCAACTAATGTAAACGTACCAGGCTAGCATGTTATAAGAAGCTGCTTCTTACCCGTATCTTGCGAAGTTGTACCAGATGGCAGTCATCTCATCCACGACATGGGAGTGTTGACTGCTCACGGGTATGGTGGGGTAGCGGTAGCTCAAGGTGAACAGGTATATGAGGTCATCATGATGAGCTGCGCCTGTGGATATTTGCGATATTTAAGAATATATCCCATCCACAGTAGTTTACTGCTCGACAACGGCCGGTCCAACATTAAACTTCTGAAATTTTGGGGAGCACTAAGAAGAGATGGGGCAGAAAAAACAACATTTTAAGGAGTCTCCTTTACTTTTAAAGATACCTAATTACACACTGCATTCAGCGAATGGATGGCGGCCCATCAAAGATTGAGGCAAAATGAAGTTAGTTTTTTTCTGTATGAAATGCGAGAAGAGAACACAGTCATCATCAGCATCATCAGCCTAGCCTTTTCCCAACTATCTTGGGGTCGGCTACCAGTCTAACTGGATGCAGCTGAATACCAGTATTTTACATGGAGCGACTTCCTATCTGACCTCCACAACCCAGTTACTGGGTAATACGATACCCCTTGGTAAGACTGGTTGTCAGACTTTTTGACTTCTGACGACTCGTAACGACTGTCAAAGATCCAGTGAACAGAACACAGTATTATAAAGTAATCATGGCAAGGCAAGTTTAACTAGGAATGAATTAGTTACCTTGTGGCTTTCCACTGGGATCCTCGTAGTGGGAATTGTTGCCGATGTAAGCAAACTCATAGTACCACACTGGGTGCTTCGAGTGACGGCACATCAGATTCGCCATCCTGGTAGAAAGAGATGGTTAAGTAAGTGACAGGTAGTTGACACGGCAAAAGTATCTTCCCTATTTCAATCAATTTTATGTCGCATCTTCAAAGTATTTTGACCATTTATATAACAAGAGCGCTAAGAACGGAAAAAACATGATCCACGAGCTTGTTAAACAGATTCATTTATTTCAGTTTCTTGATATTAGCAAACAAAGTAGCTGCCCGTTTATTTTATTTTAAACATTCTTTCAAAACGTTGTCCTCGTTTCCTCGTTTCCCTATTGCGACACTGATAAATAGGGATGCCATACTAGCCTGCGCTGCTCGGGTAAAAACAAGCTACATCTGTTGGTAACTTTTTCCCGAATTTTGTTTTTCTTTAATATTACGTGGATTCTTAAACAAAACTGCCAAACTGTCAAATGTCGTAAGGGACATACATTGTGCGGTTGAATTCTGTGCAATGAATGGAGCACTGAAATTCTAAAATTCTTGTGTATGTCCCATATGACTTTTGCAATTTCTACCGTCGATATTGATGTAGTTATCAAATGATTGATAATAATTGCTGTTTACCTGTGCACTCCAAACCCAATAATCGAGTCTTCATACAGCCTTCCCAGTGCCTTCTCGCTCTCCTTATCATTCACCAGCTTCTTATCCTTCAAGTAGACCTCCTTCAGTCTCCTCACCGCCAGTGCGCGGTTCTCTTTTGGCAGGTCGAAAGAGATCGGAGCTATCCTCTCCCAGTCCTCGTTCATCGTCTTCAGAAGGGTTTCGTTTTGGAGGACAGCTATAGAAGAAAATCGTTTGTTAGAATTTCAAAGCCTGTACGACTTGACGTGTAATGTGTATGCCATTCTTCTAGGATTTGTAGTAGTTAGTTGAGTTGGTATTGTGTATGGATGGATTATGTGAAAGATGGCGAGAAAGGACAGGTGACTATTAAGGCGTATATAGCCGCCAAGTGGCGCCCTCATTGAATAAAAAACAAACGCAACATAGGATTCTTTAATCTTTATTTTTTAAGCTAAGATATGAATTTTTATTCAATGAGGGCGCCACTTATGGGGAGGTAGGCCCTTAAGGACCTACTAACGGTCCAGTGGCGCCCTCATTGAATAAAAATTCGTAGCACAGCACAGAAAATAAATATTAAAAAATCCAACGTCACGTTTGTTACAAAGAGGATAAAGCATTTTTACGTTGTTAAAACAGGTCTCAAAATGTTTCGTATCCAAAGTAGTAAGCAAAAGTGTCAGAAACGGCCGTTTTTGGTACTTTTGCCTACTACTTTGACCCTTAAGTTACTGAGAGCTGTGGTGGCCCAGTGGTAAAAGGCCGCGATTTACAAGTTGTAGGTCGTGAGTTCGAACACAGGCAGGTGCTTTACTTTGTGTAAATTATTTCATTACCCCTGCTTTCAAAACGGTGGAGGAAAACATCGTAATGAAACTGGCATGTCCTAGAACCAAAAATTCAAAGTCATGTGACGTCCACCAACCCGCATTGGGTCCGTGTGGTGGATTACGGCCCACACCCTCTCACAGAGAGGAGGCCTGTGCCCCAGCAGTGGGGACATTAAAAGGTTGATGATGATGATTTAAGATACTGACTAATAGAGAAGTTTGGAAGGAAAATACAAGTTGAGCCACCCCAAATAAATTGATATAAGGGCAACAGAATGATGACATCAAAAACCTATGGTCACGTTTATGGTAATAAGTTAAGTCAACCAATGGCAGTATGGCAAGTAAATGCAGCTGCAGGATATCTATAGTTCTATTGAACGAAGATTCTTTGGTTTGGTTTGGTCTTTTTTAGAAATCTTGTAAAATCTGTTGTTTGTTGTTTGCCCGAAAAGAAAGTAGACCAAGGTCACAGAAAACCAGAATTTTCCCAAAGCAATTTTAATAGTCCTTACTAGCCCTACTCTCCTGCCAATTCTCTTTGTCTACGGCAATTTCAAACCAGTCTTCATCGAAGAACTGCAGCTCATTCCGCCTTTCCACTTGGATCAGCCCAGATGACAATTGTGTTCATAAACATTATTTTTCTACTCACGGAAAGCCTTCCAGAAGAACTCGTCGGTGGTCTGGCTGATGATGAGTGGCACAGTGTGCATTTTGCCCTGCTTGACGGCGTCTACCGGGTTCACGGGGAGGTAGCGCTCCTGCCCGAAGTCCGGCTCCAGCACCGGGCCCCATAGACCGATTGGATCGCCGTCGCCGAACTCCTAGAGATTATGTCGAATGTGAAGATTTTGCAAACTCAAGTAAGCTTGGACTGAGCAAATTGGTCGAAAGAAGGATAGCTGATGGGGCTGAAAAGTTCTGGAGGGGCGATTCCATACCAGAAGGTGTCGTGTGCATACACACATCCCTACAAAGTAGACCGATCACCACGTATAGGTCGCGGGAGTCGGCTGACGGGGGTAGCACAATACTTTCTTAAGGAAACGATGCTTCAGGAGACCTTATGACCAGGGCCCGTACTATAACGTGTTAAGAAGATCCATCATTGTTCTAGTATTAAAGAGATGGATGATGGATGGGATGGTGGTGGTGGTGGAGGTGGTATACAGGATGCAAAGCACTATCACGTCCTCTCAACGGAATCATAATAGCATTGGCACATCAAGGTACGGTCCCAGTTGTTGACGTTTTACGTTTAAATGATGATGTTGAAGATTTCTCCATTTTCAGGTATTTTCAAAAATAATTAAAAGATCGAGCCATCTTTCTACCTCTGTCAGTAGCAATAAACTTATTTCTAGAACGTACCCAGAACTTAGTCAATGAATCTCCAAGTTCCCTCCAAGGCTTGGTCATCAGGCAGTCTAAAATAATGGAGGAGTTGTCGGTGGGGCAGTTGAGGATCTCCGCTTGGCGTACGGCGAGGTGGCGCTGGTGTGTCAGGGGCTGCAGGTCCTTTCCCACCGGGGACGCACTCATTGCTATGCCACGGTGAAAGAGTCCTACAAGGAAACCAAAGTGGTAAAGCATGAAATTTTCGTTCGACCCGTACGTATGGAATTTGGGGTACGATTATTTTCTCGCGATTCCGCTTCTATGCGGTTACTCAGTTTAATAACGTTCCCGTTAAAAAAAAATCAATCCGTGTGCTACCTCGGTATAGTATTACCAAATAACTTTCCATTTATTGAGCATGTGAAAACAGTAGGTGAAAAAGTTAAAAAGAACTTCTATGCCTTGACGAGGATATCCAAGGCAACTTGAGGCTTATCATTCCTAACGTTAAAACGATTAATGGGGGATCTACTTACCTGTGTTGTATGTGCTAAGGGGCACCTGTTTAGGCTGATAAGGCAACCATTGGGGCGGTGCGACGTAAATTCCTACAAAGTCAACGTTTAGCTTTGATTTTCCTATGTAAAGCGTATAGGACGGTTAGCATTGATGCCTTACCGGTACTTGCAGGTGTACTTCCAGTCGATCTTAAGGTGCAGCTACGTACTGCAATGTACTATTCTGCACGAAATACTACGGACCCAGACTTTTTACCCCAACGCGATCGTGCCAAGATTTCTAGATTACTTAAACCTCAAACTGACGTTTGGAAGGACCTTTTATCCGAATGGCAATGTAGGTGAGAAAGTTCCATCAAAGGAGGCACCTCCACCAGTTCTTTCCATCGGTTCGCGAACGGCTGGATAGGACGTGGCTGGAGGTGGGTCACTGTGTTGCCCAATTTCTCACAGGTCATGGCAACTTTAAGGGTAAATTATTTTCTTTCAAGCTTGTTGCCTCGCCTTTATGTCAATGTTCTACACCTGATTGCGAATACGAACGATCCGCACATCATATCCTATGGCAGTGTACTATTTGGCAAAGTGAATGCAATATTATGTTGGATAGTATTCAGCCTACGTCTGGAGTTGACTATTACTCGGATCTTGTGGAAACTTGAACGAATTTCCGTGCGTTCAAGCGTTTTTGCCGTACCTAGGCTATTATTGCTAACAGCACGGCTCACAATTTTAGGACCCATTAATATTTGTATTTTTAACCAGTGGTGTTCGGCAACTGGGCTTACCCCAGTTGTAAATATCCCTTTTGTGCCTAATGGCCTAGCTTTGTTCTGTCTCCCGCTTGATTAGGAGGGAAGGGAAGTAAGTGAAATTATATTTTTCTTACTCCTCCGCTGTCTTTTCTGATTAACTTCGTTGCGGGATCCAAGATAGTTTAATCGTTTCTCTGGGACTCGTCGAGCTTCATTGCCTCGGCGTTTTTTCTGGTGGTCGCTACTGGTGATTCTGGCTTATAGAAGTTACAATGGTTTGGGAATAGTGTGGCGGGCTTGTCCCAAAAAAAAAGAAGATATTTTCGTCTCCTTTTCAAGGAATGGAATTGATTACCAGAGCCTGAGAATTTAAGTTAAGAGTCAACAGGATTCTTCTAGGCCATGGAGCACGATTTGCTCCATCATCGACCACATCATCGCTTACCATCAGATATTATTCAAACACTAGCCTATCAATCATTAAAAAAAAAACTAGATAAGTATGTGATGTATTTTTTTCTTCATCGTTATTTCTGTGTACCGTGCGTGTTTCGTGTAGGTACTGTTGCTGAATAAATTTTATTCTATTCTATTCTATTTTTATTTCATTTTTTGGCCAGCGAACTAGGATGGCTTCTACGAGTATATGCTGCCAGTCTTCTGGCCGCGTTTCCGAATGACAGTGATTTGGACAAGTACTTCGACGCCTAAGTGTACTTGGATTCTATTTAGTTTTCTTCTTCCTTTTTTTGTATTTTATATGATCGTAGGAACCTTAAATTTACTTTTCACTTCGTTTACTATTCTGAAGAACATCACCTCTGAGGGTTTTAATATTTCAGTCCATACCTTTAGTCATCGGCGAGATCATATGCAGCAGAACGCTGATAGACCCCGCACTGCAGCCGGTGATGGTGACCAGGTTAGGGTCTCCTCCGAAGGCAGCGATGTTCCGCTGCACCCACCGGAGGGCCGCCACCTGGTCCTTCATGCCGTTGTTACCGGGAGCGTAGGCGTCGCCCGTGCTCATGAACCCTGATAGAAGAGATTGTAATTGACAGTTTTTTAAAAAGTACAATGTGTAGTTGTAGTAGTAGTCGGTGTTTGTATTTTATTTTTTCGATATTTGACACCGACTTCCGAAATTAAAGTTATTTTTAAATTTTTAGTGTATTTTTTTTTTGGAAGTCGGTTGTTTTTTTTGTAAAAAAGTTTTTTATTTTTCGCTTTTTAGTTGTTATACCCCAGAACTAAAAACCCCAATAACATGGAACGTGGAATTTATACATTTGGAGAACACAAAAACGTCATCAAGATATGCGTATGTTTCGTTCTTGTTCAGTTTCTCAAAAAGCGCTCAAGCAATTTCGATAAAATTTATATGGGACCACCTCGGAAGTATATTCTTTTGGATAAAAAAAGAATTTTGAAAATCGGTCCACAACTGACGGAAAAATGCGCGGACATACATAAAAAAAAAACATACATAAGTCGAACATAGAACCTCCTCCTTTTTCGAAAGTCGGTTAAAAATACAACTGACTTCCAAAAAAATACACTTCAAATTGAAAAAAACTTTTTACAAAAAAAATACAACCGACTTCCTTATATACTTAATACTAAAAAATGCAAAATAACTTTAATTTCGGAAGTCGGTGTTTCTAGTTTGGTTTCTTCGTTATTTGACACCGACTTCCGAAATTAAAGTTATTTTGCATTTTTTAGTATTATATAAGGAAGTCGGTTGTATTTTTTTTCTAAAAAGTTTTTTATTTTTCACTTTTTAGTTGTTGTTCCCCATTCTAAAACTAAATTAATAGTAAAGTTATGCCTGAATTGACAGCCCCAAAAATAGGGAATTTGAACATAGTTGGTGAAATTAGGGTGTATCAGGGTGAACTGTACAAATCTGTATACCCCTTCAGAGCGTTTCAGCGTGATGGATTGTTGTGAAGTGGTGAAAAAAATATACAGACATGCGATTGCAGCAATTCTAGAAGGTTTGCTATCATTTATTGAAGAGTTCCATTGTGTATCTCCGAAGTTCTTCATCAGATCTTCAGCAAATTAAAATGGGACCACATGTGAAGCAACAGCTTTCAAATAAAAAAAAAATCTTCAAAATCGGTTCACGTAGTAAAAAGTTATGAGGTAACACACATAAAAAAATAAAAAAAATACAGTCGAATTGAGAACCTCCTCCTTTTTTTGGAAGTCGGTTGTCTTTTTGTAAAAAAGTTTTTTATTTTTCGCTTTTTAGTTGTTATACCCCAGAACTAAAAATCCCAATAACATGGAACGTGGAATTTAAACATTTGGAGAAAACCAAAACGTTATATATGCGTATTTTTCGTTTTTGTTCAGTTTCTGAAAAAGCGCTAAAGCAATTTCGATAAAATTTATATGGGACCACCTCGGGAGTATATTCTTTCAGGCAAAAAAAAGAATTTTGAAAATCGGTCCACAACTGACTGAGAAATGCACGGACATACATAAAAAAAAAAAACACATACAGTCGAACATAGAACCTCCTTCTTTTTCGAAAGTCTGTTAATTAAACGTGACTTATAATCAGAACATGTAACCAAAGTGACCTCTGCGCTGCCACCTACGAAGCTGTGGAAGTGGCGAAGTTTAAAATCTGAATTACAGTCGTGCCAGCTACACGAAGAAGAAAGTTGAAGAATTTAAGGTGGAAGCGCCAGCCCGCCAGGGTAGCCCGCGTTATTCCAATTTTCTTAAGTTTTTTGCAATTTGCAGGTCAGTGTTAATTGTATCTTGGTCATACATAATTTGATTCGCGGCCGAAGCAAGTATGTATTTATAGAATTATAATCATTAAAATCATCAATATAACTCTTTCAGTTAGAATTGATGTCAAATGTAGTAGTTTCATGAAATCATGACATGTGGCATCAATTCTAACTGAGGGTTGTATTGATGATTTTAATGATTACAGTTCCGTAAATACGTACTTGCTACGGCCGTTAATCAAATTTTGACCAAGATACAACCTGCCACTGACCTGCAAATTGCAAAAAACGTAAGAAAATTTGAATTTCGCGGGCTACCCTGGCGCACCCACCTTAAGCCACCCGTGAAGCAGAGTACTGATTCGTGGACACTGACTTTGACTTAATACATAATCAAAAAAAAATCTATTGATTGTCTTACCTAATGATCCGATCCTGTAGTTGATGGTGACGAGCACCACGTCTCTATCAAGCAGGTAGTGTGGACCGGCCAGGTCACTGCGACCCGTCATCGAGTAGAACGCGCCCGCGTGGATGAAAAAGATCACTGGAAGGGGGCCGGTGCTGAAAAAGACTTATTGTAAGGTTGGGTTTTCGTGTTTTCAGCCATATCATTATCGATATCTGCGAGACTTTCATTTATACAACAGCTTGACAACAACCATTGAACCCACGGCCCGGCAGACACAACGCCCTTCTGCTGGAAAGATCCTTCCTCATCAATGAAGGTTCTTCTGGACCATCCGCTTTGTTCTGCAATCCTCTATTAGATAAAGAGACATTAACATACTGACTGACTCAGTTGAATAACGGCTCAAAACTGCTGCTGGCCGATCTATAGACTATTAGCATTGCTTTTGTTTTATGATCATGTGGCAGGCCTGGTGAAATCTGTATGGTGCAACTGTGTGTAGTGTGTTACAATTTTGGTATTTCATAAAGTATCTATGTATATTCTACCTAAACACTTATCTTCGAAACAAAAAGTTGTAGACCTGCTTCGTCTAAATTTGGGGTGGTTCACATATCATTGCCTGGTTGAGTGTAGTGTACATTTTCTGTTAATAATTTTGGCTTGGAGACAACGTCCTCTTACCTGTTCTGTATCGGCGTGTACACATTAACTGTGAGGCAGTCCTCGTCCACGAAGTACGTCGGCGGCACGGGCAGGGGGCACGCGGGGCCCTCCATGCTCGCGTCCACCTCGTCTTCGTACTCCAGCTTCAACTTCGGGGGCTGGGGTAAAATGAGCAGGTTAGCTTACATTGTGTAAGTTGTAGCTATTTGCTAATCCATACTTCTCTACATATAAAATAAAGTCTCCCGCCGCGTCTGTACGCGATAAACTCAAAAACTACTGAACGGATTTTCATGCGGTTCTCAACATTAGACAGAGTGATTAATGAGGAAGGTTTATGTGTATAATTTGAACTCAAGCGAAGCTGGGGCGGTCTACTATATATAAAATGCGAAAAGTGACTTTGTCTGTCTGGTTTTTTACGTCTGAACTGCTGAACGAATTTTGATGAATTTTGGTATGGAGATAGATCTGGACCTTGCAGGATGACGTAAGATACTATTTATTCCGGGAGTACTTTCCCTCGGGATAATTTCGAATTCCACACCAGAAGCTAAGTTAAGTAAGCTAGATACGAGTATATGTAGAATAGAATATAATCAAAACAGTTAATCAATTTGTATAAACGACTTAAATCTATGGGTACAATGGCGGTCTCAACGCTAAATGTTGGGGGAAAAAAAATCAAAGACATGTGACAATCAGTGCGTCATTGCGTAATCCCGAGACCAGGGCTGGTTCTAACGGGGGTAAGAATTAACATGAATATTCCCGCTAAACGGTAAGTGATGTAATAAAGTAATCATGATGCTCGATTTCCCAGCAATATTTACACCATCAAACGTGTCAAGATTCATCGTGTGAGTCCTCGGCCAATCGCTTCTTGTGGAAGCTGTGCGTAGCGAGCCTGGATTGACAGGTACCTAAACGAACTTATCGTGTTTGGCAATAATTTGTGTGTGTCTGTTATGCACTTAATCGAATATAGTATTGCCCAGAATGAAGCTTAGTTTTATTGATAATATTACTGTGTGTTTTATGTGATTAATTTTGTAAAAAAAAGTGACCTTAGAACTAAAAATAAAAAAATTATCGGGGTAAAAATTAACATGTTAATACATACCCCGTATGATGGGAAAGTATGAACAGGTCATTGACGAGCACATTATGCACCTGAAGTATCTTTATTATAGAATGAGGAACTACAAAAGGAAAAGCACGAGGGGTTTCAATGTCCCAAGAAGTAAATGACATGCCTAATATTGACATAAGTGTATCGGAGGTTATTGAGCAAATGTGCAGGAACCACGCCTAGATGAAGCAGAACCATCAAAACCAAACCATAAAAGAAATTTCAACCTAAGACCGCTTCCAAAAGCTTCACCGCGTGTTGAATCCAAACGAAAACGTCTAAGACAGTCCACTATTCTTACTGATACAACTGAGAAACTAGCCTGGTGGAAACGAAAATAAAATTGAACAAAAAGAAGAAAACGATTCAGGAAGAAATGGAGAGTAACGATAAAGGAAAAAGGAAAAGGAAGGGGGAAAACTGGAAGGGTTGAAGCAGAAAAGGTGAAGAAGAAAGTTCTACAAGAGGATAGTGATACAGAAGAAGAAGAATGTTTCTGCTTAGTTTGTGGCGAACTCTATGAAGAAGACACAACTGGATTTGATTGGATACAGTGTATATTATGTAAGAGATGGGCTCACATCACTTGTATCAGAGGTGACACTAGAAGTTACGTGTGGCTAAATTGTTTCTCAGACGATTATGATGATTACGATGATTATTACGAGGCATAGGAGTCATCGACATATATTGCCAACTCGTTTTTAAAGCACGAATTGTTGTATTTTTATTTTTTTGATACTAATTAGCTTTACTTTGACTGATTGAAGCAAGTTCCTGATAGTATGGGACTGATTACATTAAGTATGTTTATCCATAAAATGTTGACGAGATAAAGGCTGTTTATTAGTTGTTTAATTAATTTTAATTGACACTTGAGGCTGCTTCAACGTGTAAAACGTCTTCATACAAACTAAAAATCACTGTAAATTAATAACATTAGTGTTTTTGAAAACATTCATAATTTAATATCTTGATAAATATGTCTTGCAGTTTCATTACTATCATAATAAAATCTTCGTTCATTCGCGTTTGTTGGATCTTAGCCAGAAACTAAAATATTTTTCCGCTTGCTTGATTTTGAGTATGTTATGCATTTTTTTAACCGACTTCGAATAAGGAGGAGGTTCTATGTTCGACTGTATGTATGTTTTTTTTTATTTTTGATTTATGTTCACCGATTTCTCTGTCAGTTGTGAACCAATTTTCAAAATTCTTTTTTAACCGAAAGAATATACTCCCGAGGCTAAAATTTATACCTTATAAATGTTATCGAAATTGCTTCAGCGCTTTTTGAAAAACTGAACAAAAACGAAAAATATGTATACATAGATGACGTTTTATTTTCCTCCAATTAGGTACGAGTATGTTTAAATTCAACGTTCCATGTTATTGGGGTTTTGAGTTTTGGGGTATAAAAAGCGAAAAATAAAAAACTTTTTAACAAAACAAAAACCGACTTCCAAAAAATAAATAAACTAAAAATTTCGTATTCGCAATCAGGAGTAGAACATTGACATAAAGGTGAGGCAACAAGCTTAAAGGAAAATAATTTACTCTTAAAGCTGCCATGACCTGTGAGAAATTGGGTAACACAGTGATCCACCCCCAGCCATGTCCTATCCAGCCGTTCGCGAACCGATGGAAAGAACTGGTGGAGGTGTCTGCCTTTGATGGAACTTTCCCACCTACATTGCCTCCTGATTGCGAATACGAACAATCCGCACATCATATCCTGTTGGAGTGTACTCTTTGGCAGGCTGAGCGCAATATTATGTTGGATAGTATTCAGCCTACGTCTGGAGTTGTCTATTACACGGACCTTGTGGAAACTAGAACGAATTTCCGTGCGTTCAAGCGTTTTTGCCATACCTATTATTGGAATCAAGTGTAACAGCTCACAATTTTAGGACCCATTAATATTAGTGTTGGGTCCTAATATTAGTGTTTTTAACCAGTGGTGCTTGGCAACTGGGCTTACCCCAGTTGTAAAAACCCCCTTTGTGCCTAATGGCCTAGTTTTGTTCTGTCTCCCGCTTGATTAGGAGGGAAGTGGAAATTATGTTTTTCGTACTCCTCCGCTGTCTTTTCTGATTAATTTCGTTGCGGGACCCAAGACAGTTTAATCGTTTCTCTGGGACTCGTCGAGCTTCATTGCCTCGGCGTTTTTTCTGGTGGTCGCCACTGTTGATTCTGGCTTACAGAAGTTACAGTGGTTTGGGAATAGTGTGGCGGGCTTATCCCAAATAAAAAAATAAAAAAAAACACTAAAAATTTAAAAAGTCGGTGTCAAATAACGAAGAAATAAAATAAAAACACTTTTTGGAAGTCCGTTGTTTTTTTGTAAAAAAGTTTTTGAGTAAAGCATTCTTATGAATACCTCTACTGAAGATATGACTCATAATGTTATTGCACGTCTATACGTGCAATAACATTTTGAGTCATATCTTCAAGGTTAGGTTCAAGATTTTCCTGTTCCAGTAACAAACAAGTTGTGGGTGATAGCGTGGGTGTCACACAGCACACACACAGTGTTCACGAGACACCTACCTACCTACTACACAGATAGAGTCATGGACCTGTCTGTACCTTGTTCTACTTGTACATATCGCTTTATTGAATTACGTATTCCGATTACAATCACCTCGAGCGTCTTTCGAAGCAGGTAGGTACTTACTCAATATTCAGACCGAAATTGAATAAAAAATGTATGTATTGAGTTATAATTGAAGTAAGTACTTACATAGTTTCATTAATACCTCCCTACGCCTTTATTTATTATTAATATGAGCCTGTGCTGTCCCGCTGCATGGCATAGGCCCCCTTCCCTCCTTCCACTTCCACTTCCTTCTTCTGCAATTTTGAGCCAGTCCTTTGAGAAGGAATCCAACTCATCCCGTCATCTTTTTCTGGGCTCCTTGCCTGGAAACTCAGCGTACCAACAGGCAGTTCAGCGTAGTGTATGAACCCGCGAAATTGCCCTGACACGCTAAGGGTCAATGACCCAATCAATCTGCGTAGCCTTTTCCCAACTACCTTGGGGTCGGCTTCCAGTCTAACCGGAGGCAGCTCAATACCAGTATTTTATATGGAGCGACAGCCTATCTGACCTGCACAACCCAGTTACTGGGTATATATACGTTACCCTTGATAAGACTGGTTGTCAGACTTTCGGGTTTCTGACGATCCGTAACCTGTCAAAGATCCACGATTGATAGCCGGGACCAACGGCTTAACGTGCTTTCCGAGACACGGAGGAGTGAGAGGACCAACCCCGGCAAACGTAGCTTAACCTGAGATCGACCCGTGCGGCTGTTATTACTTGAGCCACGACCTCCTCATCAGAGAAATATATTTACCTGGAACCGTAGCGCGCCAACAGGCGGTTCAGCGTACCGGATCCCCCGGTAGGCCTGGAAGCGTCTACCGCGCCTTGTCTCCATCCAGGAGCCACGGAACTGCCCCGACACGCTGCGGGTCAGCGGGCCGTCGGGGTTCACGATGTAGCCCGGCACGTCAGCTACCACTGGCACTGGAATTAACAAAGAAAAAGAGAAATATCATAATATGCCTCGAAAATGTGTGGCTGTGGAAGTGAAGAAGTAGTCTACTTCTTCACTTCCACTACATAGACCACAACATTTGAGGGCAGCGGCGGTAGCATCTACCTAGTTAGACACGGATGTTTTGTGTTGTTCAAGTCTGAGCTCATGAATGTTATCATGGTGAAAAAGGAGCCTGGTACATTTCGATTACATTCTTTGTCCGATGAAATGTTAGTCTGCCATGAGATCCTGTCTGGGTCGCGAATAAATTTACAAGAGTTAGAAAACCGCCAAGCGCGAGTCGGACTCGTGCGCAAAGGGTTTCGAACAAATAATATTATTTTAGGTTTAAACTATTTATAGGTACTTCTTATAGGTTTTCCTGCAATCTACAAGTGTAAAGAACTACAATCAGTATTTTTTTCATACTTTTAGGCCTAGTGGGTTCGGAGATAAAAGGGGGTGGGTATGGTCAATTTTCATCTATTTTCTTAAATAACTTAAAAACTGTAAAGTTTCAAATTATCTACTTTCATTTGATATGTAGCACAGTACTTTTTTATTTTATTTTCTGATTTGCACCCCAAAAGTGACCCCCATATTCCAAATTCGTTAATTTACGTTACATTCCATGTTTGGTTTATAGATATTCATGTGTGTATCAAAATTTCAACTGAATCGGTCAAGTAGGTTCGGAGCAAATTGGCTGTGACACACACAAGAGTGATCCTGTATGGGTTCCATTTTTTGTTCGAACTTTCAGAACCCTAAAGAAGATACAAAGGAGTTGCTATCAGTAGAGAAGACATGGGAGGTGACGAGGGGGCTCCTAATTTATTCATTCTCCGCCATTTATTTAACCGCACTTCTAAAAGTCAATAAGATTTCAAACATAATCGCATTGTTTACAAATGAACTAACCTGAGTCATGTTTCTGTTGCTGTCCGTCATGATGCTGGTGTTTATGTCCGTGCTCGTGCGCACACGCCACACACAGCAGACACACACTTAGAAACGCAAGCAACATGATGTGTGCAGTCTGGCACAGAGGGGCGACTGAGCCGAGAACAGGATAATTGAGGCTTTTATAGCTGAGTGAGGGGCGTTTGTGGTTTGTTAGTGGGCTATTCTGCAAGCTTTTGGTCTTAGAAATAATGATATAGATATTTTGGCAAAATGTAGGTCTACTAAAGGTGTCTAACTCTGCTACGGGCGTGGTGATGTTATATTATGTTATGGACATTTTTACAGCCATTTGGTTTAGTGGTACCTAGCAAGCGATAGCTAAGTGCCATACCTTTTTTTTTGTGTGGTTGGAAATCATCCAAAGACTTCTCCCGCCTTGGGTGGAGCGGGAGGGCGTGCTGACACTCATCTCTTGTTCGTCTTGCGTGGAACACTACGCGCCGTCGCCTCTCGGGCCTGGTGCTGATCGGACAGTGCGAGCTACCTACTGCTCGCCGTCCGCAGCAGGCCAGAAGTGCCAAACCTGGGTTCAATATTCTGGCAAAGTGATGTTTTGGTTTTTCCACTAGGAAATACTCAGTAGCAATAAGTCTGGATTTCTGTCCAAGTAGTGGTAAATGACCTCTCGCACAGGACCGGTCGTTGTGACGACACTTAGGGGAGGCCTATGTCCAGCTGTGGACGTCTGTCTTTCGGCTGAAATGATAATGATGATGTTGCACTATACAACTCGTACAAGCATTGTATACCTCTGTCTATACCTTCGAAAAAATACAATAGTCATGATAATTTTGAGATATTTTTACAAATGAGGTAAAATCTAGTACAAATGTACAATCGGGTAAAATAACAGGTGGGTAAACAAAGTGTCACTTTAAACTTTGAACTTTCCCGATAATCTGTAACCTCTCGGTTCCCGATGACATGTCATGTCAAAACAATATGACAAATTGTGACTTGTGAGAAACCCGTTCGTTTGTGGTAGATCCTCTCTCTATTCTTGGGCTCTGGGTATTTAGGTAAACATAGTAATAAATTCATTTAATTTAAATCTATTTTTCGCAAGCGCTACTTCTGAGCGCTAGGTTCTGGGTTCGATTCCCGGGCCGGGAAAATAGTGCTCTTGGGTTTTTCCATTATGAATTACTCTGTAGCAGTCTGGAGTTTGGATGCTGGTGGTGCGACTCCCCCGTGCCTCGAATCGTGCTGGATTGCCGTCCCACCAGACTATGAGAGTCAAAGAGATGAGAGTGAAGGAACAGAGACTGCACTTATGTTTGCGCACACGCTTGAGCACTGTACGTATGTAATATTTTCTGCGTAGGTACTTGGCTAATCTCCGTTGAGATTGGCCACCGTGGTCTGTGATCGGAGTTCATTCGGGAGGATTATTATAGAGATTTTTAACCCGGTACCTTTGGGTATGCAGACGACAGCACTGTTACCGAGAGATACGTGCCCGACGCACGAGCTAGTGGGTCTCAGTTCCGGTCTCTCCGAGAGGCTATGGTTCGGCGCTTGAACTTGTCCTTACAGGCTGTCTAAGAATGGGGCGAACCCAATCTGGTCAAGTTCAATGCTGCTAAGACCCAGGCGTGTCTTTTTTCTGCTAAGAGAAGCCAATTTCACCCGGCTCTATCTTTCTGAGGTGTAACCGTGGACATCTACCCTCAATTTTGACCCCTTCATAGAGGCAAAGGCTCAAGTGACTGCCAAAAAGTTGGGTATCCTCGCAAAGGTGAGACGGTACTTCACGTCGGAACAGCTGCTCCAACTCCATCAAGCGCAAGTTCGATCGTGTATGGAGTACTGCTCTCATCTTTGGGACGGCTCTGCCAGATACCAGCTTGATGCCCTTGAGTCAATTGAGAAACGAGCCAAAAGGATCATCGGCAATGATAGGCTCGTTGAGTCGAAGCTCCAAAGTCTTGAGCATAGACGCCGAGTTGCTAGCCTATCGGTTTTCTATCGATTACATTTTGGGGAGTGTGCAAAGGAATTGCATAATTTGATTCCGCCAAGCCCGTTTTATCAACGGACCACAAGACGTACGGCGAAGTACCACCGGTTCATGGTGGACATCCCATCCATACGCACAAAGCGTTTTGAGAACACATTCATTGTGCGTACAGCTAAGCAGTGGAATTCCCTACCGGAGTCTGTGTTTCCTGATAGCTACAACTTGGGAGTCTTTAAGTCCAGAGTGAATAGGTTACTTCTAGCCCAAGCGTGCTCCATATTCGACCACATCATCGCTTACCATCAGGTGAGATAGTGGTTAAACGCGTGCCTATCAACAATAAAAAAAAAAAACTTGAGAGGTGTCAAGGGACACCCGGATGGAACGAAGTTGATCTGCCGGTCGATTCTATTTAACAGCTCACCGAGAAAACTTAGGTGGAGTGAGCGTGAAGTGAACTGTCATTCCACCTTAATTGTATGGATTGACAGCCCACTTCACGTTCACTTCACCTAAGTTTTCACGGTGATATTTTACAGAATAGCACTACTGCTTGCAAACTTTGTACCTACCCACCAAAAATACAAGAAGTTTTTATTAGATTGTTTTTCCAACACAATCTTTTTGGATGGACAGCCTCATTAGTGTCGTGACAACTTTTCGTAAGAATTTTTTCCGTCTAGCCCCCTTTCACAACGCGCGATAAGGAACTTCGTTCCAATAAAAAAAATCCTCCTATATCAAAATTTTATTATTTTACATCTTCCTCCTCATCATCTTCCTGCCCTTATCCCATGTTACTTGGGGTCGGCGCAACGTTTTTTTCTTCCATTCTGTCCTGTCAGCCGTCACACTATCACTAACTCCCTTTTTTTTCATATCACTCCTCACACAATCCATCCATCCTTTCTTTGGCCTCCCTCTCCCTCTACATCCATCCACATTTATATTCATAACTCTTTTAGTTACATGTGTTTCATCCCTTCTCTTTACTTGACCATACCAAGATAAGCGGTTCCCTTTCAACTTTTCTGTGACTGGCGCCACTTTTAAACTACCTCTAATGTACTCATTTCTCACTTCATTCATTCTCGTTACTCCACACATCCATCTCAACATTCTCATCTCCGCCACATGCAGTCTTTTTTCATCCGTCTTTTTCACAGCCCAACATTCTGACGGGTGAGGTCTAATCACGGGCTTATAGATTTTCCCCTTTAACTTAAAGGGCATCCGTCGGTCGCAAGTTGTTCCAGTGACCTGTCGCCATTTCATCCATCCTGAGTTGATCCTGTGCGTTACGTCTCGGTCTATATCGCCATCCCCCTGAACAAGCGACCCGAGGTATCGTATAAAGTTGGAGCATTGGGGTTAGACAAAATATTTTTCTGTTAACGTTAACGCTAACGCTTTCTCGACTGCAAAACAGGAGGTTCTATATTCGATCCAGTATGTATCTTGTTTGCGCGCGCGATTTTTTCGAAAACTAGTGATCCGTTTTGGATGGAGTTTCCGTTATTCAAATTCATGTTTTCAAGGTTTTAGTACCTATATAATACATTAGGATCTGATGAAGATCTTCGGAGATAGACAGTTGAACTCTTCAATATCTAACAGCAAATGACTCACGATTGCTGCGATAGTATGTCTATGTATTGGCGAAGATAATTTATTATGGATGGACTAAACATTTTTTATAAAACATCATTGTACCCTGTGTTCACGAAATTAATAAATGAAATGAAAGGAAATGAAATTACTAGCGTAGTATTGGTAACACAATTTAATGGGGTCTAACCACAACTAAAAAGTGAAAAATTAAAAACTTTTGTACAAAAAATAGAACCGATTCCAAAACAAAAAACCGGCCAAGTGCGAGTTGGACTCACACACGAAGGGTTTCGTACTATAAACTGAAAAAAAAACAAGTTTCAGACACGTGTATTTTTGGGTATTTTTTGGGCTGTGGGTATCTCATGATCCGTAATAGATAAACAGTTGAAATATTCCCTTTATTTTTTTTTTGTTATTTGCTGTTTTGTGTGCAACAGAAATTCACATTCTGTGAAAATTTCAAATGTGTAGCTATTACGGATCGTGAGATATAGCCCGCTGACAGACAGACGGACAGCGGATTCTTAGCAAGAGGGTCCCGTCCCGATCAAGTCCCGTTGGTTACCCTTTGGATACAGAACCCTAAAAAAGTGCAAAATATCTTTAGTTTCGGAAGTCGGTGCCAAAAAATGAAGACACAACCAGAAACACCGACTTCCGAAATTAAAGTTATTTTGCCCTTTTTTTGACGCTACGGTTTAATACTTACTTGCTTTTTCTGCTACTTCGCTCGCGTAGTATGTTGCAGGAACTCGCTTTGTTCCGGAATAAGAAGTAGTCTATATGATACCCAGCTACAGAGTAACATTCTAACTGTGCTAGTAGGTAGTCGTATTCTCGGGTACTTCCAGAGGCATATTTTTTCAAAAAAAAAAACAAAAATAATACCTTTTATACTATTATTCGCTTTACCCCGCGGCCTCGACCCCGCCACCAATCCCAGGAACCGTACTTCTTCCGGGGTAAGAACCTGTGACACTCCGCTATAGTATATCGCCAGTACCAGTAAAATAGTGTTCGAAGTCGGACCTGGGGGGTGAGACAAGTTACTTTTCTGTTAGCGTTCACGCTAACACTCAGTAAAAAATGTATTTCAATGACATTACCTGTGGAGAGAAGTGTCACGTGACTCAAGTCCAGGTAATGTTATTGCCATACATTTTGTACTAAGCGTTAGCGCGCGTGAACGCTAACAGAAAAGTAATTTGGTCTTCCAGAGATTACGAGTAGGTATCTTATTTGATCGACTTCAAAAAATGGAGGAAGTTCTAAAGCGGGTTGTATTTTTTTAATGTGTCTAAAAACGGCCGTTTCTGACACTTTTGCCTACTACTTTGTATAGGAAACATTCTGAGACCTGTTTTAACAACATAAAAATACTTTTTCCTCTTAGTAACAAACGTGACGTTGGAAGTTGGAGTTCTTTAATATTTATTTTCTATGCTATGCTACGAGTTTTTATTTAATGAGGGCGCCACTTGGCCGGTAAGAAAAGACAACAATCATTAAAAAACTCATATTATTTATTAAAACTTATTGACTAAACATTTAATACGTCGTCTGCATCACACACACTCTGATCAGTACTGTATAGGGTACAGTTCTTCCCACACCTGGAACCGCTCCTCGAACATGTTCTGTTTGATGGTGAGCTGGTCTCCGCGGTGCAGGTAGCTCCTCTTGTCCGGTGTCATCGCTGGCCAGCTCAGGGTTCCCAGCTCGGGCGTGTCTTTGCGAGGGTTCGGGTCGCTAGGGGATGAAAGACGAGTTATTAGATCATTGTATAATATCAAGAACATTACAATAACATTACATTAACAAAATGCAGTACCAGCCTAATCAGTCTACTATAAAACCAGTATCGGTGTCACTGCAGTGACACGGAAATTAGGTTTCTACACCGGGCCGCAAAAATAACAGGTCACACAAAAACTGTGATATCTCGCAAAGTTAAGTACATAGATCGCTCGTTTAAATAATATGTTATAAGCAGATTAGTAATGCTTGTTATAAATCTCAAAAAAGGTTTCATTTGTACAAATTACAGCTTTACAAACAGATTTACAGAATTTTGAAAAATAACAAAATTACGGAAGTGAATTGGTTTTCCGCTTTTGTTTCAAACCGAGCTTTCATTATAAACAATACCTTGGATTGGTCACAGTATTACACCTGAAGAATGTAAAGGAATATTAACAAGGTACAAGAAGGAAGAAGACAGCGCAGTACTGCTAGAACAGTAGGAGTATCATTATATACTGTTCAAAAAGTTCTCCAACGATTTCAAGAGATTAGATGAACATCAAAAGACCAGAAAATGGCTGGCCAAGGTGCACAACTACACGAGAAGACCGATTGTGAGCACTATGCTTAGAAGACCGATTGTGAGCACTATGCTAAGAAATCGACATCTCACGGCTGTTCAGGTCCGAAACAGCCTTCAAGAAATTCAATAAAACAATGTGAGCGCTGGCACGATCTTGCGACGACTTCGTGAAGCTGGTATGCCTTATAGGCCCCAAACCGCTCATGGAACGTCGAGTTGCTAGGTTACGGTTTTCTCGAGAACACGTCCGATGGAAATGAAGATTGGTCCAGGGTTATGTTTTCCGATGAGTCCAGATTTTGTTTATTTACATACGATGGGAGACAAAGAGTATTTAAACGAAGAGGATACTGGTATTATCAAACGTGTTTTGAAAAAAGATGCCAATCGGTGGAGGATCAATAATGGTATGGACTGGGATATCTTCAGAGAGTCATATGGAGTTATTGGAGATAGAAAACGGTTCTCTGACTGCTCTCAGATACGAAGAGGAGATTTTAAATGAGCACGCCATTCCATGATCATTATCCGGTCACATAGTGTTCATTTGGCCTATGCGTATATTCAAGACGTCGGGATTAACTGCATGGAGTGACCAGCTCGCAGTTCAGACTTAAATTCCATAGAACATGCATGGGACAAAAAAGTTCCAAACAAGTCACTTTTCAAGCAGTCTGATGCAGTTGGTTTTTGTTCAATTATTGATTTCATGCCACTAACTGCATCAGACTGCTTGAAAAGTGACTTGTTTGGAACTTTTTAGTTGTTTTTACAGTCGAGTTTTTTGAAAATATTTTTTATTTTTATTTTCTACATTCTAGTGAGTTATATTTTTGGAATCGCCCCCAACCCTTTATTTTGAAACCCTACTTAACTTACTAACCCTTACTTAATATAGTTCGTAAACTTTTTTTGTTTCCCACAATTTGGCGTCTGGTTGTCGCCATGTTTTATTTTGATTACTGTCATATCTTTAGTAGCACTTGCAAGATTATGACGACACAATTGCCGTAAGAATTTTCAAAATCGGCCCACGCGTTTGGTCTCTATAGTGCCACAAAGAAACAAATATACATACATTACCCTCCCTTGCGTCGCGCAGTCGGGTAAAAAGACTAAAAGGCTCTAGTCATTTTGAAGTGCTGAGTGCTCACGGCTAACAGGTGAGCTCATTTCAGCATCGCTGCTGAGCATATTTTTTGACAATGCAACTGATATTAATGTACCAGGCTGGCATGGTTTTAAGAAGCTGCTTCTTACCCATATCTTGCGAAGTTGTACCAGATGGCAGTCATCTCATCCACGACGTGGGAGTGTTGACTGCTCACGGGTATGGTGGGGTAGCGGTAGCTCAAGGTGAACAGGTACAGGAGGTCATCATGATGAGCTGCGCCTGTGGATGTTTACGATATTTAAGAATATATCCCAGCTATAGTAGTTTACAGCTCGACAGAGGCCGGTCCGCCATCAAACTACTGACATTTTGGGAAACGCACTAGAAGAGATGGGGCAGAAAAGTCAATGTTTAAGGAGTATCCTTCATTTTTAAAGATACCTAATTACACACTGCATTCAGTGAATGGATAACAGCCCATCAATGATTGCGGCAAAATGACGATAGTTTCTATCTGTATGAAATGCGAGAACAGAACACACTATTATAAAGTAAATACACCTACCTTAGGTGTAGGTAATAATTAGTTACCTTGTGGCTTTCCACTGGGATCCTCGTAGTGGGAATTGTTGCCGATGTAAGCAAACTCATAGTACCACACCGGGTGCTTCGAGTGACGGCACATCAGATTCGCCATCCTGGTAGAAAGAGATGGTTTTGTAAGTATAGGTAGTTGGCAGAAAGCTATGAAAAAGTATCTTTCCAACTTCAATCAATTTTCTATCGCCTCTACAAATTAAACAAATTAATAGCTAACAGGAGTGCTAAGAACGGGAAAAACATGATCCACAAACTTTTTAAACAGATTAATTTATTTCAGTTTATTGATGTTAGCAAACAGAAAGTAGCTGCATATTGTCGAGCCTGACCCCCCGTCTCACTTGCATAGAAACAAGGCCCGTCCTTTGTAAACAATGTTTGGCAACGTTTGCCCGATTTTTGTTTATCTCTAATATTCAATGGCTACTCTTTTAAACAAAACACGTAAGACGTACCTACTCGTAGTAACGATGGAGGTTTCAATGTCATAAGAGACATACATTGTGCTTGCGGTTGGATTTTGAACTACAAACCTGTCTCTCTTACGATGTTTGAAATTTCCAAAATATTACTTCTCATTTCTACCGTCGATATTGATGTCAAATATATAAAGCATTTTCACCTGTGCACTGCAAACCCAAGAATCGAGTCTCCATACAGCCTCCCCAATGCCTTCTCGCTCTCCTTATCATTCACCAGCTTCTTATCCTTCAAGTAGACCTCCTTCAGTTTCCTCACCGCCAGGGCGCGGTTCTCTTTCGGCAGGATGAAGGAGATCGGGGCTATCCTCTCCCACTCCTCGTTCATCGTCTTCAGAAGGGTCTCGTTTTGGAGGACAGCTAAAATATTTTCTTTTGTTAGAATTTCAAAAGTCTGTACTTATGTATGACATCTTGTATGATTTGCAATAGAAAGTTAAGTTACGAAACACAGTAGGTACTGCAGCTGACACAAGATCGATAGTTGTACTGAACGAAGATTCATTGGTCTAGCGTTTAGAAAGCTTCTGAAAATGAAATGTTTCCCCGAAAATAAAATAGAGCAATGACAGGTACCTATTGACGTCCAAGGAAGGAAAAAAGGAAAAGAAAGAAAAAGAAAAGGAAAGAAAAGAAGGATAAGAAAAGGAAGGAGAAGAAGGAAAGGAAGGAAGGATATGAAGATTTTAATAGTTGCATGCAAATACTACATTATTATTTAAAGTAGTTGCATGGAAAGTGCATTGAACATTGGTTATAGAACTTGTTTATAAAAAAAAACTTTTTACAAAAAATGCAACCGACGTCCAAGAACGAAAATACATTTAAAATTTAAAAATAACTTTAATTTTGGAAGTCGGTGTTTGTAGTACATTTTGTCGTTAATTGACACCGACTTCCGAAATTAAAGTTATTTTTCAATTTTAAGTGTATTTTCTTTTTTGGAAGTCGGTTGTATTTTTTGTAGAACAGTTTTTTTATTTTTCACTTTTTATTTGTTACACCCCAGAACGTTCGAATTGATAACCCCAATAACATGAAACATGGAATTTGAACATACTCATAATTGGAGGAGACCAAAACGTCATCTACGGATACACATTTTTTGTTTTTGTTGATTTTTCAAAAAATCACTTAAGCAATTTCGATAAAATTTATATGGGACCACCTCTTTCAGATGAAAAATGAATTTTGAAAATCGGTCCACAACTGATAGACAAATCGGTGGATATACATAAAAAAAACATAATATACATACAGTCGAATATAGAACCTCCTCCTTTTTGCGAAGTCGGTTAAAAAACGACAACTAACTTTGAGGGTTTAGTTGACAAAAACATTATGTTAGCCTGGATTTTCCCAAAGAAGTGCATAAGCCTCCCTAGCCCTACTCTCCTACCATTTCTCACTGTCTAGGGCTTTTTGAGACCAGTCTTTATCAAAGAATTCCAGCTCACCCGCCTTTCCGCTTGGGCCTGCCGTGATGACAACTATGTTCATAAATATTATTGTTCGACTCACGGAAAGCCTTCCAGAAGAACTCGTTGGTGGTTTGGCTGATGATGAGTGGCACAGTGTGCATTCTGCCCTGCTTGACGGCGTCCACCGGGTCCACGGTGAGGTAGCGCTCCTGCCCGAAATCCGGCTCCAGCACCGGGCTCCACAGAAGTACTGGATCGCCGTCACCAAACTCCTAGAGATTATGAGGAATGTGAAGATTTTGCAAACTCAAGTGGCTGTGGACGGAGCGAAGTGGTCGCAGACAGGGTAGCTGATGAGGCTGAAAAGTTCTGGAGAAGCGAATCCGTACTAGGTGTAGTGTGAGTACACACATCCTTACAAAGTAGACCGATCACCATGTATAGGTCGTGGGATTCGGCTGATGGGGGCTGCACAACACCAATCGCTGTGGTTTGTGAAGATGCTTGAGGAAAGTTAATGACCAGGGGCCGTACTATGATGTATTAAGCCATCACTGTTCCAGAATTAAATAAACACGGTGCTATACAGGACAAATATCACTATCCCTTCCTTTCAACAGAACCATAATGGCACTGGAACATCAAGGCACGGTCACAGTTGTTTATATTTTTAGTTTAAATGATGATATAGAAGATTTCTCCATTTTCAGGTATGTTTTCTACAAATCTTTCAAAACGGTTACCTCCTCTTGCTTCCCCTACCAGGAGCTAATATTGTAATACGATTATTTCTAGAACGTACATAGAACTTAGTCAACGAATCTCCAAGCTCCGACCAAGGCTTGGTCATGAGGCAGTCGAAAATGACTGAAGAGTTGTCGGTGGGACATTTGAGGATCTCCGCCTGGCGTACGGCGAGGTGGCGCTGGTGCGTCGGGGGCTGCAGCCCACCCACAGGGGACGCACTCATCGCTATGCCACGGTGAAAGAGACCTGCAAGGAAATCAAAGTGGTAAAGCACAATATTTTCGTATTATTTTAAAATAGTAGTATTGACTACCGGAGCCTTGTTTTTTTTTTTTTGTAGTGGGGTGGGAAATCATCCAATGACATCTCCCGCTCTGGGTGGAGCGGGAGGGCGTGTCAGACTCTTACTGAATAAAACTCACCCCTGTTCCTTCCCTGCCTGAGTGCCCAGGGGTGCGGTAACTCATTTTCAGAATTTATCCGCTACCCCTAGGCATGCAGGCACCGGCCACGATGTGCCCCGTCAGTGGTGGCTGACACTCATCTCTTTGAAGCGCGCGTGGAACACTACGCGCCGTCGACTCACGGGAACTACCGGAGCCTGTTTCCTGTTATTTATAACCTAGGGATCTCTAAGTCAAGAGTCAACAGGCTTTTTCTAGGTGCTTACCGCGCGTTGTCGTCGTTGAACACATTATCGCTTACCACCAGGTGAGATAGTGGTCAAACTCAAGCCTATCCCTAATTATTTAAAAAAATCTCGAGATATGATCGAAACTTTGCGTGACTGAGCGCTCGCTCGTGCTTTAGCCAGTGAACTAGCATTACTGCTATGTCGCCAGTCTTATGGGCACGTTTCTGAATGACAGTGACCTGGAGAGAACTTTAACGCCTACGTGGGTTCTATTTAGTTTTCTCCTTCCTTTTTAGCGTTCCGTACCCGAAGGGTCCAAATGTATCATATATCTATTATATTATATTTATATATACATATGTATATATAAATATAATATATATGTATATATATATATCTATTGCTGTCTGTATATTATGAATATGACCGTAGGAAAGTTTTGAAAAAAAGATATATACGATAGATACAGTTACTACTTCGTTTACATTCATACATCTGATCATAAACACACGCCGGTAGCGAGTATTACACACCTGACCCTTCTGAATAAAAAAACTTTTTACAAAAAAAATACAACCGACTTCCATAAAATACTAAAAAATGCAAAATAACTTTAATTTCGGAAGTCGGTGTTTCTAGTTTGGTTTCTTCGTTATTTGACACCGACTGCCGAAATTAAAGTTATTTTGCATTTTTTAGTATTTTATGGAAGTCGGTTGTATTTTTTTTGTAAAAAGTTTTTTATTTTTCACTTTTTAGTTGTTTTACCCCATTCTAAAACTAAATTAATAGTAAAGTTATGCCCGAATTGATAGCCCCAAAAATAGGGAATTTGAACGTAGTTGGTGAAATTAGGGTGTATCAGGGTGAACTGTACAAATCTGTATACCCCTTCAGAGCGCATCAGCGTGATGTAATGTTGTGGAGTGGTGAAAACAATATACAGACATGCGATTGCAGCAATTCTGGAAGGTTTGCTATCATTTATTGAAGAGTTCCGTTGTGTATCTCCGAAGTCCTTCATCAGATCTTCACCAAATTAAAATGGGACCAAATGTAAAGCAACAGCTTTCAAATAAAAAAAAAATCTTCAAAATCGGTTCACGTAGTTAGAAGATATGAGGTAACACACATAAAAAAAAAAAAAAAAAATACAGTCGAATTGAGAACCTCCTCCTTTTTTTGAAGTCGGTTAAAAATCACCACTGAGGATCCTAATATTTCAGTCCATACCTTTAGTCATCGGCGAGATCATATGCAGCTGGACGCTGGTAGACCCCGCACTGCAGCCGGAGATTGTGACCAGTTTGGGGTCTCCCCCGAAGGCAGCAATGTTCCGCTGCACCCACCGGAGGGCCGCAACCTGGTCCTTCATGCCGTTGTTACCGGGGGCGTAGGCGTCACCCGTGCTCAAGAACCCTGTGAGAAGAGGGAGTTTTAGAAACAGTCTTTAAACACTAGAATGTGTAGAATAGAAAAAAAAAAATAGAAAGAAAATGCATTTATTTTTCCAAACACAAAGGCATACAACAATGGACAAACGAAAAGAAACAACGCAAAACTAGTTAAAAACCAACTAAAATAACAGTTCATTAAAAGATAATATATTGTGCTTCACAGTGTCCAGTTTAGCATAAATGCAAAACAACTAGTGCATGTCGCTGGTTTTTAACTGGACCTTAGGTTGTGAGGTGACAGACGTGAATCAGTTTGAAGATTATACTGTAGAGGGAGAGGGGTTGCCGCACGCTTAGCAGCGAGAGTAGTCAAAATCTGATGAACTTGCACGTGTGCAGTGTAATGAATCGAAAGCAGGCTCCGCACTGGAATATTTATTTTTTGAGCTAACACAAACGTCCTTCCTCTCCAGAGGACTTTTCACGAGTCCTTCGTAATACTAAACAATTGCTCCACTACATTCAAACTAATTCCATATTTGAATCACTCTTCAAACGTCGAACAATCTAGCCGGACAGTCGACGTCGGATTGATATCCTCAACACCTTCATCGATGCCGCATGAGCTACGTACGCCCCTACGAAAAGAAGCATAGAGTGCCAACGGAGACTTCTGTCCAACAGGACTTTTGAATAGTCAAACAAATCCTACTTAACCCTAACCATGAAGTCCCTACTTGTAGAGAGGAATAATTGTGAGAGGTACCGAGATCGATACCCGGTGCCTCCACCAGTCTCCCCCACAAACGTCCTTCCTCTCCAGAGGACTTTTCACGAGTCCCTCGCAATACTAAACAATTGCTCCACTACATTCAAACTAATTCCTTATGTGAATCACTCTTCAAACGTCGAACAATCTAGCCGGACAGTCGATATCGGGTCGATAATCTCAACACCTTCATTGACTCCGCAATACATAGTAATGGTAATGTAAACTTGTGAGATAAATAATGTATGCGTATGTCTATAAATAGTGAGACAAATAGTAAATAGTCGAAGAAACAAAAATAAAACAAGAAACAGTACATTAGAGTTAAAAATAAATGTTGGTATCTCTCGATCGAGTTACGTTGGACAAAACCTGTTTCGAGACGATGCCAGACTGAGCACATTATAAGGTATTGATTTAGTGACACTAACTTGGACCTGCCGTAAATTCTATTGAATGCCTTACCTAATGATCCGATCCTGTAGTTGATGGTGACGAGCACCACGTCCCTGTCGAGCAGGTAGTGTGGACCGGCCAGGTCACTGCGACCCGTCATTGAGTAGAACCCACCAGCCTGGATGTAGAAGATCACTGGGAGAGGTCCGGTGCTGGAAAAGACTTATTTTAAGGTTGGTTTTGCAAAAACCTCCATATAATTATGACTGACTTAATTGAAAAACGTCTCAAAAATGCTGCAGGCCATCATAGAGACTATTGGCATTGCTTTCGTTTTACGATCATGTGGCAGGCCTGGTGAAATCTGTGTGGTGCAACTAACAGTTTGTGGTACAACTGTGTGTGGTACAACTGTGAGTGGTACAACTGTGAGTGGTACAACTGCGTGTGGTACAACTGCGTGTGGTACAACTAACTGTATGTGGTGTGCTGCATTTTTTTTACAATAAATAACGCACATTCTATCTAGACATTTGTCTTCTAAACAAAATTTGGAGTGGTTCACATGTTTTCCACATTGCCTGGCCTGGGTTTAGTGGACTTTTCCTGGTAATAATATTGGCTTGGAGCCCACGTCCTCCTACCTGTTCTGTATCGGCGTGTACACGTTGACTGTGAGGCAGTCCTCGTCCACGAAATACTTCGGCGGCACTGGCTGCGGGCACGCGGGGCCTTCCACACTTGCGTCCACTTCACCTTCGTACTCCAGCTTCAGTTTCGGCGGCTGGGGAGAAACGGGTTGGTTATAGGTAATCCATACTTATTATATATCTAGCTGTGCCCGCGGTTTAACCCGTGGTTATGGTTACTGGGTCGTAGCGTGATTATATATAAAGTCTATAACCTTCGTCAATAAATACGCCATACAGTGCAAAATGGTACCTCGCTCTCCACATCCCTCATAATCGTCCGCTTTGCACATCATAAATGTGCGCGTGGTGCTTGATTAACACTACGATATCTCCTAAAATTAAATTTAAAAAAATTAAAATTCATTTATTTCAGGTAGACCATTAAACCCATATTCAATATATATATATATATATATATATATAAAAAAAACAAGAACATGAACAAGAACATAATGTAACAATTTGTCATCAATTAACTCAAATTTATTACATTCAGATTAAATTAATTAACAACTGAAAATTGAGTGTCAATTTAAAAAAAAAAAATACTAGTAAATGTCAGAATAAAATATCAAATGTCAATTACAATTAAATAATTAGGTAATGAGATATTCGTTGAAAT
The DNA here is from genome assembly GCA_951329385.1 of Polia nebulosa. NCBI lineage: Eukaryota > Metazoa > Arthropoda > Insecta > Lepidoptera > Noctuidae > Polia > Polia nebulosa. The sequence goes on along the minus strand of OX589611.1, from coordinate 677,859 downwards.
GAAATGATGTCACGGGCAATTTTGTTCAAAATTAAATACTTATGATGAATAACGCATTTATTAGCATAAAGATTAATGTCATGTTTATAAAACACCTTCGCAAATAATGCATTATTTTATTGATGCTCCGCTCCTATTGGTGACAGCGTGATGTTATATAGCCTATAGCCTTCCTCGATAAATGGACTTTTCAACACAAAAAGAATTTTACAATTCGATCCAGTAGTTCCTGAGATAAGCGCGTTCAAACAAAAAAACTCTTTTGATTTATAATATTAAAAGTATAGATAAATCTGCAACTTAACTTTGACTGCTAAACGAATTGACGACACGGTTTGCGCAGTGGTTGAGTATTCGGTTGCTGCCCAGCGTGTCGCGGGTTTGATCCCCGTACGGAACAAATATTTGTATGGCCTACATAGTCGTTTCGGGTCTGGGTTTAAGTGAGTTTACATGTTTGTGAACGCAACCACGATACAGGAATAATTCCTAGTGTGGAGCAACGGTTTTTTTTGGAATCAGAATGAGACAAAAATTTTGATGAAGTCTCTGCCGCGCTTTGTTTTCATCCAGGAGCCGTGGAACTGACCCGACACGCTGTGTGTCAGATAAACATTCCTTACCTGGAACCTTAGTGCACCAACAGGCGGTTCAGCGTACCGGATCCCCCGGTAGGCCTGGAAGCGTCTACCACGTCTTGTTTCCATCCAGGAGCCGCGGAACTGCCCCGACACGCTGCAGGTCAGCGGGCCGTCGGGGTTCACGATGTAGCCCGGCACGTCGGCTACCACTGGCACTGAAATTAACAAAGATAGAAACGATGGGTTGGGAGAAGATTATAATATGCCTAGAAAATGTGTAGCTGTGGAAGTGAAGAAGTAGTCTTACTACATAGAACACCAATATTTGAGAGCAGGTAGGAGAGTGTTGATGTTAATAAACGGCATGCACCTAGATAAGCACGGTTGTTTTGTTGTTGTGCTGTTCACAGACTTGAATAGCACAACAACTAGTGTCCGACCGAAATTTCGGTTTCGGTTTCGGTTTCGGCCAGTTTCGGCCAAAAAATCAAGTTTCGGCCCAAGTTTCGGTTTCGGCCAAAAACGGCCGAACCCTTCGGCCGCGCCGAAACTTACAACATCGTACCTTCGGGTCGCGCTCGGCTAACGTCGGGCGCGCTCGGCACGGCTGTTGATCTCAGTAAGTATGTCAAAAATACTGTATTTATTTTTAATTAGATAATTAGTTATAAAAAATAAAAAGTATAAGTATAGATTTGTTACTATATTATACTTGTTGATTTGTTATCATAACCTATGTTATGCACCTTACATAATAAAAAAAAGGTTCGCTAAAATGATTACCAAAGGTGATCAATTTGATTATTTTGATTATCTAATTATATTTGAATTAGCCATTCGAGGCTAACTGATTATGATATTTGTGAGTATAATTAAAATGTAAGTAACTGAAAATAAATAAACATAATATATGAGCATCATATTTTAATAATAAATTTGTTTTATTTTATACCACCATTAAAAAATTGCTAACTTTGTGTTACAAATAATGTATTTTTTTCACTTTATAGGGTAGTTGAATTTTCAAATAGAACCTCTGTAACTGTGTTGAAATTTCATTGTGATAAATCTTTGAAAGTAGAAACCTGTAATTATAGGTCGGCGAGATATTAATTTTAGAAAAAAACGGGCTTACTAACATTTTTTCGACTTTTAAAGGACTTTTTTTTTATAAAAGGTTCGGTTTCGGTTTCGGCCGAAACTACAATCAAACCGAACCTTCGGTTTCGGTTTCGGCAAAATAACATGTTTCGGTCGGTCACTAACAACAACACAACTCGTGAATGTTATGGTAGTGACGGAGTCTGGTACATTTAGATTACATCCGATGATAGATGTCCGATGAAATTTAAAGTCTGCCATGAGTCCATGACTGAACTCCACTACTGTGGGTTTTGACAAACATTAGGCTAACTAAGCAACAGAGTACCTACTGTTTCTTAGTGCAGTTTAGATTCTCGTTACTGTGCCCAGGCTCTAAGAATCATCCAACAGAGAAGGCGTGGAAGGTGACACGGTGGCCCCTAATTTACCTATTTATCAAGTCATTTAACCGCGCTTCTACAAAGTCAATATTATTTTATCCCAACATAATCGCATTGTTTACAAATGAACTAACCTGAGTCATGCTTCTGTTGCTGTCCGTCATGATGCTGGTGTTTATGTCCGTGCTCGTGCGCACACGCCACACACAGCAGACACACACTTAGAAACGCAAGCAACATGATGTGTGCAGTCTGGCACAGAGGGGCGACTGAGCCGAGAACAGGATAATTGAGGCTTTTATAGGTGAGTCGGTTATGAACTGATTTTTAATTTTTACTCGACTGCGCGACGCAAGGGAGGATAATGTGTTTATCAGCCTATGTATGTATGTATGTTTGTTTGTATGTATGTTTTTTCCTTTGTGGCACTATAGACACCAACGAAACGCGTGCGCCGATTTTGATAATTCTTACGTCAATTGATTCGTCTTAATCGTTACTACATCATCGCTTACCATCAGGTGAGATAGTGGTCAAACTCGTGAATATAAATAATAAAAAAAACTTTTTAGCAAACAATTTAATCGACTAAAATGAACTTAAAAGCAAGAAATAAATAAATCTTTTAAGTCTTTTAAGTATTGAGCTTATTTACATCAAATATCAAAGGGGAATGCAGATCTGCTACACAATAAAATGCCTGGAATGGACATAAACTATTAATAGTCCTTAATTCTATTTGGAATAAAACATGTATAGTGAAATTATTCTTGAGTTTATTTAACTAGGGTAAAAATATAACTGTGCACTAAATCTATAAAATAATTCCATTTGAATTATTTTATGATTCCTCTTTGGCTGAATGTCACTTTTAATTTAGTATTATACGATCTATATGTGCCGTAAGTCTAAAATAATATATGCTTGTCAATATTAATTCAAATAAATTATTTTTGAAATAGAAAACGTATTAGGCTGTATGAACCACATGTCCTTTACTTTAGTGACAGTTTGACATAACTGCTCATGTCAAATAAACACGACCTCCAGGTTTTTGGCGGGATTTTGTCGAGTGAAGTTTAGTGGCTGTTTTAATTATTCGTTTATTGATTCCTAGTGGATATTGTGATGTAAAATTGGTGTAGTTTGGTGTCTCAAGTGTCAACGCAAATGGAAAATATGTGGAATCATTGAAACAGGCGCGATCTCGGGAAAATGGAGCTGAGAATTTTATTGTAGTATTGACTACCTCAGAGAAGTTTGCCGAGAAGGCTGACTCGACACGTTTGTTGCCAAATACTGCAAAAAAACATTAGAATGTGTTACATCTGCATTCTAATAGAAAAAAAGTATAAATACACTACGTAAGACTAGGCAATATGGTCAAAAGACTTTCGCCTTCCCTTCGGGGATAACAAAAAAAAAAAAACACGACCTCCATATAAATACAAGCGGATATCAAGTTGAATATATTTAGTGATCGTTATATTTTTACCCTAGTTAAACAAACTTAAGAATTATTTCATTATACCTATTTTATCTATACATATAATAAATCTGTAGAAAAGTCATTTTTGTACATTGAAGAAATTGAAACAAAAAATAGCCAGCGTGTGAAAAGATAAGTAACAGAACCCATTTCCATCATTTTTGAAATTTTTGTCTGTTTGTCTGTTTGTCTGTTTGTCTGTTTGTTTGTGCGCACATCACGTAAAATCTACGAATTCAATGCTGACAATGTTTATATACAAAAATTATACGCAACTTGAGGATTAACTTAGTTTTTGTTTCATCGAAATCGGTTCACTCTATCAAAAGATATGATTAATTTAGTGAGTTCAAGAAGTAAAATATTACGTTACGCAATTAAGTATAGTACTTGCAACGACATCTTAAGACTAAAAATAGAACTAATGTTGATAGTTGAAATCTAAATCCGATAGATGGCGTTGTGCAAATGACGTCATTTTCTGAATCGCGGTGTTAAGATTTTCCGCGCGAGGATGACGTCCACCGTGTTTACTAGGCAAATTGGGTTTCGTTAGGTGTCTTAAAAGTTCTTGCGTGTGTCGTAAAAGTTCTTTGGTTGCTTGGTTTATCGATTTTCTAAATTGGTCGAAAAAAAAGTATTTGCTTATCTTATTGGTTTCGTTTGGTCAACTTTGGTCATTGGTTTGAAGTACGAAGTAAAGATTGTATTTGATTTACTTCGTAGTTTGAATCCAATAGTGCCAATCGTTATACAGTAAGTTAGTGTTGCCAATTCGTTGAGTCACGACCACGAACAGACGATACGTTGTCACACTAGACTGTTCGACGCACCGTTCTTTTAAGTTTGTAGGCTATTCAGTCATAAGTGTTGTTAGTTTTGTTTATTGCTTTAATTTTCCTTGAAAATGCCTCAAAGAAAAAAAACTAACCTTTCGCTGCGTAGCCGAAATGCGAAAAGGATGAGACTTTGTAGGTCTCAGGAATCGGAAGAAGATCGTGAAGCACGGTTATCTGCTAACCGAGAGCACATCGCTCTTTCACGTGAATCGGAAACGTTCACCGAAAGGGAGTCACGTTTAAGTTCACAAAGAACACGGACCGCGACTTTGCGGTCTCAAGAGAGTATCCAGGAACGCGAAGACCGGCTGTCTGCTGATCGGGAGCGCCACTCTCTCTCACGTGAGTCAGAGACATTCACAGAAAGGGAGTCGCGCTTAAGTTCGCAAAGAACTCGGACCGCGACTTTGCGTTCTCAAGAGAATATCCAGGAACGCGAAGTTCGGCTGTCTGCTGATCGGGAGCGCCAGTCTCTCTCACGCGAGTCAGAGACTTTCACAGAAAGGGAGTCGCGCTTAAGTTCGCAAAGAACTCGGACCGCGACTTTGCGTTCTCAAGAGAATATCCAGGAACGCGAAGTTCGGCTGTCTGCTGATCGGGAGCGCCAGTCTCTCTCACGCGAGTCAGAGACTTTCACAGAAAGGGAGTCGCGCTTAAGTTCGCAAAGAACTCGGACCGCGACTTTGCGTTCTCAAGAGAGTATCGAGGAACGCCAAGCACGTCTGTCATCTGACCGAGAGCGACACGCTCTCTCGCGCGAGTCTGAATCTCTCTCCCAAAGAGAAGAACGATTACAAATAGCTAGACATAACTATGTAGGTGTACAAAGAAACAATGAAAGTTATCTTGCATCTGAAAGGGAAAGAATAGATGAACTAAGACGAGCAGAAACAGCAGAACAACGTCAATCTCGCCTAGAAATAGAACGAGCTCGATACCATATGAATAGAGAAACAAATAGCGGAGCTGATGAGTCCATGGAAAATGACGATGCAAATATTTTATTACCTTGGGACAATAGGGAAAAATCAGGGTTCACATATTCGTCTAGAATTAATTATGCTGGCTTTACTTTCGTGGGTGACATGAGAGAAATTTGTAATTTTTGTCATGCTTTGAAATGGAGGAAAGAGACAGATGGAATGTGCTGCTCAAATGGAAAAATTGTTCTTCCAAATTTCCAAGATCCACCACACTTACTTAAAAGTCTCCTGAATGGCGATCATCCCCAGTCGAACCGTTTTTTGGATAATATTCGTTTATATAACAGTGCTTTCCAAATGACTTCCTTTGGGGCAAAACAAATAACGGAAGGACCGTTCATGCCAACCTTCAAAGTACAAGGTCAAGTTTATCACCTTATTGGATCTTTGCTGCCAGAAAATGAACCCAAATTTCTCCAAATTTATTTTGTATCCGATTACACGCAACAGCTCAATGTTAGAAATCACAATTTTCCCCAGCTCAATGCTGAGCTTTTGGGTCAACTTCAAGAATTGCTGCATCACGTTAACCAGTACGTTCGTGAATTCAAAGCTGCATTGGAGTCAATTCCACAAGGCAGCAATGATTTCAAAATTGTTATAAGTGCCGATAGACGTCCTGTGGGTGAACACCGTGGAAGACACAATGCACCCGTCGCAGATGAAGTTGCAGTTGTTTTAGTCGACCAGGAGTGTGAGAGACGTGATATCGTGTTGCGTACACGCGACGATCGCCTTCAACGCATTTTGGAAACCCACCGAGCTTACGACGCCCTGCAATATCCACTAATTTATTGTCATGGTGAAGATGGGTACAATTTTGGGCTGTACCAAGTGAACCCTACTACGAGAGTCACTAATTATCAAAAAAAAATATCTGCTCAACAATACTATTCCTACCTTTTACAAATAAGGCAAAACAGTTTCGTATATTTGCAACGATTTCGTGGTTTGTTCAGCCAATTTATTGTGGACATGTACGCAAAAATAGAAACTGAACGTTTAGTGTATATTCGCACTAACCAGCGACGGTTACGCGCTGAAGAATACGTGCACTTGCGGGACGCCATGCAATCAGATAATAACGTCGAAAACTTGGGTCGATTGGTTATTTTGCCATCCAGTTTCACAGGCGGTCCGCGGCATATGCACGAACGAACGCAAGATGCTTTTTGTTACGTCCGTAAATACGGCCGGCCGGACCTTTTTATAACATTTACAACAAATCCAAAGTGGACGGAGATTTGCCAGGCACTTCTCACAGGACAGGCGTCATACGACAGACATGACATTATTGCTAGGATTTTTCATTTAAAACTCAAAGTCTTGATTAATCTACTTACAAAGGAGAAAGTTTTCGGTTCAACTCTTTGTTTTATGTATAGCGTCGAGTGGCAAAAGCGTGGTTTACCCCACGCGCACATTCTTCTGTGGCTGGAAGAAAAAATTCGTCCCGATGCTATAGACAGTGTCATAAGTGCAGAATTTCCGGACTATAATGCAGATCCGATTTTGCATGACATAGTAAAAACACATATGGTTCACGGGCCATGTGGCCTCTTAAACAGGGAATCACCGTGCATGAAAGATGGTCAATGCTCAAAAAAATACCCCAGAGCACTGAAAGAACTAACTATGGCTGGGGAAAATGGGTATCCGCAATACCGGCGAAGATCACCGTCACAAGGTGGTTTCACAGCTACTGTCAGATTCCGTGGACAAGAAATAATTCTAAATAATAGTTGGGTGGTACCGTATTCTCCAGTTTTGTCAAACGCTTTTCAAGCACACATTAATGTTGAAATTTGTAATAGCGTCGAATCTATAAAATATATATGTAAATATGTTAATAAAGGTAGTGATCAAGCCATGATAGCACTAAGAAATAACAACCAATTTGATGAAGTGACAAGGTATCAATCTGGCCGATACATAAGCTCTTCGGAGGCAGTTTGGCGCATTTTGAGTTTCCCTATTCATGAAAGGTATCCGCCAGTCATCCATCTTGACGTGCACCTGGAAGGCGGGCAGCGAGTTTACTTTCAGCCAGAAAATGTGGCAGAAAGAATGAACAACCCAAGACAAACCACCTTGCTCGCATTCTTTCGCCTTTGCGAAAGAGACAATTTCGCTAAGTCTCTGTTGTACAATGAAGTGCCACATTATTATACTTATAACAAGCAGCAAGGTGTTTTTAATCGCAGGAGACGTGGAACTGCTGTAGAAGGCGAGTCCGGCATTTTTAAAGAACACGTGATTGGAAGAGTATACACGGTGCACCCAAATAATGCAGAGTGTTATTATTTACGCCTTCTTCTTCACACAGTGCGAGGACCTACTTCTTTTGCTGAGCTCCGCAAAGTGGACGATATAGAATATCCCACATTTCAAGCTGCTTGCCGCGCACGGCATTTATTAGATGGCGATCAGCATTGGGATGATGCTTTAGCCGAAGCATGCGTCAGTGATAGTCCACATCGTTTGCGCCATTTATTTGCCATTTTGTTGACATTTTGTGGCCTATCGGACGCTGGGCAGTTGTGGCAAAAATATAAAGACGCGTTTGCCGAAGATTTTTTGAGACAGCAAAATATAAATAGTGAAACTTCTGACCAAGTACGTGAAAGCTGCCATAATAGGGCTTTGCTGGCTATACAAGATATAGTTACAAGTATAGGAGGGAACCCCCTCAGTCAATACGGCTTGCCGACACCGACAGTTGGTGGGGAACGAATTAATAGGGAGTATACATCTGAAATAAATTACAACCCCGAAGAGTTAGCAGAAATATTGCGAAATGGCTGTTCAAATTTGACGACAGAACAACGTCAAATCTTTGATAGAGTATGCTGTAGTGTAGAACATTCATTAGGAGAAATGCTGTTTTTAGATGCACCTGGTGGAACAGGTAAAACTTTCCTCACTAAAGTTATCTTGGCTCAAATAAGGAGCCAAAACAAAATTGCCCTTGCCGTCGCTTCCCCAGGAATAGCTGCCACTTTATTACCAGGAGGAAAAACTGCACATACAACATTTAAAATACCAATCGACTTGGACCGCACAGAAAACCCTGTTTGCAACGTGTCTCGCAATAGTGATAAAGCAAGGGTTTTACGCGATTGCGCCCTTATCGTTTGGGACGAGTGTACGATGGCAAATCGTAAAGCTGTGGAAGCTGTAGATAGAACGTTGCGAGATATAAGACAAAATGACCGACCGATGGGAGGCTTAACGGTGCTATTCTGTGGAGACTTCAGGCAGACACTCCCTATAATACCCAGAGGAACGAGGGCCGATGAAATAGGTGCCTGTTTAAAGAGCTCTATTTTATGGCGTAGTGTCATATTAACTAATTTGAGCTTTAATATGCGAGCATATTTGGGAGGTGACGCAAACGCGCAGGTTTTCTCAAATTTACTACTTCAAATTGGTAACGGCACATACCCGACTCAAGAAGGAGGTAAAGTAACTTTAGTCGAAAGCCTGTGTTCTTCTGTTGCCTCACAGCAGGAACTCATTTCCTCTGTATACGGAGATCCATCAGAGATCTCGAACCATGACGCTGCTTGGCTATGCCAACGAGCTATTTTGGCACCTCGCAACGACCAAGCAGCAGCAATAAATTCTCAAATATTGGTACATGTTTCTGGAGAAAGTAGGGAATATTTATCTATTAACACGGTTTTAGAAGAAGGAGATGCCACCCACTATCCAGTAGAGTTTTTAGACTCTCTAAATACACCAGGTCTTCCAGCACACAAAATTTATTTAAAAGTCGGAGTACCAATCATTCTACTCAGAAATTTAAGCCCACCAAAACTATGCAATGGAACTCGGTTGAGAGTAACAAATCTCCAACGAAATGTCATCGAAGCCGAAATCTTAACAGGTTGCGGCTCCGGTGATGTTGTTTTCATTCCCAGGATACCCATTATCCCCAATAATTTTCCGTTTACTTTCAAACGTGTGCAATTTCCTGTAAGCCTCTGTTACGCTATGACTATTAATAAAGCCCAAGGCCAGACGTTATCCGTTGCGGGTGTAGACCTTACTTTTGATTGTTTTTCACACGGCCAACTCTATGTTTCTCTATCACGTGTTAGCAACCCAAACAACCTTTTTGTATATGCTCCGGGTAATTCCACCGCTAACATAGTATATAGAGAAGCATTAACGTAATCAACTATACCAAAGTCAGGACTCTTATCTAAATCATCAAAAAGGTGATATACTCTTATCTAAACGACGTTGTTTTGTTCTCGACAACCACGCGAACGAAGTCGCGGGCACAGCTAGTTCTAAATATAATTAAGGACTATAAGTAGTTTCTGTCTGTTACAGGATTTTTTTTGTGCATTCCCCTTTATATAAACTAATTTTGAGTCGGCGCCAAATAATGAAATGATTAATTACCTACGTATTTTGTTAGAAAGGGGTTTTTTCGAAATGGTCCCATTTAAATTTCATATAGATCTGATCATGGGTTTTGGAGACAAACAACGGAACTCTTCAAAAAATGACAGCAAATCAACCGCGATTGCTGCGATCTAATGTCTATGAATTGTTAACACAATTTAATGGGGAACCACAACTAAAAAGTGAAAAATACAAAACTTTTTTACAAAAAAATAGAACCGACTTACAAAATAAGTGCAAAATAACTTTAAGTTCGGCAGTCGGTGTCAAAAAATGAAGACACAAAACCAGAAACACCGTCTAGAAAAGGTCACCAGCTCAGTTTCATGGTGTGATGATTCCTAAATGCAAATACCTGATTAAGTTATGAAAAGTAAACAGAAACAATATTCGTGCCCACTTTTCTAGGGTTTCTCACAATTTTATCAGGATTCCGTTATCAGATCCTGTCTTCTTTGATATGGAACCACCCGTGAGGTATACCCTATCTAACAAAAAAAGAATCATCAAAATCGGTTCAAAAATTCAAGAGTGAGGGCCGAACATACATACAGAAACACTATTCGTGCCAGCAATTTTCGAGGATTTCTCTCAATTTTATCAGGATTCCATCATCAGATCCTGATATCCTTGACATGGGACCACCCTTGAGGTATACCCTTCACTCTTACTTCGTTTTTTGATAGATATCAAAAAAAGAATCATTAAGATCGGTTCATAAATGACGGAGAGAAGGAAATTGAAATGGATACCTACAAAAATTATAAAATACATAGGTCCTATTATTACTCCGGTACTAGTACAGCTAATAGACTTATCATTATTCGGGAGTGTTTCCTGAGAAATTGAAAATGACAGCTATTAAACCAACACATAAAAAGGTAACAAAAAAAATGTTGATAATTACAGATCAATAGCCCTATTGCCTATTTTAGCGAAAATTTACGAAAAGGTCATGCATACACGATTAATAAACTTTATCGAGAAATTCCAAATTTTAAAACCTGAACAGCATGGATTCCAAAAGAGGAAATCGACAACCACAGCGGTATTTAATTTATTAAAACAAGTCACTAAAAATATTGACCAGAAAATCCCGATAACTACGTATTTTTTGACATGTCAAAAGCCTTTGACTTTTTATCGTACGAGCTACTACTAAAGAAATGTGATAAATATGGAATACGCGGTAAAGCAAACACATGGTTAAAAAGTTACCTTACAAACAGATCGCAATTTGTAGAAATTACTGTGGATAAACCAAATCAAAACGGTGAACTGTCATTTAAATCCAAATTAGGTTACAATTGCATAGGCGTTCCACAGGGCAGTATTTTAGGCCCCCCACTTTTCCTGTTATATATAAATGACCTGACAGAAGTAACCGATCATCCCTGAATACTCTTTGCAGATGATGTGTCCGTAATTATCCCTAAAAAAAAAGAAAACTGTAATGTGGAAATAAATAGTACCGTAAGCATAGTAATAACTTGGATGGAAAAGAATAACCTAAAACCTAACATAAATAAAACCAAATATGTACAATTTTCTAACAAAAACTGGAAAAAAATTGATTTAAACATCACTTATAAAGATAAACAAATACAACAATCAGATAGTATGACTTTTCTTGGGATAGTTCTAGATGGGAGGTGTTCCTGGATTAATCATATTGATAAGATATGTGGCAAACTCAGTAAGTTTCCTTGTGTTCTGTGGCGTATATCTAAGCTAACAAGTAGACAAGCCACATTACAGGCGTATCATGCATATGTTGGTTCAATACTGCGTTATGGTATACTGGTATGGGGAAACTCGGTGCATATCGGAAGAGCTTTCATCGCACAAAAGAGGTGCATACGTGCGATTTGTAATGTAGACCCACTTACATCCTGTAAACCACTGTTTAAGAAACTTAGAATACCTACATTAACTGGTATTTACATTGAGGAAATATGTAAATTTACCAAATCTCACCCTGAGATGTTTGAAAAACTAAGAGATAAATGTAGGTTCAAAACTAGATACCCTAATAGATTCATTATTCCTAGACTTTATACGAAACTGTATAGACGAAGTTGCTATCCTATGTGTATTCAGATTTATAACAAGATTCCTAACCAAAATAAAGAACTCCCAATGGTTCGTTTCGGAAGGGCTTTACGCAGTTGGCTAATTGAGAATTCCTTCTATACTTTACAAGAATTCCTTCAGTTCAAATTTAAATGATATAATTGTGTACCAAAATTTGCATGTCATTATGTTACGAGTATGATTAAATATGTTAAGCTACTATTATACTGCATTGGAAGAACTTTTGTAACCATATTTATCTGCAAATAAAACTTTGACTTTGACTTTGACTTTGAAAATAAAAAAAAATAAAAATATGTATATGGTCGAATTGAGAACCTCCTTCTATTTTTTTCGTCGGTTAAAAAAAAAACTTTCGAGTGCTACTAAAGACATGACAATAATCAAAATACAATATGGCGACAATCATACGCCATATTGTGAAAAAGAAAAAAAAAGAAAGGCGAGGAACTATATTAAGTATCAAAATAAAGGGTTCGAGGAGGCGATTCCAAAAATATAACTCAGTAAAATGTAGAAAATAAAAAAAATTGAATATTTTATAAAAACCCGACTGTAAAAAAAACAACTAAAAAGTTCCAAACAAGTTACTTTTCAAGCAGTCTGTTGCAGTTGCTGACAGATATTTTAGTTCAATTAGTGATTTCATGCCACCGACTGGATCAGGCTGCTTGACAAGTGACTTGTTTGGAAAATTTTTGATGTTTTTTACAGTCGGGTTTTTAGAAAATATTCAATTTTTTTATTTATTTTTTTTTATATAAAAGAAAGGATAGTAGTTACTTATATTCACTTTGACTTTTGACTTCTGGTTGACTTGGAATAGTAAGTTCAAATTATCTTTTAAGGCCTGTTATTTCTTTTACTAAATTACTTATTTATTTGTTTCTTAGGGTTTTGTTTTTTCTATAATATTCATAACTTTTTCATAAATTGAGTACCTTCGTGGAAACACTGCGTTTCACAAGGCACGCAATATCATTGACCTACCACTACCTACTAACGAACGAACTTGGTTAGCTTTCGTTTAGGAACATCCCGTAATCGCCCGGAGAAGAAGGTTAATTTGTGAGTTAAAATTGTTGTTGTCAAAAACACTGACTTTAAGGCCCCGGGCACGAATGCAGTGGCTGCGGGGTGGCGGCGGCAACGGCGCCGCGCCGCCGGTCGCTGAGTTTGTACCCGGGCCTTATATTGAAGTTATCTTGCACTGCTTAATGTTTTTAACCGACTTCGAAAAAAGGAGGTTCTGTGTTCGACTGTATGTATGTTTTTTAATTTTAGTTTGTTAAGTTTTACGTTGTTAAAACTACCTACTACTTTGGATACGAAACATTTTGAGACGTTGGATTCTTTAATAATTATTTTCTATGCTATGCTACGATTTTTTATTCAATGAGAGCCACTTGGCCGGTAGTAGGGCCTTAAGCCGTTGGTCCCGGCTGTCAATCGTGGATCTTTGACAGTCGTTACGGATCGACAGGAGCTCGAAAGTTTGACAACCAGTCTTACTAAAGGGTATCGTATTACGGTATTACCCAGTAACTGGGTTGTGGAGATCAGATAGGCAGTCGCTCCTTGTAAAATACTGGTATTCAGCTGCATCCGCTTAGACTGGAAGCTAACTCCAAGATAGTTGGGAAAAGGCTAGGCAGATTGAAATATGCCAATACAAAAAAAAAAAAACAATTTAACAATCCTCTGTATATACAGTACTAAACATTAGTGTAGATAACCGATACACCTGCCATGTAATCTCTTCACCACCCACTCTTGGTTGGTAGAGAATGCCTAAGGGATTAAGGTGACCTTTGTAGCTTCGTGCATGAAGTGTTAATATTTATCAATGTGTTTTTTTCTAGTCTAATATATCAATTTCTTAATACGTTGCAAAATATTGCAAAGGAATCTTGAAACAAGGAAAAGTCTCTACTGTGTTACTAGTCATTCGGGAAACCCGTTTCTACAACTACCTACGGAATAAACGAGCGTATTTACTACTTACGTTAGTACAATAGGTACATATGAGTCGTGTTGAGTCGGACAATGGAGTAAATGGAAGATGAGTCGAGCTGTGGAATGATCCATGAGTTCTAACTGTTCTAAGAAAGGGGAGCTGTCAACGGGTATTTGCTAACACCGTAAGATTATAACAAATCTGGCGAGAGTGTAAACTATCGATATATATAATGCGATTCAAATAAGCGATAAGACTGCCCTGTTAATTCTCAAGGCCACCCGACTAGACCGACACCCGGTTAGTATTCTTTGTATGGAGTACTATGGGTATACGCTCATTACATCAACTCCGGAGCGCCTCGCCCGCGGGCTGTCCTCGCGCGGACGGCGAGTGGATCACTCGGTGACCACCCGTTGCTCGCACGCTTGCCTTGCGTTGCACACGCGCAGGTTCCGCATGGATCGCGCGCTGTCCGCGAGTGGTTACAACAAATCTTTTGGTATATGATAATGTTTATAAATTTTTTCTTCGTCAGCTAACAAATGTCTACGAGCGGTCCAATATTCACCCTCTTTAAATTTCTTCTTCATCAAGCGTCACAGCTATGATGGGCAATTCACGGTTTGTAAAGACGTGAACACCTAGTGATGATCCCTGTCACAATACTCATCCATTCGCGGACAACACAATGGCCACTCGTTGACCACGCGACGTGCATAGGTTAACACGCGGCATTTAACCGTGGACCACCTGCCACGAGGTGGTGCTGGTCACCCTAATTTGATAAGGGGATAAAATAATGACCACCAAAAAAAACTTTGTGACCATAACCTCTATTACCTAAAATATACATATAACAAATCAGCAAAAAAATTAAACCTAAACCAAAAAATGAAAATCTGAAATTACAATGGTTCTAGTTATTTTAGTTGTGACTGCACTTTAAATTGTATTATAAATCCAAATTTAATAAATCGATCACCAAATTTGAGCAAATTATTGCGCTATTTCTACCTAAATACACCGTTTGATTGCCGTAAAATGTTGCTATACTACCAAATATGGTACCTACATAACCAACTCCAAAGTTGTCTCACGCCCGCGCACGCGCCCGCGCCCGCGCCCGCGCCTCGCACCGCTCTCACCTCCGATTACCCGCCTCTACCATGAGTTGTCATCGAAAAATTACTCGCTAGCGTTAAACTCGTTAGCGTGCTAACGTGGATCGAATAGATTTCGATAATGCTTGTACCATGAGATTTACGGAGTCTTACGCAGGCGCTAACGTAAGCTCGATAGATCGTGTCGCATAACTAACTTCACTCTACTCGTTAGAATACTTTAGTCTATGCTTCACTACTTATGTTTTGTTTCTTTCTTCCTCACTAATAAGAAGAGAGAGCGGCTCGTAAGCTCAAAATGTAGTGTTATCACTATGCTAAAAATGTTAGGACAGTCAATATCACAAAATAAACCGACTAAATAGAAAAGTTGACTGATAGTGGACTACTTATGGTACTTAATGGTTTTTGAATTTTTATTCCATATAATAAGTCACTGTCACTTCGTCGTTTCAATTTATAATTTTGTTTGTCGTCGTTGTGGTTGTGTCACAGAGCTAGAGATGGGTTGATACCGAAATTTATCAGTATTAGCTAATATTAATATATTAGTCTAGTATTATTATAATATCCAACTAATATTTGAGGTCAGTGATATTTAACTAAGACCTAATAATACGTGTCACTGCCGCATTATATTAGTGTTCAATAGACTGTATCATCTCGGTATTTATTATTACTAGGTGGATTAGAATGTCAAATGTTTTAGACTGTTACTAATTAATAATACAGCATTAATTTAGCACATCGTGTCGAGGTGTGGGATCGGAATAAATTAAAAATATCTCAAAAAAAAACTTTTTATTTACGTATAAATACATCATTTTTTTTAACTTTACGTCGATCGGAGAAAAAAATACGAAGGAGATGGATATTACCGATACAATAATTCGGCATTCTTCGTTCCCTTCTTGAAGGAATAGACATTAATAGTGTTCTGTAAGAATACTGAGAACAATAGAGTTAATCCAATCCGTGTCAAGTGAATTATATAGCCCAGATTATGTGAATATTAAATATTAGGATATGAGAGTTCGTCGTATTACTAATACGTGAATCCATAGAATATTACCAATCTCTTAACTAATACTAATAATTATATTAGTCACACCCTAAGCTGCGTTGTGTTTTCAAAGTTTACAACAACAGATTATTTGGATTATATTTAATGCAATGAGGACCAGTGTCTCACAATTTCAATTGTTGGTGGAGTTCATGGAAAGGTGTGTTTCTACTTTCTATTAAATTATTTTAAAACGTAAAGTTTCAAAACGAAATATATATTAGGAAACTAATATATATTTTTCAGCAACGGTGATCTTAACAAACCCATCGAAGGTCCGCAAGGAAAAATGAACAATATTCAAAGTAATGTTGAATGCCGATTCAACTGGCGATACAAAATCAGCTGAAAAATGGAGAAAGGCGTGTATCGTTATCAAAATAATAATTACGGTTGGTATTCTTTCTCACCATAAAAAACTTTATAAAAAAAAAATATGTAGGTATATTTGTTCAAAACTGTAGGATGATCAGTGCTATAGTGACTGCGTCTATGTATGCACTAACTGCTTCTTGAGATAAATGATTTGCTTCTCCAACAACACTTTGATAGTCGCCATTAGCAAAAAATTACAAAGCACATAAAACCTGTAAGTGAGAAAATTCACACAACATGAAAATTATTATTGTGTTTCTTTTTGAGATAGCTGCCTATCATACCAACTTACTACCTACTACAACTACAACTTACTTACTTTTTGGTTCTAATGAAACTCGTTGTGTTGACTTCAAATTCGTAACATTATTTAATAATATGCACAAATCTTCAAACGCTTCTTTAGAGAGTCTGTAAAGTTTAATAAACTTTCTTTCAATTATATTTTCCAATTGGTATCCAACATGAGTTCTCATTTTAGCTTGAAATTCACGTTGTTCACGTCGTTGGTCTTCAAATGCAGCGGCCACTAACATATTCCATGCTAAATGTGCTTTTGCAGACATTATTTTGAATCTATTAGACTCAAAAACGTATATAATTTTGATGTATACATATGTTTCACACGTCAAATTGCTAGTGAGCTACGTAACTACTATCGTAAGCGTATTATTCGATAACGTCTGTCGAATTAGTGAGTCATGGTACCGTTTTGTATGGCGACAGCTGAAAAACGTTAGTATCTATCGAATAGATTACGTTAGGTTTTTATCTATAGTGCTCATGATACGAATTTTAATTCTTTCTATGACCGCTAGGGGCGCTGTACAATATTTCAAACAAATAATTTACGGAGACGCTAGCGAGTTTTGGCTACGTAAACTCATGGTAGAGGTAATCTTCACAATTTAGTTACGCGGGAGAATTTACACTTGCGTTCAATATATGTGAGTTTAGTATAATCTGATCTTAGAAATTTATTTTTATTATGGAACGAAACGAAAACTTAGCGGGACTGAGTTCTATTTATTTGGAAACTAGGTTTACTTATTTATAACATACTTAGCTAACTATATTCAGCTAATATATCATTCCCGTGGGTGTCGTAAGAGGCGACTAAGGGAGCTTGAGACCTAGTGCATACTACTATAGCACCATGGGCCACCCGCGCGGTGGCGGGTAAACCACCAACAACAGCATTCCCAAGGAGGGTTGGCGTCAGGCAGGCGGCCGGCTATAAAACTTCTGCCAAAACCTTTTTGCAACACGTTCTGGAAAAATATGATGTGCGATAGGGCTAGGGCGTACCCCACAGGCGACGCGCAGGGGCAGCACCCGGCTCCTGTGGGAAATGGACAAGGGTTGTCGCACCAGGACGGGCGGGTGCGACGTAAGACGCAAGCTCGGAGAGTGAGAGAATTAAGATTGAGGTGTGCGAGCTGGAATATAGGTACTATGACTGGAAAAGGAAGAGAGTTAGCAGATGTTTTAAAAAGGCGACGGATAAATAAAGCGTGTTTGCAAGAAACGAAATGGAAGGGTGCAAAAGCAAGAGAATTAGGAGAAGGATATAAGTTTTATTACTGTGGAAGTGATGGCAAACGGAATGGTGTGGGCATAGTTTTGGATAGTGAGTTAAAAGAATGTGTGGTGGATGTTAAAAGAGTAAGTGATAGAGTGATAGCTATTAAAGTGGTTGTGGAGAGTATGATAGTAAATGTTATTAGTGCGTATGCACCCCAATCAGGATGTGAGGATAGTGTAAAAGAGAAGTTTTGGAAGGACTTCGATTGTGTGATGATGAATGTACAGGAGAGTGAAGAGGTGTTTGTGGGGGGTGATTTTAATGGGCATGTAGGAAGTCTGCAGTACGGTTATGAGAGAGTGCATGGTGGTTGGGGGTACAGAGACCGTAATACTGATGGCGAGACATTGCTGCAAGCTGCTTCGGCTTTTGACCTGGCAATAACTAACACCTGGTTCAAAAAGAAAGACGAACACCTGATCACTTACAAAAGTGGCCAGCACGCGACCCAAATTGACTTTTTCTTGGTGAAACGAAACAGTCTCAAAACAGTCAAAAACTGTAAAGTGTTGCCAGGCGAAGGCTTAGTCTCTCAACGCAGGCTCATAATGATGGACGTAACAGTCAGTGTCTCGTCCAGTAGGAACAAAGAACGGCCCCCACCCAAAATCAAAATGATGAAAGATGAACTCGGTAAAGTCTTGTCGAAAGATGACGAAATAAAAGAGCGATGGAAGGTTTATTTTGAAAAGTTGATGAACGAAGAGAATGAATGGAATGGTGTGCTCAAAGAGGTACAAGTAAATATGGGTTTGGTGAGAGAAATTAGCATGGATGAAGTAAGAAAGGCAGTTCAATGTATGAAAAATGGAAAGGCCATGGGCCCTGATGACATACCAGTAGAAGTATGGAAGTGTTTAAAAGAGGATGGATGTATGTGGCTGACTTTATTCTTCAATAAGTTGTTGTACGAAGAAGTGATCCCACAAGAATGGTGCAATAGTTCACTAGTGCCCATCTTCAAGAATAAAGGGGATGTACAGGACTGCAACAACTATCGAGGGATAAAGCTCATGTCACATACTATGAAAGTATGGGAGAAAGTGATAGAGAAAAGATTGCGAGAGGAGAGTGAGATTATCCCGAACCAGTTTGGGTTTATGCCAGGTCGAGGGACAATGGACGCCACCTTCGCTCTCCGTCAATTGTGCGAGAAGTACAGACGTGTGCACAAGAACTTGCATATGGTGTTCATTGATCTTGAGAAAGCGTATGATAGGGTACCTAGGGATGTGTTGTGGTGGGCCTTGAAAGAGAAAGGTTTGCCTTGGAAGTATGTTGAGTTGATTCGTGCTATGTACAGACAATCTAGTACCTACGTCCGGTCGGCTGCTGGCAACACCGATGAGTTCAGTGTGGCTGTAGGCTTGCATCAAGGGTCGGCTTTAAGTCCTTACCTCTTCCTGTTGATTATGGCCGCTCTTACGTCGAAAATACAGGAAGAAGCACCCTGGTGCATGCTGTTTGCCGACGACATTGTTCTGGTCGGTGAAGATCCAGAGCAGATTGGAGAAGTGGCAACAGAAGCTGGAGAAAGTTGGCTTGAAAATCAGCAGAACCAAAACTGAATACATGTTCTGCGATTTCGGCGGTCTCTCCAGTTCTGAAGCTGTAGTGCTAGATGGCACGCTTCTCCCAGTCTGCTCCGATTTTCGGTATCTCGGTTCACTCGTGCAAAGCGATGGCGAAATAGATCGGACTGTTAAGCACAGAATTAACACTGGATGGATGAAATGGCGGCAGGTCACCGGGACTATCTGTGACTCCCGCATTCCCCTAAAACTTAAGGGGAAGATTTATAAAACAATGGTCAGACCTGCTGTCTTGTATGGTTCAGAATGTTGGGCCACAAAAGGGATGAATGAAAAGCAATTGCATGTAGCTGAGATGAGAATGCTAAGAGCGATGTGTGGTGTGACGCGCATGGATAGAATTAGGAATGAGTATATAAGAGGAAGTCTGAAAGTGGCACCGCTGACTGAAAAATTGTGTGGAAATCGGCTGTCGTGGTATGGGCATGTGATGCGGAGGAATGAAGAAAATGTCGTGAGGAAAGTCTTGTGTATGGATGTGGATGGCTATAAGAGTAGGGGAAGGCCAAAGAAACGATGGTTGGACTGTGTGAAAGAGGATATGGGTAAAAAGGGGGTGACTACAGAGATGACGACTAATAGAGGAGTATGGAAGAAAAAGACATGTTGCGCCGACCCCAAATAAATTGGGATAAGGGCAGGAGAATGATGACTTAGCTAACTATATCTACACTTAAACAGAAAAAAAACCTTACCTAACTACGTACATATATGTATACAAAAACAAAATACGCTCAGGCGTCGAAGTACTCCTCCACATCCCTGTCATCTGGAAACGTGCCCAGAAAACTGGCAGCATTGCCACGTTGGATGGCAATGCTTATTCTTTGAGCAAAGAATGAGCCAGCCCTCTGGTCACGTAAAGTGTCGATCAGTCGGCGAGAAATATCCTTGAAAAGGAGACGCGCACTCGCACCCCATGACCCGAGCGTTTCGACCCCAAACGGCTCAAAACTGTAATTCCCAATAAGGTTACAGTATTTGCGCCGCTTGAGGGCCTCGGCAGCTGCAGCGGCAGCACCGGCACAGCCCGCCGTACTTGGAACATGAGATGGCGCAAGGGTGTCGACACAGGTTGCGTCCCACACCAAAGGCCTACCCACCTTCCACGGCACCAACGTCATGCCATCTGGTCTCTTCCCATCGTCACGTACCAAGCCACTTGGTTCTAATACGGCAAGTGCGCCGGCGGTGACAAGAGCTCGACGGATAATATCGTTGATGCTGGCGTGCCGTGCTAGCCTGCACTCCTGCATCAGGACAAACCATGGTGCCCGAGGCTGTCGACAGTTTCACCGCAGTGGCAACGATGTGGAGCAACACAAGGTGCGCCTAAACGTAGACAGGTTGCGAGCCGAAACGAAGCGTCATCCATCATAGTGCCTATGGTGAATGACGGGAGTGCCTGAAGCCACAAGCCCGACTCCCATTCATCCACAGCCAGCAGACGCGCACGCTCAGCAGTACACGATATCGTGGTTATCAGGTTATTTCTTATAATACTGCAGAGCGGCACATCCCACCGTCCCTGGGAAGACAGGTTGTCGGGCAAATCCGTATTGGGACAAGACATTTTCCAAGCGTTCAACGCATCGGTCAAAAACGGTACCTCAACATTAACCAGTGAGGAAGATAAAATGTTCCTGGTTAATGTATCAGTACTGTGGACCGAGGAGAGGAAAGCCGGTAAACTTATACTTGAAATTTTGCGGACGCCGAGGCCACCCAGACGGATGGGAAGTGTGGCTTGCTGCCATGCTCGGTCGTCCAAGGCCACATTGAGGATCGAAGGTAGTGTTTTCCTAATGATTTGATCGACTTTTTCCAAAAGTTGAGGGTGTTTCCAAAGGTGGGAGGAGCGTAGGCTATATGTAAATTTTGGTCCAAAACAACAGTAACGAATGAGCGTAAAAGCCAAATGCATGCATGTTAATTTTAAAAAGTCTTTCCAAGACATCATTCAAATTTTGTATTTTCTGCTCAATGAAAGTTGGAAACGATTCAACAAAAATTGGACTGAGTTCTTATGTTCCACTGTTGAGTGACTCATCAGATTCGGAAGAAGTAGGTAAGAACGTTCGAAAAAACGTCGAAGGCAAGGTAAAATTTGAGTTTTTGAAAGAAAACCGAAAAGGAGTTTTTGGCATACTTTGAAAGCGAATGGCTTATACTAACTCGGTTCTGGTAGGTATTTGGGCGCATCTCCCGGGACTGCTGCTACAAATGATGCTTTAGAAGCTTTTAATAAACAATAAAAGATGGTGGCATACTTCGTGAGCGTCATCTTTTGGCGCGGTTCTTAGTGATTGCCACTGAAATGGGCAAGGATTGGTCTAATGAGTACCTACGTGATTAACACTGAGAGACCTTTTGCTCTTCAACCAATAGTGTCTTAAAGATAAAGTTACCAATGGGCGAAACTGTCGACGCAAGTGCCGTTCAAAAATAACACTGGGCTGATTTGCTCCTACAGAATTCCAGCTAGTTCCGATTTCGAATGTAAAAACAGCAACATTTTAGTGAGTGGGAAATCATAGTGTCTCAAGTAAAAAAAAACGGTTCCATGGGAGGTGCAGTTGCCCAAAATTCTTTAAAGATTATATCTGCAAGCATTTGGTTGAACTGGCATAAACACGTTCAGCCGCCTTCAGAGGCAAGAGCCATTCCAATTTGCGTGAAACGTACCAGCCAATAGCCAGAACATTGATTTTTGACTGATTGTTGTTATTTTTAACATTATAAAATTACTACTTACATACTTATTAAAAGACTGATTCATATAGAATTTAAAATATTTTTAAATGATTAACATAAACGTTTGATTTTTTAAGTTTGTTTTTTTAATTATTATTATCTATTTCATCCAGATCTGCGCAGAGACGCTGCACTACCACTTTTTTTTTAAGATAGCACCAAGATTGGTGCTATTCCCAAAACCCAACATGTGGAGATTATCTATACTGACGCTAATAACTATTCAGAATTTCATTTAGTGCAAAAAAGTTTTTGCTGTATTATTCGATCTGTGAATCGAACCCAGAACACGCCACAACTATAGTTTTTAGTTTTATTTTTAGTTCTTTAAGCAGTTTTTCTTTCTTTAGACACTTAGATTATAGAATTGAAATAGTGCAATTAGATCTTACATTGTTATAGGGAAGTAAAATGAGTTTTGTTTTGTTTTTATTGTTTGTATTCTAATCATTGGGTTTTCTCTTAATAACGAGAATAATTTCTACGCATCTTTTGTCTACACTTTAGGTAGGTATCGGCAGCTGTGTATACAAACCCACATATTTTACAGACTTGTTTACAAGTAAGTATTGTAGTTTTCCTCCGTCGTTTCGGCGAAGCGCACTGAATGCTAATGTTGACGAATGTTTTGATGCTGTCTGGCAGACAACGGGTATATTTATTATACACAAGTTCGTTGTTATGTTCATCTGCGCCTCTGCCAAGGTCAAGGTGGGAAAACCATAAATATAAATGCACAGCATTACGCCTGCGTTCATAACGGGGTAGTCAGTGCTCCCTACATTTCGCCAGTAACATTGTAAGTTCCAGGTGATAGCGTAGTTGACTCAGTTTATTATTTGTTACCCAAAAGCAAAAATAAAAAATAAAAAAAATCTGGTGGAAGGGTAAACTGTCAAGTAACAGAAGAAGGATGCACAAACTGCATGTCATGTGACGTCATCACTGTTAAGATACGCACGTATAAATGGGATAGTGGGGTGTCTGTTTTTTTTAACTTCTTGTACAAAAATTATGTTATATTATGTACCACACATAGGCGGGCATGCAACGAGGCATTCTCTACCAGTCAACCTTTGGGTTAAAAATACTACTTTGTCATAATCGTCATCATTTCAGCCGAAAGACGTCCACTGCTGGACATAGGCCTCCCTCAAGTGTAGCCACAATGATCGGTCCTGTGCGTCTCGCATAGACCATCTGTTCTGCGAGCAATGTGCCCTGCCCACTGCCACTGCAGTTTGGCGATTCTTTGGGTTATGAATAGAAAAGGGACTCCTGTGTCCGCACTTAGACTCTTATTTGGTCCGTTGTGCGTGGGGGTTCTGGCTAACATAGCCAGCCTAGCTCCGCCCAGAAGCACAGGAGCTTCCTGGGAGCTTCACAGGCTTCGCGGAGCGACCTCACTGTTCCAACGATTTGTTCACGCTGGGTAGTCACGGCCTCGCATTCCAGGATGACGTGGGCGGCTGATTCTTCGGCGTCAAGACTATGTAGTATGTGGGACGAGAAGATAAAATTCGGTAGATAGGATTCTTTCTTTCTTTCTTTCTATACCGCCCACGCGCAGACTTTGTGACTACAACAAATTAGGGTCATATAAAAAAAATACAATAATTTAAACATTACAAAAAAAAAATTAATATCGAGATACTACCTACACTTACTATTAAAAATCACATGTACATACACTCTAAAATAATAAACTAATAAATATTCTGACAAATACCAAACATAACAATAACGGAAACTCAAAGTAGAATAATTACGACGAGGACCAGACTAAGTGTGAGAGGACTTTAAATAGGTAGTACCTACTTCCGGATTTTACGCATAAGGAAAACTTGCTCTCAGCTTTTTTGATGTCAAAGGGAAGCACATTCCAGAGTTTTAGTGTTGAAACAGCGTATGAGTTAGACATGAACCCGGTATATGGTAAGAAAATAGTAAGTTTTTGGATGCTCGAAGGTTAAGACTGTGAGAACAGCTCAACACTTTCAAGTGTTGTTTTAAATAACTAGGAGCACAAGGATCGTTCATAATAGTGAAGATCATGCAGAGGGATCTTAGGGATCTCCTGTGCTGGATAGGCAGCCAAAATAAACACAGGAGCTTACCCTAGCAATAAAAGTCGAACTTGTTGCCACGGCCGGCGGCCTGGCACTAGGCAAATGCTCGGGGCAGCTTGTTAGGAATGACCTTATGAAAATTGAATACATTTTGTCACACTAAGGTTCGAAACTCACGACAAAATGTACCCACTAGTGGTGACCGACCAGTGCTTAAAGATGCTCGATATAACATAGCATCACATCACGTCTGCCTAAAAACCCAACCCAACAACAACAACAGGAAGCGGAACAGAATATAAAATTATACCTATATGTTCAAATCGTCCAGAGAACTCAGCTTGCGCGATGCAGGATTTGTGTGTCATAGATGTCGCTACATCACTCCTCTCCGCAGATTGGAGATCGGTAGTTCTTGATGAGTCGTCCATACATCTTGTGATTCTTGCCGGGCCAGTGGAAGGTTGGTTCCAGTGAGTCGGAACCGGAAGCCGCATAGATCACAGTGAGTCGAGATGATGCTGCAGGCTCCAGTGAGTCGGAGCGGTGCTTTGCGACGTAGTGGCTTGACTTGGCGTCGACCAGCAGGTGTATTCGCTAACTCAGTTGACGTCAATTTGATTGGCACTATGCAGTACATTGCTCGGTGGACATCGATTATAATAGGTACTACGGTTTTCCTATACGTCAAAGCAGCAATTTACTTCAAAGTGACTATCAAATTGATGTCAACTGAGTTAGCGAATACACCTGCAGGTGAATTTCGACCGATCGATCATCGCTAATGAGGTTGAGGGTGATGAAAGAGGCTGAGGATGCTGACCAGGAATGCGCGTCCGCTGCATGTCAGGATACCCCTAGAAGTCGTGGGTGCTGGCCGGCTGTATGACTCACTTGCTCAAGAGCTTGAAGGAAGTGATGCTAACGTCATCATGCTGGAGTAACTGCACGAAGGCTGCGCTGATGTTCATGGTTGAGGGTCAGCAGTTTAGAGATACCTATGCGGAACAGGGTATAAAGTCCCGCAAACCTCCATTGAAAAGGGAGGATCCTCCGACTGTTGTGTGCGGTGTTGTGTCGGGTCCAGAAAACTGCCTATGGGTTGATTTTGGACTGTTGTATATATTCAAATCGTGCGGAGCAGTCTGCTTGAGCGATGCAGGTTTTTTGTGTTTAGTTCGTAAATGACGTCATAGATGTCGCTACACAACCACATTGTACCCATTGTAATAGGTGGCGTGCCTTGTCATCAGCCGGGTATACATCCTGACGCCGGCCTGCTAATGAAAAATTCCCAATCGAAAAATCTAGTCACACTTTGTCCGAACTGCGATTAGTGTATTGCGACAAAAAAAAATGAAGCGAAAAGTCCCTGAAAACGCGGCGAAATTACTTTTATTAATATTGAATCTAATATATAAAAAACTAAATTGTCACGGTGTTTGTGGTTGCACTCCTCCAAAACGGTTCGACCGATTTTAATGTTTTTTTTTGTATGTTTGGTAGGTATGAGAATAGGTCGTAAAGTATTTTTCACACTCCTACCTCCCACCCCCCATTTTTTAATAGCAGAACAACGTTTGCCGGATCAGCTAGTTTTTCAATATAAATATTAAAGTTCTTTCTTATTTCTCCATTCGCATCCGCGGATGTTCCGCAACATTCCTGGACTGGAAGCCAACCATGACACAGTTGGGAGAATGATGCAGTAGGCACGCAGAATTATTTATTAATACTATTTGTGTTCGGTTATATACCTAGTAAGGTTGGTAATAAAAAAGTCTTCATCAAAGTATTGTGTATTTCTTTTAATATCAAACAAAATTGTTGGGTGCTTTTTCACAATATTTTTTTCTTAAAGCTAAGGAT
This sequence comes from Polia nebulosa, assembly GCA_951329385.1. Taxonomy (NCBI): domain Eukaryota; kingdom Metazoa; phylum Arthropoda; class Insecta; order Lepidoptera; family Noctuidae; genus Polia; species Polia nebulosa. Next base: position 651,585 of record OX589611.1, on the reverse strand, counting down.
AAGAAGATCTTGATCTCAGATCTTAAAGTTTTTGCAGCAACTAAAGTCTATTAAAACTGTTACTTTAACTTATAAGAATGACATAATAGTAAAATTATTTGACATACATTTTTCCTGGCGTGGGAGTGGAACAGCCCCTCTAGCCAAATACGTAACTTTTATAATAGCGCTAACGCTAACGCTTCGTGCAAAATGTATGGCAACGACATTACCTGCGGAGAAAATTTTGCACGAAGCGTTAGCGCTATTAAAAAAGTTATTTTGTTAGAGGGGCAGTAGCATTACTTTTTTAAACATTTAATGAAATCGATAGGTACAAGTTTGTGTCACTTCATTTCAAAGTTTACATCTGATTTAAAAATAAAAAAAATCTGTAATTATTATGATTTACAATATTGAAGAGTTATCAACCTCTGTAACAGACCATACCAATAAAAAAATATCCCGACAAGAATATTCACGTACACTCTATCTCCTTTGTTTACACTTCTGGTAGTCTATCGGGAACAGTTCCTCCCAGACCCGGAACCTATCCTCGAACAGGTTCTGCTTCACGGAGAAGGGGCTGTCTATGCGGAGGTACTTGCGGTCGTCCTGCTTGAACTGCGGCCAGCTCAGGGTGGATAGCTCCGGGGTGTCGGCTTTGGGGTTCGGGTCTCTGAGAAATGGAGAATGCTTTATTAATTTTATGATCATGCCTTTTTTGTGGGGGTGGCAAATCATCTAATGACTTCTCACGCTCTGGGTAGAGCGGGAGGGCGTATAGGCTTTTACTGACTAAAAACCCAGCCCTGTTCCTTCAGTTGCCTGAGTCCAAGGGCCGTGGGAACTTTATTTCGAATTTATCCGCGAGCCTAGGTTAATGATCATTACTTTGTTCTCCAAAGTAGGAGTGGAGGCAAACCGTACAGTGTACACCTACATGTTGCCAGCTATGTAATTTATGTCACATGACGAACTACGAGTTGGCGCTGATACTGGGAAATTCTTGGATATCTAGGAAATTATCTACTTGCATTAAGAAATAGGTAGATACGTACAGAATATCGATGACTGATTGTGAAACATGATCAGACACAAACTTACAGTGCACGGGAGAACATAACTATTATTTTGAATGGAAGGAATATGAATTGATTCAGTAAAGACCATCCCACAGGAATTAGTCATAAAGGCGATGAATCACAAAACAAAAAACGTTAAAAGCCGCTGTACAATGATGACTTTCGAAGGGACAGAAAGAACTACATACCGAAATATGTAGCGTCGGAAGGCTCATGGATGGGACACGCTTAGGATTTTTTTTTTTTTTTGGCGGGTTGGTAAATCATCCAGTGACTGCTCCCTCTCTGGGTGGAGCGGGAGGGCGTGTCAGACTCTTACTGACTAAAACCCACCCCTGTTCCTTCCCTGCTTGAGTGCCCAGGGGTGCGGTAACTCATTTTCAGAATTTATCCGCTACCCCTAGGCATGCAGGCACCGGTCTCTTGTTCGTCTTGCGTGGAATACTACGCGCCGTCGCCTCTCGGGCCTGGTGCTGATCGGACGGCGAGCTACCCACTGCGAGCCGTCCGTAGGCAAGGGTCTACGGTGGCCGGAGATCGTCTCGCGACGTCCTCCGCCCAGTACGCCCAGTACCTCTCCTGCTCCTGCTGTTGAGCTTCCCTCACGCGTCCCGCCTCCGCCTCACGCTCAGGACTTAGGAGAGGCATAATATGTACCTACAGCAGTGAACGCTGGAAAAAATATGTTATAACATTGATGTGTTCTCACCCGTATCTCATAAAGTTGTAGAATATGGCTGTCATCTTGTCCACCATCTGCGAGTCCTCGCTGGCGGAGGGCGGGATGGGAGGGAAGCTGTAGCTCACGTTGAATAGGTACAGCAGGTCATCATGGTGCGCTGCCGCTGTAGAGCAGTAACATTATTATCAAAAGATCCGTTATACATCTGTGAGCGACGGTTTTACTCAAAGTCTGAATCATTAAAAAGAGACTGTTGAGCATGTTAAGTTTATTTCGACGTTACTATTTCGGTGGCTTTCATGGTTTCCACTTGTTTTTCTTTTCGTGTCGACTTTGACTCAAATTTTGTGCGGTCAGTAATACTTTATTGTAGCAGGTTCAAGACATATTTATATGAAATTCCCTGTCTCCTGAGCTAGTTTTAAACTGTATTACAGGAGCCAGTGCATTCCCCATATTATGGATACAATGGTGGTCATGGATCAGCCACCTCGATAACTTTGTTATTGGCTTTGTTTACATCACTCGAGGCGCAGGTAGTTGTGCATGCTGGGCAGGCAAGCAGGTGACGCATGTCCTGTGAAGGGGCTCCACACTGGCACTGTGTTTGGGATGGGTCAAGGATACCCCATTTTGCTAGATTATTTCTACACAACCAACCTGGGTTCACAATCGGTTTAGATTTTTCCAGATTGGCCACTGCAGTTCCTGTCCAGGTGGCAAGTGTTCCGATGTAGTGATGAGGTGAGGAAGGATGGGATAATGGTATGAAATGGCTCCCACTTACAAATAACTAGTTTTCTTCTGCGTATCGCTGGCACGTCTCTCATTTGTATGTTTGTATATGGCCCAAAACTTGCTCACTTGCACGTCTGTGGCACACAGAGGTCACTTATGCTCCAATGTTTTGGGGTACAGAAAAATCACTAGTAGCCGAGTAAGGCCTCTGTGAAATGATACAGGCTGACAGAGACCAGTTACACCGTAGGATGTCGAAATAAACTCAGGGCAATAGTGGATAACGAGCGATTAACCTAGGAGTTCAAAGCTTCTAGAGTATAGACTATGGTTCCGGTATTGAATGAAAGGGTAGTTATCCTCACCGATGGGTTTCTTGGTGTCGGGGTCGACGTAGTGGCTGCTGTTGCCGAAGTATCCAAACTCGTAGTAGTATACGGGCTCGCAGGAGTGGCGCGCCATCAGGTTTACCAGTCTACACACAAACAATGGATTCAGTTGGATGTGTCTTGAAATGCATGAACCAAAGCATAAACATTTTATATTTTCGAGGTCAGTTAAAAATTTGTACGTTCTTATATTTATGTATATGTAAATTTTAACGTTTATATAGGTGCTGGTTCTCAGGCTGATTTTAATGAAAATGGTATTTTATTCTGTAGTTAAATAACAATAATTAAACATAAAAGTTAATTAAATAATTGAATAAATGGCTTGATTTTTTAATCGAGCAGTACGAAGTTTATTACCCAAGAAACAATGAATTAGTTGCTTGATATTATATCACAGGTCAGCAATGATTTGTTGCAGTGTGCTGTGCTACCTCCTCCTCCTCTCATTGCATTGTTTTTTTTTTCGTGCGGGCGCCAAATATACTACCTACATTGCGAGCCTATAATAGCAGCGATTTTCGAGTAATGATAAATATACGCTGAAAGTCAATAAAGACAAAAACTTGATGACAAAACGTCAAAGTCACGTGTGGTTCGTGTATTTGACTGAGAGAATCCCGTGTGTAAGCCCAAATGAAAGATTTTTGGAGTCTCACCTGTGCACTCCAAAACCAATGATAGCATCGGAGTACAACTTCCCGAATCCCTCAGCTGTAACCGTATCGTTGTTGAACTCCTTGCCCCCGAGGTAGGCCTCCTTCAGCTTGTTGGCTTGCGTGAGTACGCTGGAGTTGTTCCCGGAGAGGTACAGCGCAATGCTGGCTAGACGCGGCCAGTCGGTCCGCCACGACTCGAAGGCGGACGGGTTGCGGAGGACATCTGAAGTGAACTACTTATTAGGATCGGAAAGAATTGATTTTATGACTAAACTGAACTGAAGGAAGATCGAACAAGCTCCCAATACCTCTCGGTGAGATCATGATTCTGATATAAAATCTTGCTATACTTGTGCTGTCATTAATGTCACAGGACGATCTTCCTGGACAAAATTTAGAATCACAGCATGATTAAGATTGACTTCCTTTTCAAGGCATTCTTTTTCTTTAAATAACTTTAAAAAGTAAACTTTCATTTACATTACACTTTACTTTGGAATAGGAAACTTTCATGAGTTTAAAATACTTTAAGAACGCCCTTTCGATTCCTTACTAGGTTTATTTATTAAATCTTCATACAACACAAAGCTACAAAGGTGGACTTAATGCCTGAGGTATTTTGAGCATGAGGTATCTACTCTACCAGTCACCCAAGAAAATTGTTCTAGTCAATCTTCTGAAACTCACCAAGTGCCTTCCAAAAGAACTCGTCCTGTGTCTGACTGATGATGTAGGGCACCGACTGCAGCTCCCCTGTGCACACCGCCTCCAGCGGCTGGCGCGGCAGGAACATCTCCTGGCCGAAGGGCTGCTCGTGTATCGGGACCCACAGTAGCACGGGGTCGTAGCCGAAGTCCTAAACACAAACATTTTAAGTAAAGCACAAGTCTTGGTAATGATACATGAGACAGCGATCGTTTGCTATTTCCTGTACTTACAAACATCTTATCGAGCGAGTCTCCCAGTTCCTTCGACGTCTTGGTCTTGAGGCAGTCGATGATGGCCTTTGAGGAGTTTGTGGGGCAGTGCAGCAGCTCCGCTTGCCTCACCGCGAGGTGGCGCTGGTGGTGAGGAATCACGACCTGTGACACCGGCGAGCCGCTCATGGAGATGGCGCGGTGGAACAGACCTGGGATATGGAATTATTAGTTAATATGATGCTATGTTTTTTGCCAAGACGAAAGACTTTTTAATTTGAGACAACCAGCCACACTATTCCCAAACCACTGCAACTCCTATGAGCCAGAATCAAGTGGCGACCACCAGAAAAAACGACGAGACAATGAAGCTCGACGAGTCTCAGAGAAACCATTAAACTGTCTTGGGTCCCGCAACGAATTTAATCCGAAAAAAGAACAGCAGAGGTGTAAGAAAATTATCGACAAAGAATATGACCAGCACGCGTGTGTCACTGTCACTGATGACATATGTAGGTAACTGAAATGTGGTCGCTCATAATGTTCCTCATCAGAAGACTTAATGTCACCCAGGAGGTAATGGCGAGGGCTATACTCGTAGTTTCCTTGAGTAATGGGGTCAGAAATAAAGCTATCCGGAGAAGAACCAATAGTTACGGACATAGCTAAACTGAAGTGGCAGTGGGCAGGGCTCATTGCTCGCAAAACAGAGGCTCGATAGGACGATGATTGAAGGTGATGAATCGTCATCATCATCGCAATCATCATCATCCTGTAGGCAGATGGCTGTAAAGGGCGATACGCCCACATTATGTCAGTAACCTACATTTGTCTCATATACCAAGTTCAATTTGTTACTCCTGCAGTTTGCTATTGAGAACTAAATGGCAGGTAGAAATACATAGAAGTTCGTCCAACTTTGGAATCCAACCTAACACCCCACGTTCAGTAACTAGGCATTCAGGATTCTAAGGGTTAGGAGTTGACCTATCTATTAGCTGATTAATTTAAAGCACGTTTTATGAATTGAGTACTTGTAGTTAGAACGTCTCAACCACCCACGACACAGGAGTAATAATTTATTTGTTCAGACAGAGTCCATTATTTGTTAGTAACAATATTCTTAATATCTAGTGTAAGTAGGTAGGTAAAACATTCACAGGCAAGGCGAGGAGTTTCATACAGGCTCCAGTCACAAATCAGCGTTATCTAACTAAAACCCGAACGAAAGCCAAGTAATACCAAGTGTCCCCACACTCCCCACACTTGGAATTACTCCTATATCGTAACGTAACGTTTTTCATTTCAAAAAAAAAGTTAAACTTTTAATTCAGAATTCTGGTTGGACAAAGATTTTGCTTTAAAAAAAATACTCAACTTCAAATAGTTAATTCAGAAATCGGTGGTAAGTACCTATTAGACAGGAACAGTGAGTATCTAGAGTATTTCTTTGTATCGAGGACAATCGTGGGTGTGTTTAAGATTATCCACCTAAGTAGGTAAAACAATAAAACTGTGGGAAAGACAGGTCATTATCTGATATGTTTTTCTGGGAGCAATTATTATCGCAACAAGAAGTCTCTATCGATAGGCCTTGTAACAAGTCAGAAGTAAAAGAATATAGGTACTATTGGTGTAAAGTAGCTCATTATTTTGACTCAAATTTGTAAGTCTTCGGTAGTATAGTGGTAAGTATCCCCGCCTGTCACGCGGGAGACCGGGGTTCGATTCCCCGCCGGAGAGAAACTTTTTGCATATTTTCTCTTTTTAATTTATAATTATTGTCATGATAAATAATGTCGATTTGATGAGCATTAATGCTTTTTTGCAGCCAAAATCTTTTATTAATTATTATTGAATAAAATTAATGTAAGTAAATATATATGTACAGGTGTAACGGAAATGACTGGTCATATTTTATTAAATATGTACTAATGAACAACTTTTTACAAGAAAATAAACACATTCCGAAAATTAAAATTGTTACCATACAAAACCAACTGATGCTAGCTGTACGGAAAATCCAATATTTTTTGGGAATTGTCTATGACTTCCTTGAAGAAAGTTGTTCATTTCCATGGTCAGAAACAGTTTCCAAAATACGACTACCCATTTCCTTTATACCCCGAGCAATAAACAGATACGAAGAAGAAAACAGAAAAATAAACAGATATCAAGAAGAAAACAGAAAAATAGGTACTTATGTACAAAGGTACTGGTGGTGGACGTGTCTTTTGTTTTCTGCATAAGAAATAATTTCATGTAAGTAGGTACTTAGTTTAAAAAAAAACACATTTTTATTTCTCATATTCTTCTCAAGCACAACCCTTTCATTTGACACCCATATCACAGGAATACATTAAAATAATTAGTCCGCCATCTTTGGGAGAATATCGGATTTAGAATAATGTCACGCAAACCATGCATTGTCATCCAAACTAAACATGTACGCAAAATGTCAGCTTAATCGGAAACCAGGAAGTGGGTCAAATACAACTTCTAAGATTTGTTTACATAGTTACAAGTGAAGCTAATATTATAAATGCAGGCGTGAGCGTGGAGACAAAAAAAAGCTTGGAGACAAACTTATTTTACCTACACCACGGTTTATTTGACCTCAGACATTTTATATCGATAAATTAAAACTCAATTTATATTTTTAACTACAAAATTCGACACAGCCATCTATTAAAAGATCATGCAGACCGACAAACAGAATTCATTATAATATGTTAAATGACTAAAAAATTATATTTATTCCGTCAGTAACGAGTAGGTAGATTATTAAAAACGGTGTTTGTATTTTATTTCTTCGCTATTTGACACCGACATCCGAAATTAAAGTTATTTTTAATTTTTTAGTGTATTTTCATTTTTGGAAGTCTTTTTGGAGTATTTTTTGTAAAAAAGTTTTAAATTTTTACTTTTTGGTTGTTACACCCCAGAACTAAAACTAAATAGGTATTAAATTTACGCCCGAATTGATGCGCCCAATAAGATGAAACATGGAATTTGAACATACTCGTAATTGGAGGAGACCAAAAAGTCATCCATGTATACATATATTTTGTATTTGTTGATTTTTTCAAAAATCGCTGAAGCAATTTCGATAAAATTTATATGGGACCACCTATAAAGTATACTCTTTCGGATAAAAAAATGAAACCTGTGAAGCCCCGAAACTCACCGGTGAGTCGGACCAAAAAAAAAAAAAAATTAAAGAGAATAAAAAAAAAAAAAAATCGGCTGTCAACCCGGGTTGTCCTCGGGGTTTAATTTGACAACCCGGATTTTGCCATGGGGCTTCACAGATTAAGAAATGACAGAGATATCGGTGGACTTACATAAAAAAAAACGTACATACAGTCGAACATAGAACCTCCTCCTTTTTACAAAATCGGTTAAAAATAAGAACGATATAGTGCGCTGACATCACACCAACGTAGAAAATGTACCAATTTTTACCCACAAGGTGACATAACAAGTCCCAACTACTTTTATTGATTCGGTAAAGCAAAAAACACGTGTCTAATATTTTTTGATAATTTCACTTAAATAGGTACTAAAAAAAAAAATTGTACCCAGGAATAATCCCAATTCCATCACAACATTTACTATGCCAAAACAAAAACAGTGCCATTCTACCAGCGATACTGATCGAGAAGTCCACAATGAATGGGATTGGCATGCGCTACCGATGAATAAGGAAAACAGGCAGGATCTTGGCAATGGGAGACCAGAGACTGCGAAATGGTAGAAGATCGTTGAGGAGGCCAAGATCCATAAAGGCTTGTGGCGCCGAAGGAAGAAGTAAGCATGCGCTACCGCAAGGCCACGTGATTTTCCGTACGACAAGCTATTTTTCAGGTCCTCTGGTCCTTTCACCCACCTTTTGACATCGGCGAGATCATGTGCAGCATGACGCTGAAGGAGCCCGCGCTGTAGCCCGAGATGGTGACGAGCTCAGGGTTTCCTCCGAAGGCGGCGATGTTCCGCTTCACCCAGCGGAGCGCCATCACCTGGTCCTTGAAGCCGTTGTTGCCGGGGGCGTACTTGTCGCCCGTGCTCAGGAACCCTGGACGAAGACAATGAATTATTCCTTATTTCATTATTAGAATATGACGTATGTTGACGTTGCTATAAATACTGTGTTGATCGAAATTTAGAATGTTATGATAAGATATACGAGTACCTATCAGCGATTTCTTATTTCATGCTGATAACATTATAAAATTCTTCTACTGATAGAAAGCTATACTACCAAGTGTAACAGGCCACTTTTATCCCGAAAAAGTGCTAGGAATCTATGGGATAGACGACGGGAGAGAATACACACACACACAGACCAACACACCCACACACACACACACACATACACACATGCACACACATGCACACACACACACACACACACACACACACACACACACACACCCACACACACACACACACACACAGACAGACAGACAGATATAACTTACTAGCTTTCTCTCTCTAAAGCTTAGCTAACTTTGCTTATCAAGTTACTTTTGTATCCAGACTCACGGACTACTTAGTAATACTACGACCTGACTATATCAATTAAGAACCAAGAGTAGCTACTTACCAAGTGATCCAAGCCTATTGTTGATAGTGACCAGCACCATATCCCTGTCCATGAGGTGGCTGGGCCCGGCCAGGTCGCTGCGACCGGACACCGAGTAGAACCCGCCCGCGTGCATGAACACCAGCACTGGGAGTGGCTTACTAGTGCAAGAAGAATTCTGGTGAGAATAAGTGACCAACAAGGCGGTGTCACACATAGCCGTTTCAACAAGTGCAACAAGAACATCAGAATCAAGACAAAAGGACCAATTAAATAAGTTACGGTACCATGCTATATAATATATATGTCGTCGCAAGCGATTTCAAGACGACAACACAATCAAATTAACGTTGATTTCATGATGTTGGTCAAACTGTTATTTCATTATTATTGGTTGATCGGTTAGTACAGTGGATGCCGTGTGGTGGCGCTGTTAATTTCCAGCCACACACGTGGGCAGAATCGATTGTAAAGTGAGTGTTCACATTGCGGTGGCTGACACCATAGAGTTCAGACCATACCATCGAAACTGTCACGTTCACCGTACAAGCCTTTGTTCTTTGTTACTCATTGTGAATTACCAAATAAACGTGACTGTAAATTGTTCTTCAACCAACTTACGTTTTACTGGTTTGCCCGAGTACCCACCTGCCTCATGGAACCCGTACCAAGAAACGATGGCGATGAACCTGCTATCGCTACGCCCACGCTACCGCCGTCATCAGAAGTGGGATCAGCTCGGGCGCCTACCACGGACATCTATTGGCGCCAGCTCCTCGAGCAGCAAAACCAGATTACCATGCGCATGATTGAAGCCATGCGAGGATCAACGCCGACGCCTGCAATCAAGCTGCCAGAGTTCAACCCAGACCTACCAGACGTCGATCCACGATCTTGGAGCTTGACGGTCGACATTTGCCTTACGGAACATCCCATGGAACGAGGCGCGCTGATTATTGCACTTAGCAAATCCCTAAAAGGTAGTGCATCGATATGGCTTTCTCAAGTATCGCATTCTGGTATTACGTGGAGTCATTTCAAGAATCTTTTCCTAGCACGATATGATTGTGCGGAAACCTGTGCAGCGACTTTAATTAACGCCAACAATAGCCAACAAAAGGAGGGTGAAAATTATGCTGCATACGCGAGCCGTCTGATGACGTCACTCTTAGCTAAATGGAAGGACATGAGCTGCGAGTAGATAGCTGTGTCGTATGTTCTTGCTCAATTAGCGAAAATGGATAATCGAATCAACCGACTAGCTTTTACAACGGAAATTAAAACAAGAACGAAGTTGATCCAAGAATTTAACGCATTTTCGCTGAAAAGAAAACATGACCGACACGTCGACAACTCAACTTTGGACGCGAAACGAACAAAAGCAAACAACACGCCATTCCAATGCAATTATTGTCATAAGATTGGACACAAAGCAATCGACTGTCGTTTACGTGAAAGCAATCAGGCACTTGTAACAAAAAGGACCACTTCAACCACTGCGCCTACGTCATCGGATCTTAAGAAAAATATCATCTGTTTCCGCTGTGGAGAACAAGGCCATGTCGCATCTCGCTGTCCGAAGACGAGCAACGCAGCAGCCAGTAGCAATAGCGGCGCGGCCCTGTAACGAAGAATCAACTACTGCCAAGTCCAAGGTGTACATGGAGAGCTAACACAATCCGGTGAGTCGTACAATTTTTTATTTCGATAGTGGTGCTGAGTGTTCTCTCGTAAAGCAAAAGTATTACGGCTAACTTCTTAGGAAAGCGTTCCGATGTTAACATACGATTCATAGAAGTTGGTAAAGCTCATGTGTCACTGTAGCGAACTAATTTTATGTCAACTAGTTACTCGTATTGACGGACATTGTTTACATTTGTCATTTCTTATCCAGATGAAGTTATACCGCAACATAATGATAGACTCAGGTATTTTAAATTATGATTTGAGTGTTACTCTATCGAGAGGTCTAGTGATAACAAAATTGGTTTCTTTTTTGCCGCGGTGACAGCAATTGATTAGAGTGCAATTAAAACCGACGTTCCGCCCGTTTTTTTGAGATAGTATTTTGAGTGTGTTGAGTGTTTATCACCGCTCTTACCGACTAAGTCCCCGCGAAAGAGAGGTAGTGCGTAATAAAATAATCGAGTTGTTGAATGCAAACATAATCTGGAGTGTTGCTACAAATGAGAATTTTGTTACAGATACACACGAGGACGTGTGACCCATCAGGTTGGCCGTGTCGTTGCAAGCGATTTCAAGACGACAACACAATCAAATTAACGTTGATTTCATGATGTTGGTCAAACTGTTACTTCATTATTATTGGTTGATCGGTTAGTACAGTGGACGCCGTGTGGTGGCGCTGTTAATTTCCAGCCACACACGTGGGCAGAATCGATTGTAAAGTGAGTGTTCACATTGCGGTGGCTGACACCATAGAGTTCAGACCATACCATCGAAACTGTCACGTTCACCGTACAAGCCTTTGTTCTTTGTTACTCACTGTGAATTACCAAATAAACGTGACTGTAAATTGTTCTTCAACCAACTTACGTTTTACTGGTTTGCCCGAGTACCCACCTGCCTCATGGAACCCGTACCAATAAACGATGGCGATGAACCTGCTATCGCTACGCCCACGCTACCGCCGTCATATACGAATAGGCTTGACGTACGTAGATTAATAATAATTATCGACGTACGTCTAGCCTATTCATGGTACTTTTGCATCGTGCATGGCCTTGACGGGACGTACAGCAAGATGTATCGTGAATAAAGCGCTTTATACAACGAAAGCTTGCCAATGATGCAAGATGTGAGGCACTTACGTGTTCCTCTCGGGTGTGTACACGTTGAGCCGGAGACAGTCCTCGTCCACGGGATAGTTCTCGAAGACGGGTTGCGGACACGCGGGCCCATCCTGCGTGGCGTCCACCTCGCTCGTGTAGTTCGTGATCAACTGCGGTGGCTGTCAGGGAGAAAAATGTTGTAACTAAGCCCGTTGCAGATATTAAGGCGCAGTTATACGACTTCTAATTGTTTTTAATTGAACATCACGTCTGAACGACTACTTTTATTTCTTTGAAAAAAAATATATGTTGCTCTAGACAGAATATTTGAAACATGAATATTTGAAATTATATTTCTAAAACATAATGTAATTAGTTTGAAAAGTTATGTCTAACGCGGATAAAAAATTGAGAATCACGCAAAAATTATAAAGCGTATTTTTATGATATTTTCACCATTTAAAAAAAAATATTTATATTTTAGTATACTTGTTTTAGTATATTACTTGTTGTTTTATGTATAATAAATTAATAATGCATCTAATTTCGAACAGCAGCGCTCCTTGATGGGCGGAGTCTTATTACTGGGTGGACGTACGACGCGTTACATGAGCTCAGCACAGAACACGCAAGGTCATTGGCAGTTAATAGCGCCTTAAGAAGTCGACAATAACTAAACAGCATTTTTATAAGTTTGAATTAAAGTCATAGCATAACACACAATGCATAGGATTACACACACACTTATTTCGAGTCCAAAAGCAGCATTCGAAAGAAGCAAGAGGACCAATGTTTACATAGATAGAATATACCTATAGGTACTCTAGTGCTCATCAAAATTGTAACACAAATATTTTACAATAATATTATTTATATGGGTAGGTATAATAGTGTTATCGCAGACAGCGATATCAACCAGACCACCTTTACTCATATTTTCAAGCAGATATTGTTATTGTAAAAAAAAAGACCATCTCTAATCTATTTTGACCAATATGTAGCTGCTTTATCGTTTCCTTCAGTCGGAAGATTGAGTGGAGTAACATTCCACCCTGTTCCTCGATGTCCCCAAAAGTGGCGATGTAGCCAGAAGTAGTGAAACCTACTCTCAAAGTTCAACTAATGTAATTCAAGTGATTGTTACCTGGAAGCGCAGCTCCCCGACTGGTGGCTGCGCGTACCGGATGCCCCTGAAGGCCTGGAATCTCTTCCCGCGACGTGTCAGCATCCAGGAGCCGCGGAAGTGACCCGACACGCTGTGCGCCATCGGGTCGGCAGTCGGATTGGTGGCCGGTTCTAAACGGGAATGAAATTGTTTTAACTGTTATATTTCCTAAGCAGGTCATGGCTTTTGGTAAAATATTCAACAAAGGGTTGTTGTAGTTGATAAAAATTCTTGTAACACAGCTCTTTGACTAAGTGGGTCAGTAAAACTTTTGAGTTTTCCTATTAAATATTCTAAAAGTTTTTTTTTAATAAAAACCTGGACCCACACCAGGAATTCCATGTTAAAAATGCATTCTACAGGTCCATATGCAATCTCTATAAAAATATAAAACAAACTACCCGAAATAATAAAGAAAGAAGAAAAGTTAAATATACATATTTAGAAAAAAGATTAAAGTATTTATTTCTGATATACAAATTTTGTTATTCCCTGTATGAATATTTAAATGTTAGGTATATAAATAATAGAATTTAAAGGCATTGACATTACATTTTACACAATTTATTTAAAAAAAAATGAAACCTTAAAAATTAAGAATAAAACCTGTAACAGCTATGATTATAAAATTAAATTAAATAATTAATTTTTAAGTTGTCATATAGTTCCTGTGTAAATCTAATAATTACCTAAAACAGAGCCTTCTTCCTCTCTTCTACCCTATTGTTGAGCCCGACGAGGTCCTTATTAATCCTAATTATAAACACATACCACCTAAGCCTATATTTATGGAAAAGTCATAAAGATATTGAGTATTTGTGCTGTGTGGGAATCGAACCGACACACAGCGCAGCAGCCGAACGCTCACTCAAATAATACGTAATCATTTCGAAGTGGCAAACAAAACAGTGGCAGAACTCAGAACAACAAAACAAAATGGTATTGATTAATAATTTAATAAGCCTCTGTATAAATATAGTTATAGTTTGTTACGTATTTTATTTAAGAATATTATTGATCCATGTAGATAAATAAATTCAATTAGAAATTAAAGCTTTTTTCGAGATAAAAACCCTAGGTAAGTATTTTACTTTTTTCACTCAGTATTGAAATGAAATTCTGATGCATAATCACCTGTTCCATGTCCATGTTCGTGATGATGATGAGCTCCGCTGGCGCCCGCGAGCGCCGCACACAATAAAGTCATCAACACACACGCCCTCATCCTGGCTTAGACGAGTCCGCACTGAACATATCACGCTCTTACACAGGGCTTATATTGAAGCTATTTCGAAGGAAGGATTATTCTGCTGTTATTTTCATTTTAAAACTTTTTGTAGTTATTTCTTGTCTAGTAGGCAAACCATTCCAAATGAACGCATTATTATGTTAGATAGGTACTCGTAGTGTTCAGGTTACGTCTGGAGATGTCTTCTACACGGATCTTATAGAAACTAGAACTTGCCGTGTGTTCAAGCGTTTTTACCGAACCTGTTATTGGAATTAAATGTAACAGCTCACAATTTAGAACCCATTAAATTAGTATTTTAATCCGTGGTGCTTGGCAACTGGGCTTAACCCAGTTACAAAAAATCTCTTTGTGCCTATTGACCTAGCTTTGTTCTGTCTCCTGCTTGATAAGAGTGGAACTTCTGTTTTTTTGACTGTTCTTTTCTGATTAATATCGTTGTGGGACCCAAGACAGTTTAATGATTGTTGTGGGACGAGTCCCCAGTCCCTAGTCTCGAGCTTCACTGCATCGACGTTTTTCAGTTGATTCTGGCTTTCAGGAGTTGCTGTGGTGGAAAAAGTGAGGCAGGCTTATCCCAAAGAGAAAAAGAATAAACTTGTCAGTTATATTAATAGTGAAGCAGGCTTATCCCAAAGAGAAAAAGAATAAATTTGTCAGTTATATTAATAGTGAGGCAGGCTTATCCCAAAGAGAAAAAGAATAATCTTGTCAGTTATATTAATAGTGAGGCAGGCTTATCCCAAAGAGAAAAAGAATAAACTTGTCAGTTATATTAATAGTGAAGCAGGCTTATCCCAAAGAGAAAAAGAATAAACTTGTCAGTTATATTAATAGTGAAGCAGGCTTATCCCAAAGAGAAAAAGAATAAACTTGTCAGTTATATTAATAGTGAGGCAGGCTTATCCCAAAGAGAAAAAGAATAAACTTGTCAGTTATATTAATAGTGAGGCAGGGTTATCCCAAAGAGAAAAAGAATAAACTTGTTAGTTATATTAATAGTGAAGCAGGCTTACCCCAAAGAGAAAAAGAATAAATTTGTCAGTTATATTAATAGTGAGGCAGGCATATCCCAAAGAGAAAAAGAATAAACTTGTCAGTTATATTAATAGTGAGGCAGGCTTATCCCAAAGAGAAAAAGAATAAACTTGTCAGTTATATTAATAGTGAGGCAGGCTTATCCCAAAGAGAAAAAGAATAAACTTGTCAGTTATATTAATAGTGAGGCAGGCTTATCCCAAAGAGAAAAAGAATAAACTTGTTAGTTATATTAATAGTGAGGCAGGCTTATCCCAAAGAGAAAAAGAATAAACTTGTCAGCTATATTAATAGTGAGACAGGCTTATCCCAAAGAGAAAAAGAATAAACTTGTCAGTTATATTAATAATGTGGCAGGCTTATCCCAAAGAGAAAAAGAATAAAGTTGTCAGTTATATTAATAGTGAGGCAAGCTTATCCCAAAGAGAAAAAGAATAAAATTGTCAGTTATATTAATAGTGAGGCAGGCTTATCCCAAAGAGAAAAAGAATAAACTTGTCAGTTATATTAATAGTGAGGCAGGCTTATCCCAAAGAGAAAAAGAATAAACTTGTCAGTTATATTAATAGTGAAGCAGGCTTATCCCAAAGAGAAAAAGAATAAATTTGTCAGTTATATTAATAGTGAGGCAGGCATATCCCAAAGAGAAAAAGAATAAACTTGTCAGTTATATTAATAGTGAGGCAGGCTTATCCCAAAGAGAAAAAGAATAAACTTGTCAGTTATATTAATAGTGAGGCAGGCTTATCCCAAAGAGAAAAAGAATAAACTTGTCAGTTATATTAATAGTGAAGCAGGCTTATCCCAAAGAGAAAAAGAATAAATTTGTCAGTTATATTAATAGTGAGGCAGGCATATCCCAAAGAGAAAAAGAATAAACTTGTCAGTTATATTAATAGTGAGGCAGGCTTATCCCAAAGAGAAAAAGAATAAACTTGTCAGTTATATTAATAGTGAGGCAGGCTTATCCCAAAGAGAAAAAGAATAAACTTGTCAGTTATATTAATAGTGAGGCAGGCTTATCCCAAAGAGAAAAAGAATAAACTTGTTAGTTATATTAATAGTGAGGCAGGCTTATCCCAAAGAGAAAAAGAATAAACTTGTCAGCTATATTAATAGTGAGGCAGGCTTATCCCAAAGAGAAAAAGAATAAACTTGTCAGTTATATTAATAATGTGGCAGGCTTATCCCAAAGAGAAAAAGAATAAACTTGTCAGTTATATTAATAGTGAGGCAAGCTTATCCCAAAGAGAAAAAGAATAAAATTGTCAGTTATATTAATAGTGAGGCAGGCTTATCCCAAAGAGAAAAAGAATAAACTTGTCAGTTATATTAATAGTGAGGCAGGTTTATCCCAAAGAGAAAAAGGACGAACTTGTCAGTTATACAGCGTGTAACGGAAAGGTGTGGTCATATTTTAAGAACTGCATCTACCCATCGATAGGAACAACTTTATTCAAGAAAACCTGAGGAAATTCTCAAAAAAAGTTTTTATCCTACATACAAATATTGATCAGCTGATGACAAGTTTATAGGGAAAGCACAATTTTTTTTTTTGGGAATTTCCTATGTTTTCTTTAAGAAAGTTGTTAATTCCCATGAGTAGAACCAGTTCTTAAAATCTGACCACACCTTTCCGTTACACCCTGTATTATAGTGAGGCAGGTTTATCCCAAAGAAAAAAAGGACAAACTTGTCAGTTTTATTAATACTGAGACAGGCTTATCCCAAAGAGTAAAAGGACGAGCTTTTCAGTTACCTATAATAATAGTGAGGCAGGCTTATCCCAAACAAAAAAAGAACAAACTTGTCAGTTATATTAATAGTGAGGCAGGCTTATCCCAAAGAGAAAAAAGACGAACTTTTCAGTTATATTTAATAGTGAGGCAGGCTTATTCCAAAGAGAAAAAGGACGAACTTGTCATTTATATTAATAATGAGGCAGGTTTATCCCAAAGAGAAACAGAACAAACTTGTCAGTTATATTAATAGTGAGGCAGGCTTATCCCAAAGAGAAAAAGGACGAACTTGTCTGTTATTTTAATAGGGAGGCAGGCTTATCCCAAAGAGGAAAAGGACGAACTAGTCAGTTATATTAATTTCATGTCTTTTTTTAGCTCCAGCTAGCTAGCTGAGTTATTGATTTAATTTTTGATTCTATTGATTTTCTGAAAAAAGGATTCACATAACTGATTTTTTTGCCGACTTCTTTTGCAATCTTTTCACAAAGTGGTGCATATTATAAAGAGGTAGAAGTTGTTTGTTTGTACAATATATTAATCTCTGAAAGTACTGAACAGATTAAGAAATTCTGCCTCAATTAGAAGGCTAATCGCTGAGTGCCATAGGCTACTTATATCTCGGTACCTGTGGGATAGGCCACGGTGACGGAGCCCACGGAGATGAAGGCCCGGGATCCAGCTACTTCACGCATCAGACAGAACAGTTCATAGGCACCAAACAAACATGGAGAAAATACCTGTGTTGGTTTTCTACACTTTCGGGACACATTCTAAACCAAAGAAAGTTGACCTATGTGTCACACACTGCTGTAGGTAAACACTGAGCTAATCTTAGAACAGATAATATATTGTGTTGATGTGTGTCTTTCTACGTGGCTATTGTTGATATCTTAGGAAAACTAGGCAAAAACAAGGAAAGTCTAATTCTGAAATATTTTGTAGAACATAAATTTTATAATGATTGCATTATAATTGACGTTTGATTTTTTTCATTGCATTAGTATTTTAAATACTTTCGTCATTTTCGTGTAAGTAAGTACATATTTTAATATACACTTTAGATTATCTTTCACTATCACTAGTGATCATTCTAGACACTTGAGATCATCGGAGAACTTGATACTTTTGATGCCCTCGCATTTCACCAAGTTTTATGACAAATCATTTGCAGTTGAAGCTGTGCGATTGCGAAATGCGTTGCCGATGCCAGTTAGACAAGCCCAGTCACACGCTTCTTTTACAAATCTAGTAAATGACCATTTCCTTTCTCTCTAATGCCTTTCTGTTTCTACACATTCTCATCTCTTCCATAATTAGCCCTCCTTTTATTCTGTTTTCTCCTTTTTTTGTCACCTTCTACGTAATTATGTAACGATATAATGTAGGTATGCATTTAATAATAATTATATATGTATTTTTAGGTACACCGCAGACTGCCCCCTTTAAGATTGTTCTTCCAGTCCATCCAAAGGTTGTCTGGTAGACATCGCTGTCAGCGGTAAGACCGCCACTATACTGATAGATTTAAGATCGTGTAACAATTGTGTGACTGTTTTGGTGTAACGTTTTATTTTATTCTATTAGAGAAGAAGTATATCGAAATTCTTAGAACCACCTTAGTTAGACCCACGGGAATCCCCATGATAGAAGTGAAATCCTATCCTACGTCCCAAAAGTATGATCCTACGAGGATACATGGATGGATGTTTGTTACTCAATCACGCCAGAACGGCTGAACGGGTCTGGATGAAATTTGTCACAGACATAGATTATAGTCTGGAAAAGCAAGAGGGAAGTACTAAATTACTAATTCCACGCGGGCGAAGCCGCTGGCTGCTGGTGGTTTCATAATAATTATGTCCAAGAATAGGAGGGATTTAGTGTGAGAGTACGTCTCTCTCACTTGTAACGAAATGTGCCTATACCGTGACGCGTCCATTATACCCTCTCAATTTTTGTCCAGTTCCAAGTTCCAAATTGCCTTGCCTTCGCCGCCTAAAAAGTTCTACTTTAAAAACTCTCAAGAGATTTGTAGCTTTTATAAAATGTACTGAGAAGTTTACAAACACAACGATGCGGGTACTAAAGTAGGTACCCACGCTTAAGGAAAACGTCAGGGTATTCCCAGACACGTTGAAAATACCTATACTACGTAGGTATACCTATGTATGTAGGTATGACACTTCCTTAAGGCGGGTACAGACTGCTGCAACGCAACATGCAATGCAACACGAAACGAGCATTGCATCAGTGTAGACGCGGGGCGCGCACAACGTGCGCACGAACCGCGCATGTACCTACTCACATCTGTTTCCGAGATGCGCGCGAACGGATCGCTCAGTCTGCAAAAGAACACGCAAAGGAATGGATCGTGACGACCAATTGCGGGCTCTGATGATAGTCAGTGCTTCATTATTAATAGTGAATCATGTGATAAAACGCAGAAGACATCGACGTTGGTGGCGTACAGAGTTGTATAGTCAGAGAGCTGGTGCAAAACTAATGGCCGATATGAGATTAACTGGACAATTTCAAAATTTCTTAAGGATGAGTCCAACGACATTTGAAGATCTACTCAGATTAGTCGGACCAAGAATTTTTCGGAATCGCACACAGTTAAGGGCTCCAATTTCAATCCAAGACAGACTGGCAATAACACTTCGTTTTTTAGCTAGTGGTGACTCTTACACAAGTTTACAGTATACCTTCAGAGTATCAAAACAAGCCATAAGTGGCATTATTACAGAAGTATGCTCCGCCATAATTGAGGAATTAAAAGATTATATCAAGGTAAGTTTTATTCTTAATAAGTCAATTAAAGAACAGTATTATCACATCAAATCATTAAAGTCGTCATAGGAGTGGTTAGATTCTAGTGACGTTACAGACGATGGCTGTTGGTTCATATATTCTTCGTTCCTTGCCGTGGTATAGCCATAGCGTCCGGCTTGATTTGTATCTGGAGTTTGCGCGGAAGGCGAGGGACGATTAAATTCGGAAGTTCCAGGACGATTAACATATCCGGTCAGATCCACATAATCTTGTCCTTTCTTCTGTGATGCATAATAGGATTCTTGGTATGAACTGGGGTAGTTATCCTGCTGTCGATATGATGATTCATAATAACCTCTGTCAGCCTTCATCAAAATTTCAAAAATTCCATGTTCGACCGAATTCCTGGTTTGAAGGGAATAAGTATTCATTTTAGCTGATATATAGGAAGCGAAAGTTGTAGTTAAATCTGGAGCGCCTGAATTTCCCAACTTATTGGCAGTAGTTTGTAATATGCCCACTACATCGGCCAGTACACTGCTGCTTTCATCTTTTTTTGCTTGTTTAGCTCGCGTAGGTTCATACCGTGTACGTGGAGTAGCAAATTCGTTCTGCAGATTTTCTTCATTAATCGGTTGTTGAACCGCCTCCTGAAAAACATAAAAATAATTTATAACTGTAGGTCCCATCTCTTGATATAAACTACTAGATAGTAGATATAACTCTCCAGGAAGGTAGGTATCGTGGCACCGATGGACAAATGTCGAAACGACTAAATATTTAGTTCGTTTTTTAGTCTAGTTCAATATAGCTAGCAATAAAATCAAGAGATGCTCACTATAATGGCACCTCAAAAATTGTCACCAGCGAGTGTTGGGCTACTTAGTACAATGACTGTCTCGTAGCCATAAATTAAATAAAAGTTTTTTGTTTTAGCTTCCAACGACAGAAGAAACTTGGTTGAACATAAGCAAACAGTTTGAAGAGAAGTGGAATTTTCCACACTGTTTAGGGGCACTGGACGGAAAACATGTTGTGCTTGAGGCACCTATCAAAAGTGGAACTGAATTCTACAACTATAAAAACTTCTTTAGCATCGTTCTTTTTGCTTTGGTTGACGCCGATTATAATTTTCTATTTGTAGATGTGGGATGCCAAGGAAGGATTTCAGATGGTGGCATCTTTAAAGATACAAAACTCTGTGAAATGATAGAAGATCGTACAATAAACCTTCCATCACCTGATTCACTCCCACGGAGACATATTCCAATACCATATTTCTTTGTGGGTGATAGTGCCTTTGCTTTAAGTGAAAATCTGATGAAACCATATGCTGGGGCACATCCAAAAGGCACTTCAAAGAGAGTATTCAACTACAGGCTAAGCAGAGCCAGAAGAACTGTTGAAAATGCATTTGGTATCATATCGTCTGTCTTTAGAGTTCTCAGAAAACCAATGCTTTTACAGCCTGATAAAGCTGAGCTAGTGGTTATGGCAATTGTCCTTTTACATAATTATTTGAGACGTCACTCTAGAAATACATATATGAATGACACTGAAGATGAAGTTACGAATGAAGACACACGTAGGCAAAATAATGAAGATATGAGATCACTACTACCTATGAGAAATATTCCTCGACGATCGCCTGCACATTTGAATGCGTTAAGAGATGAGCTCTCCGATTATTTTATGAAAGAAGGGAAGGTTCATTGGCAAGACAGATGTTCGTAAAAGAATCAATCCAGTTTTACTTACCGTGTTCGTTCTCTTTCTCGGTTTGTTACGGTTGTCCAAGAACTTCAAAGAATCAAAGGCAAACCATCGACTTTTGTATGTCTCCGAGGCACCTGAAAAAATAAAATAATAATCATGAAAAAAATTAAATAAAAAACATAATTCAGTCAGTTTTAAACATAGTTGTTTTTAAGTAAACTTGACTAATAATAATTAATAATATTTAATAATTAATTTGTGATTTCAATCCATTAAAATATTGTAGTTGTTGTCAAAGTTGTCATTTTGTAGAGAAAAAAGCCAATTTCAATATTAGTCGGCTATGTTAATTTACATTTCAATACACAAACATTTTTGCGGTTTCCAACCTACGATTGTACTAAGAATAAAGTATATGAATAAATAATAAATAGTAAATTATTATTATTTATTTACCTTTTCCTGTTCCTTTCGATTTCTTTTCCTTCGCTTTTTCACGACGGTAGGATGATAAAATACTAATCATTTTACTGTAACATTTTTCTTGTGTTGTTTCCATCAAATTAGCAATTTCCATCCATGCATCCTCTTTAAAATGTTTTTTATAAAAATTCTCATGTTGTGGATTCCACAAAATTTCCTTTGATCTGTACACTTCAATTAATTGAAGCACTTTTTCTTCACTCCACGTAAATGTAACCGCCTCCTCCGCCGCAGTAGCGTCGTCTTGTTCCATGTTCGCGCGCGTCTAGCCGTACACACCACACAACCTGTCCACACTGACGCTCCGCGCATACTGCGCGCCTCTTTGTGTTCGGGGAAAAAACCGACAAATTTCGGGTCGCAACGCGCAAGAGTTGCAACAATCTGTTGGTGCGCGTAGTAGACGCGGTTCGTGCGCGCAAGGCGTCTACACTATGGGAATTCTGTTACTTTACATGATACATTGCAGCAATGTGGACGTCAAATTCTTGCATTGCATGTTGCATTACATGTTACATTGCACCAATGTGTACCCGGCTTTATGAATGACAAGTGAATGACGTAGTGCAGTCAGGTGCGTGTCGCATCTCAATCTGGAATGATTACCTGCTATAACTTGTACTCTCATCTAATTTATTAAGGATCTTTGAGAATGACAGCAGCACAATTGGCTCAGTGGGTTCTTTGCGGAACTAATTTCGCATGGCCTGAAAATATACATACAGGGTGTAACGGAAAGGTGTGGTCATATTTTAAGAGCCGGTTCTGCCCATCGAAATGAACAACTTTCTCTAATAAAACATAGAAAACCCCAAAAAAAAAATATAAATTTCATTCATCAGCTGATCAATATTTGTATGGGAGGAAAAAAAATTTTTGAGAATTTCCTCTGGTTTTCTTGAAGAAAGTTGTTCATATCGATGGACAGATGTCATTCTTAAAATATGACCACACCTTTCCGTTACACCCTGTATAGGTAGGTACATAGGTAGTAAGTTCAGGAAAGGTTTTTATTGACAAAAGAAAGAAATAAAGGAATGCCCAGCCACAGTCTGTGTTTCCTGATAGCTGGGGGCCTTCAAGTCAAGAGTGAATGAGTTAGTTACTCCTCGGCGATAAGCTAACAAAAAAGAAAAACCAGCAGTGCGTGTCGGACTTCGCACATTTAGGGCTCCGTACCCACCATAGGAGGGAAATTAATATTTTGGTATTTGTTAGTAAAGTATACGTAATAATAAACATTATCACAAGTTCGTAGGTCAATGAAAAGTTTCAAAAATTCTTCGGAACAAAATTTTGTGACAGACGACGGACGGACAGACGGACACGTGAGTGACAACAATAGGGCTCCGTATGCACCCTTCGGGTACGGAACCCTACAAAAAGATAATTATAACTTAAAGTCTACGAAGTACTTACCTAAGTGTTTGAAAATTTTCGTTTGGTTCCCCGCCGCTCTATCAAACTAAGACGCCAATTAACCAATTAACCTACAACATTACACGTAAGTAATCAATATTACTATCCGGTTATGTCTGCTGTTCTCTGAAAACACTCGTCGTATCGTAGGTACCTACTAAATATTTTGTAAACAATTCTTTCAGCGTCATTCTTGGAAATACTTACCTATTAGGGGTTCCGGAAGTCTGAACGATAAACTGGAACCCTTATGTATAGGTAGGTACCCTCGGGTGTCTGTCTGGCCGTCTACCTCAGCCAATTTGCTCCGAATCTACAGGTCGGATTGAATTTAAATTTGGTAAACGTATGAGTATTTGTGACCAAAACACGGACGTGTAACGTAAATAAAAGAATTTGGAATATGGGGATCACTTTCGGGGTGAAATCGGAACATTAAATACTTATTAAAGTTTTTCAAACTGTACCGTGCGACATAACAAATGAAAGGGGCATACCTACGTGTGCTGTGGGGGTCTTGAGTATTTTTTTTAATAATTCAAAAATCAAGACTTTTAGAATTATGTAAGTAGATATTTAAGAAAATTGATGATGCTTGCCTTTCCTTCAAAAAACTCTGCCAAAGCCATTTCTCACAAATATTTTAATACAAAACATTATGTTTATGAAATTTTATTTATACCGAAGTTTTTCAAAGTAAAATTTCGGTTAGCATTATTTTGTCATTGCAGTCTCTCGGCTCCAGCAGCCTCCTCGCCAGCCTCGCCATTGGTTCAGGCATCTATTCCACATCGGCTGCATTGACCAAGTCTGCTCACTTGCACAAAACTTTTTGGTCCCTATTTTTGCGACTCGGAAGCAACCACTCACACTTGGCCGACACTTACAATCAATATCAAACAATTAAATAAGACAGTTTCAATGCAATCAATAATTTATACTTGTTTTTGCCGCGATATCCATTGTTTACGTTTTTATCATTAGTTCAAATTAGTCACTAATTACGGATTAAGTCTTTGTATGTCCATTTTAGTTGCAGTTTGTTAATTAATAATCTATTTTTCTCTCATGTCTGTCATTTGCGGTAGGTATGACGCAAGATGGGTAAATGTCATTTGGTTTATCTACCTGGATATGTCAGTAATAGGATGTAGATATCAATTAAAATAATTAACTAGCGCCAAGCTTGAAGCCTGCTAAAAAGTGTGTTTTTTCTTGAAGTTACTTTCAGTGGGAATGTGATTCATTGCGTTTAAAAGTTGGTAGGCGCTAACTGCGCGATTCGAGAACTTAGCTAACCTGCCTTAACTAGCACTCGAGCAAGATACAAAACAATGGCCTAGTTATTGATAATACAATGAGAAAATTTTCTAAAAAAACACGTAGATTACGTTTATGAAAAAAAAAACACGAAATTGGTTCAAGTCTAGACTCCAAAATGCTACTGCGAAATTTGGAAGGAAAAACCCAATAACACTGCCAGACCCGGGAATTGAACCCAGGACCTCATGCTCAGCAGTGGCGGTTACATAATAATTATAATTAGGTCTATGCACCTTCTGATAAAAAATAAAGTAGGTAGGTACCTTCAAACCGACTAGTTAACATCCTCTGAAGATAGATCATACTCTCACACTAAAGACAGATCAACATATTGGTCTATAATGTATCAGTGATGCTAAAAAAACTTTTTTACAAAAAATAAAACCAACTTTCAAAAAAAGTGCAAAATAACTTTAATTTCGGAAGTCGGTGTTTCTGGTTTTGTGTCTTCGTTTTTTGACACCGACTAAAAAGATTTTATTTTTCGCTTTTTAGTTGTGGTTTCTCAGTAAATTGTGTTAACACTACATAGACATACGATCGCAGCAATCGTAGTTGATTTGCTGTCATTATTTGAAGAGTTCCGTTGTCTGTCTCCGAAACTCATCATCAGATCTATATGAAATTTAAATGGGACCATTTCGGAATAAAGCCCAAAACAGAATTTTGCAAATCCGTCTATATTTATATGACGGAGTTATGCCGTGTTGTATGTTCATACATAAAAAAAGTACAAACATCCGAATTGATAACCTCCTCCTTTTTGAAGTCGGTTAAAAAGCCAGTTTTTCTATGTTTCGGACCTTGTTAGTACATGACCGACGACTATTCGGTCTACAACCACCTCCCATTCAGTGATCTACTACACAGAACCGGCGACCGTCGCCGTGTGGAACTCTATAGAGATGTTACGAGTATTCAGTGAGCCAATGACTAAAGTATGACAAGTAATATGTTTGACATGAAGGTCGTGAATGTCTTAACTCTTGAGAGTGGTCTTGACACTCGAGGGGAGAAGATAGTGAATGTCGTGACTCTTAAAATGGAACTGGAAGCCCATCCAAGTATAGTTGTCGTCAGTTGGATATAACCTTTTTTCTTTTTTTTTTGATGCTGCGGTGGAACATCCTCATTGATGTCTTTCGCCTGGGGCGGGCGAAGGGGTCTGTCAGACTCTTACTGACTAAAAACCACCCCGGTGTTCCCTCATTTACCTGACTCGGGGGATGCGGGTGCGAATGGGACTTTCGCTGCCTCGGACTAGTACCGGCCTGCTGTCTGCGGGCCTCATCCCGTGGTGGGGAGTGAGTTGGAAATAACCTAGCTCAACTTTATAAACACTCGCACAAACCCGAGACAAAAAACACAATAACAAAAACCCGTGGCGAGTATCGTTAGGTTTCTAATTTTCGATCATACAGCTCTATATGATATCCTTTCTCCAAGCAGTTTCAATTTCCCGTTCTCTCGCATGTCCCGCTAGCAGCCGGGGCCCAGTCAGCTTCACAACGAAGTAGTGAACACTTCCGACCGTCACCCGCAGGCCGCACGCGACCGCGCCTGCACCACAAAGCGCGCCAATTCGAAAGTTGTTCGAAAATATTTATATTTTATTTTATTATTTGACTTTTATTGAGTTTTTGAATGTTCAGGTGAACTGTGCTACTTTCATTTGGTGTTGTGATTTATTATTTCGACGGTTTCTGCGTTAAATATGGCGCGACATACCTTAATATTTTTGGTAAGTGATCATTTTAACCCTAATAATCTTAATAATATAGTATTTAAGCTTTTAAATTAGATGAGGTATTTTTTCATATTCCTCATAATAATTTAAATAATATTATGAAGAAAATTTGAACGCTCAAAGCTCAAGTCTGATGTTACAAGTTCAATTTTCTCAATAACACATACTGACAGCTCAAGAAACGATTTCATTGAAGTTATTTATTACCTATTTAAATAACAAATTAATTCTAAGAAAGAAACTCAATTAAAATGAAAAAACCGGCCAAGTGCAAGTCGGACTCGCGCACGTAGGGTTCCGTGCCATTATCTATAAAAACGGAAAAATATCATGTCTGTTGGGGACCCTTAAATATTTATTTGATTCTGTTTTTTAGTATTTGTTGTTATAGTGGCAACAGAAATACATCATCTGTGAAAATTTCAACTGTCTAACTATCACGGTTCATGAGATACAGCCTGGTGACAGACGGACAGACAGACAGACGGACGGACAGCGGAGTCTTGGTAATAGGGTCCCGTTTTACTCTTTGGGTACGGAACCCTAAAAACATCCACATAAATAAGTGCAGATGTAGTTATGTGAGTTGCTATCGTAGAAAGCGACCGCTCAAGTCTTGCGATCGGAGAGAAATTGTGCGATTACAAAAGGAGTAAGGCAAAATTGGTCTACATCTTGGAGAGAAGCGATTGCTGAAAATTGTTTGTACGCTCTGGTGATAACGTTTCTCTGTTGGCGTTTAAATTTCGAATAACATTGGTGTTTTGTTTTCCATGGCAGGCGAATGAGAATGTCTGTTGCGTCCAGATCTTTTGAATATTTTTTTCATCACAAACCTAGTATATGGTGAACTTTGGTAACCATCAACCATCAACCACTCTACTCATATTACTGACTGCCTCGTTGGTTTCGTGGTCGTCAATGCGACTACTGAGCGTGGGGTCTTGCGTTCGATTCCCAAGTCGGGCATAAAGTGTTATTGGTTTTTTTTTCATTAGGAATTACTCTGTAGAGCCCGGCGCTTAGAAGTTTGCGGTGGGACACCTCGCGCTTCGGAAAGCACATAAATCCGTTCGTCCTGCACCTAATTTCCCCCCTTTCCGGTAGTGTCAGATTGCCATTGCCGCCTCATCAGAGATCCAGATCCAGACTATGAGAGTTGATTAACAGAGAGTGCACTTATGTTTTCGCACCCTCAGATAATTATATGTAATATTTCCTGCGTAGTTGGCAAATCTCTGTTGAGATTGGCTACCGTGAAATTCGATTGGGTGGATTATTATTATATATATAAAAATTAATTCTGTCTCTCTATCTGTTGGTTACGTTTTCACGCCTAACCATTTAATGGGCAGAACTATTTGGCAATCTGAAAAACTGCCACATAAACTTATGTATGGAAGATTTAGAATGGAAGATGAAACTTTTGTGTTTAGGGTTCCGTACCCGAAGGGTTACCAACGGAACCCTATTATTAAGCCTCCACTGTCCGTCTGTCCGTCCGTCCGTCCGTCTGTCTGTCAGCGGGCTGTATAATATGATCCGTAATAGGTAAACAGTTGAAATTTTCACAGGATGTGTCTGTTGTCACATGTGGACTTAGAAGAGAGCTTTATGTTAAATACTATGAACATCATAGATTTACGCACAATAACGTTTAAATTAAATCCAAAAAAAAGAGTTTTATATTTTCAAAATTTTGCATGTTTACTACCCGTTTTAAATGTTAATAAGTAACAAATTCACCAAAGTATTATTTTCTTAGGATTTTGTGTTTTGTACAAAATTTTCCAAGTAGGTACATGTTATAAGCTGGGCGACTATTACTCTTAAAGTAACAGAGCTAACTTACCCGTGATAGTTTTCCTTCAAAAAATATTACTACGATCACGAATTTTTTCAGATTTTTCAAACCAGCAGTTTAACTTTTAGGGAGGGGGCCACGCTCGGCTCGAACAAAAAATATCAATTTAAAGTTTAATATTTCGCAAACTAATCACTTAATCAAAAAATAGATATACAACCCCACAATGATTTGAAAAGTCTTATCCAAAGATACCTCACGCTATAGGATACGCGAGGAAAAAAAATGTCATCCCCACTTTACATAATTACGGCAGCTAACATTTTTTTTTTTTAAACATTACCCCACACTAGGAATTACTCCTGTATCGTGGGCGCGTTTACAAACATGAAATCTCACATACAAAAAATGTTTTTCAAAATTTTATTGTTTCATTTTCTTGGCGTGTTTGTAATACATCATCTCAGCCTTTTAACGTCCCCACTGCTGGGACACAGGCCTCCTCTTCGTGAGAGGGTGTGGGCCGTAATCCACCACGTGGGCCCAATGCGGATTGATGAATGTCACATGTCTTCGAATTTTTGGTTCTGGGACATGCCGGTTTCCTCACTTAAAAAACCCGACTGTAAAACAACAAAAAGTTCCAAACAAGTCACTTTTCAAGCAGTCTGATGGAGTTGGTGGTATGAAATCAATAATAGAGCTAAAATAACTGCCACCAACTGCATCAGACTGCTTGAAAAGTGTTTTGTTTGGAACTTTTTAGTTGTTTTTTACAGTCGGGTTTTTTGAAAATATTTAATTTTCGTTTTTAGATCATCTTTGAGCGTTTGTATGTTACCATGGCAATTTGAATGTTTTCGATTGCTGGATCATTGGCTACAACATTGCAACACACGTTGAACTTTGGTTACCGCTTGACCAAACTACATAATTAAATAAAACCCGAAGCAGTTGATTACATAAACGGTAGTTTTGTAACTGTAAAAGACGAGCCGTGTCACCCTACTTCCCTCCTTACATATATCGAGGAGCAAGTTATGGTAATTGCCATCAATTACGTTGTTAAACACCATTGCATTTGATTGCAACGCAATGTAGCTCTAGATGTAGTTAAAGAACATTGATTGTCGCTGCTAGTAAAACATCAGTGATGATTGAATCTAATGCTAGGTTTACTTCTAAATTAATGCTCGAGTAGCCTCACTCCTAATGTTAGTATAGTAAATCAGATCTCGAGCTCATACCATGGCAAAATGAATTCAATAACCACAAAGCATTTATTTCAATTAAACCATTTACAAGTACTTTTGAATATATATGTGGATGGATAGAGTGGGCGAGGGAGGCCAAAGAAAAGATGGATGGATTGTGTGAGGAGTGATATGAAAGAAAAGGGAGTTAGTGATATCGTGACGGCTGACAGGACATAATGGAAGAAAAAAACGTGTTGCGCCGACCCCAAGCAACATGGGATAAGGGTAGGCAGATGATGATAAGCACTTTTGAACTGTCAAGGAATCGGTCAGTCAGAAAGATAAAACTAATTGCTCATTCCAAAGCGTAGATCTCTATGTAAAAGACCTGCAAGAATCTCCCTGGACACTCTTTCAAATCACATTTTTACAAAAATCCTTGTTGTAATAAATAACTGAACTTGCTTCTATACATATAATAGAATAAATTTATTTATATTTCTGACATTGAAGTTAAATTCAAACTACTGGCTTCTATATGAGAAAACAATTCTTGACATATACGGCATTGAAATTGAATTGAAACTAGATTTCGTCCATTTGTTTGTCAAGAAGAGTGTAATCGATGTTATGAACTCTTCTGTTAATTTGTAAATAGTTGATGTTACACGGGTCTTAGCGAAGCTGATGTAATTGTTACAACTGAGTACCCAACTCTTAATCTAAGTAACTAATCAATTTCCTAAAATAGACGGCTGTGATAAATTCGATGCTATAATGGTGATGGACGATGAATGATTTTGTCTTACTTTCAACTGTCTAGTTTTTTTTTTTTTTTTTGCTCTTTATTTGTTTTGGGCTTTTTATCTATACAGATATGTCAACCCTAAACTGACTAGTTCGTGACAGATTCTTAATAATATATTCTGAGTACACTTCCGAACATCTTCCCGTGGTACGGAATCTCCTATATCACATGATCATGTCCTTTTCCTCGAATGACTATACAAGAAGGCACGACTAATCTACATAGGGCTCGCGGAAAAATTCGAAACACAGTTACCGCGCCCCTGGGCACTCAGGCAACTGAAGGAACAGGGGTGTGTTGTAGTCCACCCAGAGCGGGTGAAGTCATTGGATGATTTCCCACCACCACAAAAAAGGTCACGACTAATGTTTGTGTCTTGAAATGTAAATTAAATAAATATTATTTATTGTTACTCATGTCCCGTGCTTCCTCAAACCAGCCCTCGCGGTACGCGTTCATCAAGTCATATAGCCACCTCTTTCGTGTACGTGGATAAAGATAAATGAAATAAAAAATGAAATCGTTTGCTATTATATTTACTACCAATCTTCTAGCTAGACTATTACTGGTATGTTTTTCTACATTTTCTTCTTCATCTTTGACCAAGTGTTGGTCTCTACCTGTTATAAATCTGTGTATAGCTGTATCTGTGTGAGAATCTCTTCATTAGTTTTCATACAATGATTCATCTCAACTATGACTAGAACCATCTTCATCATACCTCTCTCTCTCTCTCTTTTTAAAAAACGTTGCCCCACACTAGGAATTACTCCTGTATCGTGGGTGCGTTTACAAACATATAAACTCACATACACATGACACCCAGACCCGGAACAACTATCTGTAGGCCGTACAAATATTTGTTCCGTGCGGGGATCGAACCCGCGACACGCAGCGCAGCAGCCGAAACGCTCAACCACTGCGCCAACCGTGCCGGTACGGCAACACGGCAATACGGTTTAGAAACTGGTTCTTCTCAGCGCCGGTCCTGAATACTACGAATATTTCCCCAGCTTTTGTTTCGGTCGCCGGCGCCACAACGGTAACCAACATAAACGTATGTAAATCAGCTGGCTGGTTTCGAGGACGCTGCCACATAAACAACAAACTTTCTCCAGCACAACTGGTGCAACACGTTGTCAACGCATCTTGGACTTCACTTCTACTTTTTTTAAATCTGAGACTCAAAAAAAGAGGTTAGGTTTTTTCCGCGTCGATGATGCGCGTAGCAGGCAAGCTGTAGAATGTATGCAATCTCGAAATATTTTATTACGATTGTTAATAAGTCTACTTAGGGCTGTTTTTCCCCATAGTTCGATTTATTCCTACCCGAGGTCGAACTTAGAGGTCAGCATTACCATACCCAAATATAGGCTAAATGGCTAATATGGCTTTTTTTGTACCAGCCAGTTTACTATAAAAGTTCACAACCTACATAAGAATTCTATAAAAGCTACACGCAATAACATCCGACATTATAACAGTACCTACCTACGAGTCTCGATATCCAAAAACAACGAATAAATAGATGTCAATAAATACAAAGGTGAAGATAACTAAATCTACAATAAAGGATCTTAGAATGCGAGCGATCGATCGATATATAATGGATACCAAATCGCCAGTTGATACGCGTCCGATGTGGTTCCGTTACACTTGAATATTTTATAGTCTCTCCGAAGAACTGTACACCAATACAATCTATAGACCAATACTTATAACCGCTTCACATTGTGCATTGTTTTTGGGCTGCCATTGCTCTACAAACCCACTAAAATTGAGATGATTATTTTCTTTCAAATTATCAATTCGCTATGCTTTGTAATTTTTATTGTGTGCTACGATTTTTTACGCACGCATACTTTTCAAAATCAAATCTCAACGACTCTCCTTCTTTTCTATTATACCTTCGAAGAAATCGGCAACAACGTTCAGCAGATCATTGCATTTGAATATTGGAATAACAAAAGGCAATCGCTAAGCTTTGCAAATTGCTTTTTGTTATTTTGGTGATTTGACCTTTTAATATTTGAAATCTGTGTCGTGAATTGGTATAGCGATCAATATATCGTCAACCTACCCACACGTTTCCAATTTCCGAGGATACGACAAGTCCCGTTAAGCTTTCTCTGGTCACGTATATGGACAACTCCTAAACAGTCTTCAAAGAATTAAGGCCACACTTAAACGGAGATTAATGAGTAAAAGCTGAGCCTTGGACGAAGAAAAAAAAGACAAAAGACAGGCAATTTTTTACTATAATTAGTAGAATAGCAAATTAAGGGCATGTTCGCAATCAAGAGATATTATGAATTCGCAGAACCATTTATCATAATGATTGAGATAAACTAGGAGAGGCAGTGAACCTTGAAGATAAATAACCTATGCCTATACACGAGGAGGTGATAAATGGTGATCCACGACATTGGGAACTGTTAATGTTTTTACAAAATAAGGTCAATGCTCGTGAAAACTAAAGTTGTAGAGCATAACGATGAAGTCAACAAAGTAACAGAATTAGACCTTAGTGACAATTTGAAAACTGAACTAACAACATCCATCCAGAGAATTGGGAAATTAAATGACAATGATGGTATTGAGAAATCACAAATAGATAAAATATATAAAAGATAATTAATAAATAAACACTTAAGAGAAAAGACGGCCGATACAGAATGATGGAGGTCATCTCAGACTAACATATTTCATATGTACTACTTACTGATGAAATTTTTTATATATTTTTTTTAATATTCGTTTTTGACATGAATGCTTGTATAGTATTATATTATATATATTTTTTTTATTGATATTTTTTTTTTTTTTTGACTTGAATACTTTGTTAAGTATTATATTTATTTTTTATTTTTTGTTGACATATTATTATTACTATTTTGTTTGACAAAAATATTTACTTTGTAAAGTATTACATTTTTATTTTTTTTGATTACTTAATTATTGTAAATGTGAGGACTATGTGGGTTATTATTATTATTATTTTCTCCTCCTTTTTACAGTAATTTTTAACGTTGTCTGACAGTTTGAGTACTTTTGCGGCCTACCCATTTGGGTAGGCCGCAAAAGTACTACTACAAAAGTACTAGTTCGTTTCTTTGGTATTGTTCGTCATGTCATTGAGCTCCTTAGTGGTTTTTAAGTTGAGCTATTCGACTATTGACAAATGCTTGCACTGACTGGACAGGTCCACTCAAATATGTTTGGTTCTTTCTTCAAAAGACCACTACAGACACTAAGCTGCATGGTCCTCATATAGAATAATGTGAATGCGAGAACTATGTATGTCGTTATATTCATTTAGATTTTATGATTGTCTGGCAGTTTGAGTATTTTTGCGGCCTACTCAAATGTCCTTACTTTGGTATTGTTCGTCGGTTCGTTGAGCTCCTCAAAGTTCTGAGTTGAGCTACGCGATGACTGACAAATGCTTGCACTGTCTGGACCGGTCCACTCGAATTCGTGTGTTGCTTTCTTCAAAAAGCTCATCCCAGACATAAACGTGCATGGTTCTCATATGATTTAACCAGTACACATTGTATGGATTTAAACACTAAAAGAGACTTTGACCTCTGAGTTTGTTTCGGTGTTTCTTCTCAGGGTAGTCAGCTAGGAAACACCGGCCTCATCTAGCTTAAACTGACAAAAAACATTGACGTGTAAAAGTGTTCCTTGTAACCTATTTACTGAATAAAAATCATTTATCATTTATCATTTAACATATTGAACTAATATATTGAAAGTTTTAATTTTTTTTTGATACTTTATTCCGAATTCAATAAAGTAATACGGGTATTATGATATCACCTACGGCGATTCGGATAAAAATACAACACAAATAATACACTAATCAAAATTCATTAAAACCACCATCACTTCGGCGGTCAACCTCATCTCATTTGTTAAAATCCGTCCAGTAGTTCAGGCTAGAGGGCGTCCCAAAAAAAATAGATATACATATTATAAACTCTTGAAAAACATTACCCTCCTTCAGCAGCCGGGTAAAAATATTATTAAACAAGTTATTTTCGAGTATTATGTACTTTGAAAGCAAATAGTATTATAAAAGATTATGTTGGCTTTAGTTTGGAATCTTATCTACTCTTAAACTTGAACACAAAGTTCACATACATAACCTAAATTCCTATGACTCCCCCAGAACAAAACGGCTTTCTCTTCTAACCACACACTTTGTCAGTTTACAAATGGGTTTTCGAAATATCAAATTAATAATTTTCTTCCTCTTTAGGCTCATTCTTTATCTTTCATCAGCGATGATAAATCCTTATTGCCACTAACTCCACTTTAAATCAGTCTTCTGTCATATTATATTCTCATTGTCTCTACTAACAGGTATACATTTACTGGCTTCAATTTAGGTATTCCAATATCCAGATCAGACATCTGTCATACATTCCCATCGTATCCACTATTATTCGCTTCCCATATATCTACCGGCTTCACTGCATGTATATTAGTCACCTGTCATTCGTCCTCTCTGGCTCTCTATCATTCACCTGTCTTATCCATCGGCTCATCAGTCACCTGTCTTTCGTCTTTAGCTCCACTTTCTAATACAATGTATTGTTAATCAGCTCTGACGTCATGAGCTCCGTTAGTCAGTCGTGACCTTCACCCAGTGGCCGGCAGGTCAATGATCGTGAGTGGTCGAGCTCACTGCGCGTGGGCATTCCTTTAAACTGTAGGTGGTCGCATTCCTTTGTCGTTGATTGGAGTCAGAGATTGCTTCCTTTTGCTCGGAAAGCCGTAAATCGTCATACTGGTCTGTCGTTTTATGCTTGGAATTGAACCCTCTATGTCTATGTCGTCGTCTTCACGTATTTTTTTGAAGTTTTACCTTATCGACCTTAACATCCTCTCAAAGAATAAAAAACATATATTCTCTTTTCAAAGTGTGTCCTATTCTAGTGCAAAACATGTTTGTTCTTAGTATTCATATTATGTATGTTTCAATGTAGTCAGCCCTTCTGCGTTTACGCATTCCACAGCACTTGGTGCTTTGAATAGAGAATGATTGGTCCTGATTCTTGGCCTGTAGGTTTACTTTACTTTTGAATACCTACATTGTTCATTGCTGTTGTCATGGTCAATTTTGGAAATTACATTAAAGCTATGCTTTTCTGAATGTTCAAAATGTTGAAGGCTACATCAGTTGTGACTCGAGTTTATTTTTGATTCAGATAATAAGTTAATAACTCTTGGAAACAAATTGGGGTTATTATTTTTTATTTCGGAATTTCGCTTTTACTGATTCACTTTTTCTTCGAGAGAAAGTAGAATCAAAAGTGGTGGTGGCGTCATTTGGTTCAATGTTCAAATGTAACAAAGAATGTTATCATCAATATATATTGACGTCTGGTCTTGCTAAGGAAAGACATCCGTCTAAGCCTGCGGATGATGATTTCCACTACTCTACATCTCATATCACGAGTGTAGCGGAAATTATTTGGAGTTCCTAAAGGTTTACTTTTCCTGTTAAAAAATATAATTATCATCATTCTCCTGCCCTTTCCCAATCAAAGGGTTACTTTTCAATGTTAAAAAATATATATAAGGTGTTAAAAAATTAACCCTCGAAATTTTAAGGAGTGCTTTGGACCATCGAACTGAACTGTTCTGTTGTACGGAACAGCTGATTTTTGTTTCGCGATTTCAAAGTTGGTCCCATAGTAAAAGTTATTCAGTTCGATGGTCCAAAGCACTCCTTAAAGTTTCGAGGGTTAATTTTTTAACACCCTATAGAGTCAAAAGCTTTTTGCACGTCAATACTAATGAATTCTTAATGGGTCTGCCACTCATTGTTACAATCCTTACAAAAGCTGATCAAAATAAAGACAAACAATATTGGTACTATCAGAACTAGAAAACTAAACAGGCACCTATAAATATCACAGCACAGAACAACAACTTGTAGTCAACAAACCCAACCTAAATAGCTGCACGTATGACGTCACATGAGGTAGGTAGTGGTACCGTTAGCGGAGACGCGTGTGACCTTCACCCAGATCCGAACGCGACCGGCCGCGGTCACCGACCTGACCGCTGTCCAGTGTCCAAGTGTGTGCTTTATTTTTAAGGAACTTTTATCCTTTTAAGGCATATCAGCAACATCGTAACCTTACTTAAGTTTACATTTCAACCTATAATTTAAACATTAACAAGAAATTTTACTAACGACACATTGCCATGTCATAAAAATTTTTAACAGTATTACTTCCTTAATCTGCCAGGATTTCAAAAAACGTATCCATGTCGAGTTACGTAAACTTGACAATTGCTCCCTACCCGCCTGGTTCTTGACACATTCCACCAAAAGATGCTGGACATCATCAATAACTCCACACACGTCACAATTTGGGGAATCTGGTTTTTTCATGTCTTAGAGCCGCTTCGATGTACATTCTGCTCGTTTTGGAGTTCACAAACCAAGGAATGCGAGAAGGCTGGTGTTGTATGACCTTGTACCAGATCCCTTTGGCTTTACTTAGGTCTTGAAAGTAAAGTTCCCATTTTTCAAAAGAAGCTGTTATGTTTTGGCAGAATTTCTGTACAGTCAGGCGTTACGTACTGTTGGAGCAGTTGGATCACTGCTAACAACAATCACCACAACGATGATCACCCTAACGGAGCACAATTTATAACAACTGTCTCACCTGCCATCAGGTGAGACGGTTTCATTCATTTGGTTTTATTGATTTGTTCACTATCATGTGGACCTTCGAACCGTTCTGTTCCGTAGGTATTCCTTACTGACCAAGTTGAGAACATGATTGTATCGAGGATAAAGGCGTGCATCCTGCATTTCCTGTACAAATGTTTACAATACACTGACTGGCCTGTTGGTCTAGTGGTTAGTGTCCCTGACTGCTATGCCGGAGGTCGTGGGTTCGATTCCCACCCAGGACAAATGTTTGTGTAATGAGCACGATCATTTGTTCTGTGTCTGGGTGTAATTTATCTATAATATGTATGTATTTAGAAATATATACGAGTAAGTATGTTTATCAGTTGTCTAGTACCCATAACACAAGCTCTGCTTAGCTTGGGACTAGATGGCGTTGTGTGATAGTTGTGGAATATTGTGGAATATTATATTACACTACCTAAACGAGAGGCTGATGTTATCTCATTCCCCATTTCGCATTAGCAAGATTGTATTTCACGCTAAATACCCTCGTAGCACCCACTCCTATCAAGATCGGAAACTCTACACTTGAAGTTGTAGACGATAACATTTACCCTGGGACAAACGGTCCAGTTAGGTAGGTCTAACTTCGAAGAAAAGCTCAACCGTCGAATCCGAATCGGCTCGGCACCGCTCGGGAAGCTGTGCGGTATCTTCTCGTCTCACATACGAGTACCTCAGTGTCTCAAGACGAAAGTCTATGACCAGTACGCGTAGCCAGTTATGACACAATGGCACTGAAAAGTTGTTGCTCACAATGGCCCTCGTCAGAAGGTTTAAAATCACTCAAAGGGCTACGGAGAGGGATATGCTTAGAGTTTCGCGTGATTGAATCAGGAATAAAGATATTTGCAGGAGAATTAATATTACGGATATAGGCTAAAGAATCGCCAAATTTTCGTCCTCACACAAGGTAGACCGATGAACTGGTGAGGGTTGCGGGAATCTGATGAATGAGATGTGCACAGGACAGGTCGTTGTGGTGACACTTGAGGGAGGCCTATGTCCAGCAGTGGACGTCTTTCGGCTGAAATGATGATAATGATGAAGAATGTGTTGATTACAGTTGACATAACGTACACTGCTGCTAATGAAAGTGTTGGATGCGAGTATTGATTACGGATTTATTCTTTCAAGTATACTACAGGTGAGATGAATCTCTCTTCAGTGCCCTATCCACAGGTGTTTCACAACCACTGCTGGAACACAGGCCTGTTCTCTGTGAGAGGAAGATATTAGTTTAATTGCATATCACAAGTCAGCTGATTATAGCATTGTTTCCTACCCACTCACATCTAGATAATACCACATAACACTACTTAGATAGATAATTACATATCGTGTAACAACGTGTGAATATTTGCAGTCTAATGTTAGACATTCAACAATAACCATCATAGGTGTTTTGGTGCCAGTTGCTTTAGAAAACCTCTGGTTTCCGAATAAATCTGTGATCAGTACCTACCTACCTAATTCTGCGGTCTTAACTGTTTTTTTTTTTCCTTTTTTTATTCTTGATAGACACGCGTTTGACCATTATCTCACCTAATGGTAAGCGATGATGTGGTCGAAGATGGCGCACGCTTGCCTAGAAGTAATCTATTCATTCTTGACTTAAAGACTCCCAGGTTGTAGCTATCAGGAAACACAGACTCCGGCAGGGAATTCCACTCCCTAGCTGTACGCACAATGAATGTGTTCCTAAAACGTATTGTGCGTGTGGATGGGATGTTCACCATGTACCGGTGGCACATCGCCGTACGTCTTGGTTTCCATAATTTAAAAGGTTCAAGGGTATCAGACTTATGAACACCTGAACAACCCAGTTATACTAGTTTAAATGGTCCTCAAGATTGTCAAGTAATCATACCAGGATTTTGATTCCGGGAGTGGTATATTCCCTTTGGGATAATTTCGGGCGAAACTGCTAGCCGAAGCTAATAAAGAGATACGAGTATGTCTATGTCTACGAACTTATTTTAAGAAGTTATTCAAGTCTTAGACCTGCATGGCTTTCCTTAATAATATTGCTTGGCTTAGAAAGATAGATACCTTAATCTCCACTCAATCACCTCGAACAGTTGAGCATAGGGTGTAAGATCCGGCTGTCCCCGGCGGTTGCGCTCTGGTTGCGTCGTAACGGCACCGGCCTCTACATCGCGGCTCGCGGCGCGTGCGCAATTGCGCATGCCCCGCTCGGGTTACGCATAACGTTAGAACCGAGAGCCGCACTGCTTGTGTCAAATGGACGTTTATGCTTTTTGTCGTCGCAGTGAGGATGATTTTCGTAACCACCTGATACTCTGCCCGGGGGTGGAGGATAAATTCGAAAGAGTTACCTCGCCCCTGGGCACTCGAGGCAGGGAGGAACAGGGGTGGGTTTTAGTACGTAAGAGTCTGACACGCCCTTCCGCTCCACCCTAGAGCGGAAGAAGTCATAGGATGGTTTCCCAACCCCAAAAAAAAAAACAAAAAAAAAACACCTGATACTGATGTACGCTTGACTGTTAGTAGAGATAGTATAGTGTTTGGTGTGAAGTATGACTAGATGGTGATAATGTAAAGGTTAATAAATAGATTCGTACTGTTATGGTATGATACAGTTGAGTGACAGAAATAAACAGTTATAAATGACACTTTTAGAAGTAATAGAATCCTATTCAAAATTAAAAAACATAGACAGAACTAAACAGGAGACACTAACGATAATACACCGACTTGTATTTCCAACATAAAGTTCGCAAAAAGGTAGTTGTAAAGAATTTGGAAGAGTTCAGTCCGATTTTGATTTATTATCCATAAGTTGAGGATGATATGTCTAGAAAAAAATGTGACTATTGATATAATGAGTAAAAGTGAAGTATGAAAGAAAAAACATATTACATCTACCCTTAGAATAAGGGATGATAAGTAGGTTGGAGATGACAGTCATGATAAGACCATTTTTAATGTCGACAAAAACGGTTCAACTAATTAAAACATCGTTACACTATTCAACGACCATAATAAACTTATAACGTTTATAATTAAGAAGTCATTAACTCCGAAAGCAGCTTAAAACGATGTTTAAAAAATAAAAAGTGTTACAAAAAACTGTGGCGACCGCATGAAAGTGCAATTTAATAGAAGCGAGTAAAAAATGTGTGTCACTACAATATATCTAATATGATGAAACGAAAGGGAACCACGAGCTCGTGCCACCGGCGGCAATTGGTGTCCATGATGAAAGTGTTTATAAAATAAGTAGCAGGGCTACCGACATGCACTTGTCTTGAAATAGATTTGATGTCAATCATCGTTGTCATATTTGTAGATACTCCAGGCAAAACGTCGAGCTAGAGACTAACTAACAATCTCTCTTCTTCTTTTCTCGTCGATAGGTTAGTATGTGGCTCCTCGGGTAGCTTCATAAGAGATAACGATTGTTATCTCTGTTGTTGTTGTTGTTAAAAGAACATTTGGTTTTGGATTCATCGATCCGACACATTTTGAAATTTTTGACAAGGATTCTTATTTCAGTATGTTTGAGATTGGCGCAGCATGTCTTTGTCTTATAATTTAGGCGTCATCACAATAGTGACTGCCTTTGTAGCCATATATCTCTAACACAAATTGAATAGATTTGTACTCTATTATCAGTGTTTCTTTGTATCACTATTCCTTTCGTAAACGCCCTATGTTTCACGGATCACCAACGGACTGCTGTGTTATCACTGTTATCAGTATCGTCTTAATGATTCCTAGGAATAGTGTAAACAATAAAAGGTAAACTTAAAAAAAAAAAGTATGCCACTAACGAGAATATTAGATCACCAATCTCAGAGTAACGAAACACAAACCACGGTTGGCAGCCCTCGCTAATGGCCACCTAAAGCTGACATGAATACGGCATCTTAATCACAGGAACATCACCCTTATGCCCAAGACATAAGATTGACGATAGCCCAATGTGATGCTACAATCATTGGGAGTCTTCACCCAAAGATGGCACAAATTACAAAGATCTTGATTATGCGAAAATAAGCTTTAAGTCTTTGGGATAAAGGATGGTACAAGTTGGAAGGTATAATAATGTGGTTGCTGACAACCGCGTGTAGACGTGTGACAGTTATGAGCCAACAGCTGGGCGCTGTCGCAAGCACGGGCGAGATCTTCACAGTTACTTGATTATGTAGGTTTGATGACAGAATCGTTTATATAGCTGAAGTGGGTATACTTTTATTAGACTTCTAAGGTAAACAGTGCGTGAAACATTGATGAGGTCTTTCTAGGTATTTGTGAAGAAGTTTCTAAACCTGCAAAGATAGGAATGGGTTCAATGTCATCAAAAAATCTTTTCCAATTCGTAGAACCTTTGTTTCTAGAAATTTTCGACCAATGGTGAAATGCTGTTCCCACATTTGCTTTTCTGCTAATCTTTTTTGCATTGTTACTTATCATATTATTGTGTTTGTCTTATCTATCCACTCTTATCCCAATTTATTTGTGGTCAGATCATTGCAGTAGTCACTTCTTATCTGTCTATATCACCCGTTAAAGAATCCACTCATCCAAATATCAGACTGACTTTATTATCTTCAGCAGCAGTCCTTGATGATAGTAGTACAGTTAGCTGGCTCATCTTTTTTTAAATGATTTCTTCAAGTTTAATGATATTTCCTTTCCAGCATGGTTCAGCGTCTGTCCCCACTTTCAAAGAAACCATTCTAGACGTGTCTTGTAATGAAAAACATTTCACTTGTTGATGATAACTTCTACACTTTCCAGTTTCTCTTAGAAATTATCAAGTTTTGCCTCACGACACGGCTCAAGTTTTATTGCTCGTGAAACACCTACTTACTTAAAGTTAACTTAATTAGCAAAAGTCTAGTAGCATTTAAATCTCCATTTAGGTAGGTACTTATATTTGCTTACTCACATATACGTCTACTTTTATCTTTATTGTTCAATTAAAATTCCAAATGTGTAGATATCTGTGTGTTCTCATTTCTCTATGTTCATTGATATAGGTACTCTCAATTAGTCGAAGTCTCGTTCTAAATCTTAATACAATTTATATACATTGATGTTCTCATCATCTTCATTGAAGTTCCTCCCAGCTTATTCTTCTAAGTTCTGTCTAATTTCTACTTAGCGGCTTTAACAATTTTCAAATGAATGTTTTCACATTTCAAACTTGTCTTCATTAAATTACAGAAAATTTACTTTCCCAGAAATTTCGATAGAAACTACCAAATAGAAATGCAAAATAATAGCCGCTATTATTAAAATTAACTTGACACCTTTACCAAGGAAACTGATGGCAGAATAATAACTGTAGGAAGCCCATACGTCGGTGTGGCTACAGACGATGGCAACCATACAATCAACGTAATAAGTAGTCATAGAAACAATAAAATTGTTGCTCCATGAAGATAATTGAATAATTTTGGTAGTTTTTTCAAATCTGT
Source organism: Polia nebulosa (assembly GCA_951329385.1). Taxonomy (NCBI): domain Eukaryota; kingdom Metazoa; phylum Arthropoda; class Insecta; order Lepidoptera; family Noctuidae; genus Polia; species Polia nebulosa. The sequence continues at coordinate 609,126 of OX589611.1, read as the reverse complement.
GTTGTTTATGTTTTCGGTTGTGAATACGGAACTGCCCAGGGGTAGCGCATAAATTCGAAACAGAGTTACCACGCCCCTGAGCACTCAGGCAACTGAAGGAACAGGGGTGGGTTGTAATCAGTAAAAGTCTGACACGCCCTACCGCTCTACCCAGAGCAGGAGAAATCATTGGATGATTTACATGGGCAGAAGCAGTAGGTATCCAAAATATACCACTTATTTCTGTTACACCTGTATAGTCACAAATCGATCCTATTCCGTTTGACTAATTCTGCTATCCATCGTTTACGAAATTACGTCTCCTAGTCTGCTATTCTTCCAGTTGTTTTACAGATAAAATCAGCTAGCTTTTACAGGTGACCTTTATTTTTATTTTTTTAGTTTGATGTGTCAGACGATGTCTTGATGTGACCTAGCTTAGCTACTCTTGATGACTCCCAGGTTATCAAGTTAGCATTTTTACTTCTTGGTAAACTGAACTACACTTTTGATATCACTACTTTAATGTCTTGGAGGCTTAATTTTTGTCGTCGCAATTTGTGTAGTATTCCGTCCTAAATACGGTCAAGGTCATTTTAGACCAACAGTACCATCAAAACAAGTGGTAAACTACTCGCCACTAACGCCAGTGTATCGGCTGTGGTGGACGGAGCGGTGTGGCGGCGTGGTACGCATCTTGTTCTTGTCACACATCTCTTTAGTTGCATTCAGCTGTCTTTATGCATCACTTGTTGGCTTTCTCGCTTAATTTTTGTTGTCTCTTTGTATCATGTTATAGTGTGTAACGGAAATGGGTGATCATATTTTAAATAAGTAGGTACCTACTGCTTCTGCCCAAGAAAAACCTAATTGATACCGAAAAAAAAATTGAAACTCATTACTAAGTATTTAGTACTAATTTCAATCAGCTGATGACAACTATGTACGGAAAGTGCAATTTTTTTGTCCAATTTGCTATGACTTCCTTGAAGAAAATTGTTCGTCTTTATGGACAAAAGTAGGTACTATGAAATTCCAATTCCGCCCCCCCCCCCCCAAAAAAAAAGAGTGGTTATACTCTTTTTTTTTTGGGGGAGGGGTTGGAAATCGTCCAATGACATCTCCCGCTCTGGGTGGAGCGGGAGGGCGTGTCAGACTCTAACTGACTAAAACCCACCCCTATTCCTTCCTTGCCTGAGTGCGCAGGGGAGCGGTAACTCTGTTACGAATTTATCCGCTACCCCCTGGGCATGCAGGCACCGGCCATGATGTGCCCCGTCAGTGGTGGCTGACAGCTCATTGAGGCGCGCATCGACTCACGGGCCTGGTGCTGATCGGACGGCGAACTAAATTATAACCACCCTGTGTATCAAAAGTACGGTCAAGGTTTCACAGATCAACTATACCACCGCAACAAGTGGTGCACTATCCTCTAGTGCAGGTGTACCTATCGCTTGGTGCCAGTGGTATGCGGGTCAGCGCGTTAACGGTCCGTCTGGGACCGCCACGAATCCCTACGGCACGCGACCGCAGGCGACGCGAGCCGCTTGCAAGTGGAGCGGCTACGCTAATTATTTTGAGATGTTCTAGTCATTGCAGGTGGAGAGATTATAGGTAATCTAGAGGTAGGAAGTAAATTCTAAACATAGTACTCGATAAGAGTAAGTATCAAGTCCCAAGGCTTGGCACTTGGCCGTCACACTCAGCAGCTTTAGATTGTTATTTCTACGCCAATAAGGACTGGAGGCTCCACACAAGTGACATTCTATTAGCGATATCGATTGTCAAGATGCAAAAGATCGATCACATGACGCTTCGACAAAGGATTGATCACATGATGCTTTGACAAAGGATCGATCACATGATGCTTCGACAAAGGATCGATCACGTGACGCTTCGACAATGCTTGTCAGTTAAGATGCAAAGGATTGATCACATGACGCTTCGACAAAGGATCGATCACATGATGCTTTGACAAAGGATCGATCACATGTTGCTTCGACAAAGGATCGATCAAATGATGCTTCGACAAAGGATCGATCACGTGACGCTTCGACAATGCTTGTCAGTCAAGATGCAAAGGATTGATCACATGACGCTTCGACAAAGGATCGATCATAAGATGCTTAGACAAAGGATCGATCACAAGACGCTTCGACAATGCTTGTCAGTCAAGATGCAAATGATTGATTACATAACGCTTCTACAATGCTTATCACATGACGCTTCGACAATGCGACAAGCATTGTCGAAGCGTCATGTGATAAGCAAGATGCAAATGATTGATCACATGATGCTACGACGATGCTTGTCAGTCAGTATGCAAAGGATTGATCACATGACGCTTTGACAATGCTTGTCACATGACGGTTTGACAATGCTTGTCAATTCCATCCATTTTTGGCTATTTCACAATCGCTATCTCTAATAGAATATCACTTGTCTAGAGCCTCTGGTCATTATAGACGAGAAATAACAATCTAAAGTTGTTAAGTGTCAAGCCTAAGTTTGGGCTTGATCTTACCTACTCTTATCGAGTGCTATGTTTGACTGCAACCGCTTATAAAGAATAACGGCTTACGACAAACATAATAATTATAACTAGTCATGAACATCACGTCTGTGGCGCTCATACTTAGCAGCAGCGCTTGCGCTTTGTATATAACAGAAAACAACCCCAACAAAAGACTTTAACGAACGCCCCACTTCAAATTTCCCTTTGTAGCTAAAATATTAGCTCTAAAAAATAAACAAAAATTATGCTTCTTCTGATTCTGAACATATACAATGATACTCGTACATCAAAGCAATTGTTAACTCTCCGAAAATATACCTCAACAACAAAAACATCGATGCTTCTAACTAATCCATCACACAAAAAATGTATCCATACTATCCGCTATAGAATTACAAATTAGGCACCCGCCACACTTACGCTTCCACATCGCTCACGCCGCGTGAGCGATGTGGAAGCGTAAGTGTGCGCGTCAACAATGCAACATTGTCCGCGAACCCGCGGCAAGTGTGCGCGAAGTGTGCCGCGGAAGTGTGCCAGTAGCGCGGTGACGCGGCGACGCGGCCGGCTCTAGATATAATCGCGGGATCGCGCCAGTGAGCCGAATGCCTAAGTGAGGTCAGTGTTGCGGTATCAACAGATAGGAGTGCAAATAAAACAGGGCTAAGATTGGAATTGATAGTGGTAAAAGGAGAAATGGCTTGAACGATAAATTAAATAAGATTGAAGATAGTTGTAAAAGGGAAGCCATAGATTTATATATAGAGAATAGCATCGTTTTTAAGAAGATCAAATAAAATAGGGCTAAGACTAATCTTAGCCTTGATAGCGGTGAAAGGAGAAATGGTGAGGACGATAAATTATAAATAAGATTTAAGATAGTTTCAAGAGGAAGCTATAGTTTTGTAGCATAGTTTTTAAGAAGATCACATAAAATAGGGCTAAGATTAGACTTGATAGAGGTGAAAGGAGAAATGGTTAGGAAGATATTTAAATATTTGCAAATAAAGGATTATGATTATGGTAAATTAAATATGATTGAAGATAGTTGTAAAAGGGACGCATTGTTTTGAACTTGTTGTGGTCATTAGGAGTGCAAATAAAACAGGGCTAAGATTGGAATTGATAGTGGTAAAAGGAGAAATGGCTTGAACGATAAATTAAATAAGATTGAAGATAGTTGTAAAAGGGAAGCCATAGATTTATATATAGAGAATAGCATCGTTTTTAAGAAGATCAAATAAAATAGGGCTAAGACTAATCTTAGACTTGATAGCGGTGAAAGGAGAAATGGTGAGGACGATAAATTATAAATAAGATTTAAGATAGTTTCAAGAGGAAGCTATAGTTTTGTAGCATAGTTTTTAAGAAGATCACATAAAATAGGGCTAAGATTAGACTTGATAGAGGTGAAAGGAGAAATGGTTAGGAAGATATTTAAATATTTGCAAATAAAGGATTATGATTATGGTAAATTAAATATGATTGAAGATAGTTGTAAAAGGGACGCATTGTTTTGAACTTGTTGTGGTCATTAGATCTCCTGTTTAGACATCACTGACTCTAGCAGGGAAGGAAACCTAGTACCTTTGTCGTTTTTAGGGTTCCGAACGTCCTGATGAAAAAATAGAACCCTTGTAGGATAACTCTTGTGTTGTCTGTCAGTCTGTCCATCTGTCACAACCAATTTGCTCCGAGTCTACTGGACCGATTGAGTTAAAATTTACACATGAATATTTGTGACTCAAACACGGACGTGTGACGTAAATAAATTAATCCAATCCAAAACAGGAAAAATAAAAAATCTATTATTTAAAAGTATACTGTACGACATATCAAATAAAAAAAAAGCGCATTGTGAGGGTCTCAAATGATTTAAAATTCATATTTTAAAAATAAATAGTTTTAAAGTTATTAAAGAAAACTTTTTTACAAAAAAATAGAACCACAAAAAAAGTTCTATTTTTTTGTAAAAAAGTTTTAATTTTTAACCGACGAAAAAAAAGGAGGAGGTTCTCAATTCGACCGTATATATGTTTATTTTTTTTTATTTTTTTTTTTGTGTATGTTCAGCCCTCACTCCGTCATTTATGAACCGATTTTGATTATTCTTTTTTTGTTAGATAGGGTACACCTCAAGGGTGGTCGCATGTCAAGGAAATCAGGCTCTGACAATGGAATCCTGACAAAATTGAGAGAAAACCTCGAAAATTGTGGGCACGTTTAGCGTTTCTGTATGTGTGTTCAGCCCTCACTCCGTCATTTATGAACCGATTTTGATTATTCTTTTTTTGTTAGATAGGGTATACCTCAAGGGTGGTCCCATGTCAAGGAAATCAGGATCTGACAATGGAATCCTGACAAAATTGAGAGAAAACCTCGAAAATTGTGGGCACGTTTAGCGTTTCTGTATGTATGTTCGGCCCTCACTCCGTTATATAAGAACCGATTTTGATTATTCTTTTTTTCTTAGATAGGGTATACCTCAAGGATTGTCCCATGTCAAGGATATCAGGATTTGCTCATGGGATCCTGAAAAAATTGAGAGAGAACCTCGAAAATTGGGCACGAATATTGTTTCTGTTTACTTTTCATAACTGAATCAGGTATTTGCATTTAGGAACCATCACATCATGAAACTGAGCTGATGATGGTAACCATATCTTTCCTAAACAATAGAAGTCAGATATAAAAACTGGTTTTAGTGACAAATACCACTTAATATGCTTTGAAGAAAAGACGTCTTTACAATATTGGAGGTAACCTCAACTGGTCAATATCCTGGGAACTTCATGGAAGGATTGTTATATCATCAGCTCAGTGGCAAGAGGAATGATGAAGAATTAGAAATTAGCCTCAGAGTGTTAAAAGATGATGCGAGCCACAAAAAATCATGAAATAAAAAACTTTTTAACAAAAAAATTAACCGACGAAAAAGAACTAAAAAGCAAAAAATAAATAAACCTTTTAAGTCTTGAGTAATGAGCTTATATACCTACATAAAATATCAAATTTTATATAAACTAATTTTGAGTCGGCGCCAATTAATAAAATGATTAATTACCTACTTACAGCCCTCTTCATTTGTAAGTACTTATAAAATTTAGATATTTAATAATCAGATTGTTGTTTGGCGCCGACTCAAAATTAGTTTATATAAAATTTGATATTTTATGTAGGTAAATAAGCTCATTACTCAAGACTTAAAAGGTTTATTTATTTTTTGCTTTTTAGTTCTTTTTCGTCGGTTAATTTTTTTGTTAAAAAGTTTTTTTCACTTTTTAGTTGTGTTTCTCTATTAAAATGTGTAAACAATGGATATCTAGGCGATAGCAGCAATCGCGGTTGATTTGCTGTCATTTTTTAACCGACGAAAAAAAGGAGGAGGTTCTCAATTCGACCGTATATATGTTTTTTTTTTTTTTTTTGTGTATGTTCAGCCCTCACTCCGTCATTTATGAACCGATCTTAATGATTATTTTTTTATTAGATAGGGTATACCTCAAGGGTGGTCCCATGTCAAGGAAATCAGGATCTGATAATGGAATCCTGATAAAATTGAGAGAAAACCTCGAAAATTGTTGGCACGTTTAGCGTTTCTGTACGTATGTTCGGTCTTCACTCCGTTGTTTATGAACCGATTTCGATGATTCTTTTTTCATAGATAGGGTATACCTTAAGGGTGGTCCCATGTCAAGGACATTAGGATCTGATCATGGGATCCTGATAAAATTGAGAGAAAACCTCGAAATTTGTGGGCACGTTTAGCGTTTCTGTACGTATGTTCGGCCCTCACTGTTGTTTATGAACCGATTTTGACGATTCTTTTTTTCATAGATAGGGTATACCTCAAGGATGGTCCCATGTCAAGGACATTAGGATCTGATCATGGAATCCTGATAAAATTGAGAGAAAACCTCGAAAATTGGGCACGAATATTGTTTCTGTTTACTTTTCATAACTTTATCAGGTATTTGCATTTAGGAATCATCACATCATGAAACTGAGCTGATGATGGAAACCATATCTTTCCTTAACAATAGAAGTTAGTTATAAAAAACTGGTTTTAGTGACAGATACCACTTAATATACTTTGAAGAAAAGACGTCTTTGGAATATTGGAGGTAACCTCAACGGGTCAATATCCTGGGAACCTTATGAAAGGATGGTTACATCATCAGCTCAGTGCCAAGAGGAATGATGAAGGATTAGAAATTAGCTTCAGAGTATTTAAAGATGATGCGAGTCACAAAAAATCATAAAATAAAAAACTTTTTAACAAAAAATTCAACCGACGAAAAAGAACTAAAAAGCAAAAAATAAATTAACCTTTTAAGTCTTGAGTATTGAGCTTATTTACCTACATAAAATATCAAATTTTATATAAACTAATTTTGAGTCGGCGCCAAATAATAAAACGATTAATTACCTACATCTAGCCTTCTTCATTTCTACGTACATATAAAATTTAGATATTTAATAATCAGATTGTTGTTTGGCGCCGACTCAAAATTTGTTTATATAAAATTTGATATTTTATGTAGGTAAATAAGCTCAATACTCAAGACTTAAAAGGTTAATTTATTTTTTGCTTTTTAGTTCTTTTTTTGAAGAGTTCCGTTGTCTGTCTCCGAAACGCATCATCAGGTCTATATGAAATTTAAATGGGACCATTTCGGAATAAACCCCTTTCGAACAAAAAAAGAATTTTGCAAATCCGTCAATATATGACGGAGTTATGCCCGAACACACATAAAAAAAAAAAAAAAAAAAAAATACAAACATCCGAATTGATAACCTCCTCCTTTTTCGAAGTCGGTTAAAAAGGCTGATGATGATACATAAACAAAAAATTCAAACATCCGAATTGATAACTTCCTCCTTTTGGAAGTCGGTTTAAAAATTGATGAAAATTGACCATTACCTTATCTCCTAAACTACAGAGTCCTCGAAAAAATACAGAAAATATTTCTTTGCTTTTATTTTACAGAAAAACCTGTAAGAAGTATTTGACTTAAAAAAAAACATATTGAAAAAAAAGCTTGTATGATTCGTTCAGATCGTAACCCTTTGCGCGCGAGTCCGACTCGTACTTGTTCAACTGACTCGTAAACCTTCATCTAATCTCTGCTAAGTAAAATGTTATGTTTTCTCTGTTTATAGCTCTTAAGATATAGAATGTGTCTGTTCCACTTTCATCTTCAAAGTAAGTGCTGCGGGGTGAATGTCCCTGCAGCTCTCCGACCAGATCCACCGTTATATATACCTTAATATGTATGTAAATCACGCAATAAATATACCTTAACAAGGTAATTTAGTCCATCTGTCATCCGTATAAAAAAGGGTTATCTATAGATTCTCTACTGTGAAAAGTTACAATTACTTAGTAGGTCACCGCCTAGCCTTTACATTTTCAACTATGTACCTAGGGGTCGGCTTCCAGCCCAAATGGAAACACATTAATTGTGCGTACGTACTAAGGAGTGGAATTCCCTGCCAGAGTCTGCGTTTTCTGATATCTACAACCTGGGGTCTTTAAGTCAAGAGTGAATAGGTTACTTCTAGACAAGCGTGCTACATCTTCGACCACATCATCGCTTACCATCAGGTGAGATAGTGGTCAAACGCGAGCCTATCAAAGATAAAAAAAAAAAATCTCAACGCCACTATTTTACATGGAGCGACTGCTTATTTGCTCTTGACTGGCTTTTGGACTTCTGACTACCCGTAAGTAACGATTACAAAATATGACAGTCAGGATCAACAGCTTACCCGGGCCTGCGGACGGCGAGTAGTGGGTAGCTCGCCGTCCGATCAGCACCAGGCCTTTGAGTCGACGGCGCGTAGTGTTCCACGCACGACGAACAAGAGATGTTGTCAGCCACCACTGACGGGGCCCATCGTGGCCGGTGCCTGCATGCCTAGGGGTAGCGGAATTTTTTTATAACATGAGTTACCGCACCCAATTTTTTTTTTTGGGCACTTAGGCAGTGAAGGAACAGAGGTGGGGTATAGTCAGTAAGAGTCTGACACGCCCTCCCGCTCCACCCAGAGCGGGAGATGTCATTGGATGATTTCCCAACCCACCAAAAAAAAAGGATCAACAGCTTAACGTGCTTTCTGATGCACGGCGGGATCTCAGTATGTATCCAATGGATGGTCACCATCACCACCTACGAAACGACCTCGTCCAGCTTACTATACTTACAGTTTGAGCTAAAGCATAACAGCAAGTTAACAATCTTACATACAAATATGCAAACATTGAGCATTGTTTTATGATTACCTACACATAAAATATGAAAACCTCCGGGTCCTGAGCAATCAGTGCGTTCAGCAGATAGAATGCCTGGAGGGTAGCTGAGCATCTCGAGCTGTTACCACATAACAGTTCACATGACGTCTCCACTCTACCTAAGCAGAGGTGCACCTACAGGGTGTAACGGAGGTGCACCTATGTATAATAGTTTTTCCCACATTTCGCCAGTTACCATGTTACCATTATACTTATGTTAATGGCACTGAATAAGAACCAATGGGCCACTATGGGTCTGACTTGGCAACAAACGCACGCCTCCCGTTAGTCCCGAGCTGGCGCGTGGCGTGACGAACGAGCATTAATAACGTTAATTTTAATGTATCTATCTCATACAGGCTGGTTTCCCATGAGACTCACTGTGGAGTAGTGGTACAGTCGCGTGCAAGGTATTATCGCCTTGATGCGATATGTTTTATGATCTTTAACTGTAGGCCTTTGACAATACCATTAACTTTCATATGGGAAATTGGATAAACTCCGTTTAGAAAAATTTTCACGAAATACTGCTGGTAGTAATACAGTAAACCTGGACGCCAGCCAAAATAATACTATCGAAAGACTACACAAGGCCAACTGAAACCAACAACAAACCTATACTGCATTCGCTTTATATCATATGTGCTGCATCCCCTTGTACCTGAAAGTCACAGGAACTAAATGGACGCAATACTGATAGAAACCTCTCATCTTAGCTGACTCAATTTAGATCGGAATTGGATCGCTAACGACAAAACTCTTGTGTCGGCAAAACACTAATATAATTCAATTCAAAGATAAACGTGTGAAGTTCGCGTTTCGCTGTGCTACCCCACCCCTCAACCCCGCTGCCACATGAATTTGCTACTGCGCAGCGACCCGCGGAGTGTTCTGATCCGCCGTAAGCTTTAATTCTACCTGTAGGTACCTATGTGTATTATTCTCTCGACGAACCGTTCTTCGTAGAAGCGAGCAGTTTAATTATCAGAATAAACAAGGAAGACGAATAATATCGTTTCCTAAAAAAAAAACCAACAACTCTCAATCCTAAAGCCTCTGATCAACATGCTATGCCCATCATCAAAAGTCTAACAAAACCCCTTTTCTCTTCAGATCCTTTGCATCACTACACGACTAGTTCTACCAGAGCCGACAGCGCTGCCCACGGAGGCCACAGTGGAGCCCCGAGACGAGACGCTGGAGGACACAGAGGAGCCCCCGGAGGGGTACTACGCGTTTGTGGAGTCGCCTAACGCTACGCCGCCCAGGTGAGAACGATATTGGTTGACTTTAAGCACAGATAGAAATATTGTTGGTCTAATGAAAAACCGAAAGAAATGAAAAGAAGAAAGTGAGGCCTTTGCCCTGCAGTGGGATAACAGAAGATCATGCGACTCCTGTAAGTGGGGTCCCTATTATTGTTGAGTGTTATCAGGAATTGTGCAGTGGCAGTTTTTTCCAGGTTAATGGATATAGTGTCGCCCTCTATAGCGTGTGACTTTTACAACACTAGCAACCCGCCCCAGCTTCGCTCGGGTACAAATTATACACCTAAACCTTCCTCATGAATCACTCTGTCTATTGGAAACCGCATGAAAATCCGTTTAGTAGTTTTTGAGTTTATCGCGTACAGACGCAGTGGGGGACTTTGTTTTGTAATATGTAGTGATGCGACATGGAGGTGTATCGTTGCGAGAAAATACATACAATTGTCATCCACATTAGCGACAAGGTTAATGACACAATTAGTATGTGCTAATACACTTGTGATAGACCATGAGGCTACTGCCCAATGTTACTCAATAACCTGTTTGACTGAGGTCCAAACTATCACCTGAATAAAACGAAATATTAGGTCTATAGTCTTAGCTTAGCAGAGCACGATCGACGGCATTCTGGCGTAGTCGAAGACACCGAGGTTGCATAATTTGTAGGCGACAGTCAATGTTGATTGGCCGGGGTCTTGTTGGACCCGTATCTAGTCATCAGTATCTTTATTCAGTTAAATGACTTCCACTGCTAGACATACGCTTGCCCCCAAAGCATACCAAAGTTGACCAAAGACGGGAGGAGGTCGTGGGAAATGGCTGTTTACTCATATTATATCATTAAATAACGTACCTTATCTATATAACACGTTGTGGTTGAACAACTATCCAAAACTACCTTTTAAACGCGGTGTTCTTTGTACAGGGAAGTACTAAATCTGCGAGGACGAGGTCGTGGGCAAAGTTCTAGCCTTTTATGATACCTGTAGGTATTGTTCACACTCATGTTTCGTATAGCTTATAGACATATTTATTGTGGCGATGCCTGGGGACGCTTGACCAACAGTAGACGTCTCTCAGCTGAATGACGATGGTGCAAAACATTTTAACGATAGATATAAAATATGGAATCCTCAAAATATCTATTCACAGAATAGATTAGGTATACGGCTATATAAGGCCTCTCGACGTGTTCTGAATGCATATTCTAGCCATGAATCATATTTTCTCCCAAGATAGGTAGGTTACATTGTAGGGCGGCGAAAGCTGCTGGTAGCACTGATTAATGTTATGCACTCACAAGGTAATATAGCCTAAACTGTTGAGTCTAATGTCATGAGGCCATTTTATAGCTTTAATTATTGTTTTAAGTGCCTCAGTGGTCTAGCGACTGCTCGGCGGGTCTTGGATTCGATGACCAGGTTGGGTAAAGACTTATTGGGTTTTTTCGTCAGGTTTTTTTCTTAGCAGTCCGCTGTGTACGATTTGTACCCAATACGATTGTGACACGTGACACCCGCTATTATATGGTACTTTAACATACTCGTATCTAGCCAAATATGGCTGTTCTATCACTGGGAATTCAAGCGTCATGTTGTGTTACGAACTTTCCACGATTGCCATTTTGTTGCTAAACAGCCAGACGAGTCTAGGAACAAATAACAAATTATTATTGACGTTTCAACTTTCAACTGTTATGCGGAAGATTAGCAGAATTTTCTCATGTATTTACAACTTCTAACGAACTTTCTCCGCCAAATTATTATTAGCCATATATAATAGGTACATAATTGCCTACAGTCACTCAATCTGCCTGCTTTTGACCAACTACGTTGGGGTCAACTTCCTGTCTACCCCGATGCAGCTGCCGATTTGAATTCAATACATTAACTGACGAACGCTATTGTACTCGTATACTCTTTGGCAAGACTGGTGACAGACTACGTAGCTTCTGACTACCCGTAACGACTACCAAAAATATTCAAATGACAGCAGGCACCAGCGGCAGTGACCTCTACCATAAATTTTCCAAATTAAACATGCCTCTCCCAACCAACTTCCATTCTCTTCTCTCTCACTTCTCCCCAAAATTGATCCAATTTTTGGCTTTTGCGACCTACCACGAAGTACATTACCTCTCTACCATCCCATAGTGATGTGTATGTATTTTATTTATTATTATAATTTATACAATTCTTTTTACTTATTTTTCTTTGTATATTTTTTTACGTTTGAATTAGTTAGGTTTATAGTCTTTATTTATTTATTTAATGAGTATATAAGAGGAAGTCTGAAAGTGGCACCGCTGACTGAAAAGTTGTGTGGAAATCGGTTGCCGTGGTATGGGCATGTGATGCGGAGGAATGAAGAAAATGTCGTGAGGAAAGTCTTGTGTATGGATGTGGATGGCTATAAGAATAGGGGTAGGCCAAAGAAACGATGGTTGGACTGTGTGAAAGAGGATATGGGTAAAAAGGGGGTGACTACAGAGATGACGACTAATAGAGGAGTATGGAAGAAAAAGACATGTTGCGCCGACCCCAAATAAATTGGGATAAGGGCAGGAGAATGATGTATACACACTCACTGGGTCTACGTCGCATATCCAACTTTCCAGTCGCAGGTCTGCTAGAAGCAATTTCTTTTGAAACAAGCAGAACCTTTGTACTCTTCTTTCTGTAATTGTTCTTTTTTTTCTCTTGTTAGTGTTTTATGTGTACATAAAATAAATAAAATAAGTACAAAGTTCGACGGCTTGCCTCTCTGTGCAGCCGTTTCAACGCGACACTGGCAGAATAGTAGCAGGCGGCTCAATTGCCATATTTATTAAAAAAAAAACGTGCTCTCAGCATGGAGGTAACAATACTACTCTCAGTCCAAGGCACGAAGGAGTCCCGGTATGTAAGGGATGGTCACCCATTAACCGATAACGGGCTGACCTCGGTAAGCATTCCTAAACCTCGGAGTTCGAGTTATAATAAATACAAGGTGGAGACAATGATAAAATGAAAACACTAGCAATATTCATCAAATAACTTAACTATGGGACCAACACTGAAATCGCGAAAAAAAAAAAACTGCTGTTCAGTGCCTACATTTTGTCGAGTTATGCAATTTAAACGTATGCGGGAGCTAATTTTTCAATGAGATCACAAATGGTCTGCAGTCACAATACGTACCTACTGTTTGCACGAAAGCTTCAACTTTCCTCGCGAGACCCGCCAATCATCAGAATCTTTGTAAAGATAATCGAGATGATATAGGTACATTAAAATCGTTGAGCAAATGCTATGTACTTTACGCTTTCGTGTAGGTATAGCAACCATCTGTTGTATGGTTAACATTAGGACATCATATATAACGGTTTAATCACGGAATAGAAAAAACAGGGTTTAATGCATGTATTCCTCGAAGAGACAGGCAGAGGTGCTTAGACCAGAGGAAGGTACTTACACCCTTATTTCGCTAGTTATGTTTAGGACTCATGTAAACTAGACGAGACCATTGTACGAAGACAAACCCAGACTGAGCTGCTATTCACAAATTCCTAAAGAAAAAAAAACACTTTTCGATCGAGGAGATGTAACCCGGTTACCCGAGCAACACCCTCACTAGGTACTACTCTATAGTTGGCAGTAAGTAGCAGCAGAGTTTTAGAGAAGGCTGACTCTATACATTTTCTGCCAAATACTGCAAAAACATTAGAATGTGTTACATCCGCATCCTAATGGAAAACAAAGTGACTATATTGTGTATCTAACAACTAAATACTTTCTAAAGTTGACACTGGTTACATGCACAAACCGTGCGAAGCCAAACGTAAACAAAAAACCGGCCAAGTGCGAGTCGGACTCCTGCTTGAAGGGTTCCGTACCATCGTACAAGATTATATCTACTTGTTGCCATTATTAAGATCGAGCAAAAAAGCCAAAAAAACACGTTTCTAGTAGATACCAAATCAAATAGGTACACATTCTATGAAAATTTCAACTCTCTACCTATTACGAATCATGAGATACAGCCAGCTGACAGACAGACGGATGGACGGACAGCGAAGGCTTAGTAATAGGGTCGGGTTGGTTACCCTTCGTACCCGAAGGGTAACCAACCCGGAGCCCTGGAAACTAGCAGTAAGTTGTACCCGAGCCATCGTAGGTGCATCGTAAACTTGCGATGCCTGCCCTATTTAAACAGGGGTCGTAATTTTTTAAAAGCTAATGAAAACCCTTTTCATTACACTTTTCTCAAATTGTGTGAAAATCGTGTCTACAAAGGTTATCCACGAACAGAACGCTATCTATTCGAGAACCTCTGAACCGAGACAACTTGCATCCACAAAAGGTAGACAACTCTCCAGCCTCGAACTTGCTGCAATACAACAAGACACGTGTCACTCACTTTCACTAACATCTGCCGCATCTGTGCAGTATTGACATCTGTCCGTCTTTGTATTGTAACAATACAAATTATAAAGTGTTCGTGCCAAGAAATGATTGATCGACTGTTAATTTTGACCTTCAGAATGGGCGCGATCTTTCTGATTCATGACAGTTGTGGTACAATGTTCAATAAAAGCCTACATGACGTGCTTTTTTTGTCAGCTTTTAAACCATGGATGGTCTACGAAATATTGAGGCTATAAATAACATTTAGGACCATTGTCTAAGACTGACTGGAAAAGCCAGAGGTCAAGAATGCGTCTCCCCTAACGGTCATCGGTTCCAGGGCTAGCCGACCCATTGCTACTTCAGCAAATGATACGAGCTACGTCGGCAAGGTTGCTTATCTTCCATTGCTGGACTATAATTAATTAACTGTATTGTCCTGTTTCAGAGTGCGCCCCCCTCCCTACCGACAAGTGACGTCACCGTGCGCCGAGGTGGAGTCTAACAAGCCGCACGTGTCCGCCAACAACCTCTGTGGGGACCTCAACCGAGGCATCATACCCAGGAACCCTATGGGACAGAACCCTAATGGAGAACCGTATCCCTTGTGAGTAATTTGCTATTATCTGAAGCGTCTGAGGGGCCTCAACCGAGGTTTCATCCCCAGGAACTTGTGTCAGAACCCTAATCGAGAACCTTATCCCTTATAAGTGTTGTGTTTTTATTGGAGGACTCTGTGGGGCCTCAACAGAAATGATACTCAGGAACCCTATGGACAGAAGGATATGCATATTCCTCGTGATTCTGAAGGTCTTCAGTGCTCCAGCTATGGGGCCTCAACAAACGAGTACCTAGGAATCCTATGGGATCTAACCCTAACGGTGAACCTTATCCCTTGTTAGTATTTGTCATAAGAGTCCTCCAGTTCTCAATAGAGGGGCTTTACTCAGGAACCCTGTTGGATAGAATCCCAATGGAG
This sequence comes from Polia nebulosa, assembly GCA_951329385.1. Lineage (NCBI taxonomy): Eukaryota > Metazoa > Arthropoda > Insecta > Lepidoptera > Noctuidae > Polia > Polia nebulosa. The sequence continues at coordinate 593,705 of OX589611.1, read as the reverse complement.
AATCTTATACTTTATGAGAATACACAAATAATCTTTTCATTCGATTTTCAAGCATGCTTGATTAACCTATGTACCTGATTTCATGATATTGTTTACTTCACAGCGAGCTGATCCGCAACCAGACGCTGCGCTTCCTGTCCCGCACGCTGCCCGTGCTGCGCGCCGACGACACGCTGCCGCGCGTGGCGCACGTGGCGGCGCCCGTCGGGGGGGCGCCGGCCGGGACCGACGTGCAACACAACCGGTATGTCAGGTTATTTGGAGCTGGTGACTCAATAATAACAGGAACACGTGACGATCTCTTGAAATGACACGCATAGGACTGGTCCATGTGGCGACGCTTAGGGAGGGAAATGTCAAGCAATGGACGTCTTTCGGCTGGCATGATAAATGAATCGAGCTTGCCGACGTTGTTCCCTGCATGGGTGACTATTCCTTATATATTGAACCCCCTCCGAGTCAAAGAAAAGAAAGCACGTTGAATTAGAAATTTAGAAGTCCTGACTGTTATTTGTAAGAAACGTGTTTTTTTGGTTTTTCAATTTATGGTACGGAACCCTTCGTGTGCGCGTCGGACTTGCACTATTATCTTTGGATTTTTCAGTCGTTATCGGTATTTTCCAACTTCTGACAACAGAAATATCAATATTGCAGTTTGTAATCAATAACTATTTTTAATTGTTTCTGTTTGCTTTTATCCGGCAGTGTATTTATAGTTATAATTCCGTTGAGTTAAGATTAATATTTGTTTGTCTGCGTCGGGTTTCTTCTAGACTCAGTGGCGGATAAAACGTGTATACTCACGATAAAACGTAAAATGCAGGAGCGAACGAAGCAAGCTTGGAAATAATCAATTCCATGTTTCGGAAAATGTTTGCAACAGTACAATTGGAAATGGATTGTAAAATAGTTCCACCGATTTAGAGAGAACCTGGGGTTTGAGGTCTTCCCCTCTGTTAATTCGCCCATGGCCTAGCCTTTTTGCAGACAATCCGATATACGAGTACCTACAACTCCATACTGTCATGTATCTATTGTGTTAATAACACGGTGTCATCTCCTTCCTACATTCCTAACTTCGTACTGTAGAGGTATGCGGAACAGGATGCAAAGTCCCACAACCTCCATTGAAAAGGAAGGAACCTCCGACCAGACGGGTGTTGTGTCTGGTCCGGGCAACTGCCCGATGGTTGATTTCGGGCTGTTGTATACGTTCAAATCGCGCGGAGAACTCTGCTTGCGCGATGTAGGAATTTTGCTGTTTTTTAGTTCGTATGTAGAGTCATAGATGTCGCTACAGTACCATCTCTGTACAACCCCTCAGACTGGAGGAGCGCAGCAAGCGGTCGCTGTCGGAGGCGGAGCACCCCGTGCTAGACAACAGTGACGTCATCGCGTCGGCGGCGCTGCGCCCCGAGCACCGCGCGGCCGCCGACGCGCCGCGAGAGAGTCGCAAGTTCTGTGACAACGGAGGAGTGTGAGTATACACACTTTATTATATTTGCACAGTAAAACGGGACGGGCCTTTTTTATTTTTTTTATGGTTTGGGAAATCTTCCAATGACGGCGAGCTACCCATTACTCGCGATCCGCAGCTCACGTCTACGGCGGCTGCGAGGTGCCAACTGACCCCCCTCCCCCTCCCCAGCGGGAGCGGGACGGACTTCAATGGCGGATTTTTACGCTACGATTCAACTGATAGACGCTAAGATTTTTAAAGGCATGTCATCGTAACCCAATTCTAATGAAATACCCAAAAGCGTGATTACCCAATTGATTGCCACACCTTACAGCTTTGGTGAATTTTAACAGCATAACTTGGCTTGGCTTGGCTTTTCGGCGATGGCCGTTTTGCGTGGATGTGACGCATTTTTTCCCCCAGTTTTTCTTTTTTTTTTGTGTTTCTCTGTTTTTTGCGTCATGTTTACCGTAAATAAACATATTTTCTTTCTTTCTTTCTAAAAATGTCTAGACAACTTCTTGTTGCCAACCATAAGGCTGTATGACCAAATATCTCTTTTGATAAGTGTACTACAACTTGTGGCGTGGCGTAAAACATTTTTTTATTGGTAGACTAACCCTTGACCATTATCTCACCTGATAGTAAGCACGATGAAGCATGCTTGCATAGAAGTAATCTATTTACTCTTGACTAAAAACCCCAGTTTGTATCAGGAAACAGAATCTAGCAAAGAATTTATTTCTTCGCTTTCGTAGAGCGCCGTCTGTGTCAGTCACACCTCAAACGTGTTTCCGATGTGTTAATATTATTTATGTTTGGGTATAACAGTGGAACCAATTTTTCTAAATTAAACATACATATACATACATGATTAAAATTTATTGAAAATGAATAATTTAACAATACTTACGCGCAAACACTTGCAAATCAGTTCACACGAACGAGCGGTAACGCTAACCATCTCAACTTATACTGTCTTTTGAAACGTGAGAAAAGCCATCAACATTTTTTACCGTGAGACGGAAAATCAGTTTCAGAAAAGAAAATAATCGTAAAATTAATATCACAATGTGCCAAACGCGCTGTGATTAATTGAATGATATTTTTCTTCAGCGACTTGTATCTCTTGACTACGTTTAATTCGTGATAATTTCTTTCCATTGTGTTGTTGAACAACATCGCGTATTGTGATATTCATACAAAATCAAACGTCAGTGTTACTGCTCGTCTGAACTAGCTTTTATTCTGACATTCTTATAATAACTCTGTATAAATTTAATAAAATATACACCAGAATAGTTCGTTTATTTAGCGATGACACTCGTGACATATTACCGTTTCTTTCTGACGTTCAGCAGTCATAGCGCTATCTCACTCTCACAATCAATCTGCCTAGCTTTTTTTAAATTATGTTAGGATCGGCTTCCAGTCAACCACATACAGTTGAATACCAGTATTATACATGAAGCTAATGCCAATCTGACTTTCAAAACCCAGTAACTGGGTAACACGATACCCCTTGGCAAGACTGCTGTCAGATTTTCTGGCTTCTGAATGCCAGTAACGGCTGTCAAATATGTATAAATGCCAACCGGGACCAACGGCTTAACGCCTTGACAGTATCTTCGCGAAATAAACGTCCTATAGTCGGTGATACTGAAATAACACTTATCTAGCTTTTCCCATAAGGCCTAATTTTCAATGTGATTCCATCGCAAGTTCAACCTTATGGAAAGCTAGTTACGCGGTATTGCAGTATCACCGACGCTTTAAATTATGACGAAGCGTACGTGCGACTATAAGGCGACTTGCGGTGTGTGGAGGTAATCCAGCATATTTTCACTGTAAGTATATAATTTGTAGAAAAATACATAATAATATAACTCCATTACATTATTTAAACATCACTACGACTATTGCTTGAGTTGTGTAGGTCTATATGCGGTTATCTTATAATCCTTTACATAGATTTAACGACGGGGCCTAATGAAATTAATTAGTAAAAATTACGGCATCTGTGGTGGGATTTCAATTAATGACGATAAAAACCAATGGCCATTTTTTTACCTCAAAGTCGTTAATAAACTTGAAAAACTTAAGTTTCATTTTTACTTGACTACCCCTGAAGGATTAACCCGGGGAGGGTTTTATTTTCTTTTATTCTTGACTCGCCCCAGATTCGTACGGGTGCAAATTATATACACAAACCTATGTTTTACAAATAAATAATTTGAATTCCTCGTTTATCGCTCTTACTATTAGTGTAAACTGTATCGAAACCGTCGCGTGGTTTAGAAGAGATAAGAGCAGAAACCGACAGAGGCAGACAGCTTATTTTGTTTTATATTATTTTGAGATTTCGGTACCCATCACGTGGGGAGTTCTTATAGTTAATTTAATTTGACCCTCTAAGTATAATATTTCGACACAATTCGTGCAAAACGATTATATCAATATAAATAACTTTACATAATATCATTATTAGTTTATCTATAAATAAGAGTTCTCTTTACGTTATGTGCTTCATGATTATTATTTGATCGACGATTTTTGAAGTGAAAATTTTTTAGGCACGTTGGCCATTTTTGTTAAAGTTTTCACTTCTGTCGGCACTCCCGGAGTGCCACTCTTTTTTTTTCAGTATCGTGTTATCATGGATTTATTGCGTTGAACATAACAAACAAAACATTGGAATGTGACCCATATGACAATATCATAAGATTCACATCGCATTATTGTGAAAAACCACCACTTTTTCTACGTAGGGTTTATTATAATATTACCTACATTTGTCTAAGGTATAATTGGCTAGCTTTTAGGCGACTTAAGAAATTAACTTTCTATAAACCAATCAGCACGAAATAAATATAATTTGTGAAAGAAGCGAATGCCTAAAAGTATTAAAGATTTGGGAATGAGTGTCTTTTCACTTGCACTGGCACCGTTCCCCGTCTAAAGCTTCGGTCAGACCGAGGCGATCACGCGCGAGATACGCCGTGACATGTTCTCACGGCGATTGTGACAACTTGTATGGAGATGTTCAAACGGGTGCGACTAGCCGCGCGACTGGGCTAGTTTCCTAAAAAGATTTAATTAGTCCTTCAGTTATATTACCAAAAAATATTGGACACTTATATTTTCTTTTGTCACGTAAACCAAAATAGAGGACGATACAGTGCGTTCAAATTTCGCGTGAGCTCACACCTCGATACAATTTGTACCGTTTAGTGAAGTAACGAGTCCCCACTCCTGAACTTTGATCCGTTTTATCTTTGTCATTTTTTATTGGTTTTGTAAAGCAAAAAAATACGTGTCCATTTTTTTTTGATAATCTAACTTACAGACTAAAAAGAATTAAAACTCAGGAAACATCCCTGTTGAGTCGGGGCTCCCGTCCCTCGCGGGTCCCCTCAGACTGAACAGGCCTTAAGCAGGTAACCGGGGACATGTGTTACGAGCCGATTTTTTTAATCGCCAAATAATTTTTATCTGCGGAATCAAACTGACGACTTAATAACAAATGATGTCAATTTATTCTGTAAATAAAAGTTATCTGACCCTTAAAAACTCAGGCATTAGTATCTTAACATTTTCAGTTATTTAGAACATTACAAAACTAAACGGGGCAAGCCGAACCTAATTACCTAAAGTAATAATAATATTATAAAGTATCGCTAGGAGTAGCTCGCGCGCAGGTCGGCCATGACGATGTCGTACGCGTTGCGCTGGGTTCCGTCTAGAATTTTCACCCGCTGGTCTTGCTCGATCTGTAAATATTATGTTTTAACGATTAGTACCATATGAAAAAAAAAAATAACACATAAATTACATCACGCTTAAATTCCATGAAAGGTAGGCAGAAAGCCATGAGGCTGGGCTCAATTTCCAAGTCAGGTTAAAGATTATTGGATTTCTTGACTTATGTGCGGTTGATGAAAAAATGCCACATAGAACTTAAACCATAATAGCGCAAAATGTGCAGGACTTCTCCGAGGAATTCTGTGAATTTTCAAATGACATCGGGCACCAACAGTATAACCGTTATACTATAACATGATTTCTAACGCACGGAGGAAACTCGGTGTGCAGTAGATGGTGTACCCATCTACGTACCGACCTCGGCAAGCGTTGCTCATTCTCGAAGTTCGACCCGTGCTGTTGTTATTATTTAGCCACGAGCCCCTACAACAGTATGTTATGTGATGGTACCTCTGCTCTGTACTTGATGTGCTCGGGCCACACGCACTGTTCGAAGTAGCCGTCGATGTCGGGCGGGTCGTAGAGGCGGTACCTCTCCTACAACAGTATGTTATGTGATGGTACCTCTGCTCTGTACTTGATGTGCTCGGGCCACACGCACTGTTCGAAGTAGCCGTCGATGTCGGGCGGGTCGTAGAGGCGGTACCTCTCCTACAACAGTATGTTATGTGATGGTACCTCTGCTCTGTACTTGATGTGCTCGGGCCACACGCACTGTTCGAAGTAGCCGTCGATGTCGGGCGGGTCGTAGAGGCGGTACCTCTCCTACAACAGTATGTTATGTGATGGTACCTCTGCTCTGTACTTGATGTGCTCGGGCCACACGCACTGTTCGAAGTAGCCGTCGATGTCGGGCGGGTCGTAGAGGCGGTACCTCTCCTACAACAGTATGTTATGTGATGGTACCTCTGCTCTGTACTTGATGTGCTCGGGCCACACGCACTGTTCGAAGTAGCCGTCGATGTCGGGCGGGTCGTAGAGGCGGTACCTCTCCTACAACAGTATGTTATGTGATGGTACCTCTGCTCTGTACTTGATGTGCTCGGGCCACACGCACTGTTCGAAGTAGCCGTCGATGTCGGGCGGGTCGTAGAGGCGGTACCTCTCCTACAACAGTATGTTATGTGATGGTACCTCTGCTCTGTACTTGATGTGCTCGGGCCACACGCACTGTTCGAAGTAGCCGTCGATGTCGGGCGGGTCGTAGAGGCGGTACCTCTCCTACAACAGTATGTTATGTGATGGTACCTCTGCTCTGTACTTGATGTGCTCGGGCCACACGCACTGTTCGAAGTAGCCGTCGATGTCGGGCGGGTCGTACAGTCGGTACGAGCGCCGCACTCTGCATTCTCCGTATTCCAGCACGAAATAGTAACTGGGAAGGGAGAAGGAAAATATGTTATCCAAACAAAAAATGAGAATTTTAACGGATTTCGTGAATAGACATTGTTCCGTCCGAGAGCATTTCCGAACGCAGCCTTTGCCTGTCACACCTTTCTTTTATACTCAGTGGTTTTTTACGCAACTGTCAAAATGAAAAATATAAAAAACTTGTTAAAATTATTATTTTGGGGCTTGTGATTTAAATCTAGCCGAATCTGTTGGTTTTGGACCTAATTGTTTGCGATTAAGTAATTTTGATTGGAGCCCCATTTGATGTAATGGTGAAACGGGTTATTTTGTAAAACTTATTGTGAAATAAACCCGTACCGGCGGGAACGTGTCGCTTCAAGCGAAATCCAGTGTTTGAACATATTGAGTGCTTTGGACGTGTTCCTTGAGAACCCTTGTCATCTTGTGTGTGAGGATCTATCACGTTGGTAGTGAAGATACTTGAAAGTTTGGTTGGTTCGCGACAGACCAAGCGCACTGTGTGGGATGCACGGCGCCTGTTGAGGTCAACTTTAGAATCTGGTATACCTACTGAACAAACACTACACTCCTCATTTAACTCTGACATACAGACATATAGACTTCAGACCTTTTAATAATAATAATAATGATTTATTTGTCAGATCAGTACAATCCATATTATAGTTAGTAAGAACACAGCAGCGACAGCTGACTTTTGGGTCAGTCTTCTAAAACATTTGTAGGTTATTCAATTAGCTCTGCGCATCGCAGACAGCTTGCGACCCAGTTGGGGCCGGGGGTCCGGCTAGCTTCCACAACTCTTGTCTCCTCAAGTCAGATTCTTTGCCCTGGCTTGGTTGCATACAGATATATTATATATATTCCCTGTTCTCAACTGGCACGCAATCCCTGACTTGACCAGCTATGCCTATAATGGTTATAAATATCAGTCCACGCGTCCCCGACAGTCAGACAAACAGCGTATGTATAGTATGCAGTAGCGGCTCTTATTTTTGTGTGCAGGGTTTAAAGGATCCTAACACAAAGAAAATCACTGTAGCCGGACATCTCCTTCAAACTGTATCTGTCCGTGTCGAGGTGCTCTAAGTTTGTTATCGACACTTTTTTTTTTTAACTTTGATCCGCTCTAGGAATTACTCCTGTATCGTGGGTGCGTTCACAAACATATAAATTCACATGCACAAGACACCCAGATCCGGAACAACTATCTGTAGGCCATACAAATATTTGTTCCGTGCGGGAACCGAACCCGCGACACGCAGCGTAGCAGCCGAACGCTAAACCACTGCGCCAACCGTGTCGTCATGGTCATCCATTCCATGAATTGGCAAAGCATTAGCCAGCCAGTTCATTAAATTAGACGCATCGGCTAAATGTCATTTAGGCCGCTAGTTCAACGGTGCCGTTTAGTTATCACACTAGCTTATTACATACAGTTAGGTATCTTAATGGCGAATGAGCTAGTTGGCTGCGACATATTATATAGATTATAATCGGAATCATAACAATGAATATTGATATTATCGAATTAATTGCCGTTTCCTTATCTTTTTATTTGTTTGATTACATATACTCCATTGTTTATTTCAATGATCAAAATCTATATAAACTGTTATCTTTAGTGACAACACTATAAAGATTACTTTGGAACTAGTTTACTGGGTCACCGAGACAAATAGAATTGTGCTAAATTCAGTGTAAAGCCGTTACACCACCGAGAGTGGGTTTGAGTAACATGTCCAAACACAAACATCTACAAGTCCAAAGTATTTTTTTTTATTGTTGATAGGCACGCGTTTGACCACTATCTCACCTGATGCTAAGCGATGATGTGGTCGAAGATGGAGCACGCTTGTCTAGAAGTAACCTATTCACTCTTGACTTAAAGACTCCCAGGTTGTAGCTATCAGGAAACACAGACTCCGGTAGGGAATTCCACTCCCTAGCTGTACGCACAATGAATGTGTTCTCAAAACGTTTTGTGAAATCAACTAATTGTCCGTTGATGAAATGGGCTTGGCGGAATCAAATTATGCAATTCTGTCGCACACTCCCCAAAATGTAACCGATAGAAAACCAATAATATATTGCTACTCCTAATAATATTATTAACATGACTTTTTGTACTCGGAAAGCTTGCACTAGTAACATGATGGTACATTTAAGGCGCAGATAAACGACTTTTAATGGTTTTTAATTGAACATCACGTCTAAACGACTAGTCTTATTTTTTTGAAAAAAATACATGTTACTCTAGACAATTTCCGTCGTAGTTTGATCTGTGAATATTTGAAATTATATTTTTATAACTAACATAGTTTAATTAATTTGTAAAGTTATGTTATGTTAAAAATTGAGAATCACGTAAAAACTATAAAGTGTATTTTTATGAAACCTTCACCATTTTAAATATCATTTAATTATTTATAATTTAGTCTCAGTGTTTTAGTTTAATACCTGTTGTTTTATGTGTAATAAGTTAATAATGCGTTTAATTTTGGACAGCGCTCCTTGATGGGCGAGTTCTATTACTGGGTGGACGTACGACGCGTTACGTGAGCTCAGGATAGAGCACGCAAGTTAACCACTCAAGGTCATTGGCAGTTAATAGGGCTTTAAGTGTGGCAACTGGTCTTGTTGCGTGGTTTATTGTTACCCAATAACTGGGTTATTAAGTCATCTATAAACTGGTATTCAGCTGCATTGGGATATACTGGAAGCAGACCCCAAAATAATTGAGCAATCTCGTTTTTTCTTTTGAAAAAAAAAAGATAACATAGAGGAATGTTAGTTCCTCCATAGACAGACTGCTTGGAGTAGTCAGTGCTGACAGCTTCAAGCGGATTGATGTTGGCCGATCTACAGTTTTAATACAAAATTGACATTCGCCTTAAACGGACTGTTCAAGCAGTTAATTTCTAGTCGTAGCTATAAATGCAGTCGGCGTGCGGTCGAGTTTCGTCGTGCTGCGCAGCTAATAGCTGCTCGGTCTGCCGCACACGGACCGCTTGCAGCAGTTGCGGTCGGGGCCTCTACAGACGGACTGCTTGCAACAGTTAGTGCTGACACCTTCTGACGGTCGGGTTGCAGTCGACTCCAACTGCAACACGAATGCTCTCGTGCAGTTGGTCTCGACTGTTCTAAGTAGGACTGTTTAGAGCAGTCCGAGACGGCCGTCTATGGAAGGTGTTAAGACTCACCTCAAATCACACATATCCAAAATCGGCTTATAATTGAGCACCGTAAAGCCTTCAGCCACCAAGAACCTCTTCCCTCGCACTTTGAACTTGTGTTCCCCGTCGGCCTCCACGCTGGCATGCGCCCGGTCCCGGCCGCGCAGCGTGCTGCTGACGTCACGCAGCATGGCGCCCATGTCCAGCGCGCCGAGCACGTCGTAGTTGTTGTGCGGGAGCGCCCCACAGCGCACGTGATGCGGGCTGTCGTCAGGGTAGAAGTACTTGTCCTGGTGGAACACGTGCACGGGGGTGAGGGTTTCTTTCAATTGGTTCGCTAGAGAGGTTTTCCCTCCGCAGGTTACGCCCGATATGCCTGAAAGGGAGATATGTATATTTTAATACAATGTGACAAGACTTAGTTCGATTTCCACTGCAACTGAATTTTTCAGGTTTCTTTTTAACCCAATCGGATAATCAAAAACTAAGTTATACCTCTGACCTAGACTGAATCAAGAGCAAACCTACTTATAATAATAAAAAAAAAAGTGGCACGCCGGGAGATTCGATAGAAGTGTAAACTTGAACAAAAATGCCCAACGCGACTATAGAAGTTTTCACTTCAATCCGCTACGCGATGCGCTACGAGTGCTAGGACGCTATGCGTCGTAGTTTTCGTAGCGAGTCGGTATCGCGCGAGTTCAATACTTTTTCCCATCTCAAAAATGCCCAACGCGCCTAAAGAAGTTTTCACTTCAAAAATAAAGTAAGACCACATAACCGTAAAGTAAATAGTTGAATAATCGGCAACACATGTAAATTATGAAGCTATTTGAGTCGGCGTCAAAAAAGATTCCACATGACTTTACGGTTTTATTCCTGGAAGGAATAGTACTTAAAAGGCTCATGGTGTAACAGGGGACGAAACTATTCCACCAAGTTAACACAAGTCAGTAACAAGACTGCTACTGGAATATTCGTTAAGGAATAATTCAATATCACTTTTTCCGACTTGGGCATTAAACCCAGAGTCTACACTTTTTCACGTCAAACACAATATTACATAAATACAAAATTTTAGCAACTACAATACTGTTAAATTCTCTAGACTGATCTGCTACTATACGTTAAGAAATATTAGACTAAAGAGTAAAACTTCACGCGTACCAATTATAATCCAATCGTTGCGTTTAGCCGCCATGACTGCGGTGACGCGCGAGCGGAGCGGAGAGCCGAGCAAGCGAAGCGGGCTCCGCGTCAGAGGTGCGGCAGCAGGTGGTACAGCGTGAAGGACATGAGGCCGCCCACGAAGCACAGGCCGAAGGCACCGCAGCACAGCAAGCAGTTCGCCGGGTCGGCCACTAGGCCGTACACCTCAGAGTCTGCGGACATACAACAACAAAATCTATTTATAAGTAGCATACAAGCCTATATAATACCAATACTAACTTTATTATGGTAAAAGTCTGAATGGATTTAGATAAAACTTTGCTCGCGGGTAGACCATGACTTGATATACATAATATGTATGATACTTTAAATCTCGGTAGTGCGTTCCCTTAAAACATTTTTGACTTTGATTGATTTTAATTTTTTGAGGCGGGCAGAGCAGCGCGCTGAAGTAAACGTATCGTATAGTATCTCATATAGATATAGTTGAAGCGGTCACGGAACAATAATATTCTGCCAAACAGCCGACTGTTCTGATCTGAATCTTCTGCACATTATGCACAATTGCACATTCTTGAAAAAATTATAAGACGATTACATTTGTAGCACCCTTTTTAAAATACGTAGTATTTTGAGGTTTTCCTCGGTAGATTTTTCTCCAATGGAATTTCATGAGGATGTTTTAAGTATGTAATACATTAATGGTTCGAAATCACGGGGGGTAGTTAGTTGCTAAAGTTAAGGCCCTTCTCGCGGTCCAGTGGCGCCCTCATTGAATAAAAAATCGTAGCATAGCACAGAAAGGCGCCACTGGACCGCGAGAAGGCCCTTAAAACAATCAACTTAATATAAATAAACTCACCTTCGTCTATAAAAGGGTAAGAGTTAACCCAGAAGGAAAACAGTACAAACAGCGCACTGGTCGTCACCAGGAGCAGCCGGCCAATCAGAGCGTCAGGTATGTCCATATATACTCATCACTCCGATCTCAACCTTATACTACAGCAAACAACGCATATATTCCACTGTATTCCTCCTTCTTATCTCAGCTATGCGAATTTGAATCTTATTAAATGGGTAGTAGAGCTTAGATTTAACTGCAGAAGAGTTCCTTCTCGAAGTCCTCGAAGGTCTCTCCCTCGGGGAACAGTATGGACTTGTGGTCGTCCCGCTTGACTTCGACTGTGTCGGCGAGCGGCTTGCGCTTGATCGCGCGCTCCACGATCTGTTCATAGAGATACAAAAAGCAATTGTAGTTGGGTATAAAATCAGTTTTTAAGATATAATTTTATTGTAGGTATCACATAGTTAAATGCTTCAGACTTTCAGCGGAAGAGTTGGTGGTATTTACTTCCAAAAAGAAGTCAGTTTTTTTGATCGTACGAATATGTTCTAATGGGACCCTTAAATTGTGTCCAATTACGAATATACTGTTCATACTACTAGTTAAATACTTGAACTAACGTAGTCGCACTCTTTAATGGGAAACCGTGGACGCGGAGGTAAGTCGTGGTCGGCTTCCAGTCTAACCAGATGCAGAAGAGTACCAATATCCCACCCAATCAAAAAAATCCATAATTTAAAAAATAAAAAAACCGGCTTCCTTGTCAACAAGTGAATAAAAAAATTAAACAAAAAAATTTAAAACAAGCTAAATGATTTTAGTGTTGAATGGGCACAAGGTAAGTACTAAATAGATTATAATAATTACTGTGCAATTAACCTGCCATTGTGTCCAAAAGTAGAAAACTGAAAACCAAACTTTTCAGCGAAGTCGGGGGACCTGTAAAGAACTTTTCCAAGGAACCGTCCCCCGACTATTTTCGTAAGTAGTCAAATTTTTATGAAAAAAAAAAAAAACTTCAAGGCCCATGGCTCCCCCATTATATTTTTATTAAATTTTCACAATTTAAGTTTCAATTTAATTGGCATATGTCAACCGGGATAACTCAACGCGTCTAACGACATCACATACATTGATATCGGTTAAGCCGTTTAGAAGTTATGGTGGAATAAAGAAACTCACAAACATACATGAACCCTGAAAACAAAACATAACACTCCTTTTTTGGGACAGTCGTGTAAAAAAACGCTAACTTCACTTGGTTCGACCTGTAGCGCACTTCAATGATGCAGGTCGGAACCTGTCACCTGCAGAATGTACTAAGTGTCATCGAATATTTGGCGGCCGAATATTCGGCGCTTCGGCCGAGAGACTGACCGAATATTCGGCTAGGCTGTGTGGCATCTCTAGTTCCAATGTCTATTTGATTAAGTTCACTGACTATAATTGTTTATTTCCACTATCGTGAACTAGCTGGTATTTACCGTAGTAATAAAAAAACCGACCAAGTGCGAGTCGGACTTCGCACATTTAGGGTTCCGTGCCAAATGTATTTTTGACTATTTGTATGGCTTTGGGTCAACAAGATGCTTATACTGTGAAAATTTGAAAACTGTAGCTCCAACCGTTTGGCTGAAAAACCTGTGTGACAGATGACGGACAGACAGACGGACACGTGAGTGACATCAATAGGGCTGTTTGGACCCTTCTGGTATGGAACCCTAAAAGACAGTCTTTAAGGCGAGCCTAACCCGAGCGCCGTAGGTATTTAAAGCATACCTCTGCCCCCGCAAGGACTAGCGATACGTAAAAAATTACGATGCGCGGAGACTCGCGCGCCAGCCGCCAAGCACTGCTCTTGAGTTCACGAATTCGAGTGGGTACTAAGTTGCGTCACAATATAGGGCAATGCAGTAGATCAACTTGAATGAATTAGTATAATTATGTTTATTTTGTTTTATTTTTCTAGTTCCTAAGTATTTTTTATGGTTATCTAAAAGTTAGGTACGTATTGTATTAACTTGAACTTAATAATTTATTAAACTTAATAATTAAAAATAAGTAGGTATACTTATTTATTTTTGTGAATAAGGTGGATTTAAATCTGACTGATACGAAGATCATGATAAATGATGTTTATTCAGTAAATAGGTTACAAGGAACACTTTTACACGTCAATGTTTTTTGTCAGTTTAAGCTAGATGAGGCCGGTGTTTCCTAGCTGACTACCCTGAGAAGAAACACCGAAACAAACTCAGAGGTCAAAGTCTCTTTTAAAGTGTTCAAATCAATACAATGTGTACTGGTTAAGTCATATGAGAACCATGTACGTTTATGTCTGGGATGAGCTTTTTGAAGAAAGCAACACACAAATTCGAGTGGACCTGTCCAGACAAGGCAAGCATTTGTCAGTCATCGCGAAGCTCAACTTAAAACTTTGAGGAGCTTAACGAACCGACGAACAATACCAAAGTAAGGACATTTGAGTAGGCCGCAAAAATACTCAAACTGCCAGACAATCATAAAATCTACATGAATATAACGACATACATAGTTCTCGCATTCACATTATTCTATATGAGGACCATGCAGCTTAGTGTCCGTAATGGTCTTTTGAAGAAAGAACCACACATATTTGAGTGGACCTGTCCAGTCAGTGCAAGCATTTGTCAATAGTCGAATAGCTCAACTTAAAAACCACTAAGGAGCTCAATGACTTAACGTACAGTACCAAAGAAAGGACATTTGGGTAGGCCGCAAAAGTACTCAAACTGTCAGACAACGTTAAAAATTACTGTAAAAAGGAGGAGAAAATAATAATAATAACATGAATACGGATAACGATCCAAAACTACGCGCCGCGTGCCTTTTGACTTTCCATAAGGGTGCGAAATATTCATGCTACAGTATAAAAAATCTAATCAGAGAGAATTTTCTAATTCTTTGTCATGGGTGTCATGTTCATAGTTTTCGAGGGTGGTAATACCAATAGTGAGGCCAAAATGTAAACCCGAGATGGCGGTAGAAATATCGTGATGGGATTTTATCGCGCACTGGATTTTGAACTCTCGGTGTTGAGCCGAGCATTGAGAATCCAACTCAACAACAACAGAGTTCATTCCAGCGCGTCGAAAAAACACACTATTTCAACTCTCCGCGCTAAGCAGAGCGTTGAAAATCAAGTGCGCTAAAAAAAATCGCCGCGATACGTTTACGTCTGTGCGAAAGTCGGCTTATAGCTTTTGCGCGCGTGGCGTCTTTATTTCCATTGCCATAGGGTTTAAATTCAACTGTTTTACACATATTTGCGGTTTGTAAATCTATTCCGCGTAGGTACATACCTAGTAAGTAAAGTAAAAATATAATATAGGTAAATAATAATATTGTCAAAGCATCTTTACCTTTTTAGGGTTCCGTACCCAAAGGGTCTACCCGAAGTACCCAAAAGGTAATAATAAAAAAGTAATAAATAAACTCTCTTTTAATGAGACTAGACTATATACAGGTACTTATTATTATTTTTATAAACTACTACTACTACTTTTGTTTATTTTAATTCTCAAAATCTTCTTTCATAAAAGCTTTGTCCTGACAAACACGAACACAACAAAAAAAGAATTATCCAATTTGTTGCAGTTGTTCGCAAGTTATGCGCGTACATACATTGCGGTGATTCATTTTTATCGGTTTTATCGGGTTTTTTGCGGTGATTTTTGGCTCAGCCGGTAACAGACCATAGCGGGGCTGGCGGGTTTGGAAAAATTGGCACACGTCCGACCTCCAACACGTTCCGCTCGGGACTAAAGGACACGGAGCGAGCGCATAAAAAGGGGAAAACACTGGATTTTGGAATCAGTGGTATAGATATTTCGATATTTTGCATTATGTCGGCCGTTTTATATCCCATTTTTTACGACCTTTACTATGGAATTATTTTTATTTTTCAAAGCCTAATATAACTCAAATGAAATAAGAATTAGATTATAATTTAGACTTGTCTTTGCGATTTAATTGGATGCAGAAAAGTGTAAGTAATCGTGTATCACACGGCCGAAATATCTAGATCGAAGTGTGAAATATGTAATATATTTTTTTCAAAATTTAAATCCGTGTTATCTACGAATAAAACACAATACAAAACGACGTATATTCGGGTAACCCCACCTTAATCCTACTAATATTATAAATTACTGAACGGATTTTAATGAAGCTTTACAGTAATATAGCTTATACATCAGAATAACATAAAGGTTAAAATATAATTTATAATAAGGACAAATACTAATTCTACACGGGCGAAGCTGGTGGCAGATAAGCTAGTGTCAACTAACAAACCTGCAGGCTAGCCTAAAACACAAAGGCATATCATTCTCAAATGCAACTTAGATATTTTTAGAAGTCATATCGTTTAGTGAATGCCAAAAGAAAAATATTAAAAAAAACTTTATTCTTTAATTTTCCTGTTTGCTCCCCAAAAGTCATCCCCATATTCTAAATTCATTTATTTAAGTTACACGTCCGTGTTTGGATCATAGATATTCATCAATTTGTGAATTTCAACTCTAGCTGTCCAGTAGATTCGGAGCAAATTGGCTGTGACAAACGGACAGACAGACAGAGACACACAAGTGATCTTAAAAGGGTTCTGTTGTTTCATTCGGACGTTCGGACCCGTAACAATTGCGAATCATCTTGCATCATCACAAAACGTAAATAAAACTCATACCTACATACTTAGTGTTATCAACAACTAAATATTACTTTATTTGAGAATGACATTGAGTTAAATAAACTTTTCGTCAGTATGTGCAACAATCATTGAAAACTTGGGAAGGTCACCATTACATCAATTGAATAGTGTAAGACGAAACCAATTGAATTGCTCCTGGCTACTAGTGCTTTTTCTGCCCACATATTCAGGGATATAAAACAATTGGGATTCCAAGGATTGGTACTTCTAGAGATGACCTCCTAAGAGCCGGTCAACTGCGAGTTTGATTGGCATACAAAGGGTTCCGTACAATATTCATTTGTTGATTATTATTTCTTGTCATAGCGGCAATAGAAATACACACTGTGAAAATTTCAGCTGTTTACTTATTATGGTTCATGAGATCAGATACAGTCCGCTGACAGACGGACAGCGGACGCTTAGTAATAGGGTTCCATTGGTAACTCTTCGGGTACAGAAACCAAAAACTACACATTAATAAACAATTTTACCTCTTCATACTAATTTTAAGTTCAGATAACTTCACATGAAGTGGCTAGAGAGATAATAAGTAATGCCATCATGTTGACAATATTGTAATGCTCCAAGGTTAAATTATTTGTCAATAATGTGTAAATTCTGAAAAACAAGTGTAAATTCTGTTTCAGTGTGCAAATCTAATTTATAATTTATTGCAAAATTTATTCATACTTCCTATTTTTATTTAAAAAAAATCAAGACTTTTTTAAAACTGCACATCATCATCATCATCAGCCTTTTGATGTCCCCACTGCTGGCACAGGCCTCCTCTCTGTGAGAGGGTGTGGGCCATAATCCACCATGCGGGCCCAATGCGGGTTGATGGATGTCACATGTCTTCAAATTTTTGGTTCTAGAACCTGGGTTCCTCACGATGTTTTCCTTCACCGTTTTGAGAGCAGTGGTGGTGAAATAATTTACGCAAAGTAAAGCGCCTGCTGGCTAAGGCGCTTAGTGGGGACATTAAAAAGGCTAATGATGATGAAGCGCCTGCCTGGGTTTGAACTCACAACCTACAACTTGTAAGTCGCGGCCGTTACCACTGGGCCACCACTGCTCCAAACTGCTTAAAACTGCACAGTAGCCCACAATACCACAAACAGAAAGTTACCTCTTTCTACTTTTATCAAATGTCTACTCAAGCAACACACACATCCCTCTAATGCAGGGATGGAAAATCAATAACATTCTTTTTTTACCTTTTTGCTGATAAATATGATTTATCAACAACACATTTTTTGGCATCCAAAAATTCAAGCATGCCAATAACAGGATTTTTATATTTTAAATGAAAGTTATTAAACATATTTAGCACCTAATTTGCAAGTGTTTAGAACACAATTTTTTTTTTACCATTTATAGGCTTGTGTTTGACCACTGTCTCACCAACTTTAAGCGATGATGATGTCGATGATGGAGCACTTTGGCCTATAAGTAACCTCTTCACTCTTAACTTAAAGACTCTTCAATAATAATTTTACTATATTTTTTTTTGTCAATTACTAAGTCAACACTCTTTGATGGCAAGTCATGGCCATATCATTATTTTTTTAAATTAAAATGGCACCATAACCAATAAAGGTTCGTCATCCCTGCTCTAGTGTGTCTAACACACACACAACGGTTGTACTATCTTATCAGTGAAGTTGTGCTGCATCACTTGACACAACAATGCTAAACTATTGTATTGCTAAAGAATTATAGTTGTATGTGACTCTTCCATGACCATTATTCTAAGGGGTTATCAATTAATACATGTGGGCATTTCAATAAATATAACCTTGAAGTCATTAATAAATTTACAGTGTCAGTAATAGCATAGAATGATGGTAAATTTGGATGGTAGCTGTTCTGAAACATTTGCTGTTAAAATTTATGTGGGAGACTTTACCAGTAGATATTTACGAGTATTTGTCTAGTTATTGCTTGGTGGATGGCAATCAAATAGGCCATCACTACCACCATAATAATATGCGACATAAGTGGCAAATTATGGATCTATAAGATAATGAACATAAATACTTGTAATCATTTCAATATATCACTATCACACTAACTATTAATTCTTTTTAACTCATCAAATAATTAATAACAATATTATTATTACAATAATTAAACATCATAATAATTATAAGCTAGAGTATTTAATTCACTATAAAGAATGAATATAATTAGCAAGTATAATTGGCTAGCTATTGTGATATGGTAGTATGGAATGTCACTTGTTTTCACAGTTATACATATTATGTACTTGGATATCCTACCTTGTCAGCCACACTACTGTGCGCCACAGGTTTGCTCAGCTTCAGCAACTTGTTGACGTTCTCCTCAGTAAGCTGATCCTTCGACTTCACCGGCGCCTTCGGTTTCTTACTCTTAGTCTTGAATAAACGCCTCTGATCTGCACACGACGCTTTAAGTTAGTCAAGTGTGGGTAGAAAAACAATACATTGATCACGAATGAAATTTGTCGCGTTCCGTTATGTAAGAAAGGACCGTTAGCAATAAAGTGAGCAATAAAACCGGCGAGTCTAATCGTTTTAACAGGCGCAATAAACTCGCGACGACCGGAGCCGTGTGACGTAATGACGATATGTATATCAGCCGCAAGTCATTGAAGTTTGGACGAACCTTGACCCCCACGTTGTGGCCTACTCCTCCTAGCTGCACGTTTCGCCTCGACGATGTCTATGAAACAATAACAACATTGAAAAAATTGTCCCAAAAAGTTCAAAACTTATTCCCGAAATCGACAAGTTTGTGGTCCGTACCTTCTTGGTCGACGAGTTCCAGAGCCTGTCGCACTAATGCTGAAGACATTTTATTACAACGATGTGAATAGAAAACATTTATGTGGTGTTAAACACGGAAATACCATTCTAACCTCTAAACTTGAAATAATGTGGAACGTCAACTGTCAACTGGGTAACCGGGTAATGTCAATGTCAAATAGCGCGCAAATACGTTTCGTTACACCTGCATAATACTTACGCTACAGCAAGACTTCCAAGTTTGTATTTTAGTGAAAATAGCTCGTGCTGTGCTGTGATATTAATCAGTTCATACTTTGATTTCCTACTGAGTGGTCACAACTCAGTAAATATAATGCAATTGATATAGCTAGAAAGCAATTGGCTTAAAGATTTATTTTTTGTCCCACAGTTTCTGTATGCTTTATCGAGCAATCAATGGCGACAGTGAATCGAGTGCGAGCGTTGAGAGGCGCGAGGACCCCGGCCCGCAGGCGCACGGTGCTGCCACGCAACACGCACCACACCACAGATATGAGGTGAGCCGCAAACTAAGCTACTTGGTTAAATATATAGAGAATGAACACATGAGGCACTTCGTGCGCCTATAAATCACCACCAATCTGCACTATTAATCTTGTTTATCGTGTGTAAAAAGATATTTTCCGAAGCCGAAAGCCACAATCATATATTACCCATTATTTGGATACTTTTTTTACCACTAGACCGTAACTGGGAATCTATTGGTTCTGGAGGTATTGAAGGTCAAAGTCGCTATATTTTTTTTACTGTTTCAGGTTTTTTTTTTGGGATTGGGAAATCATCCTATGTTTTCTCTCGGTCTGGGCGGAGCGGGAGGGCGTGTCAGACTTTTACTGACTAAAACCCACCCCCGTTCCTTCCTTGCCTGAGTGCCCATGGGCGCGGTAACTCTGTTACGAATTTATCCGCGACCCCTTGGCATGCATGAATGGGCCATGGCAGGCCCCGTCAGTGGTGGCTGACATCTCTTTGAGTCGCGCATGGAACACTACGTGCCGTCAGCTCTCGGGCCTGGTGCTGATCGGACGGTGAGCTACCCATAACTTGCCGTCCGCAGGCTCGCGTTTACGTTAGCCGGAGATCATCTCGCAAGCTCCGACGCCCAGGGCGTCTCCTGCGGTGGTTGCGGCTAGGGGCGTGAGGGTGACTCCGTTGAGTCTCCCTTACCCGTTCCGCCTCTTTCTTCACGAGCATAACTGCTTCGCAGAAGGAGGAGACTGCTTCCCATTCCCTCTAGCTCCGTACCATGGCCGGGCGCGAGAGTTCGCTGCCGCCAATCGCCTCTAAGGGACAGATCTCCACCGTATGCTCCACCGTGTCCTCTGGAACTCCATTTGCCTTTCTTTTTGGGAGGGGGGGGATATCATCCAATCACTTCTCCCGCTCTGAGTGGACTGGGGAGCGGTAACTCATTTTCAGAATTTATCCGCTACCCCTAGGCATGTAGGCACCGGCCACGATGGCTGACAACATCTCTTTGAGGCGCGCGTGGAACACTACTCACGGGCCTGGTGCTGATCGCCCACTCACTCACTGCTCGCCGTCCGCAGGCCCGGGTCCACGGTGGCCGGCGATCGTCTCGCGACGTCCTACGCCCAGTACGCCCAGTACCTCTCCTGCGGTGGAAGCGGCCGGGGCCGTGAGGGCCACTCTGTTTAGCTTCCCTCACGCGTCCCGCCTCTGCCTTCGCGAGCATTACTGCTTCGCAGAAGGCGGAGACTGTCTCCCATTCCCTCTCGCTTCGTACCATGGCCTGAACTAGGGCCGGGCGTGAGAGGTCGCCGCCACCTATCGCATCCACGAGGACACGGCGGTGCTCCGCCCAAGCGGAGCAGACCTCCACCGTATGCTCCACCGTGTCCTCTGGGCGATCCGCGCAGTGGTAACACCCGGGCGTTTCCTCCCGCCCGATCTGATGCAGGAACCTCCCGAGACAACCATGTCCGTTGAGGACCTGCGTCAGGCGGAAGGTGAGGACGCCGTGACGCCTCTCCAGCCACTCCTCAAAGTGGGGCATCGAAGAAATAAAATACAAACACCGACTGCCGAAATTAAAGTTATTTTTAAATTTTTAGAGTGAATTTTTTTTTTGGAAGTCGGTTGTTTTTTTATTTCACTAGTCGTTATAGTCAATGTTAAAGATAACATTTCTCCAAGAAACATTCGTTTTTACACTCGTCTGACAAGATATACATGAAATCTAATGTTTAGTACACAAGAGTTTTAATTAAACTCGGGCCTGCGGACGGCGAATAGTGGGTAACTCGCCGTCCGATCAGCACCAGGCCCAAGAGTCGAGGCCGATGCCTGCCCAGGGGTTGAGGATAAATTCGAAAGAGTTACCTCGCCCCTGGGCACTCAGGGCAGGGAAGGAACAGGGGTGGGTTTTAGTCAGTAAGAGTCTGACACGCCCTCCCGCTCCGTCCAGAGCGGGAGAAGTATTGGATGATTTACTTTTTTTTTATATGTATGTCCACCGATTTCTCTGTCAATTGAGGACCGATTTTCAATTTCTTTTTTTTGTCCGAGGGTATATACTCCCGAGGTGGTCCCATATAAATTTATCAAAATCGCTTTAGCGATTTTTAAAAAACTGAACAAAAACGAAAAATACGTTTACTTAGATGACGTTTTGGTGTTCTCCAATTACGACTATGTTTAAATTCCACGTTCCACCTTTTTGGGGTTTTTATTTCTGGGGTATAACAGCTAAAAAGTGATAAATAAAAAACGAAAGTCGGTGTTTGTATTTTATTTCTTCGTTATTTGACACCGACTTCCGAAATTAAAGTTGTTTTTTTAGTTTTTAGTGTATATATTTTTTTGGAAGTCGGTTGTTTTTTTTTTGTAAAATGGTTTTAACATCTCCTTCACTCTTCAACTTGTACGTGAACGGGTTGATTGCTGAGCTGAGCGACATCGGGGTAGGATGCTCGATCGATGGTCACTGTATCAACAGTATTAGTTATGCAGATGATATGGTGTTGCTCAGCTCATCAATAGCTGCGCTCAGAAAGTTGATAGGCGTGTGTGAGGAGTATGCGAGGGTACACGGTCTCCTGTACCTACAATGTACAGAAAAGCGAGCTTTTGATATTTCAAGCCAGGGGTCGTAAACTGGGGGATGTGGCTCCTGTACTGCTTAACGCTGTCACTCTCCGAAGAGTGAGAGAGTTTAAATATCTCGGTCATGTGGTCACCGAGGATTTAAAAGACGATGGGGACATAGAAAGGGAGAAGAGAGCGCTGGCGGTCCGCTGTAACATGTTGCCACGTAGATTTGCGAGGTGTAGTTTAGAGGTTAAGATCACTCTGTTTAAAGCATTCTGCCAAACACTCTACACCTGCAATCTGTGGGTCAACTACACGCAGCGGGCCATCAACGCTCTCCGTATACAATATAATAACGCGTTCAGGGTGCTGGTGGGGCTCCCACGCTACTGTAGTGCGTCTGCGATGTTTGCACACGCGCACACAGACGGATTTCACACTGTGCTGCGGCGCCGCATCGCTTCGCTGATGTTCCGCACACGTGGGAGCGTCAACATCATCCTGAACGTGCTCAGCCACAAATTGGACAGCCCCCTCCTGGGGCACTGCGTTCAAGCACAAGTGCGTGTGCCCGCCCTAGAGGGTGGCAGATATTTGAATTAATTTTTAATTTTAATTTGATTTTGATTCCGATTTTGATTTTTGTTGGTACTCATTTGATTTTATTTCGATTTAATTTTGATTTTGAATTTGATTTTGAATTTGATTTTAATTTGAATTTAATTTGATTTGATTTTGACTTTGATTTTGATTCTTATTTTAATTTTGTATTTGATTTTAAATTTCGATTTTAATTTTGTTTTGTATTTGATTTTGATTTAATTTAATTTTTAAATATAACATAGTTTCTAGGTGTAATACTATCAATGTTATGGGCCAAATGTGTCTGAAATAAAAAGTTTTTTTTTTACATTTAAAAAAAACGATAAATATGTTGATTATTTCCAAAATTATAGTTATTTTGCACATTAAAAAAAAATCACTTCATTGATTGATACTAGCAAACACTTTTCTGATAAGTCAAAGGGCTTGAATTTATTACAAGAGACAGAAATACTTCCATTCCTTCTACAGTTACTAATGTTCCAGTAACCCAAAACACAGA
The DNA here is from genome assembly GCA_951329385.1 of Polia nebulosa. Taxonomy (NCBI): domain Eukaryota; kingdom Metazoa; phylum Arthropoda; class Insecta; order Lepidoptera; family Noctuidae; genus Polia; species Polia nebulosa. The sequence goes on along the minus strand of OX589611.1, from coordinate 570,225 downwards.
AATAAATTATTCATTACAATCTCACTTTCGGACTAAATATAGGGTGACTGGTAATTAGTGACCGATACTTTAACATGTGATCGTACTCATGATAACAAACAACTTTCCCAAAGAAACATTTTATGTATACTCATTCACTTTTATCACAATAACACAACAGCCGAATGAAATTCGCGCGCGCGGGGCTGTGACCTATCAGTTAGCCGCGTGCGCCGTCCTGTCTCACTATATGTTTCTTTGGGAAAGTTGTTTATTATCATGAGTACAATCACGTGTTTAAGTATTGGTCACTAATTACCAGTCACCCAATATAATTTTTATTTCCATTCCCAGGAAACATCCCTATTAGTAAATAATAATTCTATAAACATTTCTTTCTGAGACGAGGCGTTCTGACGAAATGTTTAAAATTAAAACGTTACGTTTCCTTCCTATTAATAATAATAATTAGAATGGATGATAAAATAAAATTAATGCTAGAATTCATGATCTAAGACCAAATATTTACTAGAGAGATTTTATCCTGAACAAATCCTATCAATTGGTACAATAAAATAGTGAGTGATTATGATTATTTATTTTTAATTTTTAGCTGGTTCGATTTCCGGTATAGGTAAGGTGTCGAGAATTCTGTGAATGCAGTTTTATTTATTTATTTATTAAACTTAATTCACAAGTAATTGAATTACTGTACAATGGCGGACTTGGGACTTGGTTTTGTTTCTTTATAAAAATAAAGGAATGTTTCCTTCAATTAAAATAATCTATCATAAGGATTTAAAGTGGTTTCTCTTAAGGGCCCATTGATGTTTCCACCCTGTATAGGTCTAATGGGTGTTCAATTCTAATATCATGTGTTCACTCCAGGGTCCCCCAACACCGTGCCCTGCGCGCGTTGAGTACGCGACGCCGGTGTTTGCGCGCAACTACCAGGGAGTGTGGCGCTACGTGGTGCAGATACCCTACGAGGGGTACTTCACGCAGACCGTCGAGGTTACCAGGTATGACATGAGCTCAAGCCGGACGGAGACTACCTACTAACTACAAAATAGACGTAACACAAATATCACATTGCTCAATACCACTACCTACCTCTGGCTTTGGGAAAGCAAGTTTCGATCAAATTAAATCTGTAGCATCGAACCTGAGTCGACTATCGGTTAGGCTAACATTAAATGGTCGCTGCACTTCATGTCTATGGGTCAGAGTTCTTCCGAAGTGCTGAAGTGTGGAGGGAGATTCGTTCATATCAAATAAATAAGATCTCGTGTGTATTCACAGATGCATGCAGTCCCGCTGCCACTACCTGGACGGCGGCTGCCTGAGCTCACCGCGCTGGGTGTCACTGTTGGTGGCCGAGCTGCACTACCCGCCGCGGCAGACCAAGCACGTGCAGGTACGTAGCATCACGCCTACAAGCAACATTCACAGACCGCACTTTATTCATAAAAATAATTCTCAAAAATAAGGATGTGTCATCTTCTTTTGAAACTTTACTTAGTTATATGTATAAGCAGACTTGTACGGCTTGTGCCGACTACTTTAGGTACTAAACAGTACTTCCACATAGGGAGCCAATATTTAAACATCTTGTAGAAGCTAGGTGTCGCAGCGTTAACAATGCCAAAACATTCTGATGCCTACGCTACACCAAACCCAGATGCTGAAATACGGTCAACCATATACCAGTGATGACCTTGAACTACGACGCCCTTATTTCCACTGAATACAGGAACTGTTACGTCAAAATGGTTACCATGAACTGTAGCAATATGTCTGTGTTGGTCTGCAGGACTACGAACAGTTCCTGCAGAACCGAGCCGGCGCGGCCGAGCCCGAGGGAGGCGCCAGCGCCGACAAGCCCGCGCACTGCGACGGACACGACGAGATGGGCTGCTACCAGGTAACACTTCTACATCTAACTACTAACACTATCACTGCAGTGCTGCTGCTTAGTGATAGTGTTTGTTGTTAAGTTTACCATTTACAGGGTGCAACAGAAAGGTGTGGTCATATTTTAACACTTTTACAGCCAAGCATTTTGTAAATTTTATTTATCGTGTCAGGGGTCGCCAGGCAGCTCACGTTAGGCGCACGAAAAAAAAACCGCGAGACATTTCTCACAATAATTTATTGCCTAATGAAAAACGCCGTTACATACACGTGGCCAATTGTTATTGCAGTTTGTCGGCCTGGGTGTCTGTGCAATAGACGCCCAGGCCGACAAACTGCAATAACAATATGACAAAGTTGGCCCACTTGTATCTGAATGTATTTTCTTCTTGCTTTTATTTCTTTCTACTACTGGGAAAGGACCTCCCTCTCCTTTTTCAAGACACTGATTTTGTACGTCGTTACTTTGTACAGTGGTCTCATCATCGTGCATAAAGATTGGTGTCTTCCTACTCTAATGTTAACTACCTACTAAATTATTTTTACTCATCCCCATCTTGTCAATTTGAATGTATTTTCTTTGAATTCACTTCCTACCTAGCTGTTTTCTGTAACACAATCTATTTACCTACATTCTATAAACTGTAACGTAATAATTTTCAAATTAAAAGTCATGCTGTCCTTTTAATTTTTTGATTACTCTGGAGTTTTTATTGTAACATCGCTATCTATGGGAAAACTGCACAAAAGGCTTGCAGCATTTGTTGAACGGCAATGCTAATTGTTTTGTCTAAAAGAAGGCCAGCCCTCTGGACACGAGACGAGTCGACTAACTTACTGACTTGCTTCTTGATTTCCAGAAAAACTCGAGTAAGCGTAAGGTAGTATAGGAATATATACCTAATATTATGTCTCAGCTTACTCTCCACATCCTCCTCCCACACATACTCTCGCATCGCTGCGTTCCTACATATTATATAAATCTTAAATGAAATATTTCAGGTTCGTCTGTACTACGACTGGTTCTTGGTTCCCGGCTCCTGCAAGTGCTGGCGACCGGACTATTTCGCGCGGTACGTGCGTCGTCGCCAGAACAACGAGCTCTAAGAGATCATACGAACACACTGCAATAATTATAATGTTATTTAGATAAATTCATGCACAGGGACCAGATTATCATTATCAAAATAATATCATACACTAGGTAAACCATACCATAATTTCATAACTATCTGTCACTGAATTCAACAAATATAAAATTTAAGCTTTTTATTTGCCAAATAAAATTGGTGATGCGGTCATGGATAAATTCAGAACTTATTGTTGTCTTTATCTCTCAAAATTAAGATCTTCAGAAAACTGATAGTAACCACTACCCATGTCTATGGTGTAGAATACTTTATTTCCCCACACTTTGAAATCATGAACGTTAGTTATATAGAAATGTACCTATGTATTCCTATAGATAGCGTTACGTAATAAGCATGTTATGTTAATTTTGGTGCTATTGCTACTTAACGTTGTGACTTTAAGACTGTATCGAAATAATTATATTACTAAGTAGGTTCGTACCAAAATATATAGAAATGGGAGGTGAGATCTCTTAACAATTTAGATTATACCTATAATATCTACAATAAGTTAGTGTTCAGTCAGCATTTTACAATTGTCTTAAAATTATTTTTTTTTATACTTAAACCAGTGTATCAGAATTTCAACATTTGTTGTAATTATTATTATTGCAACATTCATTCATTTCAGTTATCTTTATTTAAAAGTTAAATTAGGTAAGAATAAAGATAATAGTTAAGTTCTCCTGTAGAAATACTCGTTGATGTAGGGTCTTCTTAGATAGTAGAGGAATGTATTGAAGCTCAATCATTTGCATTTATAATTTGTAACTATGTAAAGATTTAACACAACCATGCTTTCTTTGACTTAATTATTAAAATTTTAGATGTTTCTGTAGCGTTGAAAAGGTTTTTATCGCTTTCATTATGTAAGCTTTCTAAGTAAGATGCCGCTCTGAAGCTGCAAGTGACGAATAATGAAAAGTTTGAGGAAGCATGGTTTTCAAATATACAATTATTATAAAATTTTAGAATTATCTTACGTAAGAAATTATTTATTTAAACTTTAGCTATAAGTTGTTTTAGTTGTATCAATAAAGCACTTCGACTATTAACTGTGTGTCTAATAAATCTGGCTAAGACTGGATTCCCTCAATTTTATCCATAAGGAAGGGCTCAAAAAAATATTTAAAAAAAAACAGGTCAAAGAACTTTCATGTCAATGTCAATTCTTTTAAAATTTTATACCAAGATGGCCAGTAACAAAGACAGTTAACAATAAAACAAATCAAAATCAAATCAAATATTTATTTGAAAAATATGAGTACATAAATGGTACTATAATGGATATGACTGACGTTAAGGAAACATTGTAACCATTTACAATGCTTCCTTAACGTCAGTCATAACCCCATATTCATCATCCTCATATTCATCATATTGAGCATTTCTGGTATGCAATACGAAACTATAATATATACGTACTTATTACTAAATAATTAAACTATAAAAGTCTTGATGGCAATACTTATTTATTAATAGTATACATTTAATACGAGTTACAGTCTAAATGAGATCAGGAACTACCGCTACAGATGTTCTAAACTCTGCTTAGCAGATTATTGGGTATATACTCTTTGCTTCTACACTACTTCTGTCTCATTGTTATATCTACGCATATCTAAGATCAGCCTCTCTACTATTCTACCGTTGTCAAACACTAGTTCCTTTTGCATTCCCAGAGCGATATCGCCACAGTCATTAGACGTTAATGTCTTTGCGACGGACTCAACTTTAACACCGTTAACAATTAGATCGTTCTCAACGTCATGATCATTCTGTCTTCGTGTGTGTACTTGTGGTTCTGCATCTTTGTGGATAGACAATGATTCGAAGCTGGCGGAGTAGCGTGGTGGTGGTTCTTCACTATCGTGCTTTTTGATACTGACGCACTCGTACGGCGGTGGTAGGTCGTAGTAGACTGCACTGTCGACCAAACGAACATGAGAGCCCATGTCCAAGTTGCCGTTGTCGGGGTTAACTGAAACATTGAACTTTTAAGAACTAAAATATTCGGAAGGAGGAAGATAAACATGTGACTATCCTGGAAAGGCTTACTAACAAAATAAATCTATAGTTTAAAAAAACTAAAAAACACACTTTATTTTTGTGTTTTTCTCAGCTGACCCTTTCATTTGACACACATACCAAGGGAATGCATACAAAATAACTACGCCGCCATGAGTCCACCATATTGGATTTAGAATGACGTCACGTGACGTGACGTCGTGGTTTAGAATGATGATGCAATGTGTGTCATCCAAACATATATGGAAAATTTCAGAAACCGCGGAGTAGGTCAAAAATATCTAAGAATTTTTACATAGTTTGTATTACAAGTGAAGCTATAAAAAGTGTTTTTAAGAAATCATTATTTAAGTACGTATAGAAAAAACCGGCCAAGTGCGTGTCGGACTTCGAACATTTAGGGTTCCGTACCAAAGGTATTTTTGACTATTTGTATTTCTTTAGTTCAACAAGATACTGTGAAAATTTGAAAACTGTAGCTCCAACCATCTGGCTGCAAAACCTGTGTGATAGACTACGGACTACTACAGACAGACAAACGAACCGACAGACAGATGGACAGACGGACAGACGGATACGTGAGTGACAGCAATAGGGCTCCGTTTGAACCCTTCGGGTACGGAACCTTAAAAAAGAAGTCTTTTTAAGCATGTATATGCAATATTGCAATACTTACGAGTGACTGTAACACCTGGTGCACTCCGAGAGTTCGACAGTTGTCTTCTCACTGAAATTAAAAGATTAAAGTTTATGGCATAATCCCAACAAACCATAATAATTTTAACGTGGGCATTAACTTTCGATTTGTGACTTTTCTTTATAATAAATTATCTTCGATCTTAGAGTTAAGCCTTCAATACTAACTAGCGGCTTGTCATTGGTGTCACACCGATAGATAAAAGGTAATTCTTCGAAGCCAAGGCCAAGAACTGCTTTCAACATACCTCTACGGATAGGTTTTCCTAATTTCATGAAGAGCGCCATCAGTATCAACACCCCGATGCCTCCCAGCGCCACCCAGAGACACTTCTCCAGACCGGAAGAATGAACCACCTGGATTGTTGCAGGCTCGATCTGCAAAAAAACTCAAATCAATATGTCTTGCCTCGTTAGGTATCCAATGTATTAGGGGTTAGCTTGTTCCATCTCAGAGTCGCTCCCTTCCTTACCATATTATCTTTCACACAGTCAGTCGGCATGTTCTTTTTGGTCTTCTGTACTGCTTATGTCAGCCTTTAGCCATTTACATTCGTACTCAGAAGTTTCGTTACATCATCTTCCTCACGATAAAGTGATCACATCACTTTCCCAACCATCAGTATCAATTTCATCACTTTTGTTTTCTGTTTAATTACTTACTTAATAGAACTTAGTGAGACTGGCTCGTATATATTTTAGTAGAATGAGTTGGAACGGATATCTTAATAACCGACGAACCGGATATTCAGCTAAACCTAACCTTACCTGTGCAAGCTTACAGAGCGGGAAATTTAACGGTCGGTCTTGGGTTTTCGAGATACATTTTGAACCTATTGTATGATTGATTGACTATTCAATGCATTTGCAAATCTACGGTGGAAGTGTTTTTATTTTGCTAATGGATTGGGCATGATTAATGCCCGTGCTTTAAAATCCTGTACCTAACCAAAAGATATAGATAACTAGTCATCAGTTGGATATGTATTGTGAAAACAATTGTTGGCTGATCAAAAATAAATAAATATAGTATCTCCAATGAATATTCCCGTATTGGGTTTGTGGTAATTATGTCCTGCTGTTTACGGAGTTTGTGTGAGTAATTTGATTACTCATTTAAAACAGTTAGGTACCTAATGAACAATAATTGCGTTTTAGAAAAAAAATAGTATGACTTCATGCCAAGGTTTTCATAGGCTGACTTTATATAGGTTGGTACCTACTTTGTAATGATATTAAAAACTAAAAACTCACAGTCCTCTCGAACGACGGACTATATGTTGTCGGGGGTATTGTGGTAGTCCTCTTGTGAACCAGTATCAGTGTCGGCTTTTCATGTGATGGCTTTATCGTAGTCGTCTCATAGGACGGCCGAAATCTCCTGTAGAACCGTATGGAGACAGGCTTCTCATAGTTCGGTTTCACTATTGTTCTCTTCTGAAACGGTTTCACGGTAGAACCTTCCTGGACCGGTTTCACTGTAGGCCCAACGTGCAACGGTCTCATAGGGCGGTCGGTGTAGTAGTGTTCCTTGGTATTGAAGATTGCCTCTAACACACTAGCCACGATGTCCGTCTTTCTTGATTGTTCCCGTTTGAAATCCATTGCAAAATATTATTGAAAATTACCGCTACACACGACTACACAACACAGTGCGTTACTCACAACTAACAGTTTTACTAATTTTAGTTCTCTCACATTATTACCTAAGTATAATAAAATTATGATTTTCCTTCCTTAATGCGAGTGCGTCTTTCGATTCCCAGTTTATTTGTTATTGGGTTTTCTATCGAGAATGTCATATTGACAACTTGGAATTAGCATCGTAAACCGGTTAATGAAAGACGCCTTGACCCTGAGTTTGATTCGGCGTCCGTTTATTCCTCTCATCAGAGGTTAAGAAGAGATTTAGGAAATATCTAATCCAGCTAGTTAGTAAAGAGTGAATAGGTTATATCTAGAGGCAAGTATGCTCCATCGTCGACCACAAGTTCACGTACAACAATTTCATTGAATGGTGATGGGCTTGCTTGTATATGGGCGACTTCGAATTTAAGTGCAAAACTCGTTCCGGTATCCAAACAAAGAGTCGTTTAAATCGAACTAAAAAAAACTAGCAGACAACGTATTCCAAGCTACGGTAATCGAACAAACAAGTTTGCACTAAGACAGTTGACTCACAAACGGGTTCATCTCCTTACTCATTCGGTAGTGTGAGCGTGATGTTACGATTTTCCTTATGAACGATTCAACGAAGAAGCCTGACGCGCGTCCACAGTTACTTTACTTGCTAAAATCAAAGTGATCTTTATCCCATTTGTTTTAGGGTTGCTGGTAGGTTGACACTTGGGTTTCTGAAATACCTAAAGTAACTGTGAGCTAAGTCATATGCTCTATATCACGTAAGTACGTACGCATGTGCGCACAGTAATAATAGCAGCTGCGTACGATCTGTACGTATATTTATGTACGTACATATGTGCGCAGGTTTTGTTTGCTTTATTTAATACCCTTTTTTTTGGTGGGGTGGGAATCATCCAATGACATCTCCCGCTCTGGGTGGAGCGGGAGGGCGTGTCAGACTCTGACTGACTAAAACCCACCCCTGTTCCTTCCCTGCCTGAGTGCCTAGGGGAGCGGTAACTTTGTTACGAATTTATCCGCTACCTCTAGGCATGCAGGCACCGGCCATGATGGGCCCTGTCAGTGGTGGCTGACAATCATCTCTATGAGGCGCGCGTGGAACACTACGCGCCGTCGACTCACGGGCCTGGTGCTGATCGGACGGCGAGTTACCCACTGCTCGCCGTCCGCAAGTCTTGGTCTACGGTGGCCGGAGATCGGCTCGTGACGTCCTACGCCCAATGCGTCTCCTGCGGCGGTAGCGGCCGAGGGCGTGAGGGCCATTTCGTACTACTTGAGTCTCCCTCACCCATCCCGCTTCCGCCTTCGCGAGCATTACTGCTTCGCAGAAGGAGGAGACTGCTTCCCATTCCCTCTCGCTCCGGACCATGGCCTGAACCAGGGCCGGGCGCGAGAGTTCGCTACCGCCTACCGCATCCACGAGAACACGGCGGTGCTCCGCCCAAGCGGGGCAGACCTCCACCGTATGCTCCACCGTGTCCTCTGGGTATTTAATACCCTAAGTAGTAGTAGACCCAACTTTCCATTGTGTGTTTTCTGTACAAGTATTTTTTACAATTCTTTATCATTTTCATCATCATCAAACCTTATCCCAATTTATTAGGGGTCGACATGTCTTTTCTTTCATACTTCTCTATTTATCTTCGTCTCAGCACCTATTATTAGCTCCCTTTATAATCATACCATTTTTCATACAGTTCATCCATTGTCACACCAAGTTGAAAATTAATCAGTATCATGCTTATCTGCATGTGACCTAAAATGTGGGTTCTCCGATAGATAGAACCCACATGCCCGCCAGTTATGTTTAGCCCCATGTAATCGAGGATGATCTTATTGTCATCAAACGGGCAGCTACTGAGGATTTTAAAAATCAACCGACGAAAAAGAACTAAAAAGCAAAAAAATAAATAAACCTTTTAAGTATTGAGCTTATTTACCTACATAAAATCTCAAATTTTATATAAACTAATTTTGAGTCGGCGCCAAACAACAATCTGATTATTAAAAATCTAAATTTTATATACGAGTATATGTACGTAGAAATGAAGAAGGCTAGATGTAGGTAATTAATCATTTTATTATTTGGCGCCGACTCAAAATTAGTTTATATAAAATTTGATATTTTGTGTAGGTAAATAAGCTCAATACTCAAGACTTAAAAGGTTTATTTATTTTTTGCTTTTTAGTTCTTTTTCGTCGGTTGATTTTTTTGTTAAAAAGTTTTTCATTTTATGATTTTTTGTGACTTGCATCATCTTTTAATAATCTGAGGCTAATTTCTAATCCTTCATCATTCCTCTTGGCACTGAGCTGATGATGTAATCATCCTTCCATGAGGTTCCCAGGATATTGACCAGTTGATGTTACCTCCAATATTCTAAAGACGTGTTTTCTTCAAAGCATATTAAGTGGTATCTGTCACTAAAACCGGTTTTTTATATCTAACTTCTATTGTTTAGGAAAGGTATGGTTTCCATCATCAGCTCAGTTTCATGATGTGATGATTCCTAAATGCCTAAAAAACCTGATTAAGTTATGAAAAGTAAACAGAAACAATATTCGTGCCCAATTTACGAGGTTTTCTCTCAATTTTATTAGGATTCCATGATCAAATCTTGATGTCCTTGACATGGGACCACCCTTAAGGTATACCCTATCAAAGAAAAAAAGAATCATCAAAATCGGTTCATAAATAACGGAGTGAGGGCCGAACATACGTACAGAAACGCTAAACGTGCTCACAATTTTCGAGGTTTTCTCTCAATTTTATCAGGATTTCATAATCAGATCCTGATTTCCTTGACATGGAACCACCCTTGAGGTATAACCCTATCTAACAAAAAAATAATCATCAAGATCGGTTCATAAATGACGGAGTGAGGGCTGAACATACACAAAAAGAAATATAAATATGTAAACGGTCGAATTGAGAACCTCTTCCTTTTTTTATCGTCGGTGAAAAGAACCCACTTTGCTAAACTTGGGAATCGAACCCAGGACTTCATGTTTGACTCTAGGTAGAGCTCGTCCAATGTCCATGTCTAGACTTGGGCGATGCAACTCCTAAGTCCTACCTCCGTATAATGTTTGACTCTAGGTAGAGCTCGTCCAATGTCCATGTCTAGACTTGGGCGATGCAACTCCTAAGTCCTACCTCCGTATAATACAAAATGCAAAGAAGATAGAACTTCCACTGAATTTACGTCACGTTTTCTGTCTCACTTCTGAGATATTTTTAAAGCCAGTAACTTAGATATCTTTAGATATGTTCAATCTGCCTAGTCTTTTCCCTACTATCTTGGGGTCGGCTTCCAGTCTAGCCGGATGCAGCTGAATACCAGTATTTTACATGGAGCGACTACATACCTAATTGTAGCACCACAACCCAGTAACTAGGTAACACAATAACACGTTGGCAAGACTGGTTGTCAGACTTTCGAGCTTCTGACGACCCGTAATGACTGTCAAAGATCCACGATTGACAGCCGGTACCAACGGCTTAACGTGCTTTCCGAGGCACGGAGGAGTCTCGGTATGTAAAGATGGTCACCCATCCATGGACCAACCCCGGCAAGCGTTGCTTAACCTGATGGATCGACCCATGCGGCTGTTATTACTTTAGCCACGAGCTCCTCGAGTAACTTAGGTATATATATGTTGCTGACATAAAAAATATCGCAGGCGTAAGCTCGTGGGATTTCCATAGCGTAGTTTATGCGTGTGCGTCATAGATAAGTATTGGTACCTATCTTATAATGGTTTTCTTTCATTCGATGTGGCACACATTTGAATGAAAGAAACCGATTTCGAAGTAAATAGTAATATTGACGAACCACAAGTTTGAGAGAAGACTGCATGGGATATATTATCCACTTCTTTAGTATTCCTGTTAATAGTATTTTAGATATACCAGTCAAGGTCATACAAAAAGAGGATATATCCTGTGTAGTACCAATAAAACTAAATATTTATATGTTGAATAAATTTTATTTAAAGTTTATTTAATTTTACTTGGACATGGTGACAGTAAGTGCTATAATGATGACATCGCCACTTTACTTATGGTAACTCTTACGGGACTAATACATTTTACATAAGTGCTGATACTAGTGAGCTAAGCTTGTTATTACACCAGCAATCAAGAGAAGAGGAAGAGTGGAATCAAAAAGCTCTCGGCTTTCGTACCTACGATTATTACTACATTTTACAAAATAAAAAGAAAACATTAATACATAAATTCGATTCGTGAAAAACGAGATTCTGTTAAATACAGACGTGAAGGTAGGTACCTTTTCTATATCGAGATCTTCATATACTTTTAAAACTTTTCAAATAATTATTCTAAACTTATACCCGCTGTCCAAATGCACAGTTTCTACTATCAGTAAAAACAATTTCTTGTAAAAGAAAGAAGAATATTTGGAGATGACTTGTTGACTGATTTTATGCTCGTGATAGAAAATGGCCACTTAATATATTATAGCGATTTCTATTACATACTTTAATCTATGGCAATTAACTTACAGGATGATTTTCTGTTGTTTTTTTAAATTTTCTACATTTTTGTATTCGTTGTCTTTTATTTCATAGAAATAATAAAAATTTATGCCTTAACAAAGCTTTTATTGCCGACTGTACCAAACATTCTCATGAACCCGTAGGGAAAGAAAATTTTTTATATTTTAAAATATCGTGGACCTGTTGGGAAGTCATCTCGAGAAAAATAGACTCGTGAACCTCTGGGAACAACCCCACTCATACTGAAAGGTATTGTTCTAAGTTAATTTACAAATCTATTATCTACATAAAGACTATACTTTCATCTTCATTTTCATCAATATGCACAACTGTCTTCATATCTAGAAGTCTTGCACATAATCATTGCTGGCTACTTCTGTGTCAATATTATACTCGTAACTATTCAGATCTAAGCTCAGCCTCTCTACTATTCTACCGTTGTCGAATACTAGTTCCGATCCGCAGGCACTTTGCTCGTTTTCAATAAAAGACATTCCATTGATATTTCTTACATTAGTATGACATTGGTCCATTCCATGTTTGTGATCTTGTAGTTCGCTGCCTTCGGGGTTAGTGTATGGAGGTGGCTCATCATCGACATCTAAGTTCAAGGTGGACCCGTATTCGTAGTACCGCGGCGGCAAGTTATTGTTAAGAGCTCCTCTGTCTGTGGAAGTGCCAAAACATTACATATTAGAAATCGTAAAAAACCAACATGTTTGTGAAATGGATAAAGTAATAAATGTGTTTATTAAAAGAAGTAAGTGGCACCATAAACAACATTTAAAAAGCATTTTATTTTTGGTATGGACTTGGATGAAGATGCATGTGAATTAAGAAAGTGATGAATTGATAGATGTAGACAGCATGAAAAGTGAGGAGACTGAAGAAAATATAGAGGGATTATGTGAGATGGATGATATGAATGAAAAAGGAGTGAATAATAATGTGACGTGTTGGTCTAAGATACGGTAATAGAAATCCCATCAAAAACATAACATGGAACTTTCTTTTTTGTATGTACAAAAAATGCACAAGTGTCGCAACGCAGATTTCTGCCGTAAAAAGTTGAATTTAAACCAAATCAATTAATTCAGTACCTACCTATCTATGGGAGGAGCTATCCAACCACTTTGTCATATTTCTTTTTTTTTTGTGGGTTGGTAAATCATCCAATGACATCTCCCGCTCTGGGTGGAGCGGGAGGGCGTGTCAGACTCTTACTGACTAAAATCCACCCCTGTTCCTTCCCTGCCGGAGTGCCCAGGGGTGCGGTAACTCATGTTAAGAATTTATCCGCTACCCCTAGGCATGTCATAAATTGATACGAGTACCTTTTTAGTTAGCTAACAACATTTTATAGTAACCATATCAATAACACATTTCTTTATTTCTTTAATAGATAGAGTTACTCAAGGGCGTAGCTAGAATTTTAAGCATGAGTCGACAGAATATTACGCAAAGAATTGAAAAAATATAGGTTGCCTACCTTTCTTGCAGCCCAACTATGAAGTTGCCAGGTACAAAGAGGTAAACAGGCGCAGTTAATATACCCTCATCAGTTATTTAATTCTGTTTAGGGTTCCATACCCGAAGGGTAACCAACGGGACCCTATTACTATGCCTCCGCTATCCGTCCGTCTGTCAGTGGGCTGTATCTCACGATCCGTAATAGCTACACAGTTACTGTTGTAATTGTCACAGAATGTGTAGCGGCTATAGAAAATTAGAAATACACGCTGTGTGAAAACTTCAACTGTCTACCTATTACGGATTATGAGATACAGCCCAAAAAAACTACGCTGTCCGTCTGTCTGTCAGCGGGCTGTATCTCACGATCGGTAATAGCTACACGGGAGCCCTCTTTAATTTATTGCTAGATATGCTCACACTATCACTTAATACCCTCTATCAAAGACTGTGTTAAAGTTATTGCTTTAAAGAAGTCCCGATACAATTCTTGGCTATTTACTGGATAAATTATAATTTAGTATCAATAAAAAGATTTTTATAACAGTTGGAGAAGTCTGTTTTTCTTATCATGCACACAGCATGTTGGAAACCAGGTCGTGAAGCGTCAAGAAGAAGATTATATAAGTGAACATGAAAAGGCAGATACTCGGTTTCATAATAATATATCAAAAAGGCCACCAAGTTCGAAAATATTGGTCAGAGGAAATGATACCTACTGGTAATTTTCTTGGCCAATATCCAAAAAGTTCCGGAGACTGGTTGGTGAGTTCATCATCAAAGAAAAGTATAAGAAAGATCTTGATTGCATAAATTCTACTATGCTTTTGTTTTTTAGTGGGGTGGGAAATCATCCAATGACTTCTCCCGCTCTGGGTGGAGCCGGAGGGCGTGTCAGACTCTTACTGACTAAAACCCACCCCTGTTCCTTTCTGCCCTTAGTGCCCGGGGGCGAGGTAACTCTGTTTCGAATTTATCCTCAACCCCCAGGCAGGCATCGGCCATGACGGGCCCCGTCCCTATTGCTGACAACTCTTTGAGGCGCGCGTGGAACACTACGTGCCGTCGACTCTCGGGCCTGGTGCTGATCGGACGGCGAGCTACCCATTACTCGCCGTCCGCCTGAAAAAAATAAGTAGTAAAGAGCATAATGAAAAAGCATTAATCTGAACTGTTAAAGCATTAATCTGAACTGTTAATGAATTAATCCGCACTGTTCAAGCAATTCAGATTAATGCTTTTTCATTATGCACAAGTGTCGCAAAGCAGATTTCTGCCGTAAAAAGTTGAATGTAACCTACTTATTTTTTTCAGGCCCGGGTACTATGCTTGTACTTTATACTGGGGTCTGCCAGCTATTCACGCATTTACGGGCTGTGATTACACAGCTGCGTTTTATAACAAAGGGAAAGCCAAACTTTTTAAGATGAACGAATTTCCAGGAAATATTCGCATTATTGACAGGCCCAGGCAGATCTTTTCGTCCAAGAGAAAATTTAATGTGTTCAGGAGTTCACTGATCTTATTTATGAGATCAAACAGTGTTGAAGCCAATGACGCTAGATATCACATATTCCAAAAAAACAACTTAAAGAATGCCTTTGTTTACAAATTTATGAAAAAGGTTAAAGGTATCGACTCCTCTCTCATTCCACCATATCCAGCATGGCTCGTTTGGTTTTTGGACAGCTATTTGAAGCTAACATGGTTGATAGGGGACGCAATAGTCCGGTCAATTTAGACATTCGATGGTACATAAAGTCCCAACAAGCTGAAAATCAGTAAAATTGTTCAAAACATAATTATAAACAATGTTTAAAAGTTCCCCATCATTCCCGTGTATGGAAAAAAAATTATTCAAGGTCAAAGGTAAAAAAAAATAGTTTTTCGCGATTTTCAGCAAAACGGTAAGTTTTATCATAAAAGTACCTCAGACAAAAATTGTAGATCATAAAATTATCTATAAAAAATGCTCCAATACTTTTTTCTTACGAGCCACCGTTCCTGAGATATACTGACTCAAAAAGTTATAAAAGTTGTTATCGTCATAATATGCACACGTTTCCACGCCACCTATGAGGTAGTGTACTTAGCGCGTTTTTTTAAACTTGGTTTCCCCAGTAGGCCTACTCCACGGGTCAGTTGTGATCCTGTTTAAAGTAAAACTATTGCAAAATAACGGAAATTTTCAAAGATTGGAAAAGATAAAAGGGATGTAAATTAAAAAAAGTGGTGATGTTCATTCGCCTGATTCGTAAGTTTCAAATTCTTCTTGTTCTTCTTCTTGATCTTCTTCTTGTTCTTCTTCTCCTGCTTCTTCTTCATCTTCATTTTGGATGCAAGTAAATTGCGTCAATAGCGATGTATCGCATGACACTTCGTCGGAATCAAACGAATCCTCCATTGTTTGTGATTCAATATTAGAGCACGACCGGCCTTGACAATTTGTGCATGCTCCAGCAGGAGCATGCACAAGTTGCAGGAGCTCCATACATGTTTTGTTCTTTGGCATGCACAAATTGTCAAGGCCGGTCGTGCTCTAATATTGAATCACAAACAATGGATGATTCGTTCGATTCCGACGAAGTGTCATGCGATACATCGCTATTGACGCAATTTACTTGCATCCAAAATGAAGATGAAGAAGAAGCAGGAGAAGAAGAACAAGAAGAAGATCAAGAAGAAGAACAAGAAGAATTTGAAACTTATGAATCAGGCGAATGAACTTCACCACTTTTTTTTAATTTACATCGCTTTTATCTTTTCCAATCTTTGAAAATTTCCGTTATTTTGCAATAGTTTTACATTAAACAGGATCACAACTGACCCGTGGAGTAGGCCTACTGGGGAAACCAAGTTAAAAAAAACGCGCTAAGTACCTCATAGGTGGCGTGGAAACGTGTGCATATTATGACGATAACAACTTTTATAACTTTTTGAATCGATATATCTCAGAAACGGTGGCTCGTAAGAAAAAAGTATTGGAGCATTTTTTATAGATAATTTTATGATCTACAATTTTTGTCTGAGGTACTTTTATGATAAAACTTACCGTTTTGCTGAAAATCGCGAAAAACTATTTTTTTTTACCTTTGACCTTGAATAATTTTTTTTCCATACACGGGAATGATGGGGAACTTTTAAACATTGTTTATAATTATGTTTTGAACAATTTTACTGATTTTCAGCTTGTTGGGACTTTATGTACCTTCACTCGCATTTTTTGGTCCAGATTGACCGGACTACAATGCCTTTGGAAGTCGAGGACATACGTACTCAACAATTGAAACATAAAGAAAGCGAAGAAGATTTTGACTTAAGCACTTCTGACGAGTCTGAATCAGAATATTTTGAATTTATTTTATTTAATCAAATAAATAAATGAGTGAATAAATACAAAATGATATCATTGTTATTATTTAATCTGCCTTAATTCCAATAATTAATCAAAAGAGCGCGCTTCCACGATCAATAATCTTTTTCAAAGCTCCGTATCCTTTGGGGTTAGAGAAAATATTTTTCTGTTATCGTTCACGCTAACGCTTCGTGCAAAATGTATGGAGACGACATTACCTGCGGAGAGAACTCTCACGTGCCTCACGCCCAGTAATGTCCTTGCCATACATTTTGCACGAAGCGTTAGCGTTAACGTTAACAGAAAAGTATTTTGTCTAACCCCCTTGTCTGTCGCACAGAGAGGTGCGCGCAACGCTTCTCTGTCACTCTCCCTGCTCGGGCTTAAAAAGTCTGGGCAACAATTGATGTGATACACGTTTGTTAAAGCAACCTTATATTGTTAAATGATAAATGATACTGCTGAGGGCAGGTATATTAAATAACTGATGAGGGAGATATTAACTGCGCCTGTTTACCTCTTTGTACCCGGCACTTAGACTTTTTCAATTCTTTGCGTAATATTCTGTCAACTCATGCTTGATTTTCATAAATAACAAATGGGGGAAGTTAATTAAAAAAGTTAATTAAAGTCTCTATAATGCACAGAGAATGCTGATGCCCATTCGCTGGTGAGTCCCCTAGTCGCCTCTTACGACACTTATAATTATTATTTAACATTAAAGGCCCCGGATTTAGCTAGGCAACCCTTTAGCAATTTATTAATGTACATATTCCCTAGGATTTTGCTATTGTCTTGGTGAGATTAAGCACGCGATTCTTAACCTCACAGTTTATTTTGATAACATAATCTGTTTTTAGTGCTGTGGCTATTGTTTTGTGTTGTCTGGTTTGTGTATAAGGGTATAAGGTTAGTATTTTAAGCTTTTTGGCACTCATTTCCTAAGGAAATGAGTGCCGAAGAACCCCCTGATGGGGGTGGAGGGACGCCTTCAGATATGGAGGGTGTGGAGCGTTCCCAAAACACTGGTCGCGTAAGATCGGATATTAGAAAACGCCCCGGAGTACCGGAGAGTTTTGTTGACGCGAAAAGAAATAAGCCGCCGTCTGACTCAATTCAGTCTGTATTTACGAGACCGGGTTTTGAGAGCGACTCCAACATGCTCTATAGCGATAGTGACAGAGCTCCCTTCACTGTATTTGTCTCTAGGTTGGAAACAGACCCTAAGCAAGGCCTAACCTTGAATGCTCTTAAGTTTGCCCAATTTATTTTCACTAAAGGATTTAAAGGTGTTGTCCAAGGCAGTGTCAAGTCTATGGGCCGTAACAGGATGTCTATTGATTTCGTGACATTCAAAGATGCCAACAACTTTGTCAGCAATCCCATTCTTGTTGAAAACAAATACTCGGCAGCTATCCCACGTTTTCATGTAAGTCGCATGGGAGTTGTTAGGAATATTCCTACTGACTGGACACTAGAGGAGCTAGTCCTCGGTATAGAAACCCCTCGTAATTGTGGGGAAGTCATTAGGGCTAGACGGCTTAATTTTAAAAACAAAAAAGAGGACTCTGTAACTTGGTCCCCATCATCAACTGTAGTGCTTACTTTCGCTGGTCAAGTTCTCCCAGAGAAAGTCTTCTGCTACAATGCTTCTCTTCCTGTCTCTATCTATCACCTCCCCACTATCCAATGCCGCAACTGCTTACGATTTGGCCATATAAGCACTCAGTGCAGGTCTAAGCCTCGCTGTTACCGTTGCGCTCAACCACACCCTGGAGATAGCTGTAATGTTCCGGATGTACAGGTCTCATGTCTTTTGTGTGACGGTGGAAGACATAAAGCCACTGATAATAAGTGCCCTGTACACTCAAGACAGAAATCAATTAAAATGGTAATGTCTCAAGAAAACTTAAGTTACCGTGAGGCTTCAGTAAGGTTTCCCCGTCCCCGTAAATTGCCATACTCTAATGTTACAGCAGGTCCCTCCCAATCTAAACTATCTCAAGATTATCCTTCTGAACCCCTTCTTGCCTCGTCCCCTCTTAACACTCCTTCTTCTTCTCCATATGCATCCCCTGTTAAAACCTCTTATACCAAGACAGTTTATCGTTCCCCAAGACCTCGGCCAGAATTGGGCAAGTCATATGATACCCAAGCGTTTAAGTCCATGGTCTATACTCCTAACTCTTCTCAGCCTAATGGATGTGCTTTGAATTCCCCTTATGTTGAAACCACTCCCCTTCCCACTCCTAATGACAACTTGATAGAGCTCCTCGCTTGCTCCCTTATAAATATGCTGTCTAAATTTAGTGACGCAATACCGGACAATGTCGTTATATTAGTTCAACAACTCCTCGAATCCTGGACTCGCCAAAATGGAAAAAATACTTCAGTGGAATTGTAGATCCATTCGCAGGAAAAAACATGATATTATCTATCTTATAAATAGATATAATCCCGTTGTCTTTGCTGTGTCGGAGACATGGCTCAGGCCTGGATCTCTCTTTAGGGTTCCCGGATATTCGTGTCTTCGGGACGATAGAGACGACGGACGGGCGGGTTGCGCCCTATTGGTTAGCAGGTCTATCACTTATTCCCAGATTCCTCTTCCCAATCATGATACTGGTCTTCAAGTAGTGGCGATTAGAGCTATGGGCATATCCTATGTATCTGTCTACATTCCTCATCCTAATGCTGATATTTTAACAGAATTTAACTCTATCCTTTCTTCTATTCCTGACCCCCTGATTGTGTTGGGTGATTTTAATTGTCGTAACACCCTTTGGGGCTCTCACTGTAATGACCCCTCCTCCAGCTTTTTGCTAGACCTTTTAGATGATCGTAACCTTTGCATTCTTAATCGTAGGGTCTCCCCTACCCAAAATATTAGTATTCCTGACCTTACTTTCTCTTCACCTTCACTAGTGGCAACACTTTCCTGGTCTGTTCTCCCTAATTCATATGGGAGTGATCATCTTCCTATACTAATTTCACTCCCTAGTACTACCCCACGTTCTCTTCCCATTTAACCTCTACAAAAGTATCGCCTGCCCCAAGCTGACTGGTCTAAGTTCATGTCCCATTTGGGTGCAGAACTTCAAAATTTTCCTCAAATAAATTCATCCAACTCCCTAAACCTATACAGTGATTTTGTTGATTGTCTGTTGAGAGCGGCCAATTCTTCAATCCCCCTTAAAAACTCTGCCCGACACCTAATACCTTCTCCTCCTTGGTGGGATGCTGAATGCACTGAAAGCGTCCGCAAACGTAAAGAAGCTGAAAACTCCTTGTCTTCTAGTTTAAATATGTCAGACTATTTAAATTTTAAAAAGACTTCTGCAACTACATGTAGGTTATTGGCAAAGAAGAAAAGATGCGGCTGGCTCAAGTTTTGCGAGTCTCTGTCTCCACGTTCTCCAGTTTCCCTTGTGTGGAAAAAAATTAAAATCTACCGTAGAGCTTGTGACAGTCAGCATCCCGACATTTCTTCCAATGATCACGACACCTGGTTGGAAGACTTTATATCCACATTAGCCCCCCCCTTTGTTCCTAATTTTGAATGCCTTCCCACTATAGATCCTCCTGCTACTTCCTCTGATAGATTTGATGACCCTTTCTCTTATTCAGAACTTATTTGTGCCTTGGATCATCTTAGGGATTCTGCTTCGGGTGCTGATGGAATACCCTACTCTTTTATCTCCAAATCTTCTCCTAATTGTAAATCTATATTTCTGAACTCTTGGAAATTCCAAATAATAATTCCAATTTTGAAACCTGGGAAAGACCCAAAAGATTCTACTTCCTATCGTCCTATCGCCCTCTCTTCTGTCTTGGCTAAAATTATGGAGAATCTCATCAAGAACCGGCTTGAATGGATCTTAGAAACTAAAGGTATCCTTCCCAGTTCTCAGTTCGGTTTTCGAAGAGGTATGGGAACTCTAGATAGCCTTAGTGTTTTTATGTCTGACGTCCGCATTGCCTTCTCCAATAATGAAAGTGTTCTTGGTGTTTTTCTAGACATTGCTTCAGCCTATGATAATGTCCAACTTTCAATACTCAGGCAAAAGCTGCTACAGCTGAGTATCCCTGTGAGGATGGTCAACATCATTTGTAATCTCCTTATGTCCCGTTCTATTTCTGTTCGTCATCAAAACTCCCTCTCCCCATCCCGTCTAGTGTGGAAGGGCCTACCCCAGGGGTCGGTCTTAAGCCCCATTCTTTATAATATATACACATACGATTTGGAGTCTTCAGTGAGTTGTTTCTGCAAAATCCTTCAATATGCTGACGACATTGCTCTTTACTTTACTTCAGCTTCCCTTTCGGATGCCTCATCTCGCCTAAATGCTGCCCTTTATTATTTAAACCAGTGGCTTATTGATCACGGCTTAAGTTTGTCAGTCTCCAAATGCAATGCAGTTGTCTTTTCTCGCAATCGTATTATTCCACCTATTAACCTTAATGTTGAAAATGAACCCATTCTGATCCGAGACAAAGTAAAATTTCTTGGCCTCATTCGACGCAAAATTATCTGGTCTCTATCATCTGGATTACATTTTAAAAAAATGCGAAAGAGGCGTTAATGTGTTACGTGCCCTTTCTGGAGTTCGCTGGGGAGCTCATCCAACTTCCCAGAAAATCTTATATAACGCCATAGTCCGTAGTCACTTTGACTATGGATGCTTTCTGTTGGAACAATGCAATAAAATAGCCCTTGCCAAACTGGAAAGGATTCAATCCAAATGCTTGCGTATTATCACGGGTGCTATGAAATGATCACCTATTAATGCCCTTCAGGTAGAATGTTTAGAGCCCCCCCTACACTTACGTAGACAATATCTCTGTGATAGATTTTTTTATAAAGTCGTCCAAACTAAATGTCATCCTCTTCTCCCTCTTCTTCGTACACTTTATCAGCTAATCCCAACATCTGGCTATTGGTCTCATAAAAATCCTCCACTCCTTGTTAACAGCTTCAGTAAATTGAGTAATATGCATACTTCCTTATTTCAGTTAAATAGAAACCCCATATTTGAAGTAAATTTTGATTCCTTGCTTTTCCAACCAAAAATAATTTTTAACTTTGGTATATCCAAACATGACCCTGCAGCTAATGTCAAATTCAATAGGATTCTGGCAGAGGACTGGCACGACTGGCTGACGTTATTTACCGATGCTTCCAAGTTGTCAGATAACAGTAATGTCGGTTCAGCTGTGTGGATCCCAAAATATAAAATTATTCTTAATTTGCTCTTAAAAAGCTCTGCATTTGGCTCCATATTCACAGGGGAAGCAATAGCTCTTTTGGAAGCAGTCTCCTACATTGAATCGCATGGTCTCAACAAAAGCCTTATTCTCTCGGATTCTCTGAGCTGCCTACAGGATTTAATGAAATCACCTTTTCGCTCTCGACACAATTTCCACGTTATCCTACAGATAAAACAACTCCTGTATAGATGCCACTGCTTAGGCATAGAAATTGCATTGGCTTGGATCCCCAGCCATTCAGGAATTGCCGGCAATGAGAATGCTGATACGATCGCCAAGCTGGCTACTCGGAATGGAATCGATTCTTATTCGTCCTGTTATCCCCGTGATCTGCGCTCTCTTGCGAAACCCGAGATGATGAAGAGTTGTAATGAGCACTGGCAAAAAACTCGGATATCGAAGGGCAAATTTTATGGCTCTATCCAACCATTCATTCCACCTAAATGTTGGTTCAGCAAACTAAAATTTTCGAGTAAGTTAGCGACCTCTGTCATAATTAGACTCCGACTTGGGTTTGTTTGCACTCCAGTTTTTTTGGCCAATATCCATGTGAGGGACTCCTCTTTGTGTGAATGCGGTTTGGAGGAGGGTACTCTGGAACACTTGTTTTTTTCCTGTCCTCGTTTAACCACTCCCCTTTACGACTTACTCACTTCTGATATTCCCCGCCCAATTAACATTCCTTTTCTATTATCCTTAGTCCATACCCCTGCTGTTAAGATCCTATATAAATTTATTAACATTAATAAAATCCAGCTGTAGCTCTATTTATTTATCATACGCTTGATGTTGTAACATTTTCTTTTTGTGACGTCTTACATGTGTACTAACCAAAATTGTTTTGTCCCTTTTTTTTTAGCATGGGGATCTATGGATGCCAACGCTAAAAACACTGATCAATGGTGTAATATTTTACGACAAGTCAATCTCTCATACCTTGACATTGGCAAAATCATCGAATGTCTTCGATGGAGCCATAACCTCAAAAATTGACATATTCCCTAACATATAAACATTGTCATCTTCAACTAACACGTGGGGTATATATTTCTATTATTGTATCTGCTACTAGTGTAGATGTTCGAAGTGGATAGCAAGGATGACCAACCTCCTGGCTGGGAAGGTCTCCTGTCAGTCAGGTCGTCTTACGCAAATGCTTTAGGTGCAGCAGCTGTGAGAACGACACCAGAAATAATTACATATAAGGTGTGACGACATAGATGCTGTACCGATAAAGAGAGCATACCTTCGATGGGTTAACTGTCAGTGCTTATTGTAATTTAGAATCATTTATCTGTTTACAATAAACTGACAGAATGAGAGCAAACGCATGTCATCAACCTTTGTGTTGTGTGGTTTCCGATACAGTTTCCTTGTCGGTGACGCTGCGCTTCGGGTTTGCCTTAAACAAACTGACCACAGGTAGGTACACTTGTGAACTGGGACACTATTTCATCGCCATAATTAAACAGTATTTTTTAAAGTAGGTATTATAAAGGCTGAACCAAGGTGTATCGTAATTGCCCAGTAACTGGGTTGTGGAGGTCGTCGCTCCATGTAAAATACTGGTATTCAGCTGCATCCGGTTAGACTGGAAGCCGACCCTAAGATAGTTGGGAAAAGGCTAGGCAGATAAAGGCTGAAATAACGGCCGAAGATATGCATATTGCTACCCAAACGAACAAAAGGGGCTTAGAGATAAAGTAAGAGGACATTCCATCAGCGGTAACTATAGTCGAAAACTCCAGTCACAATATTGCCGATGAGCACTCGTCTATAGCGAGTTGTCACTTTGTCTAGATAAAGTGCAGCCCTAAGGCAAGAACTGGATCCAACATACCTCCACGGGTTTGTTTAATTCTCTTCCTAACGATGAAGTAAATAACCATGAACGCCAGGATGAATGCCGAGACGCACAAGATTGCCTTCGTGACGCGGGCGCTCGTGTGACTCGCTGCTGGAGCTGGCGAAGGTGTCCGCGCCGCTAACTTGCTCTGTAAATGAGTATGAAAATTCAAATAATTCACTCGCATGGTTGTTATTGAACAATTTGATCATCGACCATGATAAAACAACGTAGTGACTTAATTAAACCCATTTAATAAAAACCGGTCAAGTGCGAGTTTGACTCATATACGAAGGGTTCCGGCATATAACGGCAATAGAAATTAACACACGGGGGAAATATCATCATCATCATCTTCCTGCCCTTATCCCATGTTACTTGGAGTCGGCGCAACACGTTTTTTTCTTCCATTCAGTCCTGTCAGCCGTCACGCTATCACTAACTCCCTTTTCTTTCATATCACTTCTCACATAATCCATCCATCTTTTCTTTGGCCTCCCTCTCCCTCTCCGTCCATCCATCCAGGGGTAATATCAACTATCTACCTACTATGGTTATTGAGATAGGTACAGCCCGCTGACAGACAGACGGCTGGACAGCGGAGGTTTTGTAATAGGGTTTCCTTAGTTAGTTTACCTTCGGGATTGGAATCCTAAAAACTGCAGATGTTCAAGATCAACTGTCATGAACAACTTTTGCATAATCTAGTTCCAAATTACTGACTATACTTTAGGTAAATAGATTATTCACGAACCTTGAAATCGGGCAACCAGAAGTGTTTCCAATCGTCGATGGGTTTGAATGGTCTAAAATGGTGTAACACGAATCTCGGGGGTGGTTTATGGTCAAACGGTTTAAAAGTAGGCATGGGAAGCGGTTTGCCAATGTGTCTCGGGGCCGTTGTATTGGAAACTGGTTTCTTGTCAAACGGTTCAAAAGTAGGTATGGGAGGCGGTTTGCCAACGTGTCTGGGGGCCGTTGTATTGGAAACTGGTTTCTTGTCAAACGGTTCAAAAGTAGGCATGGGAGGCGGTTTGCCAATGTGTCTGGGGGCCGTTTTATTGGAAACTGGTTTCTTGTCAAACGGTTCAAAAGTAGGCATGGGAGGCGGTTTGCCAAT
Source organism: Polia nebulosa (assembly GCA_951329385.1). Taxonomy (NCBI): domain Eukaryota; kingdom Metazoa; phylum Arthropoda; class Insecta; order Lepidoptera; family Noctuidae; genus Polia; species Polia nebulosa. The sequence goes on along the minus strand of OX589611.1, from coordinate 545,254 downwards.
GTGTCTGGGGGCCGTTGTATTGGAAACTGGTTTCTTGTCAAACGGTTCAAAAGTAGGCATGGGAGGCGGTTTGCCAATGTGTCTGGGGGCCGTTGTATTGGAAACTGGTTTCTTGTCAAACGGTTCAAAAGTAGGCATGGGAGGCGGTTTGTCAATGTGTCTGGGGGCTGTTGTATTGGAAACTGGTTTCTTGTCAAACGGTTCAAAAGTAGGCAGAGGAGGCAAGTTGTCAAAGAGTCTGAAGGGGGACCACGGAGCTGATGTATTGAAGGCTGGTCTCACAGTTGCCCCCCCTGCGAACGGAGTGACGGGTACTGGTTTCTTGGCGAGCGTTCTCGGAGGCCGCGTTGTGGTGCGTGATCGTAGACCCGGCGGCGTCGGTCTTAAGGACATTCCGATATCCATAATAATTCGCGACTTTACAAGACAACAAGTGACACACAACTAACGATTTTAGCACAACTCTTCAATCATAATAATTATAATTATTTTCCTTCCTTTCTTGACTCAAGGTGTTGTTGGGTTTTTCTTGAGGAATGTGGCACGTAGTAGAGCTGTGTGTAGATTTCTGTCCGCTAAATGATGAATGAATGAATAAACGATTTTGTTTCATGATTGGTAGGCTCGCGCTTGATATCCGATGAAATGCGATGTTTTTTTTTTTGGGTAGGTTGGGAAATCATGCCACGTGGGGTCGTGGATAAATTCGAAACAGAGTTACCACGCCCCTGAGCACTCAGGGCAGGAAAGCAACAGGGGTGGGGATTAGTCAGTAAGAGTCTGACACGCCCTCCCGCTCCACCCAGAGCAAGAGAAGTCACAGGATGATTTCCCATCCCCAAAAATAAAAAAAGGTATACCAACAACTGAGCGTAAATATATGTTTATGTTTTATAGTGGTTTCTGTATATTCCGTAAATATATGTTTATGTTTTATAGTGGTTTCTGTATATTCCGCTTTTTTGCACAAGGCATTTGGACAGAAACGCGTTTTCAAACGAGTTATTATCCGAGCAAAAACAAAAGTGAAAGAATGCCAAATTTTTTATAACAGCGCTTATAATAGAAGTGAGATCTAACAACCAAGTTTTCTCGAAGTTCCTTAAATTATAACTCCTGTCAGCTTTTTCAGTTGTTTTAAAGAAAATTTGTTGTTCTTTGCTTACAAATAGTGCGTTGGCAAGTTATTACCCACCAATTTGACTCTTTGTATTTAAGTACAATTAGTCAAGTGTGTTTTAACTTGCCAAATCAACACTATTAAGTAGTAAAGAACATCATCTATTAAGTAGCATAGAACATCATTTATAAAGTAGCATAGAATATCATCTATTAATGAAAGCAACTGAAGAAAGTTGTGGTTATACTGTGTACTTCTTGTGTCGACGGTACATAAAATTATAGTGTCCCAATTCGGAAACGTTTATTAAGCAAGTGGAACGCGGTCTGGTCAGGAGCACTATCGCTCTCAATATTATGTTACATTGCTTGTGTGCAATGGCTACCAAAGTCGTCACTACACCAAGTGTGCTGGCTCTGCGGACCCCGTCATGGTTCAGGTTTCTTGCAAGATTACGTAAGAAAGGGGTTAGGATAAGGCTAAAAGGATTACGTAAGGTAGGGTTAGGGTAAGGCTAAAAAGAAATAGAATTTTACAGAGCAAATGTTTATAAAGTAAATATACTTACTTAGTTAAAAAATCTCAAATATTTTTACTAACATTATTTGGACTATTACAAAAACTTTGGTTTTTTTTTATTAATGTTTGCTATAGGCTTGGTTTGCTATAAACATATAATATAAAAACTTTTTTACAAAAAAATAGAACCCACAGCCAAAAAAAGACAAAAAGTGCAAAATAAGTTTAATTTCTGAAGTCGGTGTTTCTGGTATTGTTTCTTCGTTTTTTGACACCGACTTAAATTAAATTTATTTTGCACTTTTTGTTTTTTTTTGGAAGTCGGTTCTATTTTTTTGTAAAAAAGTTTTTATTTTTCACTTTTTAGTAGTGATTCCCCTTTAAATTGTGTTAACAATGGATATCTAGGCGATAGCAGCAATCGCGGTTGATTTGCTGTAATTTTTTGAAGAATTCCTTTGTCTGTCTCCGAAACGAATCATCAGATCTATATGAAATTTAAATGGGACTATTTCGGAATAAACCCCTTTCGAACAAAAAATAATTTTGGATATTCGTCTATAAATGACGAAGTTATGCCCGAACAAACATAAAAAAAAAAATACAAACATCCGAATTAATAACCTCCTCCTTTTAGAAGTCGGTTAAAAATTGTTTGATATTCCTCTCGATAGACATAAAAAAAAAATTATGAGGTAACCTAGCCATGTAGCTGCGACTAACTCCAATGTAGCGCTCACCGGGCCACTACTGAGATCAGCGAGTACTATCAAGTACCAACCTAATGTCCTTCTCAGTTAATTTATGCATTCAATCTACTTATTGAAAATGACCTTTAACATCACCAGTTTCCTCAATATACACAACTATGTCTTTCAAGTCTGCGTGCGTGCGTTCTACATTATCATTGCTGGCTGCTCCTGTCTCACTGCTATTACTATTCCGATCCAAGTTCTCTACTATTCTACCGTTGTCAGAATCCAGTTCCGTTTTCAACTCCAGAGCGTCGTCTTTAGAGCAAGCTCTACGTTCGTTATCAATGAAAGCGTCCTGTCGTTGTTTGTGTTTGTCAGGGTCGGTGTACGGCGGTGGCTCTTCACCGACGCAGTTGTTCTTACTGTAGGGCGTGCATTCGTAGTACGGTGGCGGCAAGTCATTGTTCAGAGGACTGGTGTTCAGAGGTTCTGTGGAATCGTACAAAAAAATATTTTTATGAAATTACAGAATGATTCATGAAGAAAGTAAGGTGGAAGTGATTAAAGTGTGATTAAAGTTTTAAAAATGTTGAATTTTCTTTTTACGTTCATCTACGTGGTAACAAATAGACACACAGAGTGACTTTCACATAAATTATAGTATTAGTATGGATATAGATTGATGTTATTAGCAACAGGGCCACAAACCTCCTGGCTCGGAAGGTCTCCTGTCGGTCTGTACGTCTTGCTCTACGGCGCCTGCGCCGGTTGCGAGAACCACTTCTGAAACTATAACAAAGATGAGACAAGTACTAACAGTCTGAAAGCTAAGCCGCGAACGGACGGACGGGCAGACAGACGGATATGGCGAAACTATAAGGGTTTCTTGTTATGACTACGGATCTACGGAACCCTAAAAAAACATGACATTTGGTTTTGATATCCCATTTGCAGAATTACTTTTTCATTTTCGTTGTTATTTGTGATAATTATTTAGTTGAAGTGACAGAATGAAAGCAAAACCGTCGACACACTTTGTTGAGCATTTTCCTCAACTGTGCGCTCAGCTCGTTATCAAAGCTATTTATAAATACGTCAGGTTTTCCTTAAACAAATGGGCCACAGAACTGAGAAACTATTTCATCACAATAATATGGCAGTCTATAACTGGAACTGCCTTCAACATACCTCTACGGTTACTCGCCGATGGGATAGCAGCGACCAGGCTGGGAGGTCAGGAACTGCCTTCAACATACCTCTACGGTTACTCGCCGATGGGACAGCAGCGATCAGGCTGGGAGGTCAGGAACTGCCTTCAACATACTTCTACGGTTACTCGCCGATGGGACAGCAACGACCAGGCTGGGAGGTCAGGAACTGCTTCTAACATACCTCTACGGTTACTCACCGATTGGATAGCAGCAACCAGGCTGGGAGGTCAGGAACTGCTTCTAACATACCTCTACGGTTACTCGCCGATGGGATAGCAGCGACCAGGCTGAGAGGTCAGGAACTGCCTTCAACATACCTCACCGATGGGACAGTAGAGACCAGGCTGGGAGGTCAGGAACTGCCTTCATCGTACCTCTACGGTTACTCGCCGATGGCACAGTAGCGACCAGGCTGGAAGGTTAGGAACTGTCTTCTAAATACCTCTACGGTTACGATGTTTCCTATAGTTAAGGGAGGATATCATCATGAGTAACCAGAGGAGTCCCACAGCGGCTCCGGCCACCATCATGACGACATGGACGGCGTGAACAGCCCTGTTGTATGGCGACGGCGTCGGTGTCACAACCACGAACTGAAAATTCAAAAGACGGGCGTCTAAAGATTACTTCTTTAAAACCAACAAACAATTTTTCCTCTTTAGATTTTAAGGTTATGATTTTACTAACTCATAATAATTTACTAATAATTATTATGAGTTAGTAATATCAATATTTACTAATAATTGCATAATAATTATGTTCTGGGTCACGGGACTGTTGCTTTTACAGATTACAAAATTACTGATTATACGTATATTATAGAATATTTACAGGTACCTTGAAATGGTATTTGGGCAAGTCGAAGTCGAAATCGTTGGCATTCAGTTGGCCTTCGTGTTTCCATTCTATCAGCGGTTTGAACGGCGGCAAATGGTCGAACGGTCTCACAGTAGAGACCTTTTCTAAGAGAGGCCACTTCTCGAATCGTGTGCTGGGGTGCACGTTGTCAAACGGTCTGATTGGGGGCCACGGTTCTGGTATTTTTTTGAGTAGTTTCATAATATGCCTCTCTTTGGATGGTGTTGTAGGAGGCCCCCTTTCGGATGGTGTGGTGGGAGGCGTCTCGTCAGACCGTGCGATATCATCGGCGGTGAGGTCATCGGGCACTTTGTTAGAAATGTTGATAAGGTCTTCCATTCCAGGCCACGCGTCCTGCTCCTTCTGCTTAAGAAACTCTTCTAATTTACTCCTTAAAAAACGTAAAAAGTTAAAAACTTGTACCTACAGTTCTGCCATCAACTCATACTCATCTATTTAATATAGGTAACCTACACTTTTGTCAACTCACACTGGCGCTTCACTAAATTAGCACTAAATCAAAAATGAGCAGCTATCAAACAGTGGTACTTCATATAACCGTGTTGGTACCTATATAACCGTGTTGGTACCTATATAACCGTGTTGGTACCTATATAGGCACAATTAGATTGAGTATCGACACCTCATAATGTACAAGCTGCCATACATGGAGAGACACAAAACTAAAACGTAAATAAAAATGAAGGTACGTCTGTCGCTCTCGGCGGTACGTCGCGCGATGCGAGTGCGAATGCCCTGTGCTCGGACATAGTAATCGCAAAAAATATTAGGAACAGGTTTTGGCGAGGAAAGTTTCTTGTTTTTGGCATCAGTGGTCGTGCCTCAGAGGTGGAAGCCGTGGCACACATTACACTTCCTACTAATATTATAACTGCGAAACTTTGGATGGATGGATGAATGTTTGTTACTCAATCACGACAGAACGACAGAACTGATCTAGATGAAGTTTGGCACACAAAAAGATTATAGTCTGGAATAACACATGGGCTTTAATTTATAATCGGGTAAATATTAATTCTACGCGGGCAAAGCCGCTGGCAGTAGCTAGTTCTACTTATCGATAGATAGATAGATAGATAGATAGAATACTCTTTACTATGACGTAGTCTTCTGATCTCAGCTTAGGAAACATTTCATGACGTGGTGCGGGTGACAAACTGCGGTCTTATCGCTAAAAGACGTCTTTTAAAAGATAACCTTTGGATGGATTTAAAAGAGGAGAAGGTATACAGCATGAAAAAAAAACCCTGTCCGATCCTGAAGGGTATTTATTACTTGGTATCGTACTGCGTACACATATACGTAACCATCTCATAGATATGAGATTATTATTTTGCCCCAATGAAAATAATTAATAAAAAAAAAAGTTATCAGAGGCAACACTGAGCGCTCGACAAAATTCTCCTACTGTTTCGTTTCAAAGATGCCGCCCGAGCGAGACTGAGTGCCTACAGCGCGGCTAATGAAGGGCGGTATCATTTTAAATAAAAATGGTACTTAAAAATGAAAAGATTTCGCCGGCCGGTGGAGTGTTGTCAACTTATGAAAATTTGCCATATTTAGTGTTAAATTTCGCATATTTTATAACAATAAAAAATCTTTAACTTTTGGTTTTTATGATTTACATTTTTTTACAACTTTTCTAGTACACGGTATGTTAAACCAGGAATACGCCTTTATTGGAACAGGGTTTTTGTTACATGCTGTATAATATAAAAGAGGAGACGGTATACAATATCTTCTTACCTTCCTCTTTATGGTTCCGTAACCGAAGGGTCCAAGCGAAGCCCTATTGCTGTCACTCACTTGTTCGTCTGTCTGTCCGTCGTCTGTCACAAAATTTGGTTCCGCAGAATTTTATAACTTCCCATTGACATATGAACTTGAAATTTTGTGACAATTTTTATTATTATATTGTAACAAATACCAATAATATTGATAAATCAGATTTTTCTTTGATAATTCCTTCATTTGGTGAAGTCCGACCCGCACTTGGCCAGTTTTTTAATTTTTATAATTATCTTGTTCCTATTTCAACTGTATCTGTTTATTCTTTTTATTTATTTAATAGGATACATATTATTGAAAATTAAGTAGTATATAAACTCAAACTCAAAGCATTTATTTCAAATAAACCATTTACAGGCACTTTTGAATTGTCAAGAAGTCGGTCAGTCAGAAAGATGTTCTGAAGCTAATTGCACATTTCAAAGCGTATATCTCTATGGAGAAGAACGTGCAAGAAACTCCATGGACACTCTTTTAAACCACGTTATGTATTATAAAAATCCTGGTTACACATATATGTCTTGTTGCTTCTATTATATGAGAACAATGTAAATTAACAATTTAAAAAAAATATATTAAAATAAGGCAGTGGCAGTTAAGAGATGACCATTTTCAGCTGACGGCGCCCGTTCACGAACATGATGTCTGGATCAGTACCACTCAGCTCAACCATACTGAAGGGAACCGAATAACCCAACACACGCGCCACCATCAGCGAGACATTTGAGTGAGCATGACAAACTCTCAACTGCCATGCTCGTTCATATCAAAACAGCACTTACAATAAATGCCCCATGGTACTCGCATTTACAAAATTAGAAAATGCTTCGCAATTATACAATACCCTAACTTTTGAATAGTTTAAAAAATGAAAAAAAGTAGTTGTAAAAAAGTTTTTTATTTTTCACTTTTTAGTTGTGGTTCCACATTAAATTGTGTTAACAATACATAGATATACGATCGCAGCAATCGTGGTTGATTGGCTGTCAATTTTTGAAGAGTTCTGCTGTCTGTCTCCGAAATCGATCATCAGATCAATATGAAATTTAAATGAGACCATTTCGGAACAAACTCCTTTCGAACAAAAAAAAGAATTTTGCTAATCCGTCAAAATATGAGGGAGTTATGCCCGAACATACATAAAAAAAAAAAAAAATACAAACATCCGAATTGATAACCTCTTTTTGAAGTCGGTTAAAAACAAAGTCCCTCGCTGCGTCTGTTCGCGATAAACTCAAAAACTTTTGAATGGATTTTCATGCGATTTTCACCAACAGACAGAGTGATTCATGAGGAAGGTTTAGGTGAACAATTTGTACCCGAACGAAGCTCAGGCGGGTCGCTAGTTAGAAAAAAAAATACAAAAAAAACTTTTTAACAAAAAATTCAACCGACGAAAAAGAACTAAAAAGCAAAAAAATAAATAAACCTTTTAAGTCTTGAGTATTAGCTTAATTACCTACATAAAATATCAAATTTTATATATACTAATTTTGAGTCGGCGCTAAACAGCAATCTGATTATTAAATATCTATATTTTATATGGACGTAGAAATGAAGAAGACTATATGTAGGTAATTAATCATTTTATTATTTGGCGCCGACTCAAAATTAGTTTATATAAAATTTGATATTTTATGTAGGTAAATAAGCTCAATACTCAAGACTTAAAAGGTTTATTTATTTTTAACCGACTTCGAAAAAGGAGGAGGTTATCAATTCGGATGTTTGTATTTTTTTTTTCTTTTTTTGGAAGTCGGTTCTATTTTTTTGTAAAAAAGTTTTTTGCTTTTTAGTTCTTTTTCGTCGGTTGAATTTTTTGTCAAATTGTTTTTTAATTTATGATTTTTTGTGACTCGCATCATCTTTTGAGACTCTGAGGCTAATTTTTAATCCTTTATCATTCCTCTTGGCACTGAGCTGATGATGTAACCATCCTTCTATGAGGTTCCCAGGATATTGACCAGTTGAGGTTACCTCCAATATTCTAAAGGCATCTTTTCTTCAAAGCATATTAAGTGGTATCTGTCACTAAAACCAGTTTTTTATATCTAACTTCTATTGCTTAGGAAAGATATGGTTTCTATCATCAGCTCAGTTTCATGATGTGATGATTCCTAAATGCAAATACCTGATTAAGTTATGAAAAGTAAACAGAAACAATATTCGTGCCCAATTTTCGAGGTTTTCTCTCAATTTTATCAGGATTTTATTATCAGATCCTGATTTCCTTGACATGGGACCACCCTTGAGGTATACCCTATCTAATAAAAAAATAATCATCAAGATCGGTTCATAAATGACGGAGTGAGGGCTAAAAATACACAAAAAAAAACATATATACGGTCGAATTGAGAACCTCCTCTTTTTTTCATCGGTTAAAAAAAACAACCGACTTCCAAAAAAGAAAATACCTACACTTAAAATTAAAAAAATAACTTTAATTTCGGAAGTCGGTGTCAAATAACGAAGAAGTAAAATACAAACACCGACTTCCAAAATAAAAGTTAATTTTTAATTTTAAGTGTAGGTATTTTCTTTTTTGGAAGTCGGTTGTTTTTTTTGTAAAACTTATTTTTATTATTTTTAACTTTTTAATTGTTATACCCCAGAAATAAAAACCCCAGTAACATGGAACGTGGAATTTAAGCATACTCGTAATTGGAGGAAACCAATACGTCTCACTCTCAATCTGTACGTATTTTTCGTTTTGCAGTGCAGTTTTTCTAAAAGCACTGAAGCAATTTCGATAAAATTTATATGGGACCACCTCGGGAGTATATTTTTCGGATAAAAATTGAAAATCGGTCCACAACTGACAGAGAGATCGGTGGACATACATAAAAAAACACAGTCGAACATAGAACCTCCTCCTTTTTCGAAGTCGGTTAATAAAAGGGAGAGCATCTCTTTCAAATATATAAATACTGAATAAAAAAAACACATTTAGGGTTCCGTACCAAATGAGGTTATTTCAAAGAAAAAATCTGATTTATCAATTAACTGGTATTTGTTAGTAAAATATACGTAATAATAAACATTCTCAACCAAGTTCGTCAATGTGAAGTTAAAGAATTCTTCGGAACAAAATTTTGTGACAGACGACGACGGACAGACAGACAGACGGACAGAAGGACACGTGAGTGATTTCAATAGCGGGCTCCGTTTGGTCCCTTCAGGTACAGAACCCTATAACCCACCGAATTTCATTTATAAAAACACAAAAAGTGCAAACAGTTCTTTAATTTTGGAAGTCAGTGCTAAATAATGAAGAAAAAACAAAACTAGATTCAACAAAATCGATCTGCTCGCGCCTTTTCCCAATTATCTTGGGGTCGGCTTCCAGTCTAACCGGATGCAGCTGAATACCAGTATTTTACATAGAGCGACTGCCTATCTGACCTCCACAACCCAGTTACTGGGTAATACGATACCCTTGGTAAGACTGGTTGTCAGACTTTCGGGCTTCTGACGACCCGTAAAGACTGTCAAAGATCCAAGATTGACAACCGGGACCAACGGCTTATCGTGCTTTCCGAGGCACGGAGGAGTCTCGGTATGACAAGATGGTCACCCATCCATGGACCAACCCCGGCAAGCGTAGCTTAACCAGATGGATCGACCCGTGCAGCTGTTATTACTTTAGCCACGAGCTCCTCCTATTACTACTACAACTAGATTCAACAGACATTGGTAATAAAATCGATGTAAATGTATTCCTACAGACTCAACAGCAAACTACTCGTACCTACGTTATATGCGGTGCCCTAACGTATGTACAAAAACCGACAATTATGACATTTTAAAATGTGTGATGTGAGAGCATAATCTATACATATAATAAATCTGTAGAAAAGTCATTTTTGTACATTGAAGAAATTGAAACAAAAAATAGCCAGCGTGTGAAAAGATAAGTAACAGAACCCATTTCCATCATTTTTGAAATTTTTGTCTGTTTGTCTGTTTGTTGGTTTGTCTGTTTGTTTGTGCGCACATCACGTAAAATCTACGAATTCAATGCTGACAATGTTTATATACAAAAATTATACGCAACTTGAGGATTAACTTAGTTTTTGTTTCATCGAAATCGGTTCACTCTATCAAAAGATATGATTAATTTAGTGAGTTCAAGAAGTAAAATATTACGTTACGCAATTAAGTATAGTACTTGCAACGACATCTTAAGACTAAAAATAGAACTAATGTTGATAGTTGAAATCTAAATCCGATAGATGGCGTTGTGCAAATGACGTCATTTTCTGAATCGCGGTGTTAAGATTTTCCGCGCGAGGATGACGTCCACCGTGTTTACTAGGCAAATTGGGTTTCGTTAGGTGTCTTAAAAGTTCTTGCGTGTGTCGTAAAAGTTCTTTGGTTGCTTGGTTTATCGATTTTCTAAATTGGTCGAAAAAAAAGTATTTGCTTATCTTATTGGTTTCGTTTGGTCAACTTTGGTCATTGGTTTGAAGTACGAAGTAAAGATTGTATTTGATTTACTTCGTAGTTTGAATCCAATAGTGCCAATCGTTATACAGTAAGTTAGTGTTGCCAATTCGTTGAGTCACGACCACGAACAGACGATACGTTGTCACACTAGACTGTTCGACGCACCGTTCTTTTAAGTTTGTAGGCTATTCAGTCATAAGTGTTGTTAGTTTTGTTTATTGCTTTAATTTTCCTTGAAAATGCCTCAAAGAAAAAAAACTAACCTTTCGCTGCGTAGCCGAAATGCGAAAAGGATGAGACTTTGTAGGTCTCAGGAATCGGAAGAAGATCGTGAAGCACGGTTATCTGCTAACCGAGAGCACATCGCTCTTTCACGTGAATCGGAAACGTTCACCGAAAGGGAGTCACGTTTAAGTTCACAAAGAACACGGACCGCGACTTTGCGGTCTCAAGAGAGTATCCAGGAACGCGAAGACCGGCTGTCTGCTGATCGGGAGCGCCACTCTCTCTCACGTGAGTCAGAGACATTCACAGAAAGGGAGTCGCGCTTAAGTTCGCAAAGAACTCGGACCGCGACTTTGCGTTCTCAAGAGAATATCCAGGAACGCGAAGTTCGGCTGTCTGCTGATCGGGAGCGCCAGTCTCTCTCACGCGAGTCAGAGACTTTCACAGAAAGGGAGTCGCGCTTAAGTTCGCAAAGAACTCGGACCGCGACTTTGCGTTCTCAAGAGAATATCCAGGAACGCGAAGTTCGGCTGTCTGCTGATCGGGAGCGCCAGTCTCTCTCACGCGAGTCAGAGACTTTCACAGAAAAGGAGTCGCGCTTAAGTTCGCAAAGAACTCGGACCGCGACTTTGCGTTCTCAAGAGAGTATCGAGGAACGCCAAGCACGTCTGTCATCTGACCGAGAGCGACACGCTCTCTCGCGCGAGTCTGAATCTCTCTCCCAAAGAGAAGAACGATTACAAATAGCTAGACATAACTATGTAGGTGTACAAAGAAACAATGAAAGTTATCTTGCATCTGAAAGGGAAAGAATAGATGAACTAAGACGAGCAGAAACAGCAGAACAACGTCAATCTCGCCTAGAAATAGAACGAGCTCGATACCATATGAATAGAGAAACAAATAGCGGAGCTGATGAGTCCATGGAAAATGACGATGCAAATATTTTATTACCTTGGGACAATAGGGAAAAATCAGGGTTCACATATTCGTCTAGAATTAATTATGCTGGCTTTACTTTCGTGGGTGACATGAGAGAAATTTGTAATTTTTGTCATGCTTTGAAATGGAGGAAAGAGACAGATGGAATGTGCTGCTCAAATGGAAAAATTGTTCTTCCAAATTTCCAAGATCCACCACACTTACTTAAAAGTCTCCTGAATGGCGATCATCCCCAGTCGAACCGTTTTTTGGATAATATTCGTTTATATAACAGTGCTTTCCAAATGACTTCCTTTGGGGCAAAACAAATAACGGAAGGACCGTTCATGCCAACCTTCAAAGTACAAGGTCAAGTTTATCACCTTATTGGATCTTTGCTGCCAGAAAATGAACCCAAATTTCTCCAAATTTATTTTGTATCCGATTACACGCAACAGCTCAATGTTAGAAATCACAATTTTCCCCAGCTCAATGCTGAGCTTTTGGGTCAACTTCAAGAATTGCTGCATCACGTTAACCAGTACGTTCGTGAATTCAAAGCTGCATTGGAGTCAATTCCACAAGGCAGCAATGATTTCAAAATTGTTATAAGTGCCGATAGACGTCCTGTGGGTGAACACCGTGGAAGACACAATGCACCCGTCGCAGATGAAGTTGCAGTTGTTTTAGTCGACCAGGAGTGTGAGAGATGTGATATCGTGTTGCGTACACGCGACGATCGCCTTCAACGCATTTTGGAAACCCACCGAGCTTACGACGCCCTGCAATATCCACTAATTTATTGTCATGGTGAAGATGGGTACAATTTTGGGCTGTACCAAGTGAACCCTACTACGAGAGTCACTAATTATCAAAAAAAAATATCTGCTCAACAATACTATTCCTACCTTTTACAAATAAGGCAAAACAGTTTCGTATATTTGCAACGATTTCGTGGTTTGTTCAGCCAATTTATTGTGGACATGTACGCAAAAATAGAAACTGAACGTTTAGTGTATATTCGCACTAACCAGCGACGGTTACGCGCTGAAGAATACGTGCACTTGCGGGACGCCATGCAATCAGATAATAACGTCGAAAACTTGGGTCGATTGGTTATTTTGCCATCCAGTTTCACAGGCGGTCCGCGGTATATGCACGAACGAACGCAAGATGCTTTTTGTTACGTCCGTAAATACGGCCGGCCGGACCTTTTTATAACATTTACAACAAATCCAAAGTGGACGGAGATTTGCCAGGCACTTCTCACAGGACAGGCGTCATACGACAGACATGACATTATTGCTAGGATTTTTCATTTAAAACTCAAAGTCTTGATTAATCTACTTACAAAGGAGAAAGTTTTCGGTTCAACTCTTTGTTTTATGTATAGCGTCGAGTGGCAAAAGCGTGGTTTACCCCACGCGCACATTCTTCTGTGGCTGGAAGAAAAAATTCGTCCCGATGCTATAGACAGTGTCATAAGTGCAGAATTTCCGGACTATAATGCAGATCCGATTTTGCATGACATAGTAAAAACACATATGGTTCACGGGCCATGTGGCCTCTTAAACAGGGAATCACCGTGCATGAAAGATGGTCAATGCTCAAAAAAATACCCCAGAGCACTGAAAGAACTAACTATGGCTGGGGAAAATGGGTATCCGCAATACCGGCGAAGATCACCGTCACAAGGTGGTTTCACAGCTACTGTCAGATTCCGTGGACAAGAAATAATTCTAAATAATAGTTGGGTGGTACCGTATTCTCCAGTTTTGTCAAACGCTTTTCAAGCACACATTAATGTTGAAATTTGTAATAGCGTCGAATCTATAAAATATATATGTAAATATGTTAATAAAGGTAGTGATCAAGCCATGATAGCACTAAGAAATAACAACCAATTTGATGAAGTGACAAGGTATCAATCTGGCCGATACATAAGCTCTTCGGAGGCAGTTTGGCGCATTTTGAGTTTCCCTATTCATGAAAGGTATCCGCCAGTCATCCATCTTGACGTGCACCTGGAAGGCGGGCAGCGAGTTTACTTTCAGCCAGAAAATGTGGCAGAAAGAATGAACAACCCAAGACAAACCACCTTGCTCGCATTCTTTCGCCTTTGCGAAAGAGACAATTTCGCTAAGTCTCTGTTGTACAATGAAGTGCCACATTATTATACTTATAACAAGCAGCAAGGTGTTTTTAATCGCAGGAGACGTGGAACTGCTGTAGAAGGCGAGTCCGGCATTTTTAAAGAACACGTGATTGGAAGAGTATACACGGTGCACCCAAATAATGCAGAGTGTTATTATTTACGCCTTCTTCTTCACACAGTGCGAGGACCTACTTCTTTTGCTGAGCTCCGCAAAGTGGACGATATAGAATATCCCACATTTCAAGCTGCTTGCCGCGCACGGCATTTATTAGATGGCGATCAGCATTGGGATGATGCTTTAGCCGAAGCATGCGTCAGTGATAGTCCACATCGTTTGCGCCATTTATTTGCCATTTTGTTGACATTTTGTGGCCTATCGGACGCTGGGCAGTTGTGGCAAAAATATAAAGACGCGTTTGCCGAAGATTTTTTGAGACAGCAAAATATAAATAGTGAAACTTCTGACCAAGTACGTGAAAGCTGCCATAATAGGGCTTTGCTGGCTATACAAGATATAGTTACAAGTATAGGAGGGAACCCCCTCAGTCAATACGGCTTGCCGACACCGACAGTTGGTGGGGAACGAATTAATAGGGAGTATACATCTGAAATAAATTACAACCCCGAAGAGTTAGCAGAAATATTGCGAAATGGCTGTTCAAATTTGACGTCAGAACAACGTCAAATCTTTGATAGAGTATGCTGTAGTGTAGAACATTCATTAGGAGAAATGCTGTTTTTAGATGCACCTGGTGGAACAGGTAAAACTTTCCTCACTAAAGTTATCTTGGCTCAAATAAGGAGCCAAAACAAAATTGCCCTTGCCGTCGCTTCCTCAGGAATAGCTGCCACTTTATTACCAGGAGGAAAAACTGCACATACAACATTTAAAATACCAATCGACTTGGACCGCACAGAAAACCCTGTTTGCAACGTGTCTCGCAATAGTGATAAAGCAAGGGTTTTACGCGATTGCGCCCTTATCGTTTGGGACGAGTGTACGATGGCAAATCGTAAAGCTGTGGAAGCTGTAGATAGAACGTTGCGAGATATAAGACAAAATGACCGACCGATGGGAGGCTTAACGGTGCTATTCTGTGGAGACTTCAGGCAGACACTCCCTATAATACCCAGAGGAACGAGGGCCGATGAAATAGGTGCCTGTTTAAAGAGCTCTATTTTATGGCGTAGTGTCATATTAACTAATTTGAGCTTTAATATGCGAGCATATTTGGGAGGTGACGCAAACGCGCAGGTTTTCTCAAATTTACTACTTCAAATTGGTAACGGCACATACCCGACTCAAGAAGGAGGTAAAGTAACTTTAGTCGAAAGCCTGTGTTCATCTGTTGCCTCACAGCAGGAACTCATTTCCTCTGTATACGGAGATCCATCAGAGATCTCGAACCATGACGCTGCTTGGCTATGCCAACGAGCTATTTTGGCACCTCGCAACGACCAAGCAGCAGCAATAAATTCTCAAATATTGGTACATGTTTCTGGAGAAAGTAGGGAATATTTATCTATTAACACGGTTTTAGAAGAAGGAGATGCCACCCACTATCCAGTAGAGTTTTTAGACTCTCTAAATACACCAGGTCTTCCAGCACACAAAATTTATTTAAAAGTCGGAGTACCAATCATTCTACTCAGAAATTTAAGCCCACCAAAACTATGCAATGGAACTCGGTTGAGAGTAACAAATCTCCAACGAAATGTCATCGAAGCCGAAATCTTAACAGGTTGCGGCTCCGGTGATGTTGTTTTCATTCCCAGGATACCCATTATCCCCAATAATTTTCCGTTTACTTTCAAACGTGTGCAATTTCCTGTAAGCCTCTGTTACGCTATGACTATTAATAAAGCCCAAGGCCAGACGTTATCCGTTGCGGGTGTAGACCTTACTTTTGATTGTTTTTCACACGGCCAACTCTATGTTTCTCTATCACGTGTTAGCAACCCAAACAACCTTTTTGTATATGCTCCGGGTAATTCCACCGCTAACATAGTATATAGAGAAGCATTAACGTAATCAACTATACCAAAGTCAGGACTCTTATCTAAATCATCAAAAAGGTGATATACTCTTATCTAAACGACGTTGTTTTGTTCTCGACAACCACGCGAACGAAGTCGCGGGCACAGCTAGTAAATAAATAAATTTCTCCGATTTGCTTACCTGCCTATCGAGAATGCCTCTTTATATTTTTGACCATCGTTCTCGAGTAACGCCATTGCACAATAGTTATAGTTCGCGACTACACAGGGCAGCAGGTGACGCACTACTAACTGGTATATTACTACATATTAGAGACATCTTATGTTCATTTAATAACACTTGTTGGAAGTTTCCTTCCTTAACCGTGCATGGTCATGTAGCTCTTTACGCGGATGATACATGTCTTTTTTACTTCGGCTCCTCTTTACAAGACTTAATAACAAAAGCCCAGGAAGACCTCAATAAGCTATTCTCTTGGTTCCAATATAATCTCCTAACAATCAATATCGCTAAAACCTGCTACGTCATTTTCAAAGCAAAAAATAAAAATATCCCACCCCATCAACCATTACAAATAAATAATGTAGCCCTGCAAAAGAAAAACTGCGAGAAGTATCTTGGCTTACGGATGGATAGCGCCCTGACGTGGAAGGCACAGATCGAACACATCAGAACAAAATTGTCATCACTTATGGGATCACTTCGGCGCATTGTCCGGTGCCTGCCGCGTCGGGTTCGCTACGCCATATATAACTCCCTTGTGAAACCACACCTGTTATACCTTATCGAAATCTGGGGGAACGCCTCCAAGACTAGTCTAGCCGATCTTCAAATAATGCAAAATAAAATTATAAAGATGCTCTTCCACTATCAATTTTTAACACCCACTAACAAAATATATGAACAAACGAAACTAATGAACATAAAACAATTATATATTGTAACGCCAGATGTCGCTAGCGAGCCGTTAAGCCGGCTGCCAAGCCCGCCACGCCTAGCCGCTACGTCACTTCCCCACTACGTGAGCCTTGCCCTGCCTAATGCCGAGCCAGGGGGGGGTGAAGTAGCCACCAGCCAGCGAATGATATAAAAACCGGAGCGATGATTTTGTGTACTCACTTTTTAATAATAATTGTAAGAGAAAACTCTGCCCGAATAAACATAATTAATCCGTTCCTAATCATTTTATTACCTCTGTCGTTATACTCAGAAGTGGTATCGAAGAAAAACCTACGATGAAACGACGCTCTGCTACATATAAACGTCGACAGTCTCCTAGTCGGGTGGACGAAAATTCTGCGTCGGTAAGCCAGATGTCTGAAGATTCAAACGAAGAAGGCCGATGCACACCACCCGCAAGGAAAATATTGAAGACTCTCCTAGCCCAAGAAGTAGAAAAAGCATTCAACGATCTAGAAAATGAAGCGCCTACCCTCATTCGTCGGAAAGAACACCGTGCCGCATCGTTGATTCCAGAATTCGACCCTGAAAATGAAGAATGCACAGTGACTGCCTGGATAAAAAAAATTGAACAACTAGGTCAAATTCACGGCTGGGATGACAAAACTAAATCATTTCACCTTCAAGACAAGTTGAGAGGACAGGCAAGAAAGTGGTATAATCGACTCGATGAGTACGACTACTCTTGGGATCAATGGAAAGAAATGCTTCTTCGTGCGTTCCCGAAACATCGAGACTACGCTCATGTTCTCGAAGAAATGCTTAACAGAAAGAAACTACCCTCTGAAAGCATGACAAAATACTACCAAGAAAAAGTTGCTTTGTGCTTCAGAAGCAAATTGTCAGATATCGCTACGGTATCCTGCATCATACGAGGTTTGCCTCCAGCGTTGCAATCAAATGCGAGAGCATTCCAATGCGAACGTCCTGACGAGTTGTATGAAAATTTCTTGTCGGCACTCGATGACTACAAAGTTCCTGTAACGGACACAAGAGGAGGGTACAAGGAAATGTCGCGCTCCACAGAAAAGAAACCTTCCGTGAACCCTGACACTGATCCATGTCCGCGCTGCAAGAAAATTGGACATTTAATGCGCAACTGTCCATTGCCTGACCAACGCAGCTGCTACAAATGCGGAGTTCAAGGTCACATTGCTCCACGTTGCCCGTCAAATCCCAAAAAAGGACCCGCCACGGGAGCAGATAGCGTGAAAGAAATAAACTTGCTTCAAAACTACAACGATGTCTATAAAAAGACTGCAAAGATCAACGGTGCTTTTGTGAAAACATATATCGACACGGGCAGTCAAGTAAATGTGCTCACGAACGAAGTTGCTACTCTTCTGGGTCTGGAAGTCAAACCTGTCTCCGTTACCTTGAAGGGATTCTCTGGCGGTTGCATCAATAGTAACGGCGAAGTCGAGTTCGAACTTGAAATTGATAGCCTGCATATGACCTGTAACGCATACCTAACTGACATCGAAATGAGCGGCGTAAATCTTTTGATCGGACAACCGGTTATAAACAGTGAAGGCGTGTCATTAGTTGTACACGAAGGCAAAGCTACACTTCAGAAGGAGCTAAATTTCCTTTCCAATCTGGATGCTACTGAAGCTATTAGTAGATTTCGTGTCGTCACTGCTGCAAGTGAATTCCTACCACCAGGCATCTCCATTATCAAGGTTCATATTATTGGCAATGCGGCCAGTAACCACGTAGTAACACCTGCGAGACACTTCGAGTTCCAAGAAGTATCCTTCTCTCTGCCAGCAACGCTTCTGCGCGGAAATGAAGGGTACCTGAAGGTCGTCAACAGCGGAGCCACGGACATCGCATGGAAGGAAGGAACCGTCCTACTTCGCGCTGAAAGCTGCCAGGAGCCATGCATAAATAACCAGGTCAGTCAGCATACCAATATTTGCAAAATGCCATTAGCCAAATGTGTTTTACAATTAAGTGCCTCATGTGTTGATAATTATGCCATTGGTGGGGTAGACGTAGACAAAATTAGAGTAGGCCCGATGTGTAAATCTGATCATAATCAATTAATCAGTTTATTATATCGGTATAGTAATTGTTTTGCTAGCTGTACGAAGGAGTTGGGTTGTACGGATTTAGTGCAAATGCGCATTCGATTATCCAATAACGAACCGGTACACCGTAGGCCTTATAGATTAGCACATCACGAACAAGAGATTGTTAGACTCAAAATTAATGAGCTATTAGAAGCGGGTATTATAAAAGAATCCGAATCGGATTATGCATCTCCTATTGTTTTGGTTAAGAAGAAGAACGGAGATAGTCGTCTATGTGTCGACTACCGAGCACTAAATGCGTTAACTATCCGGGATAGATATCCATTACCTAATATTGATGAGCAAATTTCTAAGTTATCAGGCAAGAACTACTTCACCAGTCTTGATTTAGCCCAAGGGTACCATCAACTCAACATTCATCCAGAAGATACACACAAAACGGCCTTTGTCACACCGCAAGGACATTACGAATATAATAGGGTTCCTTTCGGTCTCGCTAACGCTCCCTCAGTGTTTATGCGTTTAATAAACAAAGTCGTAGATAGTTTGGAAAATTCCAAAGTAAATCATTTAGATAAAAATAACTCCAATAATTTCATCAAACGGTCGTCAGAGGTATTAGCATTCCTTGATGATCTCCTGCTACCTTCAGTCGATGTTCAAACAGGTTTAGACTTATTGGATAAAGTTCTCGAAAAATTGCAAACCGAGAATTTGAAATTAAATATGAGCAAATGTTCATTTTTACAAAATAAAATTTCTTATTTAGGTTATGAAATATCATGTGATGGCATTCAACCGGGCGAATTTAAGTTGGCAGCTGTGTCACAATTTCCCGTTCCGAGTAACGTACACGAAGTGCGTCAGTTTATTGGTCTATGTAGCTATTTTAGGAAGTTCATTCATAACTTTGCACTAATAGCTCGTCCGCTTACCGAACTAACAAAAAAAAATACGATGTGGGTATGGGGCGAGCCACAAAAATCTAGTTTTGATAATTTAAAAAATAAATTATGTGATAAGCCGGTGTTAGCGATATACGATCCTAGTTTGCCAACAGAAATTCACACGGATGCATGCAAGTTAGGTATTGCAGGTATTCTTTTACAAAAACAAATTGACGGTAGTTTGCGCCCTGTCTTGTATTTTAGTCGCGTTACCAGTCGAGAAGAAAGTGTTTATCATAGTTATGAGCTCGAGTCTCTTGCAGTGGTGGAATCGTTGCGAAGGTTTCGTATATATGTGATAGGTAAAAATATTCGTGTAGTTACGGACTGTACTGCAGTGCGCGATACAATGACTAAACGTGATCTTATTCCACGCATTGCTCGCTGGTGGCTTTTAATTCAAGACTATGATATTACTATTGACTACAGACCGGGTGAGCGTATGAAGCATATAGACGCATTAAGTAGGAATCCGATAGATGCCGTTAATGTGTATCGTTTAGAAGTAAATGATTGGTTTAGTACTGTGCAATGTCAAGATGAAAAGTCGAAACGTATTATTGATTTAATTCAAAGTGGGTGCACAGATAGTGATATACTGAATAATTATGTAATAGTCGATGGTAGGCTTTATCGTAAAACTCTTTACGGTAACCGATTAGTAGTGCCAAATTTCGCGCGATGGAAAATATTACAAATGCATCACGACGATATTGGTCATGTAGGATTAAAACGGTGCTCAGAACTTATAAAAAATGATTTCTGGTTTCCAAAAATGTCCCGATTTATACGGAAATATGTGACGTCATGTTTACATTGTGCGTACGGTAAAGGAGAATATGGTAGAAAAGAAGGTAAATTACATCCAATTCCTAAACCTACTGAACCAATGAAAATGATACATATCGATCATTTGGGCCCTTTTAGCAAAACTAAGAAAGGGTACCAGTACATGTTAGTATTGACAGATGCTTTCTCAAAATTCGTTGTTTCTGAGCCTACGCGTACTGTCAATTCTGTGGAGACAATCAGAGTTTTAAAACGCATATTTAGTTTATTCGGTTTCCCAGATCACGTAGTTTCCGATCATGGTAAGGCCTTTACGAGTAGATACTTTAAAAAGTTTGTAACGGAAAAGCAGTTTAAACACACGTTAACAGCTATTGCGTGTCCTAGGTCTAATGGGCAGGTAGAACGCACTAATCGCACAATTCTCGATGCGTTGAGAGCCACGGAACCTAGCGAGGCTTCTCATAATTGGGACAATAGTTTACCAAATGTAATATGGGGTATTAATAATACTGTTAATGATACAACAGGGTTTAAGCCATACGATTTAATGTTTGCTCGTGTAGGTAGGTCAGTATGTGATGTTTCCATTCCTGATCGGATTTCTGAGCCAGTGCAGTGTAGACGTGATAGGGCTACTAATCGGATTAGGATAGCTAGCAAGAAAATGAAACGTAACTTTGACAAAAGGCGTAAAAATAGTACGATTTACAAAAAAGGTGATTACGTACTTTGGCGCCAGGCGCCGACTAGTGGCAATAAGGTTAATTCTAAGTTAGATGATCTGTATTCTGGCCCATATGTGATAATTAAGGAGTTAGGTAATGATCGATATAAACTAAGAAGTATAAAAGGTCTTAGAGGATACAAGAAGTTTACAGGCCTAGTATCTGCTGATTCCTTGCGACCATATTGTAGCGTTGCTTCTATGTCCGATAGCGCCAGTAGTGTGGATGAACAATTGGAAACCGAAGATCTCGTAGATCTTCTTGAGAGCTAGGTCAACGTTCTTTTCCCCATAATTTATCTTGTTTCTTGGGCTGACTTGTAATCATAGCTTTGTTGTTCCCATTGCGGGAGCAATTGTTACAGGATGGCCGATTGTAACGCCAGATGTCGCTAGCGAGCCGTTAAGCCGGCTGCCAAGCCCGCCACGCCTAGCCGCTACGTCACTTCCCCACTACGTGAGCCTTGCCCTGCCTAATGCCGAGCCAGGGGGGGGTGAAGTAGCCACCAGCCAGCGAATGATATAAAAACCGGAGCGATGATTTTGTGTACTCACTTTTTAATAATAATTGTAAGAGAAAACTCTGCCCGAATAAACATAATTAATCCGTTCCTAATCATTTTATTACCTCTGTCGTTATAATATTTATCATACTTGCATGCTTGTCCGAAAAATATTAAATAAATCTCTCCATACTAACTTATCCTTTGTACGGTTAAAACAACAAACACAGCGAAGTTCACGCCGAGCGAGTTTTTTAGTTCTACCCAAGACAAGAACGAAGATTGGCAAATCAATGTTTACATATGCAGGCGCAGATGTTTACAATAAGCTACCGTCGTCCATTAAAAATGTAAGCTCCTATAATGTATTCAAAGTACAACTTGCTCGACATGTAGTCGAAAAATATAGTTAAACTCCAATAGCAGCCTAGTTGGCTGCTACTGAATGCATTATAGAAGTACCTACCTATACAAAAAAAAAACGAACGATGAATATCCTAGTAACATACGTATATAGTACTATTTTATTGTATTTCTCATGTAAGTGACTGTAGTCTTTTATGAGAATAAATTTCTTTAAACACAACCGTGCGTCTTTCGTTTCCCAACTGCGCTTAAATAGTTCAGGGATTTTCTTCAGGAATGATGAAGCTCTGTGACTGTCAGTCTATCCAAAGGATTTCTGGTAGAGATATCGCTGTCAACGCCTCATCCTATCGTATTCTATTCTTTTTTTTGGTTTTGATTTTAGCAGTCTGAATTCCACCGTAGCACCTAAACTACTGAACCAAAAACCGAACCAAACCGAAACTGGGGGTTAGACATAATACTTTTCTGTTAACGTTAACGCTAACGCTTCGTGCAAAATGTATGGCAACAACATTACTGGGCGTGAGTCACGTGACAGTTCTCTCCGCAGGTAATGTCCTTGCCATACATTTGGCACGAAGCGTTAGCGTTAACGTTAACAGAAATGTACTTTGTCTAAAGGCTCTGAACCGAAACCGAACCGTAATAATGGTCCGAGTAACATCTATATCTGACCTCAAAAAACTAAAATTGATACAATCATAACTAGTTGGGTATCAAAAGAAAGGTCTTCACGAGCAATTTACAATTTAATACATTGTTATCATATTGTCAAAGTAAATAAATGTGTTTTTTATATTATTGACAGGCACGCGTTTGACCACTACCTCCCCTGATGGTAAGCGATGATGTGGACGACGATAGAGCATGCTTCCCTAGAAGTAACCTATTCACGCTTGACTTAAAGACTCCCAGGTTGTAGCTATTAGAAAACCTGCCAAGTGCGTGTCGGGCCATGCGCAGTGTAGGGTGCCGTATTCGCCCGTTACAACATGCGGACTTAGGGTGTCGACCAATCGATCAATCGTCGATCGAAGCCATCGATCGACTTCGATCGATTGGTGTGATAACACCCTTAGGAAGGGGCTTTATGTTTATTATTATGATAATAGAATATGCGGATGTCTGTTTTCTAAATGCAACGGAGGTACCTACTCCTTAACAAACTCGAGCGACTGCAGAACTTGTGCAACCGTTTCATTTTTGGCCTCTGAAAATACGACCATGTGTCGGAGTTTCGGACCAGATTGGGGTGGCTGCCGATTCGGCGTCGGCGAGATACCCATATCCTATATCTTCTCTATACTATTCTGCATAATGTAAATTCCCCTCAATATCTTCGTGAACGGTTTGAGTACTTCGTTCCGAGGGGCAAACCCTGTCGCACTGCCAATTCTCTCCTCCTTCGTAGTCCGCGTCACACTTCTAGCCGCTATAATGGCTTCTTTTCTGTTACTGCAGTGCGTCTCTGGAACTCTCTCCCACACTCCCTACGCGACAGCCCTTCACTGGAGGGCTTCAAGAAGAAAATTAAAGAGCACTTCCTTTCACATTGACATAATATTGATATTTATTGGTATTTATTTAGTATGTAGGTATTATATATATTCGCTGAATCCTACCCTCGAATGTGGTCTCTCTCTATAATTCAAAGGTTTGCTGGGAGAAAACTCAACATTGAGCTAAGCTTGCCTTTGTACATTAACTATTTATTCACTGTGTACTATGTTAGTTGTTTGGTGCACAATAAAGAATGTAAAAAAAAAGAATTAAAAAAAACGATGGGACGAAAATAATTCTTTATTCCCTTGTCTGTAAAACTAGCCAGGCCCCGGATTTAGTTAGGCCATCCATTTGCAATTAATGTACATTTTCTCCAACATATAATTTTTGTCATCTTCATGCAACAGATGAGGGTATATATTTCTATTTACGTATCTTAGACCAACCGACGGTACACTCATATTCCAAAAAACACGAGTTTTATTAAAATTCATACAAAAACGTAAGTATAGAGCCATATTACAAAAAATACAAAACCCAAAGAAACAAATGAATAATTAATTTAAAAAAAAAAACTTTTTTACAAAAAAACAACCGACTTCCAAAAAAAAACACTAAAAATTAAAAAAATAACTTTAATTTCGGAAGTTGGTGTTTGTATTTTAATTCATCGTTATTTGACAGCGACTGCCGAAATTAAAGTTATTTTTTTAATTATTAGTGTTTTTTTTTCTTTTTTGGAAGAGTTGTTTTTTTTTGTAAAATGTTTTTTATTTTCATTTTTTAGTTGTTATACCCCATAACTACAAACCCCAATAACATGGAACGTGGTATTTAAACATTTGGAGAACACCAAAACGTCATCGAGGTATACGTATTTTTCGTTTTTGTTCAGTTTCTCAAAAAGCGCTGAAGCAATTTCGATAAAATTTATATGGGACCACCTCGGGAGTATACTCCTTCGGCTAAAAAAAATAGAATTTTGAAAATCGGTCCACAACTGACGGAAAAACCAGCGGACATACATAAAAAAAAAATAGTAGATTATTAACCAAGGGGATAAAGCAGTGTCTTCTGTCGCAGGAGACGACTTAAATAGCGAGCGTAACGAAGGACTCGAGGTTTACTCCCGAGCATAACGAGGGTGTTAAAATCTTAAATCACGAGCGAAGCGAGGGATTTAAGACGAGTCCTGAATGTAGCGAGGGATTTAAGTTCACCCAAGACTAAGACAGCTTTATCACCGAGGAAAATACTCTACTTGTAGAGGAAGCGCCATCACCCCAGTGTTAAGAAAGCGCCATCACTCTGGTCCATATTAAATTATAGGTAGCATAATTTAATTCGTAATGTCACAATTTGTATGTCTTTGTTATGATTGGCTGAAAATTATGTATGTCTTCGTTATGATTGGCTGAGAAGCAAAGGTAAAAGTCTAAAATAAAGCTAAAAGTACTGAGGTAACTTTGCACTACATCGCAGGTAGTGCATGTCGCAACGTTGAAGTTGACCAATCAGAACAAAGCCAGTAGTTGGAATTCTCGCAAGCGCGCTATTGGTCACTTAAACTCATGTTTTCTATGTATTCGTGCCAGATACAATGGAAAGTTTTGGAAGCCCGCTATGTGTCTAAACGTAGATCAATGTGAACCTTATATACCCGTAAAATATATATGTAAAATTGGTTTGTTTTTATTGTCGATTACGGGTATATTTGTGAGTAAACTTAGAATCTAAATGGATAATATAATGTAAAATTAGATTCCCCATGTGATACATATTTTACTTTCTTTGAATATGTTAGTTTTGTTGTTTTGTAAAGAAGTAAATATGTAGCAAGTAAATATGCAGGTGTTCAACACCTAAGCCATTAAAGTAGCGGTTCTCATTGGCGAACCCAAGAAAAATGTAGGGCCTGTGATTGGCCGGTTGTAATGTCGAAGTTTAAGCGTGAAATGCGCGAAATGGCTGTTTGGGTTGCATTTGCCGCACGACGTGCCCCATAGTGTTTTAGCCATAAATATGGGTGCCCCAGGCAGTCAAAATCAGGGATCCGCCAGTTGCCACCGTGAGCAGCCGTGTCTACACGCTGCTCCTCCGTTCGGCCCGCTCACATCCACCGGTTCTCCCTGTGTGCTGTCGTGGGTGCTGGTCTCGGCCGGCGCTTACGGGAGTGCGCAGGGGAAGCCGCCCCGTTGCCACTCGGTGGGGTAACCCATCGTAGCGGTCGCGGAGGCAACTTAGTGTCTTTTTAACCGTCTGTTCCGACATCCAAACATGCCGCCGAAGGGGAGGTCCGGTCCCCGTCGCTCTCAGGAGCACGGTACCGGGCCGTCTCCCTCACCGCCGGACCGTCCGGTGACGGGCCGGACGCCGCCGCCCCCTGCAAGAGGGGGTGCGTCGCCCGGCGCACCACCGGCCGCACAATCCGCCGCTCCACCTTCCACCGCAAGAACGGCCGCCACCGGCCCGCCGACGTCATCAGCGACTGCGCGCGTTTCGCCGGCGCCGTCGTCGAGCCGGCAGCCGGCCGTCCCGGTCCGTCCTCCGGCCTTTCGTCCCGTGCCTACGCAGGCGCCGCTGCCTGCCGCGTTGGCGAGTCGGCCGCGCGCCCCGGGCGTGGCACGGCCCCCCGCCGTCGCGTCGGGGGCGCGCGCCGCCGCGCCGACCGCGCGCGCTTCGGTACCGCCTGCTAGGCCCGCCCGCACGGAGCCCCGAGCAGCCACTTCCTGTCCTAACATAGGGCCGCGGGACCCGCGCCTTGCCGCGCGGACCGCGGGCCCTACCGCGCCAGTGCAGCGTGGCTCGGCCCCCGTGCCGAGCGCGACTGCGCCCATGTCGCGCCCACGCGCCGCTACGCCCCTGGCTATGGAGGTAGCGTCGCCACTCTCCTCGCCGGCGCCATCACCGCCGCCGACACGAGCTCCGCCGCCGCCGCTGACACCGCACGTTATCGCGGTGAGTAGCGGCGCCCTATCACCGTCGCCACCAAGGGTCGCCGCCCAGGATTCCCCGGCGGTGTCGGCGTGTTTTTCCCCTCGCGAGAGCGAGTGGTCAGACATGTCGGCATTGTCGGGCGAGTCTGACGCGGAGGAGGCCCACTCCCGGTTCCCACTGCCGCTTCCGCTGGGGCTTGAGCGCGTGCCCCCGCCCGCAGCTCGCCCGCAGCGGAGGCCTAGGAGCCCGGAAGAAGAAGAGGATGCGGAGGAGGCGAAACGGCGCCAGCTGCAGCGCACACCGCGCAGGCGCAGCGGGGCTGACGCGCCGTCTTTCGCCTCCGCCGCCGCAGGCGCCACGGGCGGCACGAGCCGCCCCCCACCCCAGCAACATCAGCAGTCCCACCCTACGGCTGCCACCGCCCAGAGCGGAAGCGCCAAGGGTGCCCAGAAGAAGGCACGCTACCCGCCGCTGGTAGTTGAGAGGCTGCCGGACTGGCAGACCCACTTCAGGGTCCTGCGCGATTTGCTGGGTCGCCCTCCGAGTGCCCGCCCTTATCAGGGCGGCATTCGGTTCCTTCCCGGCGACGAGAAGGAATTTAGGGTGATCCAGCGCTATCTGTGCGACCTGGAGAGGGATGCCGGTCTGGTATGGTTTTCATACTCCCTGCCGGCGGAGCGTGCCTTTAAGGTGGCCATACGCGGCCTGCCGGTCAACACCGAGCCGGCCGCTATAGAAGAAGACCTGCGGGGGCTCGGCTTCGAGCCCCAGTATGTACGGGCCATTAAGGCTCGCGAAGGACGTCCGGGCTGCATATATCATGCAGTCCTTAAGCGCCAGCCGGACGTCCAGCGCATCTATGACGTCACCACCATCCTGCTGATGGGTGGCGTCAGGGTGGAGGGATGGCGAGGCAAGAGGGGGCCCGCCCAGTGCCACCGCTGCCAGCGCTTCCGGCACTCAAGCCACCAGTGCCACCGCCCGCTCGCCTGTGTGCGATGCGGAGGTGGGCACGTTGCCCGAGATTGTCCCCGGCCCCGTGAGGAGCCGGCAACGTGCGCCAATTGTGGCGGACCGCACCCCGCGTCGCACCGCGAGTGCCCCGTCTTCCGCCGGGAGACCGCCAACAGGCGAGCGGGCACGGTGGCGCTGACAAGCACAGCACCCCGCCCGGCTGCAACAACGGCCCGGGCCACGAACGCGGAAGATCACGAGGCCTGTGGCGCCTCTCTGATGGCGGCCGCAAACGGGCCCAGTGGAGCAGCTGCCCCCCTGCCTGGACGCAGGAGGAAAAGGAGACGACGTGGGAGGAAGCCCCCTTCCCCCACCGACACCGCAAATCAGCCACCCCAACCCCAACACGCCGCACAGGGTGCGAATCTGCCAGGGGCGGCCTCCGTAACAGAGGTCGTCCCTACGGTAAAGGTTCGCACCATGTGCCCCCGTAGCAATCTACAACAGCGGACGCCAGAGGGCGCCACCGCTGCTGTCGGACCAGCCGCAGCCATGCGTCCACACCACGCGCCACTAGACGCCACTGTGGCCGCCGTCACACAGCCGGAGCTCCATAAGCGGGCCACTGGCCTCCTGCTGGACTTGATTAAGGCCATCAGGAGGGGCCAGGACCCGCTTATCACCGTGCTGGAGGGCATGGTGGCCATCCTAGCCCTCTACCAGGGCGGGACCGCCGCCAGCAGCCAGCCAGCAGCACCTGACGCCGAGTAAGTCGTTTTCACCTACACGCGACTTGCTCAAACAGGAACACTATACAAGCAGTACATGCACTGTGCGCGACGTGTTCTAA
Source organism: Polia nebulosa (assembly GCA_951329385.1). Classification (NCBI taxonomy): domain Eukaryota; kingdom Metazoa; phylum Arthropoda; class Insecta; order Lepidoptera; family Noctuidae; genus Polia; species Polia nebulosa. The sequence goes on along the minus strand of OX589611.1, from coordinate 516,721 downwards.
GTTAATATAGGCACGTCGCGTATCGCAAGCCAGACACACATGACTCCACACACATTGTGTACTCACGCGCTGTATGTACCTACATACAGCGCTTACATGGGCGGCGTTACACATACAATGCCGCCCACACATACATCTACGGCCCCGCGGTCCGGACGGCAACCGGCTAGATCTGGAAACCGGGCGGACGGGGGCCACTCACTAAATACTGTAGGCTCACTGTAAGCCGGCGGCCGTGAGCTGGTCGTCATCCGCTGGGCCTCCCACAGGGAACTGTGGGTCTCACCCGGCGGTGACAGACCGCCTAGCTGCCGTGAAAACATGTTCCGAGCCTGCAGTATCACACATGGGCGAATGCTGTGAGAGCATCGGCAGGTGCAGTTCCATCACCTGCCTAGTAGGCTCTTATGGCAGTCACCCTAGGCATCCACACCAGATAGGTCCCCCCACGAAGCGCCCGTTTTTACGGGCGGCAATTGAATTCGCGTTCTAGAGGGCCAAGCCCTGATAACGCCCACCACACCCCCCCTGCGGGGGGGTGTAGTGAACGTCAGACAGTCAAAATCAGTTACTCAGCGTCAGTGACTCAGTGAGCTCGAAAGTCCTCTGGCTTCGCTCCTATCGCCTTGTACCATACCTTGTACGGCGGTTTATTGTCTTGTACCATACCTTGTACAGACTATTGTCTTGTTCCACACCTTGAACAGACTGAGTATTGTCGTGTACCACACCTTGTACCGACTGTGTATTGTCTTGTACCGTACCTTGTACAGACTGTGTCTTGTCTTGGACAGACTGTTATTATTGTCCACTGTTGGGGCAGTAATTCTACGTATTTCCAACCATTTTAAATCCTCGATCGTCAACATACGTAATTCTGTGTATCTACAAACTGTTAAATCTGTGCCATTTAGAACTTTTACCTTTTACATTTTATAATATACAACTTTTATGAAGAACTGTGTCATCAATTATTAACCCACCTGCTCCACTCATCACACGAGCGTGTCGCGAGACTCCAATACCGCCGACCGACGCACAAATCCTCAACCCTCGCGCCTATCGCGAAAAGCATCGTAAACACTACTTTTCGTACCATTTGCGAAAAAATTAACACAATAATAATATGAGATAAGCAAAATAGACAAGAAGTACTGATTCTGAAATTAATAGGCCTTTCGCACTTCTCGACGTTGAAAATTCTTCATAAGTTTTTAAATAATTTTCCTAGGATTTTGTTGGAAGCAAATTATTTATAATTGCGGCAGCATTTGCACTGATGGAATCCGACAATTCACTATGACTGTCGCTTTGATTTAACATCGTAACGTATTTTTAGAACATTAACTTATTTATAAAAATAAATTAAAATAAACTTAACGTTTATGTATTTGAAGAAAACAAAAACGCGGCAAATTCCTAGACTAATATTTTTTTGTCGGAAAAGCAAAGGCATCAAGCTCATACGGCCTCGTCAGTTTTCGTAATTTTATTTAATAATCATAACTGCATAATAAATGCGTATTGCCGGGTCGCGCGTTGTGAAAGGGGGCTAGACGGAAAAAATTCTTACGAAAAGTTGTCACGACACTAATGAGGCTGTCCATCCAAAAAGATTGTGTTGGAAAAACTCTAAAAAAACCTAATAAAAACTTCTTGTATTTTTGGTGGGTAGGTACAAAGTTTGCAAGCAGATCAAGCATTATATAACCAATCTGAGCTGAGCTGAGCTGAGCTTAGCTGATCTGAGCTGCGATGAGATGAGATGAGATGATGAAGTATAACTTCTTACGTGCGTGCGTGTGTACGTAGTTAATAATAATAAAAATATTATAAATAAAAAAAATAAAAAATTATATTACAATTCCTACACTAATTAATCAAAAGGAACTTCGTTCCATCCGGGTGTCCCTTGACACCTCTCAAGTTTTTTTTTTCTTTTTCTGTTTATAACAGATTAAAAATGACTATTGTTATGTTCGCTTTTTGTGGCATAGAATGTCACTTTTTTGAGCAAGTGGTACGAAAACATACATACAGTCGAACATAGAACCTCCTCCTTTTTCGAAAGTCGGTTAAAAAAGCCATAACATATGTTTTGTAGAAGTTAGTGCTCGCCGTGGTACGTATATGTACGGTATCTTCTGGGTTGGTTGATAATAGTAAACTGGTGTATTTCAATATATCTTATAATTCAGCGGACGTTAAATCTGGATTTGAGCGTAAATAAGACGACTGTATTATTTCATCTATTCTCGGCAGATTATCCGATTTTACAAAACCACTTTCAATCATTGCCTCAAAGTATTTATAATGTCACTAGGATGCTAAAATTACACTTAAACAATAAATTAATTCGCAACACACACGTTCTTATTAAGTTTTCTAATCAAAAGCCTGCTATACCATACAAATGTAAGCACTACGAACTTGTTGATGATAATTATGTTCTGTGACGCTACATTTCGTTTTAACCAGTGGTGTGCAAATTAAGCGAGGGAAATTCAAATCTCTAAAACGCAATTAGAGATTTGAATTTCCCTCGCTTAATTTAAACTTTTATTTATTAATTTTAAGTTATTAAAAAGATATAAGTTACTAAAATAACGGTTTAGTTCAGATGTCCGGCCAAGAAAGATTCGGAATAAAAATATTTGAACAAAATTTAAGTTACATGTAGGTATATACCCTATTGATTGATTATTTAGTTTCGGATGAGATTAGTCATTATTTGGTTTTATTTGTTTGGTTTGGTGGTGATTGGTTAAATAATACGAATTTATATATTCTATAATTATAATAAATTCTACAATGGTTTAAATGGTTTATACTAAGTTTTAATGCTATAAAGATGATTTGATTTATTGGTTGGTTTTGGTAGGAATGGTTAGAGTAACGCGACTGGTTGCCAAACACGTGCTAACTGGTGGAGTTTTGACTGATGCGTATAAACACATCAATAGGTACGTTTGGTATGCCCATGCGCATCGGTATTTACCGATGCGCATAGACAAAAGTGCTGTGCTGTGCGGTTGCAAGCATTGCTCTGAACATATTCCCGAGCACGAGATGTGAATAGAACAAAAAAGATAATCATCAAATCACCTTTTCATTAAACATATAAATAGAATGGGAATCACTAGAAATAAATATTAACATATAAAATGGTAAACAAAGTAGAATGGTTAACACAAGAAATAAATAAAATGGTACACAATGTTAAATCTAACAATTGTATAAACATTTACCTACCTATAATTAAAAACATTTAAATGGTACACAATGTTAAATCTGAAAAATGTATAAAGCAGGTATTCTTAATTAAAAACATTAGTTCCGTAGACTAAAGAGTCTTTCACTGTCAACACATGTTAACGCCCTACAGGCAACGTAGCCCTTTCTTTGTTTCACGCACCACGCATAGCACTGGGCAAAGAGCCTAAATCAAACTGTTCACTTTCACTTTGCTGGCGGTCAGCAGTGCTCTGCTTTCGCGGTTGCACTTCACTTTTTCTTTCTTAAACATTCTGTCCTTGGTCGACTCTGATGTGGTCGCCACAGACAGCTGTCTGTGGTGAGGCGCCGCACGGCTTGTGGAATTCGAGCAGCACTCGCTCTTCGCCAGATCCAAACTACTGACGCACACATGACCATACCCAGCAGTATACTCGTATACTCGACAGTGTACTGGTGGATGTCGTCGACTGAAATTTCATCAACCTCTGCTTTGGTGGATTTCACGGTTTTGATCTGTTCTCCTCCAGAAATGATAGAAATCTGTACAACCCCGTGTTCTCTGGTGGTTCTGCTTCCGATGGTAATTTTACGTTCACAATATTGTTTATCTGGTCTAGTTCTGGTACAAGCACATTTGACGAACATTCCAGTCCGTTGGAGTCTTGGAGTGTTGTTGTAAAGATTAAAGTTATATATCTTTACCTTTGACAAAGCAATTCTTAGCCACGTTGATGACCCCTGCTCGAGTCAGCTGGCACAGTAACTTGATCGTCGCATATGTTTTTTTTATGGAATACGTGTCACAGCAAAAATAAAGGTATTGTGAAGAGTTTAGTTCTACTTATCTGTTTGTGCAGGCTTTTTGTTTCACACGGTTTGAAGAGCTCGCACATGAAGGATTTTCCGTGATACAAACATGTATCAAGCTCATGATAGACGGTATGAAGTAGGCGTCCTTTTTCAAATTCACTACGACGTATTCTGATACTGGTATGATACTGATCATGCTGTAATTGATCTGTTGTGGAAATGGTATAATCTTAATGAAATCTTTCTCTCGTTAGGAGTGGAAATGTAATTTCAAAAATCATATATTCTTCTGTAACTCGAGCCTTTGTTTTCAGTAGCTGGTAGATGTGCTGAAGGTCTGTTTCAATATCATCAATAGGTAAACCCAAATCTTGATGCATTTGTTCATATATAATTTGTAGTTCATGTTTAAGTTGTGCTGATGTCAGTAAATGCAAACCTTTTTGACCATGGTAAATTTCTGAGATCATATCGATCAAAGTATCTTGAATCCGTCTCAGGTTTTGCATCATATTAATGGTAGCTATCGATACCAAAGTGAAGTCTTGTTGTAGTGACTTCACATTGTGTGTATCCGTGTAAAAACACGTAGGTATGGTTTTAGCAAAGGAATTTAATTTATTTAGTAAGTGGTAAATAATGTTTGGTACTGGTAATAAACGTTGTGGACTAGAAAGCATATGCTGTAGCAGCGCTGTGTGCTGTGTTGCTGTGTGTGCAGTAGCATGTTAGTTACTGGTGCTGGTTCCACCTTCGATTCGGTATGAATTTATCCTCTTGTAGATTCCATTCAAGCCCAAATGTCTTTGTTGAATCAGATTGTTTGAATTCGTATATTTACTGGTTCCATAAATCTTTTTCTAAATCAGCAAGTAGTTGTGATTCGTTTGTGGCCCATTTTCGTTAATTAAACCCTTGCTGAGTAGTTGTATAAGATCTGATTTTAATTGTTTTGCTTGTTCCTTTGAATGAGCTCCCCCACAGTAGTCATCCATATAGAAGTAATCATCTAATGCTTGTGCTGCTTCAGGAAAATTTGGTTTTTCCTAGCTGGCTAGTTGTTTTAAACACATCATAGCCAAAACTGGTGCAGGCTTCGTGCCGTAAGTTATGGTTGTTAGCTTGTATGCTTGGATGGGTTGGTTTGGTGAGTCCCTCCATAGTATTGTATCTTCTGGTATGACTGGTCTCCAGGATGTATTCGCCGATATTTTTTTTCAATATCAGCCATGAAAGCAAACTGATATTACCTCCATTTTAAAATATATATACATACACTACAGTTGTTGGTGTAGAAATATTAATATTAACTTACAAAGTCATTGTGGCCAAGTTCTAGGTAGTGTTGCCCAAATGCAAGACCAAGACGAGACTTAGGCCAGTCTTGGTCTTGGTCTTGCGTCAATACACCTGGTCTTGGTCTTGGTATTGCGCTCTCAGTCTTGGTCTTGGTCTTGGTCTTGCAGCAAGAGTCTCGCAAGTCTTGCAAGTCTTGCAAATACCTATTAGCCTATTGCTATTTATTGAACACGTTAGTTTAGATTTTAGATTATGATTCGCGCTGTAAGACGTATGTAGTTACAGAATTATAATCATCAAAATCATCAATACAACCCTCCAAGTTCATAAAGGTCGAAGAATTATTTAAAAAAAATGACTTTTTCAAGGTCAAACTCATTCCTCGACCTTTGAACTACCTACAAGGTATGAACTTTGCTAGAAAGTTATTTTAGGTACATTTTATCACATGGGATGATGGGAACAGATTTGTGAGTATTAACACGCTACCTACTTAATAAATAGTTGAAATATAATAAGTACTTACCTACCTAATCAATACAATACCTTTTAGAGTTCTTTCAGACGAGCGGCACGTTGCCAACTGCAGATACAACTGCAGCCCTTAGTTTAGTGTTATGACGATACCTACGGTTTTGATACTGGGGAACGTCTCTCAAAATCGGGATTGAAACCAAATACCTACTTAATAACGCCCAAATCTCAGTTTGTCTTAACTGCAAGACGCAAGAGTCTTGCAAGCTTAAGTCTTGTCTTGCTCAAGTCTTGCAGGGTTCAGTCTTGGTCTTGGTCTTGCTACAATAAGGCGGTCTTGGTCTTGGTCTTGCGAAAATGCAAGAACAAGACCAAGACTGCAAGACCAAGACCGATTTTGGGCAACACTAGTTCTAGGCCTCAACAATATAGTATAATTAGTGTATATTTAGATTACCATCGAAACGCTTAGAAGAAGATATAATTATAAATTAGTTGAGATGAAAATAGGTATTTTTATACAATGTCAAGTTATGAATGAAATGTTAAAATTTACTAAATATATAAAGTAAAATGCTTAAAATAAGAACAATACAAGTCAATAGGTATAAATACACACACAACGTATTGATAAAATGTGATGACAAAATTTATAATTTAAAAACTGAATAGTTGTAACGCCAAGCAAATATTGTTTTTCTGAATATATTAGTGGGCAACACTCTGATGCGTGGGATTTTTTTTTTAAGATTTCGTTTGCCATGCAATTGGAATTCCTGCTATACAAATGTAGTCTCTAGGTGCCAGTAATTTATTTTTGGATTTTGCTTTTCACTCTTTTAAAAATGTGTTTATACAATGGGAATACCATTTTATAAACATACTTTGTCGAGTCGAGTGCAGACTTTTTTTACATGTTCTTTCCAAATTAATTTTTCGTCAATAACTATTCCCAAGAATAAGGTTGAAGGTACGGGTTCCAAAATTGAATGACTGTAGTGTGTTTGAGGTGGTTTTACCAAAGAATTGTATGTTTAAAATTGAACTAACTTTGTTTTTTCAATGTTAACACGTAAATTATTAGATTCCAGCCATTTCATTGCTTTTAGGATTTCATTGTTAGTGTCAGTTTCCTATTTGGAGATTTTATTGTGAGAGTAGTGTCATCAGCAAATAGTATACAATTATGTTTTAGGCTCTTACAAAGGTCATTTATAAATATTATTATTAAATAATGGAGGCCCTAATACACTCCCCTGAGGAACACTACAACTACTTATTTTTAACTTTGAACTGTATGTTTTTTTCGTGTTATTGTCAATTTTTGATATTACTGACCTTTGTTAGCGATTTGATGAATAACTTTTAGGCTTTATTCATTTCTAAAAATACTGATAATACAAACATTACGACGACACGACGACGAACAACGACGTCGACGACGTGGAATTTCAACATGTTCGTAATTGGAGAAAACCAAAACGTCATCGAGGTATACGTATTTTTCGTTTTTGTTTGAAAAACTATATGGGACCACCTCGGGAGTATATTCTTTCGGATAAAAAAGAATTTTGAAAATCGGTCCACAACTGACGGAGAAATCGGTGGACATGCATAAAAAATACATACAGTTGAACATAGAACCTCCTCCTTTTTCGAAGTCGGTTAAAAAGAAATGAAATGAAATGAGATGAAATTTATTTATTTGCCAGCATAATTACATAATTAAACGAACTTACCTGAAGTGAAGTTCTATTGTAATTATACGAAGGGCTTAGTCCGAGATATCTTCTATATTCACTATGTAGTTCCACAATCCTCGCATTGTGTGTGCCGCGAATATTTAGAGCAAAAAGCTTCGTATCCAAGCAGATATATGCCTGCTGACAACACTATATCTGTAACTCATTCATTCAGAGCATTATTAACGGATAATGATTTCCAACCTGACTCTAGGGATATTATAAATGATAATGATAAGGGCGGGTGGGAGCCCAGTATCTCGGACTAAGCCCTTCGTATAATTACAATAGAACTTCACTTCAGGTAAGTCCGTTTAATTATGTAATTATACTCAGGCTTAGTCCGAGATATCTTCTATATTCACTATGTAGATCAGAGAATTGTTGGAAATCATTGCATGGTATATATAGTATACAATTAAACACTTATTAAAGATCTAAACAAAAGAATTTATGTGATTTATCACATCAATCTAATCATAGGTAACTAATTAATGTAATTCTAATTAATCGACTACCAATCTTTTATTTTACAATTGGTTTTTGTTAAAGTGTCAAGTACTTTACTTTTCTGTATTTAAATAATAATAATAAACCTGTCTTATCCAACGACTAATTGTTTGGTTACTGACACATCCAGTTTTTTTTTTTTTTTTTTACTAAATAAGTGAATTATTCTGGGTCAGTGAATTCTATGTTATTCAATCGGATAACTGACAATGATTGTATACATTAAGCAGTAGTAAGAGCTAACAAAATTACCAATTTCTTAGTTAGTTTTTTCTAAGTTAAGGCTACTATCTGGCAACCATTTCTGAATATGATTCCGGACAACAGATAGATCCCATGTATCATTATACTTAGGTCTAAAAAGTTTCAATATGAAAACACCTTAAAAATCTCTTCATCTGTATATCTGTTCCTAAACTTGTATCTACTATAATTAGAGACAGAGCGCTGAACGGTACGTGTTAAGAGTAGCGTACCTATGTTAACATTTCTGTGAGAAATTTTAAACTCTAGTATGGACCACTCATATACATTTTCCCAGTTACAAAACTTTTTAAGTGCTGCTGTTTATTGTTTAATAGTTTTTTGTGATATGGAAGCTAAAGCTACAATGACATTTTTTTTTTTTTTTTTATCGCTTCCTTGCTAAGATGCCAGGAAAAAACTGTTGTAGTATAACTTCGTCCTGAAAGGTGGTAGGTAGCACTTCCGAAATTGTCAATTCGTTAATAAAGGGGTACCAGGTTTGTAAGGTCCATGGAAGAAAAACTAAAAAACCTGTTGCCTCATCACAAATAATTTTTTCCATACATTTGGAAATCATTCAAAATGGAAGGCAAGCATAACATAAGTTAAATGTTGACCAGTCTACAGTGAGTGTCAATATTTTTTGTATATAGATCTCTGTGCCAGGATTTATGTATCTATAACATTTTTTGTTTACTCTAGTTGCAAACAGATTCTTATTGGGTTCTCCAAGTGACTGTAATACATATTTAGATAAAATTTGCTACAAAATTCCCATTCTGAATTTATTCTGGATTCTTGTTCAGTTTCTTTTTTTTCTTTTTTTTTTTCTTGATGTACGTGGCAAATAACCATATTGTACGGATCTCACCCCACTGCCATATATTTCTAGCTAGAGAATTAAGTTTTTGAAGTCGTACTTCAAAAACCTTGCATACATAAATATTTATGTATGCAATTGCTGTGGTATTATTTATTCTGAACAATATCTGACCAGAGTGTAAATATTTGGCAAAATATTGCAACCCCAGAAAAGCAGCTTAAAAGTTCCCGAAAATTGGTTGTCTAATGTCCAAAACCAATTTGCATCTTTTTTATTTTTTATTACAGTATTCCGCAGCCTGTCCCAGATGCATCCGAATATATTTTCAAATTAGATTTAAACTGTCTTATAAAATTTTTTGACATGTTAATTTGACTACCCCACCATCTTAAATCATTTTTACAACGATCATTAATACCCATGATTGCATCAAAGTCATTGTTTGATGCACACAAAGCCTGATGTTTACTGTTCAAATGTTTTAGTGTACAAAAAACCATATGACACCGCTGGAGAGCATGCTACCAAGTTTTGCAAATTCTCTTAGAGTACAGAAAAATAAACAAATGTTGTGACCTGTTGGTCTAGTGGTTAGTGACCCTGACTGCTATGCCGGAGGTCGTGGGTTCGATTCCCACCCAGGACAAATGTTTGTGTAATGAGCATGATCATTTGTTCTGTGTCTGGGTGTAATTTATCTTTAATATTTATGTATTTAGAAAATATATAAGTATGTTTATCAGTTGTCTAGTATCCATAACACAAGCTATGCTTAGCTTGGGACTAGATGGCGTTGTTTGATAGTTGTGGAATATTATTATTATTTGATTATATTTCTTAAGCAACAAACAAATCGATTCCCTTATTAGAAGTTACTGACAATGACATTTCTTGTGTATTTAATAGGAATCCTAAAAATTCAGCAATATTGGATGGGACAATGTTACTCTTTTCCCTATTTATAATAAAGCCTAAACATTCCAGTAAAATTTAGGTCATCTGACAGTTTTGAAAACATTCCTGGTAATAATTACTAATACAAATAATATCATTCAGATAACTAACTGATTTTTAACCTTTACTTCTAAGGAAATTGATTACAGGCTTCAATATCTGTATGAATGTAAAGGGAGCAGTACTGAGACCAAATGGCATGCATTTGAAGTCATACATTGTATTCTGAAACCAGAACCTTAGATATTTTTTATCTTCACCCATATCAAGAAATATGTTATTTTTTTTTTTTTTTAATTAACTTACAAAGTGTTCATATGTCTTTACTTTTAAAATGTTCTGGTGAAATAAATGTATTCAAACATTATAGATTTAAAAATAAATCTAATTTCTCCATTCGATTGGGGTATGGTAGAAATCTTTGAAAAATATTGTCATTTCATTTTTGATTATTAAGTTTTTCCAATATTTTTATCCAGATTCGGGATTATTAGCTTTTTTCTGGTGATTGTGTCTTGATAATTGAGGTCCATCAATAAGCATGTGACATCACTGATTATTGAAATGAGTTTTATCTTGTTAACACCAACTTTTATAAGTTTGTGGCGGCAAATAGGGCCGCTATTGCAACACCCATCTGTTGTTGACATTCTTCAACTCTCGTGTCTCGGGCCTTCATAACATCGTTTAACAGTCCCTGCAGGTCTTTGTTAAGCTTAGGGCATCTAGAAGCTTGATGTTAGTAGGTAGCTACTAATTACTTCTTTACAGGTGCTTTCATATCTTGTTTCAGCCCTTGGGTAATAATACCTTCAAACCTTTTTACCAGTTCTATATGAATATCTGGTCCACATACTCTTTCTGTAGATACAGTTAGACGCCTTAATTATGGAATCATTTAAATTGGAGGATCATCTTTTGTGTTCTCTACACACACAGCACCCATAACAAGCTCAAACAAATATGTTTCATTTTCTATAAGTTACACAGCAACCAGCTGTATACACCATTATGGTAATAAACTAAGCTATACATATTGCCACCCCGTGGCTATTTAGTAAAAAAAATTTGCCTTTACCACAATGAAAATTATGGTATTGACACAACTTATGAGCGCTTTTTCCAGCTCTTCAGTCGACTCAGATCAGCCAGCGGCAGTGAGTCACACAAACAATATTCTATTGCAAAAACTGATAGGACTTTTCAGTTGACCTCACTCCACCGGAGTGCCTGTAATGACACGTACCACGTGTTGTAGAAAAAAAAAAAACAGGAACGGTCACAAGTTAGGTTACAGCCATCGGCAGCAAGTCACACCAACAATGTTCTATTGCAAAAAACGGCGGGGCTTTCCCATTGACCTCACTCCACCGGAGTGCCTTTAATAACACGTGCCACGTGTTATAGAAAAGAACAGGAACGGTCACAAGATAGGTTACAGCCAACGGCAGCAAATCACACCAACAATGTTCTATTGCAAAAAGCGGCGGGGCTTTCCCAATTTTCCCATTGTCCTCACTCCACCGGAGTGCCTTTAATAACACGTACCACGTGTTGTAGAAAAAACAGGAACGGTCACCAGTTAGGTTACAGCTAGCGTCAGGGAGTCACTCAAACAATGTTCTATTGCAAAAACGACGGGACTTCCCCATTGGCCTCACTCCCCCGGAGTGCCTGTGTGATACGTACCACGTATCATAGGAAAAAACAGGAACGATCACAAGTTAGGTTATCAAAGTTATCTTTTGTAGAAAACTTGCCTGTAAATTCTGTGCCCGCCATGTCGGGTATTTCATCGACATCATTTTAATAATTGTACGAGTCGTATCACTGGTGTTGGCGCCGAAGTCGGTGATGGTGAACGACTTCCTATGTTTTTATTTGCCTTTAATTTCTTTTGCAACTTATTAATCTTCTCTAGATACCACTCTTTTCTAGACTCACGCTTTCTTTTCATTTTTTAACGCTAAAAACCACAAAACTAAAATCTTATGTATAAAATTTGACAAGCACACACGGCGCGAAAATAATGAATGAGTTACAGATATAGTGTTGTCAGCAGGCATATATCTGCTTGGATACGAAGCTTTTTGCTCTAAATATTCGCGGCACACACAATGCGAGGATTGTGGAACTACATAGTGAATATAGAAGATATCTCGGACTAAGCCTGAGTATAATTATACGTCATTACATAATAACATGGTAAAATAATTTTAGTCTCACTATATTCGACTTACCTGTCGTGCAAATATTATTTTCTAGTACATGGATAATAATATTATGAAATTACATGAATGTCATTAGTCATACACATCATTATCATAATATTTACAGTCTTGCTTCGTTCAAATTAACTAAGCATTACATTATAATATAATTTAGATTAGTTTATATCTCACAGTTAGACAGTTCATCAGTTTATTGATTAGATTTATAAACAATGTCAATAATTATATTATAATAAGTGTTCGAAAATATAGATAGTTACACATCATGTCTGTACAATAGACATGAACTATCTTTATTTTCTTATTATTGCTTAAAGTTCTAATAAATAACTTTTTTTTTTCACCGCCATGGTGTAGCAGTTTCTGTTACATAACTTTAATCTGCTTCGAGGTACTACTACTACTACTACAGATTTTTGTACTACTCGTATTTTCCTTTTAATTTGGGCCTTATCATCCTGCTCAAAAAGTGATTAGTGGTTTTTAACCTATCCTATACCCATTCTTCCTAAAAAAAAAATCTCTTTAAGTATGCTGTTTTTATTTAAAAAGTTGATAGATATATATATACAAACTAACAATAATACCTAACATGTACAAATGCGTATGAAAAAACAACTCACTGGGCATCAAAAAATTCATCCAAAGTTGATTATTTTCCCGTATATTCCCTTTTCAAAAATCTTTAGTAGAATAGGGATCAATGTAATGGGTCTATAATTTGAACATTTGAAATTATTTATATAAAACATAGTGTAATTAATTTGTAAAGTTATGTCTGACACGGATAAGAGGTTGAGAGTCGCGCAGAATCTATTGAGCGTGTTTTTATGGAACCTTCACCATTTTAAGGGTAATTTAATTGTTTAACTTTTAGTGTACCTGGGTGTTTTGGTATGATACCTGTTGTTTTGTGTATAATGGATGAATAATGCTTCTAATTTGGAAAAGCGCTCCTTGATGGGCGAGTCCTATTATACCCTGTCCTATTTTTTATTCATATTGTTGTGTATGTCGTTAATTTGTGGCAAATAAATACTTTTTCTTTCTTTAAGTATGTATCCACGAGAACACTGCCGACAAACTGTACTGCAGTTTGGCAGAAGACTGTATAAGTTCATGAATAAAGGGTAATAAAAAAAATTGGACATATCCGTGCGGTTACTTTTTTTGTGGGGGTTTGACCATAGATTGTTTTAATCTAATAGGAAATGTTCCTGTCTCAAATGACAGATTAATTATGTATAACTTAAAGGTGCTACCATGCTTTTACTGCTTAGTTTTATTATTTTACATATAAAACTAAGCAGCGTTATAATATAAAGTTCTCTTTTTTATGCACGATATTTTATACATTTACTAATCCATTTATTTTTTATTGGTCTATTATATTTTTACGCCACTTCAATTCTAAAGGTGCGATATCGCCACGAAGACATGCACTTTGACATTCATTTGGTGTACTGATAAACCTTTTTGATTACATATTGTCAATAGAGTACGGACAGTTGGAAGTTTAGCTACTGGTGCAAATAAATCATCATCTATAAAGTCAGTTTGTTGAAAGCCTCTAGCCACGAGCCTAGCCTTGTAACTAGTAATATTACCTTGATCATCAAGTTTTCTTTTAAATACCCATTTGCTTTCAATAACCTTACATTCTACTGGTTTTGGCACTAACACCCATATACTGTTTTGATTTAAACTATCTATCTCCTCGTCCATAGCTCTTTTTCAATTTATTTTCTCTGTACCTTTTCACGGCTTCTTCATACGTTTTAGGATTATCTTCAATATAACATAATAAGCATGTAGAATCTGTTCCGTATTACTTATGCCATTAAGGCTGTCTAATCTTTTTATTTGTTCTTCCTGAGTTTTTTACTTAAGTATTTGTATCATGAAACTTTTCTTCGGATTCATTAATTGACTCATCACTTGGAGTATTACTTAAGTTATGACTTGTCACTTCATCATTAACTAGTACCTCATTCTGTATTGACCTCTATCCATACTATTTCTATCCTGTGCAACACAACTTCATTTATTTTTTCCAATGGTTTTTCAGTATTATTTTCTACTAAGACTTCTGTTACACTATCAAGTATTTAATATTTAGGGTCATCACTATCTTTAATAAAAACTATTATCTCTTTTAATTTCTATTTTATTTTCATTCTTGTGAAAAATCGTACAACTTTTCGTTTCCTCACCGTAGCCAACAAAATATTCTTTCTTGCCTTTTGGATCCAATTTTCTCCTTCTCTCTTTAGGCACATGACTGACTCCTATAATGCCAAATTTATGTAAACAGTTTATGTCAAACTGCCTAACAAACCAACATTCATGGTGTTTTATCAGTATTTTTATTTTTAGCGTAATTTCTAGTTGAGTATGCACAGCTGTGCTAACTGCTTCAGTCCATAAACTTTTATCTAGGTTAGACTGAATCAACATTGTCCTAGCAGCTTCTATAATAGTTCGCATTTCCCTTTCTACCTTCCCGTTCTGTTCCGGTGTATAGACTACTGTAGTTTGGTGTTGTATGCGTTTTTATTTAAATGCACCGGTCCACACACATTATCATGTAAGATCTAAAAACAAATACTTATTTAAGTTCTCTTTAGGAAAAGGTAAACGATGACATTTTCCTTCTTTACATGCAATACATGAATCAATAAATTCTGTTGACCAGTAATCATAGTGTTAGTGGTTACATTTATATTGCAAGGAGGGTCAAAGATAAACTGCATTACATAGAATTTATCTACACATTTACTAACCAAACGCACTACATTTTTAAAAAATTCACATTTTTTAGCTTAAACATGTAACCATTTTTGACAGCTTTAGTAACAGAGAATAAATTTACCTTAAGTTCTGGAACATTTAGTACGCTATTTAGTGAAGACACAACATATTCATTACTATCAGGCAATGTCATAGCCTTCAGGAGTATTTGTCGAATACCTTCAACTTTTAATTTCTTTCCATTTCCGACTATGACATATTTATCGGCATTGAGACCTGAAAAGCTTAAAAAAAGAGATTGATTAAGGGTCATGTGGTCACTGGCACCCACTGTCCACTATCCATTAATCTGTGCTGGAGTTATATCCAGTAAAAGCACTTGAGATGTAAGTATTGCCTTCGGTATCCTTTGTGCTATTTCCTATATTTACCCTTGAATTATTGTCTTTATTTTCTTTCCAATTATTTATTTTACTTTCTTTTGAGCTATTTCCTTTTTCACAGTTCTTCTTAAAGTAGCACTGTTCTATTGAATGTCCAGCTTTTTTGCAGTAAAAACATGTATTGTTATATCTACAGAGACTCTTTTTTTGGCCAGTTTTACCTTTATAGCACTTAATATTTTTCGCAGATAAGACAACGGATTCTTCCATTTCTTTCATGCGTTCTTCCTCAATGAGTAGGTAGCCTCACTTGCAAATCATATAATGTTTAGGATGCTTGAAGAACACTTTCCCATGCCGGACTAAAGTATTTGTATTGGTAGTGTCATTAGTATCTTTGTAATAATATTCGCCAAGGGATTTTAGTTGATTTGCCTTTTGTTCTACTGTGGCGGCAGGTTAATAGCGGCAGGTCACCGGGACTATCTGAACTGACCAGGACTGTCTGAAAACGACTAGACGAATAATTCCTTAACCCAAAATGAAGGAGTTATAATTTATTGCAAAAATAATATGAGAGTATGCATAGAGGAACCTATCATCTCTGACTGCAACTTTCTTATGATTAAAATTAACCATAACACGGTGATGCTAGCAGTTTAACGACCTGCTGGTTACAAAAACCTTTATAACTTTTTCACATTCCTCGACCTTTTTTTGAAAACCATTTCTCATATAAAAGCAACAAGTCCATATTAAAGCTATCCATGCAAACATTTTTAAGTGATCAGAATTTGAATCAAAAGATTCATTCTTCGAGACTGACGTGTATCTGGTATTATTTGAACCAACAGATCCATTCTTCGAGACTGACGTGTATCTTACTCTTGAATCAGTACACATGAGATCGATGAGAATTTCACTGTTTCGTTCATAGTCGAGAGTGACCATTATGGAGGTATGCGGGACTTTACACCCTGTTCCGCATACCTCCATAATGGTGACTCTCGACTATGAACGTGAGCGCAGCCTTCGTCATGACGTCATCACCTCGTCAACGCAGCCTTCGTGCAGCTACTCCAGCGTGACGTCATCATCATCACTTCCTCCAAGCTCTTCAGCAACGAGTCATACAGCCAGCCAGTACAACGACAACGACGACAACGATAACGCCGACAACGATAACGCCGACAACGATAAATGACGACGACGCACCGCACCGACTCACTGGAGCCCGCAGCAGTACTCCGACTCGCTAGAGCCTGCAAAATCACCCCAACTCACTGGGATATCATCACCGCAGACAGTTCCGACTCACCGTGAACTATGCGCCTCTTCCGGTTCCGATTCACTGGAACCAACCTTCCACTGGCCCGGCAAGCATCACGTATGAACGACTCATCGAAAACAATCTATCTCCGATCTCCGGAGGGGAGTGATGTAGCGACATCTATGACGAACTAGAACAGAAAATTCCTACATCGCGCAAGCAGAGTTCTCCGCGCGATTTGAACATGAGCCCGAAATCAACTATTGGGCAGTTGCCCGGACCAGACACAACACCCGTCTGGTCGGAGGTTCCTCCCTTTTCAATGGAGGTTTGCGGGACTTTACACCCTGTTACGCATACCTCCACAAGGATGTGAAGTGAGTAGGACAGGTAACCTATTGAGTAAGACTTATTTTTATGCAGTTTATGTCCAGCAAGTTTAACATTAAAATCACCTAGGAATATGTAATGGTCACAGTTTCCTAACACTGTTTCCTAATGAGCTAATCGAATCCTTTATGGCGTCCAGGAAAAGAACAAGGTCAAGCCAAGGTGGCCGGTACGCAGTACCTATAGCATTTTTTTTGCCGTTCATTGTGAGCGTTAGCTACATTTTGTTCGACCGATTCGAACCTGGGATCGACCGCGCTAGACCAAGTTTGCTCGCTCAGTGGCCTCAGATAAAAGCCGACGCCCCCACCACGGCCTGAGCGCACACTCGCTGGGCGCGGCGTGTGACGCAGACGGTAACCACTGGAGCGCGCCCCTACTCGCCCGGTAGTAAACAAGTTTCGTTAGTGGCCATAACGTCAAAACAATGCCTTTCGAGGGCACCAATCAGGTTCTCATGACCTGTACCCAATGATCCAGCATTAAGAAAACATACTTTTATAAACTTTTCTCCTTTAGTCATCATTAAAACAATCTAAAATAATCACGACATTTAGCAATAATAATATTAAAAGAGCACATTCAAAATGATTGATTCTAATTTTTATATCTAATATTTTTAGTCTTAGTCCAATTGTAAAAATGTAAATAGTAAATGTAATAAAATAAAAACGAAACATTGTAATTACAAGATTTGTAAGTAATAGGTTTGTAGAGTGGAATAGTAGTTTTTTAATAAACATGTGTAGATAGATATATGTAGTGTTATAAAACTGGTTTACGGATAGTTGACCTAGGTGCAACGCGAGACACACACCTACCAATGATAGCAGATAGTAACAACACAAACTAAATATAACTTTTGAAATACTGACACGTACCACAAGTAAACTTACTCTAAAAATCAGCGTAACAATATAAGAGAAAAATAATCGGTATAACAAAACAAAAAAGTAATTCTATAGTGTGCTAATTCTAATTAATTATTGTCACCGCTACACCGAGACGAAGGTGTGAATGTGGGCTGTAAGTCAGCCTCACAAAGGATTTAGCTGTGTACCGTGCGTGTTTCGTGTACTGTTGCTGAATAAATTTTATTCTTTCTTTCTTTCTTTTAGCAAGTGGCGTCTCCGGGTTTGTTCCGTGCGTGAGAGAATACGGCCTCGTTTTGACCATACAAATTGCCAGGCCAGGCGACTGCCGGTTTTACGAGTATTCCGAAACAACTCTCGATTCAACTTATTAAGGTGTTCGTTCACGTAGAAGCGCGTCGCAGGGCCCGGCAAGTCGAGATCAGCAGTAGTCATCCCGCGTTGCACTCGGGCACCCTCCAGCAGCTCCTCACGCAGGTCACGGCGCGAGAGGCGCACAATAAGAAGTCGGGGTGGGGTTTCCACCGGCCCCGTCGCTTGTGTAGCGATGATGCGGCTACCTCCGACCCGCTCGGCGCTTACTATGTCGCGCGTTTTGACTTTGACGCCAATCTTAGACGCAACTAGCATTGCCGTATGAATCGGATCTTCACCACTATTCTCGGGTATGTTAGATATCTGGATATCATTTGCAAGCACCTCCTGATATCGGTCATTAATATCGCTCCGCAATTGTTCTATTAACTCATCCACCTCCGACGATGCTTGCTTACATTTATTTTCTAATACAGCTAATACTCTCTCCTTGAAATTATTCATCTTCCATTCTTTTCTTTCTTCTTCCTCCTTCAAATTATTCATTCTATCATTAGTGGCATTCAGTGCGGACCTAAGTGCCAACAGGTCATCACGGAGCTGCTGGAATTCATCTCGCACCATCTTAAAACCGTCGGCACCGTCGGGGCCAGCGGCTCCAGTGACTCCAGCGGCACCAGTGGCTCCAGTGACTCCAGCGGCCCCATCGGCTCCAGCGGCCCCATCGACTCCATCCACTCCAGCGGCCCCATCGACTCCATCGGCCCCATCGACTCCTGCCGCTCCAGCGACTCCAGCGACTCCAGCTGCTCCAGCGACTCCAGCGACTCCAGCGGCTCCTGCAACTCCAGCAGCTCCGGCGACTCCAGCGGCTCCAGCGACTCCAGCGGCTCCAGCGACGCCAGCTGCTCCAGCGACTCCAGCGGCTCCAGCTACTCCGGCGGCTCCAGCAACTCCAGCGACTCCAGCTGCTCCAGCGACTCCGGCGGCTCCAGCGACTCCAGCAGCTCCAGCGACTCCAGCTGTTCCAGCGACTCCAGCGGCTCCTGCAACTCCGGCGACTCCAGCAGCTCCAGCAACTCCAGCGGCCCCAGCGACTCCAGCTGCTCCAGCGACTCCAGCTGCTCCAGCGACTCCAGCGGTTCCAGCTACTCCAGCAACTCCAGCAGCTCCGGCGACTCCAGCGGCCCCTGCAACTCCAGCGGCTCCGGCGACTCCAGCGGCTCCAGCGACTCCAGCGGCTCCAGCGACTCCGGCGGCTCCAGCGACTCCAGCGGCTCCAGCGACTCCAGCTGCTCCAGCGACTCCGGCGGCTCCAGCAACTCCAGCGGCCCCAGCGACTCCAGCGGCTCCAGCGACTCCAGCAGCTCCGGCGACTCCAGCTGTTCCAGCGACTCCAGCGGCTCCAGCTACTCCGGCGGCTCCAGCAACTCCAGCGACTCCAGCTGCACCAGCAACTCCAGCAGCACCAGCGACTCCCGCGGCTCCTGCAACTCCGGCGACTCCAGCGGCCCCTGCAACTCCAGCGGCTCCGGCGACTCCAGCGGCTCCAGCAACGCCAGCTGTTCCAGCGACTCCAGCGGCTCCAGCTACTCCGGCGGCTCCAGCGACTCCAGCAGCTCCAGCGACTCCAGCTGTTCCAGCGACTCCAGCGGCTCCTGCAACTCCGGCGACTCCAGCAGCTCCAGCAACTCCAGCGGCCCCAGCGACTCCAGCTGCTCCAGCGACTCCAGCGGCTCCAGCGACTCCAGCTGTTCCAGCGACTCCAGCGGCTCCAGCGACACCAGCTGTTCCAGCGACTCCAGCGGCTCCAGCTACTCCGGCGGCTCCAGCGACTCCAGCGGCTCCAGCGACTCCAGCGGCTCCAGCGACTCCGGCGGCTCCAGCGACTCCAGCTGCTCCAGCGACTCCGGCGGCTCCAGCGACTCCAGCAGCTCCAGCGACTCCAGCTGTTCCAGCGACTCCAGCGGCTCCTGCAACTCCGGCGACTCCAGCAGCTCCAGCAACTCCAGCGGCCCCAGCGACTCCAGCGGCTCCAGCGACTCCAGCAGCTCCGGCGACTCCAGCTGTTCCAGCGACTCCAGCGGCTCCAGCTACTCCGGCGGCTCCAGCAACTCCAGCGACTCCAGCTGCACCAGCGACTCCAGCGGCTCCTGCAACTCCAGCAGCTCCGGCGACTCCAGCGGCTCCAGCGACTCCAGCGGCTCCGGCGACGCCAGCTGTTCCAGCGACTCCAGCGGCTCCAGCTACTCCGGCGGCTCCAGCAACTCCAGCGACTCCAGCTGCTCCAGCGACTCCAGCTGTTCCAGCGACTCCAGCGGCTCCAGCTACTCCGGCGGCTCCAGCAACTCCAGCGACTCCAGCTGCTCCAGCGACTCCAGCTGCTCCAGCGACTCCAGCTGCTCCAGCGACTCCAGCGGCGCCAGCTACTCCAGCAACTCCAGCAGCTCCGGCGACTCCAGCGGCCCCTGCAACTCCAGCAGCTCCGGCGACTCCAGCGGCTCCAGCGACTCCAGCAGCTCCGGCGACTCCAGCTGTTCCAGCGACTCCAGCGGCTCCAGCTACTCCGGCGACTCCAGCGACACCAGCTGCTCCAGCGACTCCTGCGGCTCCTGCAACTCCGGCGACTCCAGCTGCTCCAGCGACTCCAGCGGCCCCGGCGACTCCAGCGGCTCCAGCGACTCCAGCGGCTCCAGCGACTCCAGCTGTTCCGGCAACTCCAGCGGCTCCAGCTACCCCGGCGGCTCCAGCTACTCCAGCGACTCCAGCTGCACCAGCGACTCCAGCTGCGCCAGCGACTCCAGCTGCACCAGCTACTCCAGCTGTACCAGCGACTCCAGCGGCGCCGGCGACTCCAGCAGCTCCAGCGACTCCAGCGGCTCCAGCGACTCCAGCTGTTCCAGCGACTCCAGCGGCACCTGCAACACCGGCGACTCCAGCTGCTCCAGCGACTCCAGCGGCTCCAGCTACTCCGGCGGCTCCAGCAACTCCAGCGACTCCAGCTGCTCCAGCGACACCGGCGGCTCCAGCGACTCCAGCAGCTCCAGCCACTCCAGCTGTTCCAGCAACTCCAGCGGCTCCTGCAACTCCGGCGACTCCAGCTGCTCCAGCGACACCGGCGGCTCCAGCGACTCCAGCAGCTCCAGCGACTCCAGCTGTTCCAGCGACTCCAGCGGCTCCAGCTACTCCGGCGGCTCCTGCAACTCCAGCGACTCCAGCTGCTCCAGCGACACCGGCGGCTCCAGCGACTCCAGCAGCTCCAGCCACTCCAGCTGTTCCAGCAACTCCAGCGGCTCCTGCAACCCCGGCAACTCCAGCTGCTCCAGCGACACCGGCGGTGCCAGCGACTCCAGCAGCCCCAGCGACTCCAGCTGTTCCAGCGACTCCAGCGGCTCCAGCTACTCCGGCGGCTCCAGCAACTCCAGCGACTCCAGCTGCTCCAGCGACTCCAGCTGTTCCAGCGACTCCAGCTGCTCCAGCGACTCCAGCTGCTCCAGCGACTCCAGCGGCGCCAGCTACTCCAGCAACTCCAGCAGCTCCGGCGACTCCAGCGGCCCCTGCAACTCCAGCGGCTCCGGCAACTCCAGCAGCGCCGGCGACTCCTGCGGCGCCTGCAACTCCGGCGACTCCAGCTGCACCAGCGACTCCAGCTGCACCAGCTACTCCAGCTGTACCAGCGACTCCAGCGGCTCCTGCAACTCCAGCAGCGCCGGCGACTCCAGCAGCTCCAGCGACTCCAGCGGCTCCAGCGACTCCAGCTGTTCCAGCGACTCCAGCGGCACCTGCAACACCGGCGACTCCAGCTGCTCCAGCGACTCCAGCGGCTCCAGCTACTCCGGCGGCTCCAGCAACTCCAGCGACTCCGGCGGCCCCATCGACTCCAGCGGCCCCATCGACTCCATCCACTCCAGCGGCCCCATCGACTCCATCGGCCCCATCGACTCCATCCACTCCAGCGGCCCCATCGACTCCATCGGCCCCATCGACTCCATCCACTCCAGCGGCCCCATCGACTCCATCGGCCCCATCGACTCCATCCACTCCAGCGGCCCCATCGACTCCATCGGCCCCATCGACTCCAACGGCCCCATCGACTCCATCGACTCCATCGGCCCCATCGACTCCATCGACTCCATCGGCACCATCGACTCCATCGGCCCCATCTACACCAGCGGCCCCATCGACTCCATCGGCCCCATCGACTCCATCGGCCCCATCGACTCCATCTGCCCCATCGACACCAGCGGCCCCATCGACTCCATCGGCCCCATCGACTCCATCGGCCCCATCGACTCCATCGGCCCCATCGACTCCATCGGCCCCATCGGCCCCATCGACTCCATCGACTCCATCGTTCCCATCGACTCCATCGACTCCATCGTCCCCATCGACTCCAGCGGCCCCATCGACTCCATCGGCCCCATCAACTCTAGCGGCCCCATCGACTCCAGCGACATCTGCGACTTCAACGGCTCCAGTGACTCCAGCTATTCCAGTGGCTCCAGCGACTCCAGCTACTCCAGTGGCTCCAGCGACTTCAGTGACTCCAGCGGTCCCAATGACTCGAGCGTTGCCATTCGGGAATCCTTGCAATCTACAACGAAATAACTTTATTGTGTTAAAAACTTTTATTATACGAGCTCTTTTAGTACTCCTCACAGCAAAACTTTCGTAGGTTGAACTGGGTGGGCATTGCCAAGTATAATTGGTTTTGACTTTGCTAAGTGTATGAGAACATTATAATTATAATTACATACATATAGGGTGACTGGTAATTAGTGACCGATAGACACGTGATTGTACTCTTGATAACAAACAACTTTTACAAAGAAAAATTTTGTTTATAATCATTTAGTTGTTTTTGTTTTTCTCAATTACATTTTTAATTTTGTTTTATGTATGTACGTATTTAAGTATGTATTTATTATTATGTCAGTACATAGTTTTTGAGGCCGGTGGTGCTAAATGCCCAGACAATGTGCCACATGTATGTCTGAATAATGTACCCTTAGAGAGGGTAAATAAGTTTAAATATCTAGGGCATATAGTCACAGCTGACCTCAGGGATCATGCTGATTTGGAACGGGAACGAAGGGCTGTATCTAAGAGAGCTAATATGCTGGCTCGCAGGTTTGCGCGGTGTTCGGATGACGTAAAAATAACTCTTTTCCGAGCATATTGCACGTCTATGTACTTGCAGCCTGTGGGTTAATTACACGCAGAAAAACTACAGCACCCTTCGTGTCCAATTTAATAACGCTTTCAGGGCGGTTTTGGGTCTGCCCCGCTACTGTAGCGCTTCAGGTATGTTCGCATTGGCACGCACGGACTGTTTCCATGCGACCATGCGGAAGCGATGCGCGTCTCTTGTGCGCAGAGTGCGGGCCAGCACTAATACCGTTCTGAAAATGATAGCAAATAGGTTGGACTGTCCTTATGTGCGACACTGCTGTGAAAGACAAGTTACATATAGTGTCGCATATAAGAGACTACTGTAATTAATTTTAATGAATTGAATGTGATGTATTTATGCTAATTAATTTTTGATAATGTGTTGTATGTATGTAATCTCGTGACGACATATTGTGTAATTATTATTTTTTCTGATGTGGGTTACCTGAAATAAATAAATTTTAATTTAATTTTAATTATTGTATTTTTTTTCCGTTTATTCTTTCCCTTAAGTTGCACCTGCCACGTTCCGTCTCTGCACCACCCCCCAGTCCGCCATTGTAAATAAATTTACTTTTATCGCAATAACACAATAGCCGTATGAAATTCGCGCGCACGCGCCTGTGACCTATCAGCTGTTAGCCGCATGACGCCGTTCTTTCTTTGGGAAAGTTGTTTGTTATCATGAGTACAATCACGTGTTTAAGTATCGGCCACTAATTACCAGTCAGCGTGTATAGAGTGATAGGGAATTTTTACCTTTTTTTTTTGTTTATTTCATTAAACATAAAAGTGAAGCACTCACATGGTTCACAGAATTTAAAGCGAAGGTTGAGAAACAAACTAACATGAAAATCAAAATGCTGAGAAGTGATAGGGTGTGAATATTATAATAAAGAATATGATTCATATCTGAAGAAGGAAGGCATCATTCACCAACAAAGTACGTTAGTAGCTAGTGCACAGATATTTCTGACAGGGTAGGCAAGGCCAAAACCCGGCCAAGAGCGAGTCAGACTCGCGCGCAAAGGGTCCCAAACAAATCATATTTTTTTCAGTTTTTTTTTTAAACTGCCTCCTCCTTATAGGTTGGTAGTTTCTAAATTTTTTTTCAAAATTTTAGTCCCAATGTGGTTTCGAAGATAAGGGGGCCCAATGGTCATTTTTCATCTATTTTCTTAAGCATTATTTTTTATTTAGCATAATAACACACACTTCTCACAGTTATCAATTAACGTAAAAAAATTGATTATCTTATTTATTCATTACGATCAATTAGAATTATATCATCCAAAAAACTTGCCGGGCATTGAAAATCATTAGTCTGGTGCCTCACAAATCCCAGCAAACAAATAATGCTCATAAGGTGTGCATAAGTACTTAAGGCACGATTGCTTGTTAAACATGAACAGTGAAGCTGTGGCAAAGCGTATCTATTCTACCTGTGAACTTGATTGTCAAAGATAGTTTACTGACAGCTGAGTGGCACAGACTAATAAAAGCCGGCGGCACGTGCATCATGTTACAGGGAACGGAATGTTGCACTTAAATATTAATATTTATACGCTGTATAGTATTTTGTTTACTCATTGTTTGCTGCAGCGGTCGACGTTATTACGTCGGCGCCGGCTGCCGCTGAAAACCAGCGCTGGGGCTCTGTCTCGCATAGGGTCACAGCACAAAGGTATTATATTAGGTATATATTAGATGGTATATGGTGGATGGTATATGGGATGGTATAGAAAGGTATATATTAGATGGCAGTTTTGCGTGGATGTGACGAATGTTTTCCTCCAGCTTTTTCTTTTTTGTTGTGTTTCTCTCTCTTTTGCGTCATGTTTACCGCAAATAAACATATTTTCTTTCTTTCTTTTCTTTATTTTTATTTTGTAAATAGGTTTATAAATAACAACTTTAATCGACATTTTTTTTGCCAGTTTAAACTAGATGAGGCGGGTGTTTCCTAGCTGACTATCCTGAGAAGAAACACCGAAACAGACTCAGAGGTCAAAGTCTCTTTTATAGGCCATACAATCTCTATCTGTACTGGTCAAAACATATGAGAACCATGCACGTTAATGTCTAAATTGTAACGGTTAAAAAAAAGATAGCTATTGATTCGTGATTTGTGGTGCCATCTGGCCGAGAACTGGTGTAGTGCTGCAAATGTCGAATCGATAGGTAGTACAAAGACACTAAATGGCGTTAGACCCACTTACTTGAAATCTTAACAATGGAAATTGTGAAATTAAAATGTAATAAAATGAACACAATGGTTCCTACAATATATTAGATTTAATTCAGAAATAAATAATACCTAATTAAAATTTATATGTGACAATGTGTGAAACGAGACGTTTAATAAGGCGTAACGAAACGTGATTTTGGGCAGATGGCGTTTTTTTCTTTTTTTGGCCTTGATACGTCGATGACACAAAATCACTGTGTGAAGGAAAAACTATAGGTTGCTCCAAATAAACGTGCAATAACGGTCATTGACCCACCTACATTTATTGACATTTTTAATTTGAAAAACGGAATTAATGACTCAAAGCTGTCCTGAATCAACATCTCTCGTGATCCTTAACATTGTCTAATAATGAAAAACGATTTATATTTAATTGTTCAGGTACCTACGAAGAGTTATTAGGGAAAGGTCAATGTACTTTATTGCAAATTTATCTGAAACATAGTATAACGAAAATATTTAAATGATGTCTCGAAGGGCAGCAGGAACCAGAGTTAAGTTCAAATGTGTTAAGCATTGGGATGTAATTGGGATGTAGGACGCTGTAAGTACTCCTTTTGTTATTTTTCTGTAGTGACGCTAAATCTTAAGCGTGGCATTTATGAGTCTCACCGAATTCCTTTCTTGTTGGCAGGGTTCCTAGGTTATACTTAAGATTAAACTAACTAGAAAATGGTCGGTTCTTATCCACACTATTTAAGGAATTATTAGAAGAACAATGCGGTCTTAGCAAAGGGTCTGACTGAACCCAGACGTCCGCGTGTCCAAGGATAATCAGGATTGTATGGCACACAGCTGCAATATTGATTGTGGAATCTCCTCTCTGGACCTTAATCTTTGAACGATTGGGTGATAGTAGTTCATCATTAATTGTAAGTGCTACTTACAATTTTCTATAGGACTTATGAAACTTAGTCCAGTGTGATGCAGTGTTGCTAATAAATGTGAGAAGAGAAGACCAAATCTATGGACTATTATTTTACCACAAACATTCCTTAAGCAATGAACCTGTAGATTAATCTCAGGGTCTCTGAAAACTATCTTTGACGCTAGCCGGTGGAAGACAATTTTCTTTACAGATGACCTCTTGAGGAAAGCACCAAACAGATTTAAGTGGACCTGTCTAGACAGTGCAAGCATTTGTCAGTTGACGTGTAGCTCAACTAAGAACTTTAACAGCAGCTTAACGAACCGACGAATACTACTAAAGCAAGGACATTTGGATAGGCCGCAAAAGTACTTAAACTGTCAGACTTCGTTAAGAAATTACTGAAAAAAGGAGGAAAGAATAACCCACATAGTCCTCACATTTACAATAAAAAATCAAAATACAAAAATATAATACTTTACAAAAAACGTCAATGTGCATAAAAAGCAAAAAGTATAAACGAAAACATTGGCTCATTGAAGCAGCTCAATCTTTATAAACGAAAACATTGGCTCATTGAAGCAGCTCAATCTTTATAAACGAAAACATTGGCTCATTGAAGCAGCTCAATCTTTATAAACGAAAACATTGGCTCATTGAAGCAGCTCAATCTTTATAAACGAAAACATTGGCTCATTGAAGCAGCTCAATCTTTATAAACGAAAACATTGGCTCATTGAAGCAGCTCAATCTTTCTGGCATAATTTACGTTTAATAAATGATTTAAATTTATTCTTGCTCAGTTCAAGAATTTGGCTAGGAAGTTTATTATAGATACGTATACATTGGCATCTAAACGAACAACCAATTTTCTTGAGCCTGGTTTTACGAGTAGGAACCACACATTTGTGTTTGTTCCTAGTATTTACGCTGTAAATACTACCGTATTTTTTAAACTGATATATAATATTTGTATGTAGCTAAAGTAGCTGTAACGAGGAGCTCGTGGCTCAAGTAATAACAGCCGCACGGTTCAATACATCTGGTTAAGCTACGCTCGCCAGGGTTGGTCCATGGATGGGTGACCATCTTCACATACCGAAACTCCTTTCACCGTTGGTCCTGTCAGAAGTCCGAAAATCTGACAACCAGTCTTACCAAGAGTATCGTATTACCCAGTAACTGGGTTGTGGAGGTCAGATAGGCAGTCGCTTCATGTAAAATACTGGTATTCGGCTGCATCCAGGTAGACTGAAAGCCCAAGATAGTTGGGAAAAGGCTAGGTAGATTGATTGATTGATATATTTTTTTATGTGCTATGAAATTCTCATAAATATACTGAGACGGCACAGTCATAATATTAATCTCTCTCTCTCTATTTGTATCTGATGGATTGTCTGGTACTTCATTTATAAATTGCATGAATAGCCCTTTTTTGTAAAAACAAAAATCCTCTGAATATAGGCGGCATTTCCCCACAACAGGTACACCATCACACTATGATAATAACTAAAGTATACTAAGCGGGCTGTCTCAAAATCAGTTAAACCACGAATTTTCCTAAGAAGAGCCAAGTTTTTTGGACAGTTTATCTATATGAGGGCTACACTGAAGCTACGCAACCAAAGTCAAGCCTAAGAACACAGTGGAATCTTCAGGTTTCAACTCTTCACCCTTTATTGACACACGTGTCCACTTGTGTTACATTAGCTAATCTGAATTTTATGCATTTCGTTTTTGATGTGAAACATCTATAGCCGCACGTAAAACCGATTTCTGGCGTGGCGACGCATGCCGTGGCGACGCGTGGCCACGCTATACGATGTTTTTTTGTTTTGTTATTACACCATCTTATAGTAATTGTATTTAATGAAAATAAATGTTTATTCAATAAAGAGTCATCGTTATCTGGAAAAAAATCGTAATATTTTATTTTATCATTATGACATATTTAGTTCCTATCACAATATGTTCTTTTCTGCATATTACTTTTACAAAATAATGTCGATGTTTCACATCTGCCAGGCGTCCCGTGACTGCTCACATTTTTTTATTTCTCGTTAAGAAGAATATTATTGATACTAAACCAGTTAACTACAGTTGAAAGGGCACTATCTACATCATCAATACCATCATCTACTGACGTTTGAGTTTAAATAAAAGTGAATTGTCTGTAAACAACACTATAATAATATCATATTTATCTGTATTTATTTAAAATTCAAAGTCCTGACTGACTGATATATCAACGCACAGCCTAAACCGCTGGTCCTAGAGACATGAAATTTGTAGGGTGTGTTCTTTGTGAAGAGTAGGTATCCACTATGAAAGGGTTTTTCGAAATTCAATCCTTAAGGGGTGAAAAAGGGGTTGAAAGTTTATTACGGGGGAAGTACTAATTCCACGCGGGCGAAGCCGCTGGCAGAAGCTAGTCCTTTATGAGATTCATAACCGTAGCTTCCAAGAACAAGTATTGCGAATGAAAACATCTCCTTCATGCAGAAAAAATGCAATGTTGGATATTCCTGATTGCAAATACCGGAAAATATTGTTGCATCAGAAGTCCTAGCTGCGTAAGGGCCGAATATTTTTAATATATAGCCATCTGGACAAACTATTAGAAAATGGCTTTAACAGGTTGCGGAACTTTTTTTTTTTTTTGTGGGGTGGGAAATCATCCAATGACTTCTCCCGCTCAGGGTGGAGCGGGAGGGCGTGTCAGACTCTTACTGACTAAAACCCACCCCTGTTCCTTCCCTGCCTGAGTGCCCAGGGGTGCGGTAAGTTGCGGAACTTGCTATGCTTTTTTTTTATAAAAAGATCTTTTAGTAAAAGTTAAGTTTGAATGTCACTTACTTATGTCAAATAACACGACCTTCAATTAAAATATAATACGGCGGATATCAAGATATTTTATTTATTGTTATATTTTAACCCAGTTAAACAAACTTAAGAATTATTTCATTATACATATTATATTCTAAATACAATTAAAGAATTTAGTAGTTTCTTTCCATTTCAGGCTTTTTTGCATTCCCCTTTCAACAAAGTCAGTCAGTCTAATTCTCTCTTTTCCAAATACGCTGTACGTTGAGTTTCAAGCATATCATTTATTTGGTCAAATTTTGGATTGCAAAAGATGTTGACAAACCCGTGCACTATTATATATTTTCAAATATAAGTTGACCATTATTATATACTTAGGAATCTTCGATAAAGGGCGACATTAGTGCAGCCTCTAAACATACAACGGTTTGATGTATTTGATAATCTTCTATAGCCTGGTGAAATTACATACTGATTTTGTACTTCTACATTTATAGCACCAGCTTCGCCTTGTGGTCGATCCGTAACGTTTGCGTGTTCATTCTCTTGATTCACTCTGTCTTCATGACCCCTAGCAGCCACCAAGCAGCGGTAACACATCATATGTTGGTCATTTGTGACCTATAACAAAAAAATAAACACTAAGCATCTGTAATTATTGTTTTTGTGTCCGTTTTGTTAGGTATCTCGTTATACATAGTTTCCCTAGTGAGGGTAGTTGTCTTTTTAAATTAGAATAATGTTTTTATTAACTGCACCCGCAGCCATAAAAAATAAAAAACCTAACTAGTCATGGGGACTGCCGATAGAAATGAACACTTAAAACCGGTATTAGTACCATCACGGCGCGCGGTGGCGCATTCATAAGTTTACCCCTTACCAAAAATCGCTCAAAACGCTTCAAGAAGTTATCACTACAAAAAAAATTACATATTTAAACAGGTTATGTGGTTTTCGAGTTAAAAGCACATTAAAAAGTAAACAAACAGATAGACGTTGCGCTTTATAATTCTTGAGGATGTTTAATTAAATCATAGGTCATACACAAATGTCCTTCATACATAAGTCAGTAAATAAAATTAGCAAAGTGACTTACCTGATCTATGCTCATGTTCATGCGTTGAAGTATTATAAGGTCTATCTATTCATACACGAAATCTCTTAAGGGGTCATTGTACGCATCATTATGAACAACTTTTAGTATGGGACTAACTCTGAAATGGAAAAAAAACAACTGTCCCATACATTTTAACGAGTTATGCACCTAATAGGGAATATGCATGATATTTTTTTATTTGTTCAATTGAAGACTTATAAACAATAGTGAACAAATATGAAGGAATTTTCAAAATATCATCATCAGCGACGAAGTTATAAAGCTTTAAAGTTAATAATTAGAAAGAGAAGTCCGACGTGTTCTTTGACGTCAAAGGACATGAACGACGCCCATACAACTGCCATAGAAAACAGCGTTTTCGAGAGAGGGACAGATAAATATTTGTTTAAAATTGTTATATCTCGTTTAATTTTCGATCGATTTTGATTCTGCTTTCACTGTTCGTATTCTGTTTTAGTATAGATAACAGATTTTTTTTTCATGCATATTCCCTATTGTAGAGAACAGCTGTTTTTTTTCAACATTTTCGGTTTGGTCCCATAGTAAAAGTTGTTAATAATGATAAGTACAATGACCCCTTAAGAGATTTCGTGTATGAATAGATAGACTTTATATATTCAGATAATCCAGGTCTTGTTTCTAGCTGGTCTCGAGTCAAAACATGTCGCGACCTATCTCGTCACACACTCCACAAATAACATGTTATCCTCTATGTTGTTAAACGAAAAGTCCGTTTAGAGTAGCCAAAATAAGTAATAACAGAACCAATGTCCAATCACAGCCGAGTCGTCAGTACAAAAATCAAAACACGATAGGTCCAAACACAGCTGAGTCCTCGGTACTTACAGAAATCAAAACAAGATAAACGGCAGTCAACAATACAGAATAACAGAACAGGAACAGTATCCGCAAGGGATGATGGTGAAATGAACAATCTCGAAATAGATGACGTGTGTGAGAGAGATGTCGCGACGGGCGGCGGCGGCGTTTGTCTAGAAAGTAGCTCTCACTCATTCACGCACAAGCACACTTGATTCGCGCGAATGTGACGCTGCGCATGCGCACGCGGGTTTTTTTAAACACACGTGTCCCTGGTTTACTTTTGTACTTTTTAGGGTATTTTTATTGCTTTACATATTAAATACGATATATAACGTTAACTTTTAATAATATTTAAAGGAACGTTAAATGCCTTTAAGTTTTTTCTGACGTGAAATTCAGCTTCGTGGTCATAGCATAATTTGTTCCTTTAACTAAATTATATCTACATAAAGATATATTATAATATTACTCAAAGTGCTACAACACTTGGGACATTTTGCTCATCATCTTTGCTTGTAAAGTTCATGTCAATTTCTCTTTTTTTAGACATAGTACTGGGCTCGTCTTTAGGCATGACAAGTTATCAAAACAAAGATACCGTGTGAGGTGCGGCGTGGCGATAAGAAGGATTTTTGCACTATTCTCAGAACTGAGTGATAAAATAATACATTGGAACATAACTGAATGTTACTAATTCTAGCACTTTGAAGCTTGAATTAACTTGGAACTATGCAATGAAACTTTGTAGTTTAAATCACTGGCACTATTTACACAACATGGATAGACGTAGAATCGATTTACTTACAGGAACACTGCGACTGCGACGACGGCAACACGAATCATTTCGTAGCCAGGCGAGATCACCCAAGGTGAGTGATGCATATTTCCATTGAATTGAGGCAATCCGAGGATTTTTAAAATCCCACCGCTGCCACCAATGTTACGAGAGGCCAACTAAACAAGGTTTTAAGAAAACACTGAGTTACACAGAAAAAATAGTTTAGTTGGTTTGACCTTGAAACAATATTTGGCTACTCAAAACTGTACACACGTTATACGGAAATGATACGGGCTCTAAGATTGGGGCGAGACTGGCGCACCGCGGGCAGTGTTGCCAACTTTATCTTTACGAACCCACTAAATGTGGCCTCGTGACCCACCAGAACCCCACTAAACTAAACGGTCTCTCAAACCACCAGAAAACCGCTAATCCAACTCAACCAATCTCGTGCTTAGTGATATTCTGGTAAATGTTGAACGTGTACTTGGCGTAACTCTTTACAAAAAATCTGTCTTTGTTACTTAAACTAACTTTATGGTATATACATACAGAGTGTCCCGTAAATAATGGATCTAACGTAACGCGTACATAGCTTACCTGATTCTAACAAGTAATTTGGATACTTAAAAAAAACCGTTACGGTAATGAAGATTTTTTATTTTATTTTATCATTGTCTACCAGAATTCAGTTTTTTTAATGCTGTCGCAGCAAATGATGACATTTTTAGGTTTGATGTTTGTTTAACATATTTTCGGAACAGCTTACTAATGTTATAAGATAGGAAGGTACCATTTTTTTAAATAACATTTTGTTTGCCATAGAAAAAAAAATTATAGAAAAGTTTTTTCTTTACGATGAAAAGACAAAATTTTAAAAATCTGCTATAAAAAAAATTATGACACCGATTGTATGGTAACAAAATATATTTTCCTTTTACGGGATCGTCGATCGTCGTTCCGTACGCGTTGAACTGTATTGGCGTACCTATTTGTGTTTGTATTTTTGTACCTAGAACAGTTTGTGTTTGTCGCTTATTAGGTAGGTACTTACGTGCACATTGTACGCAACTACAAAGCGACAAGCTGTGTACGAAACTTTACAAAACCTCTTATAACACGCCTATGGAGCATTAAGAGTCTATGTTACCTCAAATGGCTTAGCATGATCCTCCGTTATGTCGATAATACTGCAGCATTAATTTTGAAATAAATATATGGCAAGGTTGAGGATCAATGTTAAGTATTATAAACCTCAAAAACACGATTCCATAAAATTTTCTCGATAGAAAAAAAATCCAAAGTTACCTCTAAACCGAAAACAATAAACCGCTAGCATTCAAAAAATGCTTAAAATTAGATCATGAAACTTTGCATACTAACTGAACTTACTATAAAGCAGGTCCTACAAGTTTTTTTATTTTTTAATTACCATTATTTTCACAGTAAAAATAAAATACCTAAACTATCACCTAAACTATGCCGTCTTGAAGCTAGTTCCCTGGCGCCCGACGCCCCCGTTCAGTCTCGCTTCGGCTTTCGAACGGGAGGGCTGTGTCGCTTGCGCTCAGAGCACACATTACGCAACAAGACTACGTAAAATACAAATCTTGTAGTACTTATACTTATAGTGTTGGTGCAATGGGAAATAACCGTAATAAAAATAAGAAACGAAAGGGTTGGCGCAAAGAAACTGGAAAACATGATAAACGTAATGAAGTAAGTATATAGTTACCTATCTACTTACAGTATTAGTGATTACAAACATGTCACGTTTGGTGCAGTGGCAGGTGATTGGCTGCTGCGTTAGGAGTTGCAGGTGTTTCTGCATGTGAAGATTTGTGTTTGTAAACGCACCTTTCACGATTCAGGCGAAATCCAGGTGTACACTTTTTTTTTTGATAAAAAATGTGAAAAATGGGTGTCCAATTTTGTAAAAAGTTAAAAAGTTCCCTAAATAGGTTTGTTATTGTTTTGACAATATACAACAAATAGGTATCTATGTAGTACCTAATTGTTTATTTTTATAATGTTGCCGACTCCAGGATTTCAACTGAATCGGAGACGGTGCGATTACAAACACAAATCTTCACATTCACAAACGCGCAGATCCGACAAAACTATCTGTAGAACATAAAACACTGATCTGTTATTATTATTACTACATATGGCTATATAATTTTGACGGCACGGTTGGCGCAGTGGTTGAGCGTTCGGCTGCTACGCTGCGTGTCACGGGTTCGATCCCCGCACGGAACAAATATTTGTATGACCTGCAGATAGTTGTTCCGGGTCTGGGTGTCTTGTGTATGTGAATTTACATGTTTGTGAACGCACCCACGATACAGGAATATTCCTAGTGTGGGGCAACGTTTTTTTAAAAGACAAAAAAAAATTATCAAGCTATAATTTCCAGTATAAGCTGATCTCACATTGTATAGGAATTCCGTACAATGAGAGGTCAGCTTGTACTGGAAAAGTATCCCTCCACCATCAAATACCAATTCACCAAATTTGTATTTCAATAAAAATGTAGGGTGGGTAATTGTTATTTGTTATTCATAGGGCAAGTCTGCTTCTATGGACGATTTAGTCTTCTTTTGTATATTTTTAGGGTTCCATAGCCAAATCATAAATAAAAATATGTGAGGTCTAGGTAGGTATTTATTTGTCCCGTGTGATTGTTACAGGACCGGACGGACGGAGGTATGACCTCCGAAAACTGTAGAAATAAATTCGGACGAAACAAATCTTCATGTGTTACAAAATATATAATTGTAAGTACCTATCTATCATACGTGTGTGATAATCACGAAATTTGCTGTTCCCCCATGGCACTACCGCTTGGTACTAACGCGTAACGGTACTATCACGAAATTGGCGAATTCATAATAAAATTTTCATAATGTTGGACTTTTTAGGGTTCCGTATTATTTATTCATGTTGACAAAATTATGCTGCCGGGGTCGCGAGTATATTTTTGAAAGAGAGTTACCGCGGCTCTTGGCACAGGCAACTGAAGGAACAGGGGTGGGTTTTAGTTAGTAAAAGTCTGAGATGGCCCTCCCGCTCCGCCCAGAGCGGGAGGTAATTTTTTATATATTTTTTTATTATAATCGTTTATTAGGAACAGAACAACAAATACAGGCAGATAAAAAAACAATGTACAACGATGGTAGCTGCAAAAGTTTAAAACTTTGGCGCAGCCACCAACGCCCATCACGCCAGTCATTGAATGATAACATAACATACCCCAAAAAAAGTGTTTTATAATGAATGTTGTGTTTTCTTGCAGATCACCTGAGAACATGAGCTGTTCACTGAATATACACAATCATTGAAATCAAGCGTCCCATTGCAGCATTCTAAACATCTTTTGACGAAGCTAAGATATAGATAAGATAGAAGTAAATTTTTGGAGAAAAACTCAAAACGGACTTGTCGTAAATAAAAAACATCCTTGGTATATACAAGTGCAAGGACAATTACATATTATCGGTACAAAAAAAAATGTATTTTCGGAATAAGGTCTGGATGCGACAAAAACATCAAAGTCGAAATTATAGAAAGATGACCAATATTTCTGAAATGGAACTAAAATTAGAACATTTTTATAAAACATGCATGTTACCTGAGCTATGCAATTCCAGACATGTTCTAACTACATATGTAAATTAGAAATTTAAGCGATTAAAAATAAATGTTATTTAATTTTGACTATTTTTAATTACTTTGAAAAAAACTTATGGTATTTATCATACCTACCTACATACCTACCTGCATACTTACCTACTTATCCTACCTATACCTACCTATCTTATATTTATACAAACCTTGTCCTGAGAATCACGAACACAACAAAAAAAGAATTATGCAATTTGGTGAAGTCCTTCGAAAGATATACGCATACCTACATTTCGGCGATTCATTCTTATATAGATGCATAATAACTAAGAAAGTGGTAATACAAGGAGAAAGCTACCTATTATAAGATTTTAAAATGGCACAGCGTAAACTTACTACCAAGCCAATGTACCTACAGAACCCTCAGTGCAATGGTGACTCGCACTTGACTAGTTTTTTGTAGCTCTACTGCTACTAAACCGACTCTAAACCACTGCATAAATTCTACAATTTATGTAGTGGTTTAGAATCGATTTTTCTAACCTATGTATACCATATGTATGTATACCTAGGTACTTGCATATACCTACAACCTACATAATTACCTACATGCGCAAACGGCTGTCACATAACATACATACACTAAAACTATAAAACGCAAACTTACTACAAAACTAATTGGCGGAACCCACAGCGCAAAGTTGGCTCGCATTTGACTAGTATTTTATAGAAGTAGGTAGGTAAAATAAAATAGTGTGCACGGCTAGACATCACCTATACCGTCCAGTATAAGCTGATCTCGCATTTTATAGGCTTTCCGCACACTGAGAGGTCAGCTTATACTGGAAACTGATCGTTTATAGATACATTGAAATTGTATTTGCGATATAATATATAATTTTATATTCATAAAATGACAAGTTAAAATTAAATTAGATTGATAATTTTATTTCTTAGTACTCGTCCGATAATAGTGTAGTTTACTCTAACGAAATCGCTTCGACCTCAAGGCCGCGCGTGTCGCGTCTCTGCGAGCAAAAGTGTGCGAGCGAGATAAAGAGTGCAGTGGCACGCGGGGAAGTGGGGGCGAAATTAGAATTTGAGCTGAGATGGTGTAGGCTCTTAATGAAACTAGCATTTAGGAACTAAAAGTTTTTTTTTTTTTTTTTTTCGCCTTACATCTATCTTTACAGGTTTTCTTTTCCCAATGCGATAAATGCGCTTATCCTAAATTATGTATACTAACACCAATAACTAATTATAAATAATGCACTCCTAATGAATTCACCCAGAGTACAACACAAAAGGTCAACTTCATTATGGACCAAGTTGAGCGTGCGAAGTGCACGCGTCAGCGGCGCCTCCCTTAAAAGGCACCAGCAGGTGCGGTCGCCGTCGTCTCCATACGTACCTGTTGGGAACACACAGGCTCAGCTGCTCCAAAACAATTGCATTATACAACTTTCCTCTCAAAATTTTAAATATATATGAGGTGAGTGCCAACTCCCTCCTAACCCTTAGCTCATTGTGTATGTGAGTTTAAATGTTTGTGAACGCACCCACGATACAGGAGTTATTCCTAGTGTGGGGCAACGTTTTTTTTTAGAAAAAATAAAAAAAATAAATAAATAAAATTACCATACCTAAAGTTAAAAAGCCGAAGTAAAAAGGTAACTTACTCCCAGCATCGAATTTCTTCAAAGAGCTTATCCCACTTAGTTCCATAGTTGGTACCATAGGACGTTTCATTAGAAGGACTATAATACCAACTGTTTAGGCTTATATTGGGTCTGTGTAGATAGGAGCTGAAATAGATACTCGGAGACGATTTTAGACGTTTATTGTACGTACTTTGCTTTTCACTTTTTACAATTATGGATTAAAAATACGAGGCAAACTATACAATACAAGGGATAGCAGACGTAGACGACGTTTTGACCGAGGCACCGCACTTATATAGGCACAATTGCAGGCAGTAGGGAGATGGCGGCCGAGCGTCCCGCACCCCGCACTCCTGGGCGTGAACATACTCCCCCCGTTGAAGGTCGCACCTTCAACTGTCCGTCCTCAGTCCTTCAGGTTTGAACAACGGGCACAGGCGATTGATAGCTCGCCGCACCGTGCCACTAGCCGTCCTCACATCGGCTACTCTGGATACACCATCGTTACCCATGTGTAGGGCTTGGATACGTCCGATTTTCCATTT
The DNA here is from genome assembly GCA_951329385.1 of Polia nebulosa. Lineage (NCBI taxonomy): Eukaryota > Metazoa > Arthropoda > Insecta > Lepidoptera > Noctuidae > Polia > Polia nebulosa. The sequence goes on along the minus strand of OX589611.1, from coordinate 478,753 downwards.
TAAGGGCGGCAGGTTATTTTCCTTGATTATGACCATATCTCCAATACGTAATGTGACATCAGGGTGGCGCCATTTGGTACGGTGCTGAAGCTCACTTGTGTATTCGTGTTGCCATCTCATCCAGAAATGCTGCCTCATCTGTTCCAATAGCTCATATCTGTGGAGTCGATTACAGTTAACGTCTGTCAACACTGGAGAGGGAAGAGCTATCAGCGGTTTGCCGACGAGAAAGTGCCCGGGAGTCAGGGGATGGAAATCATTGGGGTCGGATGACATGGGACATAAAGGTCGGGAATTTAATATAGCTTCTACTTGGCAAAATAAAGTTGAAAGTTCCTCATATGTTAAGTGCTTGTTCCCCAATATCCTTTTTAAATGGAACTTGGCTGATTTTACCCCGGCCTCCCATAACCCTCCAAAATTCGGAGCATAGGGGGGAATAAATGCAAACTTCATGCCTTCATTAGAACAAAATTCAGTTAATTTATCCTTATTTACTAATAAAAATTTATTCAGTTCATTACTAGCACCTAAGAAATTGGTCGCATTATCACAACATATTAAACAAGGTTTAGAGCGCCGTGAAATAAATCTCCTTAGAGACAATAGAAATGCTTCTGTACTTAGGTCGCTCACAACTTCTAAGTGTAGTGCCTTCGTAGTAAAACAAACAAATAAACACATATAACATTTACTTATTTTACAACCGCGACCTTTCCTATCGGTTATGAAATAGGGACCCGCCAAATCAATTCCCGTGGTTTCGAAAGGCGTCCCTGGATTCAATCGCTGTTTGGGTAAGTTGCCCATAATTGGGACTATAGGCGTAAATTTAAATCGCTTACATACTATACAATTCTTAACTACACTCCTAGCCACCTTTCTTGCATTAACAACCCAATAGTTTTCCCTTACTGCTGATAATACTAACTGAGGGCCAGCATGAAACAACTTTTTATGTTCATTTTCAAAGATAAGCCTCGTTAATTTATGTTTATAATCTAAAACTAAAGGATGTTTTCTTTCATACAAAAGAGGCGAGTTCCTAAGGCGACCTCCTACACGTATTACATTAAATTGTAAATCCAAGAAGGGGCTAAGCGATAAAATTTTACTCTTGTTATGTAACGGCTTATTATTCAATAATCTATTATATTCATCACTAAATGCATCTAACTGCGCAAACTTAACCAAATACATTAAGCTATCATTTAATTCATCAGCCGTTAAATAACTGCAGGTAAGTCTATTTTGTATTACTTTAATTCTACAATTCTTCACAAACCTAAGTACGTAGGCCATTGTACGTTGTACCTTATACAGTTTAGAATAACGCTCAAATTCAATTAACACGTTGTTTACGTTTACATAATTTACTAATGAGCCTACCTGCTTCATTTCTGGTAACGTTATACTATTTAACTTATGTTTACCCACATTAGGCCAATTAGATTCAGCTAAGGATAAAAATTGAGGACCACTCCACCACAAGGTTTGTACTTTATTATTCATCTGATCTACTCCGCGAGAAATATGATCAGCTGGATTGTGTTCGGTTGGTACGTATCGCCATTCGCAATTCTTAGTTAAACAATTAATTTTATTTACTCGATTTGCAACAAATACCTTTAATTGCTTTGGAGTAGCGCGCGATGTACGCAACCAACCAAGCACTATCATCGAGTCTGTCCAGTAAACACAACGAGAGATAGTACATCGTAAGGAGTGAGTCACCTTATTCCCTAACTCGGCGGACAACAGCGCGCCGCATAACTCGAGTTTAGGAATTGTTAAACCTTTTAATGGGGCGATCCTTGATTTAGAACAAAGTAACTGTACATGAATTTCTCCGCTCTGATTCAGAGAACGCACATAAACACATGACCCATATGCACATGCCGACGCATCAGAAAAAATATGAACTTCAATATTCAATGCATTTTTACATATCACATGTCTAGGTACCTCTATACAACTAAGGGAATTTACATTTTTTATGAAATTATACCACATTTTTTTTATTTCTTCATCTACTGGGTCATCCCATTCTAATTTGCATAACCATAGCCTTTGTAAGATTAACTTAGCCTTAACAATAAATATACTTAAAAGACCTAATGGGTCAAATATTTTTGCAATAGACGATAATATATTTCGTTTTGTGATTTGTTCATGCATATCTACTTGTACTGAAAATTTAAACAAATCAGATTGAGGTGACCATGTTAACCCTAAAGTACTGGTAACTGTTTTAAATTCGGTAAGTTCTTGAACTTCATTTAATTTATTTTCTACAAACAATTGACTTGCATTCGATCGGAATTTTCGCAAATTAAAACAGGCTGAACTTAACGATTTAGTAATTAATCTGCATATACGATTTAACCCTTCCTCCGTCTGGTGACCCGTTAATAAATCGTCCATGAAAAAATCGTGCTTAATTATCTCCTTAACCTCTGGATCATCACACTCATGCGCTAGTTGTAACAGACAACGAGTACTTAAGTACGGCGCCGAAGCGGTTCCGTAAGTAATAGTATTTAATTTTAAATGTTTTTCTGGTTCATGCTCGTTCTCCCTCCATAATATCATTTGCAAATGCCTTTGACTCTCAGAAACTAAGATTTGTCTATACATTTTTTCAATGTCTGAGGTCAAAACATAATTATGTTGTCTAAATCTGAGCAATATACTAAATAAGTCGTCCTGAATCACCGGTCCCACCATTTGTATGTCATTCAACGAATACCCGGTACTAGTTTTCTCGGAGGCATTAAATACAACCCGAAGTTTAGTTGTCTCACTCTTTTCCCTAATAACAGGGTGATGCGGTAAATAACATGCAAACGGGGGTCTGCAACTCTCCGATAAGTGATTCAATTGTTCGTATTCATTTATAAAATCTACATAACTACATTTTACGTTAGGCTGTTTTTTAAACCTTTTCTCCAAATTCATTAAACGAGATTTTGCCTTTACATAGGAGTCTCCCAATACAGAAGGAGAAGTGTGGAAAGGCATTTTTACACAAAATCTACCATTTTCAGTTCTATACATATTTTTCACAAAGTGTTTTTCACAAAATTCTTCTTCGGTACTCATTGGTATTTGATCTATACATATAACTTCCTCAACCTTCCAAAACTTCTCCAACTGTTCACTAACATTTCGAGCTAAATTACATTTTGCTTCATATTTAGGTATACATATATCCACGGGACCCGTAACAAGCCAACCTAACTTAGAACTCTGCAGTGTGGGAAGACCTTTACCTAATTTTACTTGTTGACCGGTTACAAGTTCCCAAAACAAATCGGCTCCTATCAATATATCTACCTCAGAGGGCTCATGAAATCTGCTATCTGCTAAATCCACTAATATGTCACCCGGAATATTCAATTTATTTGCATTTACCTTTACACTTGGCAACATATTAGTAATTCTAGGTAGAATCATACAATTAACTTCTACGGAAAATTTATTATGCAATGAGTTTATCACAAAGTTACTACTTTCTACTAATTTTAATTTAGTATTTCCTATACCGTTAATATTAAAGTTATGATCTATCCGTTTGCAAGGTAATCCCAGTTTCTTACAAAAACTTTCCGTTACTAATGATATTTGACTACCCGAATCCAACAATACGCGTGCTACATAATACTTATTTTTCATTTCGCTAAAAACTTTGACAAGCGCGGTCGACAAAAGAACGTATTGAGTAGCAAGCGTTGATAACGAAACCGGTTCCGCGCCTGGCGGCCCATACCGCGTAGGCACATCGCAGCCCGCGGCGGCCGGCAGCTGAGTAGGTGGCGGGTCGCATCCAGCTACAACTCCGACGGACGACGTCGAATGTGACGTAACCGTAGTGACGTCTTGGGACGAACTCAATTTTTTACTAGTGTCTTCGGATTGAGGTCTATTTCTATGCAATAATGCGTTATGTTTATATTTACAAATTTTACAACCGAATGATTTGCAGTTATAAGCCCGGTGACCCGGTTTAAAACAGTTAATACATAATTTATTCTTAGAAACAACATTGTTTCTTTCATCCAAACTCATAGAAATAAACTTCGTACATTCAAATAGGCGATGATCTTGATTACAAATGACACAGTTATTATTAAAATTACGGTTACTGTTTGCTTGCGAGGATGCGACAAAACTAGCTGCCTTCTCACCTTTAATATTCAATTTACTTGGCCTCGCCGCTTCTAGTACATCCGCTCGATCGCGTAAAAACTTAAAAAACTCATCGAGGGTAGGAACCTCTCCTAATGAACTTTTATGTTCCTCCCACCTTCTACTCGTTGAATTATCCAGTTTATTTACTGTTAAATGGATAATAATGGTATCCCAATGATCTACAGGTTGGTCTAACGTCTTTAAACCTCTTAAATTTCTAGTTACATTATCAATTATATGACGCAGTGATTTATCCGACTCCTTATTTATGCTTTCCATATTAAATAATGACTTCATGTGATTACTTATAAGCAGGCGTTTATTATTATATCTTTCACATAACAAGTCCCACGCTACACGATAGTTATCAGAACTAAATGTTAAGGATTTAATTATCAAAGCTGAGCTACCCTCTAATGACGATCGCAAGTAATGGAACTTGTTTATTATTTCAATACAATCATTTTTATGAATTAATGCCTCGAATGTATCTCTGTACTCTAACCATTGACTATAATTACCGTCGAATGTTGGTAATTTAATCGTGGGTAATTTTATTGAACTTGAAAATGAATTCGCACTTTCGAAACTACCGCTTTGCTTTACCGTTGGATGGGCCAGACTTTTCCTTCTAAGGTTATATTCTTCTATTTTCTCTAAAATACACTGACCTTGAGAAATTAATAAATAAAATTGCCCTTCAATCTCGGAACGAATCTTCATTTGTTCCTCTGGATTTTCCGATTCTATTTCAATTTCAGATTGTAAGTCATCGAAAGTGGAAAAACATGCTTCTAGTTTGGACAATCTTAACCTTAACTCGGAAATTTGCTGATCCGTTAATTTCTCTAAATTTGCAATGTCCTCTATGTAACCTTTAAAAATTGTCAATCTACCTTTTATATAACTTCTCTTTTTTATTGGATCTGCTAGTTTCCTGGAAGCTTGAGACATTGTTTCTAATACGACCAATCAATCCTACGTTGTGTTAATTGAATTAATTGCAAAAGGATATCAGGAACTTAAACAATACTTGCCAAATATATTCTACGGACACGATTGAAATAAGTAGGTAGGTAGGAAGGAAAAAAATGGAACGGGCTCACCTCGCCTCGTGGCGTTTGGAAATTCCTTGATATAGGTAACTCTCTCTTCCCTTTATCCTTGGATTCCTTGACTTTGTCCTTCAATTAATGCCTTTTTATTCCTGAAAATCCTGGTCACGGCACCAAAAAATGTTTAGGCTTATATTGGGTCTGTGTAGATAGGAGCTGAAATAGATACTCGGAGACGATTTTAGACGTTTATTGTACGTACTTTGCTTTTCACTTTTTACAATTATGGATTAAAAATACGAGGCAAACTATACAATACAAGGGATAGCAGACGTAGACGACGTTTTGACCGCGGTACCGCACTTATATAGGCACAATTGCAGGCAGTAGGGAGATGGCGGCCGAGCGTCCCGCACCCCGCACTCCTGGGCGTGAACACCAACTATCGTACGCTCCTTGGTCCGTATAATTGTTCGTATTAAGGTAGGTACAAATCCTGGTCACTATCATACTTCACTTCTTCCTCTTTATAATAGCCCTTAACAAAGTACCTACTCTTTCTGGATCTTATCAAAGTCGTCATCATTCTGAATTTTTTATTTATTTCGTCCTACTTGTCATATTTTTTATCAAGGTAACCTTCTTGATCCTTAACAAATACAATTTCTTGGATCTGTTTTAAATCCTTATCATGTGCCTCTTCGTAGTGTTCGGTGCTGTCACTCTTAGTGTCTTCAGTGCTACTGCTGAAGGCATTCTCAGTGTTATTCGTGAATATTTTCATTTCACAATAATAATCAGATTAACTCGCGCCTGTGTATCGCGATGTGCTACACACAAATATAAGGTAAATAAAAGATACCTTATTTATTTTAGTTGATTATTCAAATATTGCTATTGTGACTTTCCTTTTTAAGGCTAATAATATATGATTAAACGAACTTACAAGTGAAGTTCGATCATGATTATATGAGTTGCTTCATTTGAAGACATGATTATAAGAACGTAGTACCCTTACCTACTCGGTAACTTCGCACGTATTTTAAATATTTTTCAATTTAAAAACGATAGTGACGTACTGGCTATAATATGTCTGCCTCGTGTTGGCACTGACGTTTAGCTCATTCTTTAGAGACAAGTTAACGATACGCTATGAAACTTTCTGTGTATCTGGGAGTCTTCTAGTGTCATATCTTCAAATAAAGCAACTCATATAATCACGGTCGAACTTCACTTGTAAGTTCGTTTAATCATATATGTATTATGTTTGGTTGCTTCATTTTTCAGATATGATTATAACAACGTAGATGTTTAGAGAGTTAAACAATTTTAGAATTGCAATTAGGATAATCAATAAGGTTACAAACATTATCGTTCTATTTATCAATAAATAAGCCTTGTATCTAGCGATTTTTATGGCGTTATCTGAAAATCGTATGTTCTCAAGTTTAAGGGCGGGTGTTACTGTTTTGGTCCGTTTCAGAATTTGTTTTTGATAGGCAAATTATTACATTTAGAATCTGAAAAAAATATATATATTAGATATATTATTTCTCCTTACGATGCACCCGATACAGTACAATTGTCTCTATAGAAAAAAATACCAAACTACGTTCGATCTCTCTCTATCACTCAAAGGTTTGCTGAGAGAAAACTCCACATTGACTTAAGCTCGCCTTTGTACATTAACAATTTAATCACTGTGTACTATGTTAGTTGTTTGGTGAACAATAAAGAATTACAGAAGAAGATGGTTCGATTTGCATTTTTTTAACGAGCCAAATTTCATTTTAAACAAGACTGCTGACTGTTGTCAGCATTATCTGACCCACCCTAAAATCAAACGACTTTGGACCCTCTGCATGTAACATTAAGGTTTATTTAATTTATATGAGCTTATCAGACAAGTGCTCGAGCACTCGATGAACAAAAATACAATAATAACACAAAACGCAAATTTGGTCTTTAACACGTAACGTTAAGGTAAACCCACCCAACAAAGTCGGAGCCACCGGCATTATATATGTTTTGTTAAGCTATTTTAATAATTATCTCGTTAACATTAAAGTTGAAAAGCTTTTAAATCACACTACATAATTACAACCCAATCTTTAATTTCGCGTATTTCCAACAAGTTCTTGTGGCTTAGCGGTTTGATGCTGGATTGACGACGAACAGCATGTGGGTTCGAAAACACAGTCCACCTATACATCAGTTTCTTTTTTAATTTGTTTTCATTTCTACAATATTGCTTGCAATATTAAAGAACGACCAATATGATTTTCGCCTAATAACTTATCTTATAAACTGGTGGGTAATTTAAAAAACTTTAAGTTCACAGTTCTTTATAATGAATACGAATATTTATTTTTCAACTACCCACTTATTACAAGTTATGTGAAAATATTACCATTTTAAAAAGTTTATGTATAGTCTGTAGTTCTTTACAACAATACAAGAAATAGTTTTGGAATATAAATTTTATATTGAAAGCAAAACAATATCTTTGATCTCGAACCTCGTTTTTCTCAGTCTTACACACAGACCACGAGACCAGAATTACTTGAACTCAATCATTAAAATAAGCTATTACACTTATCATTTTATAACAAATAGTTATAAAATATAACCTAATGCTAACGTTTTAAAGATCAAATTTGCGTGTCTATTTAAGGTTGTCAAATGAACCATTTGGGAGTAGGACAAAAATAAAGTGTAAATAGTTTCACGGTAACGTTACATCTGTTTTAGATTGTACGTATTTTGTGTGTGTTTGTCATCGAAGACTCGCAGTCCACCCCAACGCAAAATAAAAGTAGGTATCACTTTTATGCCTTCGTTTTGAAAAAATGACAAATTTATTTTAAATAGTTGCACGGTAACGTTACATCGTTTTAGATTGTACGTAATTTGTGGGTGTTTGTCATCGTTGAAGACTCGCAGTCAACCCCGATGCAATATAGAAGTAGGTATAACTTTGAAACATTCGTTTTGAAAAAATGTCAAAGTTACTGACTAGCAGTCAATCCCAGAGCATTTACAAAATTGTTAATATTTCACTGTTCACTTTCAGGTCACTTAAAAACTGTTAATATTTAACTTTTCACTTTTAGGTCACTTATTGATGTACTTTTTGAACATAGGGCTCAATTCGTGATTGTGCGCACCTTTTTAGCACGTTGCCTGCAGGGCGCGTGCGAAAGCTACCGCGCACGAAAAAGTAATGAGCAAACGTCAGTATGGCGTCACGAGGCAGACATACAGCCAGTACGTCACTACCGTTTTAAAATTTTAAAATCTTTAAAATACGTGCGAAGTTACCGAGTAGGTAAGGGTACTACGTTGTTATAATCATATCTGAAAAATGAAGCAACGAAATATAATCCCATGTAAAGTACAAGGTATCAATAAAACGACATAGACATAAGTTAAACAAATTTTAATAAAAATTGTAACAGATTCGGAGACAATGTTCTAGGAATATGTTACACCGGTCGTGTTAGATGCCTACATCGCTGCATCGTCACTACACTAGTGTGCTGACTCTCGAGGAACTACAAAATTACAAAATATCTTACAGCTAGACTACGTTTCAGGTATCTTTGGTAAGCGAACACCTATGTAAGTACGTATATGTAAATAATTCGAGAAAATATATAGAATGGGTCTGGTGCAAACGTTATAAGGCACTTGCAAACAATATCGTATTCCAAACTGAAGGAAATCAGGTACGATCAACAAACTTGAAGTTATTGTAAAAGCAAGGACACACAATCTACAGACGTGTTTCTTGAGAAGTAAAAGAATCGTCCTCATTAAATAATATAAGTGCAGTAATAATTGTATACAATTTACCAGATCTTGTCTAATAAAAGCGTCATTTTACAAAAAAACTATCGTAACTTTGCATTTGACATTTTAACATTTTGCGCCGACCCCAAATAAATTGGGATAAGGGCAGGAGAATGATGACTATCGTAACTTTGCAAAGTTTATTCCAAGTCCACAATGTTTAAGAACAGGTTAATAGTTGTAAACACTGAGAATTCCGCAGACTAATTCAGATCAAAGACTACCGCTACTGATTTTGTAACTACGTAGATACTGTTAATGACACAGACGTATATATACATTTAAATATATCGAGATCTTCATAGATTTTTACAATCTAGTCTGATTATATCAAAACTTATATCCACTATCACTCCTTTGAGCGTTTTCTAAATTCCCATCATACTGAAAGTTAATGTCGCTATTCCTTGATTCTATCCCAAAAATCTAACTGTTGAGTATTGACTTTTATATTATTATACAAAAATAATTGCAGTGTATGATGCAACTCAATCGATTCACATTCAGTATCACGCACTCTCTTAATTCTTGTCCGTTCACACTACACGAGTAGCGCTCTGTCAGGAGTGTTCTCTGCTGCAGTTTCATCAATATACACAACCCTGTCTTTAAACTCTGCGTGTCTAGTACTCTGCTCTTCTACATTATCATTGTTGGCTGCTCCTGTCTCATTGTTGTTACTGTTCGGATCTAAGCTCAGCCTCTCCACTATTCTACCGTTGTCGAATACTAGTTCCGTTCTCATCTCCGGAGCATCTTCAGAGTCATTAGAACTGGTTGTCATAGTAACGGCCTCGCTTCTGAGTCCATTTTCAATGAGATTGTTCTGAGCGTTCTCTATGTCGGTACTGGAATGTGGTCGCTCGTCGAGAACGTGCTGTCGTCGAATGTTTACTTGTGGTTCGGCATCCTTGGGGCTGGTGTACGCGACGTAGCAGGCGGAGTAGGGCGGCGGCGGCTCCTCGCGCTTGTGGCCGCCGGGGTGCGCGCACTCGGAGTACGGCGGCGGCATGTCGTTGTGGCTGAGCGGAGGGAGCTCTTCGATGTCTTCTAGGTTGTCCTGGGAGTCGGTGTCGAAGTCTCGGTGCTGCAGCTGCACTGAAATTTTGAAATGACCATATTAACATCTACTCTCAACATAAAATATTGTCTAGCCATATACTTTTATTTTTAGGAATTATAAACTGCTATTCTTTATACTTATACTCTTTATAATACTTGTATCCGTCATCTCAGTATTCATCCTATCTAGCAATATTCGGTCGTCCCTAATGTTTTTTTATATTAATATACTTTTGTTACATGGTCATACAGAATAACTAGTTTCTACTCAAGGCTTGTCCCGCTTGATACGTTGATTCGTGAAAGGTTACAAACAAAGAGACAGTTACTTTCACATTTATAATATCCGTACGGATTTTAGGTGTGTGTTGTAAAGTTGAAATAATTTAATAATACTTACAACTAGTAGCCATCACATTGGGCGTAGACCACTCGTCAGACTCCTGTCTTCTTACTAAAAAACATAACAAATTAGTTTATGAAATTCTATCAAGTCACAATTTGCCAACTAAAAAACTTTATAAACTGAGAAACTTGGATCAACGCTTTTATATTTCTTTCGGGACTTAAACTACTTACTATAAGATCCCAATATCCCAATACCCCACACTAGGAATTTCTATTGTATTGTGGGTGCGTTTACCAACATATAAACTCACATACTAAAACAGCCAGACCTGGAATCTGTAGGCCATACAAATATTTGTTCCGTGCAGATATCAAAAAGTGTTGTATCTGACTATTCTCTTCTTTGACTGTAACTACCCTATATATAATATTGTAGTATTTGATTGTAACAAACCACAATCTCAATTAAATCTAACTATCTCATTTGTTCTTAGATCCCCATCAATTGAAGCGTATAGCTTCGTGAGTTATAACTAAAATATACAAAGGAGGCATCAAAAGCGTGACCAACCTCCTTGCAGCCTGTAATGCCCCGTCCTGAACTCGTTCTGCTGAAGTTCAGCGGCTCCAGTATCTGAGCATATAAAGTACTCACATTAGGCCAATGAGTGTGAAGTGGCATCTAAACTACCACACGCCAACTACAATATAGATCAACGTCATGCAGATCCTGCTGCGCACAAGCACAGTTATCCGCGTGACTAGCATATACATACATACAACAGCCCGCCAATATAATTATGTACTAGTACATTAGAGCTGTTATATTTTCAGACGGTAAGAGTGCATTATATCACATAGCTCGATGCGCCTTTGGTCGCAGAGGTACACCGATTGCACACGAGATACTCTCTAAAATCGAAGAAATAGCGGATAAAGGAGTGGATCTGAGGTTGCAGTGGGTTCCTTCGCACATTGGGATACGTGGTAATGAGGAGGCGGATAGATTGGCGAAAATTGGAAGTATAGAAGGACAAGAAATTTATGTGAAACCATATTACTCAGAAATTTTAACGAAATATAATGGACAGTGTTATGATTTATGGAAGGAGTATTTCGATCAGAGATCATTGGAACCTTTTCATGAGATCATTGGACATATAGTCGACTAAGTAGGAAACTGATTATTATAGCGCACAGAATCAGGACCGGACATATTCCATCAAACAAATTTGCCTTTTTAATGGGGAAGGTTCCTTCCAATAACTGTGATACTTGTGGCATAATGGATGATGTATACCATTTGTTGGTGGAATGTGTTCAGTTCCATGCGGAGAGAAAGGAATTATTGGAAAAATTAGGTCTGTAAACCTAACAGTGAAGGAGCTTGTCTTTTGTTTAATCTATTGGCATCTTAAGTTAAGCTACTTTATGATAATAATAACTAGTGAATATGATTAATCGGACTGACATATACATGTAGTATAAAAGTCCAAAAAAAAAGAATTAAAAAAAATGTACTCTTACTTCGAGCAGGTTGAGTACAACACCCGTCTAGTCGGATAATCCTCCGTTTTTAATGGAGGCTGTTGTACCTGCTACTTTGTTCCGCATACCACCATAATCTTTTCGTGTCGCTTTGACTCATATTCGGTCCGACCAGTATTAAGCCATCTGGACAGCATATAATATACTAAATAGGGCTATATAGTCACCCCTAACCTGAGTGGGAGACTGTCTTTCGCTTGCTGTAAAAACTGTGGCGAGAGTTCAAGACATGATCAGGAAAAGTAAGAAAACCAATACAAAAATATGATAAAAATTATTCAAAGCCAAGATGTGAGACCGACGACGTATTTCATAAATATTATCAATATTGTTTCAAGATGGCTTCGATATATTTTCGGTGGTGACGTTTTTAAACATAATATGTCAACAACGTTAATGTTTAACTTGTTTTAAAATATTGCTGTACATTTAAAGATTGCTCGTAAGTTTATCGCTTGGCTAGAAGTAACCTATACTCTTGAATTATAGACGGTTTCAAGACAACAAAACCTCACTCACTTGTATGCGCATATATAGCCCTGAACAGTTTCTTATGAAGACAGTTTTCCGCGGCCCTCGCGAGTAGCACTAGAAGAGCCAGCAACACGGCACCGGCTGCCCAGCCACCGGCCCCGGTCGTAAAGTTGTGTCCGACGGGCCCCAACATCCTTGGGGCTCCCGCAGCTCCAGATGCCAGCTGCCCCGGGGCCCCCGCCTCTCCCGGCAGCACGATGGGCACGGGCTCGTACGGCCGATAGCTTTGGATGCTCTGATGATAATATACCTGCATTGAGTTTGCTGTCGGGTTTCAATTTTCCTTAAGTCTACTACGTGGTACATAGGGAGACTTATATGCAAAAGATCAGATCTATACGAGCAGACTGTTTGTTTTCTTCTAAAGGTAGGTTTAGAGCCAAAGCACATCCTATCACAACTTTAATAAACAGGGAAAGAGTTTTCTTTCGTTGGCCGCCCATATTCAAATTCAAGACTTTAAAGGAAATGCTCCTATTCTATCTTCATTTTGTCATAATATGGTATCTTAGGACAATAAATTACTTTGCACTTTAATAGTAATCGTTACAGTCTGATCATTGATCAGATGGATCTGAAGATGTAACTGTCTTATAGTATACGATATGTATAGTATCTATATTGTAGTATCTGTATCATAGATTAACTTTTAACGCGTCAGTTACCGGAGAAACAGACACAATAGACAATCTATTGTTACCTTATCCGTTGGTACCCTACGCGGTACAGTAGTTAAACGGAAGCGTTATGGCGGGGGAAGCAGGCACTGCAGGCAGAGCTTGCGTCCCGAATTACCATACTGTAGTTCGGGACGTATGAAGGAATAATGCATTTAAGGCGGCTCCAGTCTTTTGCGGACAAGGATGCTATACGATAAGGTTGACACACACCTTGATGTCGGGCACGGCCCAGGGCTCGGTGTGGTGCGCGCGCTCCACGCGCCACGTAACGGGCGCGCTGGTGGCCGCCCACTGCCGGTTCAGCAGCAGACCCTTCGCGAGCGGGTCCAGTCTGGAAGAATCACACTTCTATTATATTGTGGCCTAGTGATATGACGTCTTAGATTTTTCAGATTGTTCTTTTCCCAATTGAATAACGCCCTAATTCTGAACCGCAAGATAACTCAAGTGGTCGCCTTTTGAGCTTTAAAATTTTCTAACAGCTGCAAAAGCTCGTTCGACTTGAAATGCTGTTGTCGTTCTCCTAACACACATATTTAACGCATGGGAGAGCTCGCAAAAAAACCAACTTGAGTTGTCTGCGACAAGCTCTGACGTAAACTACGTCATTACGGTCTCCAAAACGAAGATCTTAATGTCATAGATTCTTATTTACATCATTGCATTGGTTTATAATGTGTTAACGGTACAAAGTCTTTCGGGCTACCAGTTAACTTAGTTGTGCCTTAAGGCTCAATACTGGGTCCATGTTTATTTTTGATATATACTAATTATTTACCATTATTCTTAAAGGGTGTCTGTGACGTTGTAGGTACTGTTTGCAGATGCTACCAGTCTTATCTTTAAAGTATATAGGAATAGACAAGATTTTGATGACTTAAACAGCGCACTCTCAATTATTATTACAGATTGGTTTACGGTGAATAACCCAGTTCTCAATGCCGAGAAAAAAAAATACATTTAAAGCTTGCATTATCTAATGTTAGACATCTAGGACCCAACGTCATCAGAAAGAAAAAGGTGCATGAAACCGTAATCGCAGATTGCAGAATTTTTGCATCGATATGATCGAACATCGATGGGATACAAATATGTAAATCCCATCGGAAAGACAGCTCTGCCGCCCACGCTTCCGTCCGAAAAATTAGTCAATGCCATGTGTATTGACTAATTTTTCGGACATTAAAATAATTGTTTATGTATCAATTCGTTTTAAATTTATCGTTTATTTATTGACATTTATTGTCTACGGATAGTATACCATGGATATGAGGTTAACTAGCGTCCTCGATAATTGATTGATATTTTTCTTGCCTGAGCAACCGGCAGCAAGTTCGTCATGTCATGCTCCCCTAGATGTCCTTTGTACTGTAGCGTTGGTGGTCAGGTTAACTCCTTCCCTCAAATATGGCAAATGGGATAATGGCAGATCTTTGCGTTATGCTCTTGAACTGGTGCCGTTTGTGGTGACTGCTATGATGTCTTGCTGGCCATGGTTGTGTTTTGTGATCCCGTTTAATTTTTTATTGATTTAAACGGTATGTTTCACCAATAAACGTGTTAACGGCAACCAACTAAAGTGAAGTTCAAGGTCTTCCAACTTAACAGACTTAAAATTATGTGTTGCTGGGGATTTTTTGCGCCACTTCTGCATTCCATTTAAAACACTAGTAAGTGACGTGGTGACGGGCGGGTGGTTTGGGGCAATTTCTTTATGTAAAACTGACGACTGATCGTGCTTTCCGCCTCATTTGAATAAATTACTTTTGATTTTGATCTATGAAAATTGAAAGAAATATTGTTCTTTGCTTTTTTTAGGGACTAAGCAAGTAATTCAAAACTTTTTATTTTTTAAATATAGGTTATTATTTTAAGTATTGGACCATAGAAACAATGTGGTGCACTTGTTTGATTTTTAATTCATCACATATTTTACAATTCATTATTTTATGTTGCATGTTTTTGATGAAACTAAACGTAAACTCAAAACGTATCGTTCTCAATAACGTCGGTAGTGACGAAAAATATATGAGTCAAAGTAACACTTCATTCGTAAAAAGTACTTTAAATTTCACTAAAATTTTATTATAATATTGAAATTGCAATTTCTGCTTGACTAAAGCACATACAATTAGTAAAATTATTCACTATAAGATGTAAACAAGGTGTATTGAAGTAAGTGACGTCACAGTACAGCTTTGACAGTCACGAACGTGTGAAGTGTAGTAGAAAATTGTACGAGTTAAATAATTTTTTTGAGCAACATGCAGTACTTGAATTTATTTTTAAATAATTTTCTTGAGTTTATAGTACTTACTATATTTTTTTTATTGCTTTAAATGAAAAAAAAAATTACATGCATATTCCCTTGTAAGGAGATGGTATGAGATGGATTTATTCGTTTCTGCCTGCTCCCCTGGAGAGTTGGCGACGTTTAACAATGTACAGACACACCTGATAAAATTTCTACTGTCCTTCCTGAAGCCGTAGAAGGCGTACTTGTCGTGCTCCCTCGCACGCGGCGCCGCACGGTCCCGCGAGCGCGTGAACTCTACAGCCGCGCGGGTGCGCGCGCGTCTGTCCCACGACGAGACCCACGCCCAGGGCGGGACGGTCGGCTGCATCGTGCTGGAAACAATACAGTACAATATTAACAACTGGACAGGGTAGGAATGTCGAAGACAAATCGTTAAATTGCCCATTTCATGAATTAACCGGCCACTTCAAAATAAATGTTACGCTCTCAATTGGCCACATCATTGAGTAGTCAATGAATTATTGCCTTGCTTTAAAATTGACTTCTTTTTCCTGACGAGCTTATTCTTGAGCTCGATCTCGCCGCGATGAATGAGATCTACGATGGAGCAGGCGAGCCCAGAAGATGGCTGTCCTACACTGTATGACTGTATTTATAATTTGGATTTCTTCAAAGCTCGATAGGTAGATGGTGTTGGCTCTTCACCCAACGAGCTCAGTTACCGCATTATGATCACAGGACATGTAAGGCTTTACCTTGACTATTTATTATAGGTACCTATTAAAGAAGTTGTGACAAATATACGTATTTATTATTACAATAATTTACACTTTGTCATTCACTTCACGCAGAATGTCTTAACTAGGCACATCATCATCTTCCTGCCCTTATCCCATGTTACTTGGGGTCGGCGCAACACGTTTTTTCTTCTATTCTTAACTAGGCACAATTAACAATATTATTCAATATGCTGAAGGCACTTGCTACAGACAGAGGTCGGGCCGCAACTGCCTTTTTACTTCCTCCCAACCTCCTTCCTATCCTTAAACATGATTTTGACCACCTAAGCTAAATTACATTGTAGAGCAGTATTTCGCCACTAAGCTAAGCTACATTGTAACACCAGCCACCTATTGTAGCGCAATATTTTGCAGTGACAACACATTTTTGTACCTACGTCTTGTACCTACGCAGCTACGTCCTGATTTCTACCTGAAATACTTTCTTGTTTCGTACTTTTCAGATCACTTTTCATATTCCACGAAGTCATAGTACTAGTGGGACTCTCGTCACCATGCCCCTCGCCTCCACTGGCAGCCCGTCACTATACTTGTCTTGATACAGGCCAGATGTCATCTAATCACTAACCTCCGTTCACCGTGCGTACCTACCTTTTTTTTTTTTTTTTTTTGCTGGGATGGAAAATCCTCATGGATATCCTTCGCCTGGGGCAGGCGAAGGGGTCTGTCAGACTCTTAATGACTAAAAACCACCCCGGTGTTCCTTCCCACACCTGGACCGGCCAGCGCCGGCCCGCCTACGCGGGCCACCTCTGGCACGCGGGGAGAGTGAAGTGTCCTCTCCCCACGACGTCTAATAGGGGGCGCGCGTGGAACACTACGCGCCGCCTCCTCGGGTCCTGCTAGATGAGGGGCGGCGGACAACCCCGAGTCCACCGTCCCTCCGGACCTGTTTATGAGGGCTGGAAGAGGGCGTTGTGCGCCCTCCGCCGACGCCCGGTACGCCTGCTGCGGATCGGGAGAGTGGCCACGGCCTCCCTCTCCTTCTCCACAACCTCCTTCTGCGAAATTACGGCTTCACAAAAGGAGATCACCGCATCCCACGACTCGGCGCTCCCAACCATCGAACGTGCGACGGCCGGCAGCGACAGGTCGGGGTCGGGGCCCACTTTGGATACGAGGACACGGCGCTGCTCCTCCCATGCGGCATACCCTGCCAGTGTGTGCTGCGCCGTGTCCTCCCGACAGTCGGTGCAGTGATGGCACCGAGCGTCCGGCTCCCTGTTTATGCGACACAAGTACTTCCCGAAGCAGCCATGCCCCGAGAGCACCTGCGTCGCTCGAAACGACAGGGAGCCGTGCTTCCTCCCGAGCCATTCGTCGAGCACTGGTCGGATCGCATCGACGGTAGCAAGGCCGGCGGTAGGGCGCGAAAGCCTATCCCGCCATTCCGCCACCATGACCTCGCGGAGCTGTGACCGACGCAACTCAATCTCGCGCTGCATCGGTTCACCGCCCCGCGTCCGCACCTCCTCGCGCCACCGGTACAGTGAGGCGAAGACTCTCGCCTCTAGGTGCCAGGACGGAGACCCGGCCAGTGCACAACCCGCCTCGTAGGAGATCGTGCGATATCCCCTGATAGCCCTGACGGCCATCGCCCTCTGCGATCTTCGCAGTATCGCGATGCTGCCGGCCGTCAGGTCAGAAGCCCACACCGGGGCCCCGTACAGGGCCATGGATCGCACGATCCCCAAGTACAACCGCCTACAGGCGGTGCTCGGGCCCCCCAAATTGGGAAGTAGCGTTGCTAGCGCACCCGCGGCGCCCATCAACCTGGGCGTCAGCCGTCGAAAGTGGGGGCCAAAATCCCACCGGCTGTCGAGGACCAATCCTAGGTACTTCATGGTGGACTCGACAGCGATTTGGACTCCCCCGACCACGATGTGTGACCCCGGCGGCGGCGCCCGTCGCGGGCCCTGAAAAACCATGGCCTCCGACTTTTTGAGGGCCACCTCCAGCCCCAGGCGTCGTATGCGACCCACCACATGTGAGACCGCAGCCGTGCGTACCTACCTAACCTAACTTTAACGTCAAAGTACTGTTTCACACGCAAGAATTTAACTATAGAACTAAATCTAAGAAGCTTGGACACGTTTTCCAGCAAAATGTAATAAAACAAACGCCTAGTTCTCGAAAAGGTAAGGTGGAGATGTAGGGTACAGTACCTACAACCACGTCTAGAACGATATACACAGACCTTATTGGTGATGTTCTTCAAAAAGGCCAGGTGCTAGTACTCACAACCGGCGTGTGTATGTGTGTGACCACGTGGCGTGGCAGTCGCGGTGTTCGTCAAGCAGTATGGTGGCCGGTATAAATAAATAAATAAAATAATCTTTATTTCGGACAAGAAACATCCATATGGGTTAGTAAACAAAAAGAAAGATAACTTATACCTATGTTAGTAAACTTATTATCTATTTGGAAACAAGGCTGTTGTTCGAAATACATCTTCGAACAACATCACCTAATAAAGGAGACTCGTACCTCCCCGCTATGGTCTTCAGTATGGAGTTGGAGCTCCCCCGCACTCTGCAGAGCAAGGAGGCAGATTTCTTTCTGACGGTGGCATGGAAGCCATCAACGTGTGCTTGTGCAAACATACCTGATGCACTGCAGAAACGGGGCAACCCCATCAACATCCTGAACCCGTTATTATATTGGACCCGTAGGGCGCTGACAGCCCTCTGAGTATAGTTGGTCCACAGGCTGCACGTGTAAAACACTTGGCAATAAGCTTTAAAAAGTGTTATTTTGACTGCCCTGCTACAGCGCGCAAACCTACGAGCCAACATGTTACATCGGACTGCCAGCGCCCTACGTTCCCTCTCAATATCTATTTGGTCTCTAAGGTCATCAGTTACAAAATGCCCCAGGTACTTGAACTGAAAGACCCGTTTAAGTTCATAACCATTTAATTTTATTGCGGGCACGGACTCAGGGCATTTCCCACCGTCCGCCTTAAAGACCAGGAACTCGCTTTTTGTCACATTGTACATTAAGCCATGCGCCTGAGCATAAGACTCACAACATGTACGTAGCTCTCTGAGCGCTCTGACCGTTGGGCTCAGCAGCACCATGTCGTCAGCATAACTGATGTTATTGACACTGACGTCATCAATACGACAGCCGATTTTCTTACTGCTGAGCTCAACGATCAGATCGTTAAAGGACAGAATCGGCCTGATCGTTGATGTAGAGATTGAAGAGCTTTGGTGACGTTATCCCTCCCTGTCTCACCCCACACTTGAGACCATATGGCACAGAGAGCTTATCGGCCCATCTCACACTATTTATCTGGTTATACTACCAAAACTGGTGGATACGCAACAGCTCAGCCGGCACATTTCTCTTTCGTAGTTTCTCCCACATGATATCGTACGAAACCAGGTCAAAAGCACGGGAGAGATCTAAAAAGCAAGCATACACAGGTGTTCGACGTTTCGTATAATATTGCACTGTGTGCTTGAGACCAAGAATCGCGCCCTCAGTGTTTAGGTCACTACGAAACCCAAACTGCGCATCGTGTATGTCAAGAAAGCCACCTAAACGCGCGTCCAGCTGGCTGTCCAGTACCTTTCCAATAATCGTAGCCAGAGAGATGGGTCGATAGTTACACTTATCAGTCACATCGCCAGTCTTGTTTTTTATAATAGGCACGACCACAGTTCGCATAAGATCGTGGGGTAGGTAAGAGTGACACATACACAGTGAATAAAACATGGCCAGTACTCTGGATATGTGAGGACCGGCATGCTGCAAGTGCTCAATGCTCAGCCCGTCGTGACCCGGGGACTTTCCTCTAGTCATTTTTTTAATAATAATAATAATATTTATTAATCAGACAACATGATCCATTACATACACACACACAATTCTAGATGTTAGTAAACAATTAAACTTATAAACTATGTTAGTACTTATAATCTACTACAGACAGGGTGGTTTTTATAAGATGCCTCACTATGGGGCTTTCATCATACCTATCAGCAATAATTCTCAAGAGGCTGTTGCTACTGCCTCGCAGTCTGGACAGCAGCGACGCACTCTTTTTGCGCACTACAGCTGAGAAGCTGTCTATTCCTGCTTGTGCAAACATTGCAGATGCACTGCAGTAACGTGGCAGCCGCAACAGCGCCCTGAAAGCGTTGTTGTATTGAACACGCAACGCATCGGCGGCACGTTTAGTACAGCTGATCCATAGGGCGCTCGAGTACAGAGATGTGCAGTATGCTTTAAAAAGCGTGATTTTGACCGCATCTGTACATCGAGCAAACCTACGGGCCAACATATTCGCCCGCACCGCCAATGCCCTGCGTTCCCAACATCGCCGTCATCTTTAAGATCGCTAGCAATGAAATGTCCAAGGTATTTGAAGCGGTGTACCCGAAGAATCGGGACTTCATTAATTTTAATAGGTGGGACATTTTCTGGACATTTCTTGCCAACAGCCTTGAAGACCATAAGTTCTGACTTTTTCACATTGTATAGTAACCCATGGTTAGCCGCATAGCTCTCACAAATCTTAACCAATTTCCTGAGTGCACTGACCGAGGGAGCCAGCAACACCATATCATCGGCGTAGCTGACGTTGTTAAAACACAACCCGTCTATATAGTAGCCCACATGCGTATTGCTGAGTTCCTCGATCAATGCATTCATATAAAGATTAAAAAGACTTGGGGAGGTTAAGCCTCCTTGCCTTACGCCACATTCCAACCTGTATGGCACAGATGACTCATTCCCCCACCTTACAACGTTTGTTTGGTTATCGTACCAGTACCTAAAAACGTTCAACAACTCGTTTGGGATACCTGTGGCCTTTAACTTATTCCAAAGAATGTCGTAAGAGACCAGGTCGAAGGCCTTGGAGAGATCTAGAAACGCCGCATAAACTGGTGTACTCCTGTCACTATAGTACCTGACAGTGTGCTTAAGACAAGCGATTGCACTTTCAGTGGATAAACCCGGTCGAAAACCGAAATGTGCATCGTGCAGCCGCAAATGTTTCTCTAGCTGTACGTAGAGCACACTGTCAAGCACCTTAGCCACAACAGTTGCCAGAGAAATGGGTCTATAATTCGACCTATCTGAGACATCACCAGTTTTATTTTTAACTACTGGTACGACCACCGTTTTCATCATGCTGGCAGGCAGGTAAGAATGCGCGATACACACGCTAAAAAGTAAAGCTAGCACCCTAGGTAAGTGGCAACCAGCATGCTGCAAATTTTCGATACTGAGACCATCATGACCCGGGGATTTCCCTCTTTTCATATTTTTAAGAGCTTCTCTGATATCTTTAGCTGTGATAAGGGTTAAGACTGGACCTATTTGGGCCTCAGTATCGATCACTGACTGCGCTGGTCCCAATCGCGACCGAACCATGAAATGGTCTTTAAACAGTTCGGCTACCAAATGTGGTTTCATAACCCCCTCGACGCTCACAGGAAGGCCTTGGGCCCCGTTCATTCTACTGGTACATTTCCAGAAACTACGAAAATCAGAATTAGCATGATGAGAGGCTAGTATGTCCATTTTAATTTCCTCTTGGTTATTTT
Organism: Polia nebulosa; assembly: GCA_951329385.1. Classification (NCBI taxonomy): domain Eukaryota; kingdom Metazoa; phylum Arthropoda; class Insecta; order Lepidoptera; family Noctuidae; genus Polia; species Polia nebulosa. Next base: position 456,865 of record OX589611.1, on the reverse strand, counting down.
GACACCATTTTAGCCTACCTTTAAAAACTTGCCGCGCTTTTACCATATCATCATGAAGGTGCCCTGATGATGGTCTGCCGTGCAAGTCCCAGATATTGAACTTAGCCTGGGCCTCCCTGTGCGCACTTCCGACGTGTTTAATAGTATTGGACACTTGTTTGGTGGCTTGTTCACCACAGCATCCGTCATCGAGCACTCGCAACGGTGAGCCCAGCGGTGAGTCCACTTTAAAATGGTCAACAAACATATTGGCAATGCTGTCCGGCTGATCAGCACCCCCAACACTCACTGGAAGGCCAGGCTTAACATCCAACTTTTTTGTCGCCTTCCAGAACTTCTGAAAGTTGTTGTTCTTACGGTGAGAAGCTATAATATCCAGCTTGATTTGTTCTTGATGCCTCTGGCACCACTTTAATTTGCTTTTAAATAGCTTACGCGTAAGACACATGTCGTCATAAATATCACCCGAAGTCGGTTTATTATGCCATAACCACAGCCGATATTTAAACCTGGCCCTCGCGTGGGCATCTCGTACGTGCTTATTCCACCCGACAACACGGCCACCATATCTGTTTGATTGGGTTTCCCCTAGGCTCTGAATAGCGGCTTCAGACAAAATACATACAATGTTATCATACATGTCGTCAATAATCTGCCTATGCGCAATATTATCAGAATGTTTATTGCTGCACAGACCAAATTCCTGAGGGTAATCGATCAACCTTAATTTACTATCACAAATATCATAGTATACCTGAATTTGATCACTGTCCCTTTCCCCCCAAACTACTCTGTTACTAGATTTCTTGGTAGCTTCAATCTTTGATTTAATTTTGTCTAACCTACATTCAACAAATAAGGGAAAGTGATCAGACCAAAACACATCATGAACCACACCAACATCCGCAACCGAATGCGGTATGTCTGTCCACACAAGCTAACACGTATTTTCACGCCATTTAGTTTTTCTGTTATTGTCACTGTACAAATAGACCCCTTTGTACGAAGTGACCACTTCCCCCTACCTATATCAAGCCTTTTTCAAATGGGGGTATCAGAAACTACAGAGCGCCACCTACTACGGTCCTTACTCCTTTACGTTAACGCTTCGTTTACGTTCATACATGTGAAGTGCGGTGGTTTGTACCAAGAGTACGACCCACATGTTCCGCGTCACTGATAATGTATTCTGCTGTATTGGTTCACGTTACAGGTTGTTACGTAGTAACTACAACGTTACTGAGTCAGGCGTGTCTTTTGTGCTAGCAGTAGTTCGACTACTTCGTCAGGTTAGTAGATCATAGGGTTCAAATCACAGCACTAAAAAAATTGGAGTCTTTAAGTCAAGTCAAGTGAATAATAATAATAATGACGTTTATTGGACAAAATCAAAACTTAGCCTACTACAGTTTCAATACTAAAAACAACATTTAAGAGGCTTCTAACCGAAATGAACTCCTGATTGCCAAACTAGGTAAAAACCCGTATCTTGGAAATCAGTGCTCTTCCAATGAATATAACAAGGACTCTTACTTAGATAAGGAGTAACTAAAATACATCTGTACTGAAAAAGTTAGACCACAAAATAGGTCATGTGAATGAAAAAATTGAGAAAAATCTACAATAGAAATACAATAGCAAATGATTGAGTTAGTTAGGGTTTATTTTACAGCTTGACGACTTTGAGGGATAATATGATAAGTGTTGTGTTGTGTAAGATGTAGGAGTGTTGTGAAGTGTAGTGTATATTGGGTAACGTAACGATTACTTATTTCTGGACAAATAGTAACTTTTCGGTATTAGCATAATCAAGGTCAATAAGCCAGTTGTTTTACATTTGTGTTTGGTAAGTGTAAGTGTAAGTGTCGAGGACTAGATTTATTTTGTTGTAAATATGCGCTCTAGACACACCAACAGTATATTTTCTGCGCTTCTGTAGAAATGCTAAGGGGTTATACTTTAAGGAATTATGCATTCTGAGAACTGTTTGTAGTATAAAAAGCTGCCTCACCGTCAATACCTCACAGGTTTGAATAAGGGCTGGGATGGAAGAATGGTAAAAACAGACTTACTTTAAGGAGTGCTCTTCGAGCACGCTCGACTTTGATTAAGACTGTTTTACACGCACTTCCCGAACTAGTTATACAATAAACCAACAGTGACTGGTATAGAGCAGAATAAATCATCTTTAAGACCTTCGGGCTAGCAGTGTGTCTTAGATTTTTAAATATATATACTAATTTACGGACCCTGGAAGATACAAGGTCTAGGTGAGGAGCAAAACTAAGTCTCTCGTCGATCACAACTCTAAGGTACTTTATTAATTCAGTTTGTTCAAGCGAAGGGCAATTGTAACTTATAATTTTATGACATAGCCGAGAATGTGCAATTATTTTATGCGAATTTTGAGAGAGATGGGATTCATTACGGAGCGAGAACTTTACAAACTTGGATTTTTCGACATTTAACGTTAAAAGATTACATCTAAGCCAGTCATTAACAACCTCAAAACCGCATTGAGCATGTTGAAAAGTTTTGAACCACGACGTGTTCCTAAAAACAAGGGCAGTGTCATCCGCGAAAGTTATAATTTTCCCATTTTGGAGTTCAAGTTCACAGAGGTCATTAATATAGATCAGAAATAGGGTTAGTCCAAGGACACTACCTTGCGGCACTCCGTAAGTTACGGGAAGCTTGTCACTTACCCAGTCGGCCACCTTAACACACTGAAAACGATTACTGTGGTAATCCGTGAATAATTTATGTGGTAGACCTCTGATCCCCATCCTCTCCATTTTATCCAACAGTCTAGGGACAGAGACTGTGTCGAATGCCTTGGCTAAATCGAGAAATATAGCCAGAACTTTATTTTTGTTATCAATATTATCAACTACATAGTCAATGACTTCATGAACTGCATCACTAGTAGCTTAGTTGGATCTGAAACCGAATTGAGCATTAATTTTTGCCGATCTCAATTTTCAGGATTTGTACGTTCCGTTCCGAAGAGTCCAAACGCAGCCCTGTTGCTGTCACTCACGTGTCCGTCGTCTCTCACAAAATTTTGTTACAAAGAATTTTTTAACTTCCCATTGGCCTATGAACTTGAAATTTGGTGATAATGTTTATCATCAAACGTATAGTTTATTAAGAAATACCAATACATTAATAAATCAGATTTTTTCTTTGAAAATTACATCAATTCGTGTCATTAGAGGAACTTATCAACATGTGGTATGTACAGACTGTTGTCAACATTACCTGACCCACCCTAAAATCAAACGACTTTGGACCCTCTGCATGTAACATTAAGGTTTATTTAATTTATATGAGCTTATCAGACAACTGCTCGAGGATTTGATGAACAAATACAATAATAATATAGACACGCAAATTTGATGTTTAAAACGTTAGCATTAGGTTATATTTTATAACTATTTGTTATAATATGATAAGTGTAATAGCTTATTTTAATGATTGAGTTCAAGTAATTCTGGTCTCGTGGTCTGATCTGAGTGTAAGACTGAGAAAAACAAGGTTCGAGATCTAATCCTACGACAAAAATATTGTTTTGCTTTCAATATAGAATTTATATTCCAAAACTATTTCTTGTATTATTGTAAAGAACTACAGACTATACATAAACTTTTTAAAATGGTAATTTTTTCACATAACTTGTAATAAGTGGGTAGTTGAAAAATAAATATTCGTATTCATTATAAAGAACTGTGAACTTAAAGTTTTTTAAATTACCCACCCGTTTACAAGATAAGTTATTAGGCGAAAATCATATTGGTCGTTCTTTAATATTGCAAGCAATATTGTAGAAATGAAAACAAATTAAAAAAGAAACTGACGTAGAGGTGGACTGTGTTTTCGAACCCACATGCGGTTCGTCGTCAATCCAGCATCAAACCGCTAAGCCACAAGAACTTGTTGGGAATACGCGAAATTAAAGATTGGGTTGTAATTATGTCGTGTGACTTAAAAGCTTTTCAACTTTAATGTTAACGAGATAATGATTAAAATAGCTTAACAAAAACATATATAATGCCGGTGGCTCCGACTATGTTGGGTGGGTTTACCTTAACATTACGTGTTAAAGATCAAATTTGAGTGTCTGTGTTATTATTGTATTTTTGTTCATCGAGTCCTCGTGCACTTGTGTGATAAGCTCATATAAATTAAATAAACCTTAATGTTACAGGCAGAGGGTCCAAAGTCGTTTGATTTTAGGGTGGGTCAGGTAATGTTGACAACAGTCTGTACATATACAGGGTGTAAGGTACGTGAACGCACATACGTGTTCCAGTGATTCAGTACATGATTCTGGACCCCCTAGCGTTGGAATTTTTCGTCGGCTTTTTACTAATTTTTGAAAAAAAAATCTGCGTTTTTTTACATTAAACTGTATAAAATCGTTATACCTATCTACCTCAATGACATTTTTAATTAAAAAATAATTAGTTCGCTTTTTTCGCAAAAAACGCAATGAAAATAAAATTAAAAGAAGCTTCCTGCTCAGCTGATTTCTTAAGTTCACCGGAGGTCATCGCGGGCCCAGTAGGTACCTACGCACGCAATACCGGCCAAAGACCGCCGCCGGCATTTCTTTGTCGGCACAATGCTCACACAGACCGCCAAATTTCCTTTGTCGGCAAATGCTCACACAGACCTATGAATCTAACAGACGCGACAAGTTAGGCATTATAAGTGTCTACAAAAATTGATATCCTATTGACTACTTTTATTTGAACTTATTTTGAGGGGAGGTTATTTTTATAAACCTTCATCGAAATAAGTAAAGAAGATCTAAAAAAATGTGTTACAATTTACTGATAACGACTTATTTCTTAGATACATTTTTGTTATCAACAAAGTTAAGTTAAGTAATACAATACAACAACGTTACTTACTCATGTTACAAAATATGGTAATATCGTGTACATCTAACTAGCAACACTGTTTAAGACTTGGCATCCCCATATCCCTCCTATTAACCGGAGTGTTCAAGAGACGGCTTAAGCTCGATCATTCGATCGCTGACGGCTGACTCGAGCGGCTCTAATAGTGGAACCTCTGCAGGATTGACGGTTGCTCGTTGAAAGTTTAAATATTGAAAATTAACGGAAATAATATAAATTACTTTATGTGAATTTGTGTTAAACTGATTTGATTCTGAGCTTGATATATATTGATAACGTGATTAATAAAAGTATATTCTCCTGAAACCGCTGTTTTTCTGAGTTGTCTTACAACTCAGAAGTGGGATTACGATAACAAGGTAAGAAAATAAGTTTTTTTTTTCTCTTTTTCAAATTTTTTCGTTACTTGTTGTCGTCCACTTGCCCACAGATATTTAAATATTGTAAAGGTGGTTTTATTGCAAAGCTGTATGGGTGAGATTTGTTAACATTTGGTCAGGGCACTCCCTGACAATGTTGACAAAGAACTCGTGACTTCTACGATCACAAAAACATTTGGCCGGGGTACTCCCCGGTATTGAGGTTGTGTGGTTAGAATTCACTCCCCGAACTATACTCGCATATTAATGGCCTTTACTAATTTGACAATGGTGCCGATTCTCTTGTTCAATAACTAAACTAAAATTGGAGAATCGCTGTCTTTTTCTAAAGGGCAGTGCGAGAAAGGGACGGCTATAGCTATGAACTGAGTTGGAGATGTCAAACTAGTTTACGCCTTGCGTTTCACCGTGTTTTAATCGACATGTTTTTACGTGTACTCTTAATTTGTATGGAAATATATGTTCAACTAAGTTTGACAGCTCTAATTTACGTCCGTCACTTTCTTGTTTTATTAAAGAGAAAAAGATAGGAATAGCCTAAATTAAGTTTCGTTCGTGCAAAACGGAATCCGCACCAATGTTATTGTTGGCACTTGGTCAGGGCACTCCCTGACAGTGTTAGCATGATATTGACTTATGCGGTAGTTAATGATCTTAGCGAAATTTTGCCTGGTTATAGTCCTTTTAACAACATTAGCCAAAATAATTTTCGATAATGAAGTTAAGTAACTACCCACTTATTTGGATTGGTAGCATTTGGTTAGGGCACTCCCTGACAATGTTAGTGATCCCTCGTGCTTGATAAATTCTTATGCAAATGTTAAGCTTTGGCTCCAACATCAACCAATTAAAAGGGAATGATGCGTTGTTTTTTTATTGTTTTCAACAGCATACCGATGGAACCTGAGCGTTTTCGAACACCATCACGTTGCCGGGATGGCAGCCGCGAGGTTGATGATCAACGCAGTAGGCGCAGCCGGAGCAAGCACCGGCGCAGCACCACTGCGAAACGTTGCACTAAGCGACGTGACCGTAGCGGCGGCAGTGACGAGGACCCTGGGGAGCATCGCAGCAGGCGCAGCAGGGAGCGCCGCAGCATACGGACGAGTGAGTCACGCAGTTGCAGCCCGGGCCGCTCACGGAACCGGCGCGACAGCCGACTTGGCAGCGAGTGTCGGAGCGACCGGCATCAGAAACGTAGCAGGGCGAAGCGTGCTTCTGAACGTGATTGCGAGACCAGTGAAGCGAAACGAAGCAGACGTGATGTAAGCAATCAAAACACTACTTTATTGATTGAGTCATTCTTAGATATTATGAAGTCTTCGAAATTCGGTTCGAGTGAGAAGTTTTCGTCTTTAAACCAGGTTATACCTGAATTTGACCCAATGATCAAAGAGCAAACTATTAATGCATGGATTTCTAAAGTCGAAGAATGTAGACAGATTTATGAGTGGTCGGAAAAACAGGTCATACATTACGCTTTACCTAAACTCACGGGCATCGCCAAGACGTGGTATCAAAGTTTGCCTACACTCTTGCATTCTTGGGAAGAGTGGAAAACTAAATTAATAGAGACATTTCCGTCTAGTCAAAACTATGGAGAGTTACTTACAGAGATGTTAAATAAGAAATTACGTTTTGGCGAATCCCCCGAGTTGTACTATTACGCCAAAATTAACCTACTCAATCGCTGCAATATTCATGGTAAAGATGCGGTAGATTGTATAGTTTTTGGAATCGAGGACCGAGGTATAAAGTTAGGGGCCCAAGCGGCGCAGTTTCCAGAGCCAGAACAATTATTGAAATTTCTTAAAAATGTAAAACCGGGAACTCCTAGGGAGTCTGATAGGTCGGGTAAAGATAGAGAAAAACGTTCTACTATTCACGCAAATACAAAGGGAACTAACAAGATGGATAAATCGGAGGATAGAGTCATGGTTTGCTTTAACTGTAATCAGCCTGGCCACCCCAGTTATAAATGTAATAAGCCCACTATAAGATGTACGCACTGTAAATTTTTAGGACACATGGCAAATGCGTGCCCAAAAGTGCTCCAAAGAAATGATAAAGAAAAATCTGTTCTTAATATTGCTAGTCAGATCGCATCCAGTATATACACCTTTCCTATTACCGTAAATGGAGTAAAGGTACAGTGCCACTTAGATTTAGGTAGTGAATGTACGTTAATACGCTTTTCTGATGCCATGAGATTAGGTATCCATTATAAAACTGATGGAAACTTGCCACTGTTGAAGGGACTTGGCAACATACCGTATCAGCCTGCGGGTACTTCTAAAGTGACTATTGAAGTTAAGGATATCGTCGAAAATGATGTCGAGGTATTGATAGTTGACGATAATCTCATTAACTATCCTGTTCTATTGGGCCATACGTTTTCAGAACGCCCTGGTTTAAAAATAACTAAAACCGCAAATAGCCTGGATATTAGTAAAACTGCCGATGATCTCAAGATACACTTGGTTTGTAGCAGTGATAGTTATGTCAAGCCTAATGAAATAAAACCTATCCAAGTAACATCAGTTCCAAATTACTCTGGTCCTATATTTGTAGCTGGAGGGATTCGTGGTCCAATCGGGTCTGAGTATTATTTGTTTCCAGGGGAATACGAAATAGATAAAGGCCAGGGTCGAGTTTTAATTTTTAATTTGAGCATTAAAGATTTACAATTAAAAAGTAAACAATTACTTACCCGTAGCAAAATACCTCCAGACTGTAAGTACGTGTATGATGTTAAGCTGAGTAACGAAGGCGATGAGTTTGAGCCGAATGTTGGAGATTACGTCACGGACGAGCAAAAGCAAGTAGTCAAAAGCCTACTTCTTAATTATAAGGAATGTTTTTCTTCCTGTCTCAAGGATTTGGGCTTCACTACAGTCGTTGAAATGGATATACACCTTAAGGACGAACAACCGGTAGTTTACAGGCCATATAGGCTTTCACACCCTGAGAGGGACGATGTGCGACAAATGGTAGCGGAAATGTTAGAATGCGGTATAGTAAAAGAGTCTTCTTCTCCTTATGCGAGCCCTATCGTGATAGTCAGGAAAAAGAGCGGTGAAAAACGCTTATGTGTGGATTACAGAACGCTTAACTCTAAAACTAAGCGCGATCACTATCCTCTCCCTAGAGTAGAAGATCTGCTTGATGAGTTATCTGGCCATAATATCTTCATATCTCTTGATCTAGCGTCAGGATATTATCAAATTCCTATCTCTGAAAAGTCTCAAGAGAAAACTGCATTCGTCACACCAGACGGCCAATTCGAGTATACGAGAATGCCGTTTGGTTTGGCAAATGCGCCTTCGATATTTCAGAGGGCAATGCATAAAATCCTCCCCAAATCAAAGGTAGGGTACGTAATAATATATATGGATGACGTCCTAATCCCAGCGCGATCGTTTGAGGAAGCAATGCGAAGGTTGGACGAGGTCCTAGGACTGATAAAGGAGGGCGGTCTTACTCTTAAATTAAAGAAATGTAAATTCATGTTTGATAAATTAGATTTCTTAGGGTTTGAAATTAGTGCCCAAGGGATCAAGCCGGGATCCTTAAAAACAGAAGCGATCTCTAAGTTCCCCACTCCCACTAACGTCCACGATGTTAGGCGATTTATAGGATTGGCTAGTTTCTTCAGGCGGTTCGTCAAAGGATTTGCTCTAATAGCTAGACCTTTGACATCCCTTTTGAAGAAGGATACGCCTTGGAGGTGGAGTAATGCTGAGAACATGGCGTTTATTGGAATAAAGGAACAGTTAATTAATAGACCTATCCTCGCTCTATATGACAAAAACAAAGAAACTCAGCTGCATACCGATGCCAGTAAGCTCGGTATAGCAGGAATTCTTCTTCAAAGGGATAAAGAGGGGTTATGGAGAGCAGTAGCTTACTTTAGCCGCCAAACATCGTTGGATGAGCAAAAACTCCATTCGTTTGAGCTAGAAACGTTAGCAGTGATAGCTTCCTTGAGTAAATTTAGGACTTATCTACTGGGTATAAGGTTCAAGATCGTGACTGACTGCAATTCTCTGCGCACCACCTTGACAAAAAGGGATTTGATCCCCAAAATAGCAAGGTGGTGGGTACAGTTGCAGGAATTTGATTGCGAGTTTGAGTATCGCCCAGGAGATAAAATGGCTCATGTCGATGCCCTAAGCCGGGCACCTATAGAGGCTGGACCTGAAAATATGCACGTCGTTGATGTTCTTGCCGTTACAACAGAGGATTGGATCACCACGGTTCAATCCTCTGATGATGAGATACAACAAATCAAACGAATTTTGTCAGATCCTGAGACCGCAACCATTGTTGATATCCAACAGAACTATAAATTAAAAAACGGTCGCGTCTATAAAATCGTAGCGGAAGGTGTGTTAAGATGGGTAGTTCCTAAGGGCTCTCGGTGGCAGATAGTTAAAGCTAACCATGACGACGTAGGACATTTCGGCTTTGATAAGACGTTAGACCGGGTTCGTGCCTTGTACTGGTTTCCTAAAATGAGATCATTTATCAAAAAATATGTGTCTGCGTGTTTGGAGTGTGCGCACCACAAATTGCCGAGTGGTGCGCAACAGGGGCTTCTGCATCCTATACAAAAGGTAGAAGTTCCCTTTCATACCATACATGCTGACCATCTAGGCCCGTTCAATAAAAGCAAAAAGAAAAACTCTTACATTTTAGTTATAATTGATGCGTTCACAAAATTCATTACGTTGGCACCGGTCAGGAGTACAAAATCTTTAGAAACTATAAAGGTAATTAAGAGTTTAGTCGGATGTTTTGGAACCCCTACTCGTCTTATTACGGATAGAGGGACTTGCTTCACGAGTAAAAAATTCAAAGCCTTTACTCAATCTCTTGGCATCAAGCACATACTTAACGCCGTGTCAACACCTCGAGCTAATGGACAGGTCGAACGGTCGAACAGAACCATTCTGGCTTCTCTAGGTACGATGACCCACGGGAAGGATCCTCGAACATGGGATCAGTACCTTTCCGACGTACAATTAGGTATCAATACTACAATACATGATGTCACTAAGAAATCGCCTAGTGAACTATTATTTGGGCGTAGGGTAACCAATCCATCACAGGGTATTTTGAACGAAGTAATTTCTGATACCGGTGATGGATTGGTACAGGGTAGTATAGAAGACATTAGAGCTGATGCCAGCTGCTTGATGCAAAAGCAAAATGAAGTCAGTAGAGAACGTTACAATAGTCGTAAGAAAACTGCTAAGCAATATAAAGAAGGAGACTTGGTTCGAATCGTTCGGGCAATTGCATCAGGCAGCGGGCAGTCCAAAAAGTTAGAGCCAAAATTACATGGACCATACAGAGTGATAAAGGTATTGCCAAACGACCGCTATGTAGTTGAAGATACCCCACTGTCACGAAAAGGGCGACGCTACGAAGCCATTATTGCAATAGACAAGATGCATCCCTGGCTATCATTTAAATCCATCTCTGAAAGCGATATCGATGATAACCCTAGTTCAGGCAGCGAGCGGGGAAATGACGATTTTACTGATAATGATAAGAACCCAGTCCAAACCTTCTCACTCGACACCAACGTTTAGTCTATAAGTAATTAAAACCTAAGTGAAAAGTCCATGCGTATACCGTGACCAGGAAATGATTCATGTTCAAGGTATCGCATGGCATAGTTGACAGGCTGTCTATTGTGGGCATGATTGGTGCAATGATGTGCCGCCTAAGGATAAATCAATAGACAACCTGAAGTGATGTTCGGGGCTACTTATTGTGGGCATGACGTGCACAATGATGTGCCGCCCAAGGAGAAGCAATAAGTAGTCCTAGTAATCTTGATTTGAGCGGCTTATTGTGGGCATGACGTGCACAATGATGTGCCGCCCAAGGAGAAGCAATAAGTAGTCCTAGTAATCTTGATTTGGGCCGCTTATTGTGGGCATGACGTGCACAATGATGTGCCGCCCAAGGAAAAGCAATAAGCAGTTCTAGTGATTTGGCTTAGGTCGCTTATTGGGGGCATGAAGTGCATAATGATGTGCCGCCCAACGAAACCAATAAACGATATTTTATGATGTAAACAGTAGTGAATTATGTTGACTAAATTAACATTGCTACAAAATGTTTTGATATGTCTGATAGTGAAATATTAAATTTGCCTGATATGTTTATTTTATTAAAAGTGAATAAGAGAATGAGAAGGAAAAGTACTTGCTTTCTAGACTGTTTTTCCGGGCACGACGATGTGTCGGGGCAATTGTGATTTTGTGATGAAATCAGTACACTAAAACCAACTTAAATTGCAGATTTGTGATAGTTTACCTGTTAAGATGTCATTTAAACAAATAGAGAATAATGGAGTTGTTTCGTTGTGCTACAAATAAAAACCATGATTGATTGCTACAAATGAGTATGTATGTAAATTAATTAATTGTATTATATAAATAAATCTGACAAAAAAACAATGTATATTATATAACTGAAGTAGTTTAATAAGTTAAGTACTTACGTTGAACTGTATTTTCTGATGAAATAAACTTGCAAAATTGCTAAAACAACGAAGGCACTCGTTGGCGATCGGATGGCCGAGCTGTTACAAAATATGGTAATATCGTGTACATCTAACTAGCAACACTGTTTAAGACTTGGCATCCCCATATCCCTCCTATTAACCGGAGTGTTCAAGAGACGGCTTAAGCTCGATCATTCGATCGCTGACGGCTGACTCGAGCGGCTCTAATAGTGGAACCTCTGCAGGATTGACGGTTGCTCGTTGAAAGTTTAAATATTGAAAATTAACGGAAATAATATAAATTACTTTATGTGAATTTGTGTTAAACTGATTTGATTCTGAGCTTGATATATATTGATAACGTGATTAATAAAAGTATATTCTCCTGAAACCGCTGTTTTTCTGAGTTGTCTTACACTCATTTCGTTAAAACCACATTCTTACATTTCGTATACCTACATCAAAATAATTACTAAGTGAGTAGGTAGTAGGTACAACTTAATGCGATTGTACAGTCTATCAATTTAATTTATCTATGCGGTCTGTAAGCGTCGGCGGCATATTCAAATTCGGTTAAAACGACAAATACGTATAAATCGGAACATTATACGTATTTGTCGTTTTAAACGTTTCACGCACGTATGCGCTTATGTCTATTAAGTATCTGATCTAGTTGTTTATCACATCGATCGGAAACATCGGAAACATCGACGTAAATGTATTTTTATCACAAAGTAGATAGGTAGTCCGTCACACAGGTACAGGTGTGTCAGTGTGTATAAGACGTGGTAGGTAACTACGTACTACGCACTCGCGCGCGCCTACTTCATTGCGAAGCGTTGAGATCGCATTGTTCACAATACATTGCGTGCTTGAAAATGTAAATTTCTGCAATCGATCATTACCGAGATTAATGACTATCATAATTTAGTTACTGACATTAGGTGTAACCTTTTCGCGAAGTTTTGCGGTATCTTGTTCCTTACAGCCTGTATACATATACCAGCGCGACCAGTATGTCGATTCTGTAAAATTCAAACAACAACTCGCGTCTCACTTCGATATTCACTCTCACTTCGCTTACGATTCAAAATGACCTTGAGTTTGCATTCTGTAAGCATCACCTAGTCGAAAGCGAAGTGAAGTGAGCTCTGAAGCGACCAATATTATACTAGTGATTGCCACACTCAACAAAATGTTAATCTACTTTTATCGGTTTTATTTTTTTGACACAATTGTTGAGTTTTTGGCACAGAATTTTAGCTAATATGATGTTTAAATTAAAATTTCTTTGTTTAAGGAATTTGAGGTAGCTAATAAGTAAAAAAACAGAAAACTTTAAATTCGTCTCATGAATATCTAAGCTTCCATTACGAAAAAAAAAAGAAATGTCAGTGTCAGAGTGTCAGACAGACGATATTTTGTTTTGATAATGCGTTGCGCTTGCGTTGTTTGTTTGATTTGATCGTTCAGTGCCGAAAATAATTGTGAATGAAGTAAGTTTATATTTGTGGTTGTGTAGTTTAAAAATGATATAAGTTAAAAAAGTTAGTTTTGTTTTCTAATCCAACAATAACGTTCCAGTCTAAATGAGACACGTTCCTCTCACCCATCGTCGGCTCAGGTTGAAACTCTGGTAGAGTTTATGGAAAGACACCCTGGCATGGCGAAAGGTTTCTTGAGAACTCAAAATGCCAGAGAGCGAAGTCGACGCCAGTGGGAGGAACTAGCCGTGCGCCTAAATAGTATAGGTGGCACAAAACAGTGGACCAAGGTAAGCATCGCTTATTTTTACTGCATGTTAGTTAGAACCACTTAACATTCCTCAAAGCAAACCACTTAAAATGTGTGACGAATCTTGGTTTAAATAGTGTTCCTGGGTTTCATAAATTTTATCTTATTGTTAATTTTACTCAATCAATGACTATTAATAATAAGAAAATGGAGTTTTTTTTAATATACTTTCAAAAATACATGTTTAGAACAGAATTGTATTATAATTTATTTAATTATAAATTGTCTGATTGTAGTATTGGACTGACAAAAAAGTGCCATAAAAAGAAAAGTAGCAGTGAGTTCTGCTGCTAGGCGTAAGACTGGTGGTGGGGTGGAGGATGTGGTGGAGCTATCAGAGCTTGGAAGAAAGTGTTGTTGCTTTGTGTGGTGGTGAAAGTTTTTCATCAGGAGATGCACATTTAGGCATACAGGCATATCCGGTAAGAAATTTAGAAATGCAATAGGTACTAGCTTTTTTGCATCAATCCTGCCTGGCTGGTAGTGGCCAAGAATTGTGCAATCTGTCTGTTGAAAATACATCCTACTAATATTATAAATGTGAAAGTTTGTGAGTACGTATGTTTGTTACTTCTTCACGCTCAAACGGCTGGACCGATTTGGATGAAATTTGGTATGTAGATAGCTTATAGCCCAGATTAACATATAGGCTACCTTTTATTCCGGTCTAGGCGGGTAAAACTGCGGGGCGCAGCTAGTATAATATAAAGTGTATTTTTATTTGAATTATTTGGCAAATTCATTAATTATTATTATTACCTGTTTCAGGAAAATGATACTCCATCTCCATCACATGAAGTGCAACTAATACAAGATGCTGATAGTGACAATGTATGATATTTAAATTTAATTCATAATTTTATGTGATTAATGAATGATATCTAGCATTTTTATTTATATTATATCTGTTTATATTTACTTAGATAGAAGTTCTATCTAAGTAAATATAAACAGATAAATGTGTTCTATCATAGAACACACTCCTCCAGATCCCCATATATATCATCCTAGCCTGTCCTCTTCACCAATAACACTTTCACACACACCCACACCTTCTCCTTCGCTCCGCGGTGCCACCCAAGTAGCCTCCCCAGTGATTTGTCGTCGAACTGCTGCTTCGTCATGGAAGTGACCAATAATGTTAAACAACTTTAACTACTATTAGGTTCCCCATCTATGAAACCAGCATTTGCACGGAGAATTTTAAAGAGGTTGCATTTTTCATACTAACATTTTCTATATTTTTTAACAATTATGAACACTAATGTTTTAAAACTTTTATGCAATAATGTTTAAAAACTATGATAATGTATGCCACTTAGATTAAGCAAAAAAAATAAGTTTTGGCTAACTTAAAACAAATTTGCTAACAAAAAGAAGAGTAATTTTTAAGGTATTATTTTTTTGTTTTTATAACTATAAGTATTAAGGTTGTTTTTGCTATTGGCAGTTCTTTTTTTTTTTTAAACTTTGCTAACACTAGGTATTACTCCTGTATCGTGGGTGCGTTCACAAACATATATACTCACATACACAAGACACCTAGACCCGGAACAAATATCAGCAGGTCATACAAATATTTGTTCCGTGCGGGAATCGAACCCGCGACACGCAGCGCAGCAGCCGAACGCTCAACCACTGCGCCTATGACGGTCATTATTCGATATATAATATCAAGCAATTGATGAATATTTTAATTCTTAGAAGTGACGAGGTTCTCTATTTGTTAGATAAAAAAGCCAATTTCATAGGTGGGAACCCAATATTATGTGGTTTTGCTCATGCTCGATGATGAACTGTTTTTTTTTTGTGGTTGGGAAATCATCCAATAACATCTCTCGCTCTAGGGTGGAGCAGGAGGGCGTGTCAGACTCTTACTGACTAAAACCCACCCCTGTTGCTTCCCTGCCATGAATACCCAGGGGCGCGGTAACTCTGTTTCGAATTTATCCACAACCCCTGGGCAAGCATCGGCCATGACGAGCCCCGTCATTATTGCTGACAACTCTTTGAGGCGCTCGTGGAACACTACGCGCCGTCGACTCTCGGGCCTGGTGCTGATCGGACGGCGAGCTACCCATTACCCGCCGTCCGCAGGCCCGGGTATGATGAACTCAGTTCATAAATATATATATCTGAGTTCATTTGTACTTTTATATAAGTATTTGATTTAGAAAAAAAATTGAGATTAAAGAACCTTCATGTAATTTTATGTAAATATTTATCTTTTTAGCAACGCCAATTGCTTCCCTCTCTCACCGCCCCAGGACAAATATGGCTCGTGCTAGTCGAGGTGCTGGTTGCGTGTGTAAATACAAAATAAAAATAACTATCAAAACATCATTTTTCAAACGAATGATAACGAAAAGCCGCTATTTAAGATTTTTTTATTTACGCATCATAGTCATCGGTGTTCTTTTTTCAGCATCACGTCACACGTCTAGGACAGTTGCTGCTCCTCCACCAACTCAACGGCGAACGGAATTCTCCACCACTCCTGAGAGATTCCTGAGGGTGGAAGAACACCAGCTGGAGATACAACGACTAAATGCACAAATCCTGCAGTCCTTTCTGGAAAGGAGTGCAGAGAGAGATAGTATTTTAGCTGAAGCTGTGGCTGCAGTGGGGAAAGGGATGCAAGCATTGTCAGAGGCTAAGAATAGAGATAGGGTGTAGTAATTTAAGTTAATATACTTAATGTATATAATACAGGGTGTAACAGAAAGGTGTGGTCATATTTTAGGAGCCGGTTCTGCCCATGGAAATGAACAACTTTCTCTGAGAAAAAATAGAAAATTCCCAAAAAAAAAATTGGAATTTCCATACAAATTTATCATCAGCTGATCAATATTTGTATAGGAAGTAAAAAAATTTTTTTAGACTTTCCTCAGTTTTTCTTGAATAAAGTTGTTCATATCGATGGGCAGATGCAGATCCTAAAATATGACCACACCATTCCGTTACACCCTGTATATAAAACAAAGTCGGATTTGTTACAACACATATAACTCAAGAACTGCTGGACCGATTTTCATGGTTTTTGATTTGTTGGATTTGTCTCCGCCCCGAATAGCAGAATAACTTTTAAAAGGTAGCTGTTGTGGTACTGGTAGTTTCTGTATACTTACTTTACGTGGCATTGCAACACATCCCGGGTACAGCTAGTATATAATAAATAAAACACTAAAACGGATATCAAAGCAGTTTTATTGAATGTATTATTTTGTCCATTGATTATTAGTTTTGATTTTATACATTTCCCGATGTGCCAAAAATAGAAATTCATTGAATCTACAACCATTTCTCATATTGGGAGGGCTCTCCAAGAGAGAAATGGCGAAATAAGACTTAAAAACGGTGCACAGTACGCAATGTCAATTTCAACCGCGAGGCCAACTCATAAAATTTGATGAAAGTTTGCCAGGAATTAGTGGTAATTTGTTACTATATATACCTCCATTCCTGAATTTGTTGCAAAAAAAAAACTAAGACACTATGATCATTAATAGTTGGCCGCTAGAACCGCCACTTGCCGTACCTACCTAGTCATCGCCTGTAATTAATTACACAGAAACTAAATAATGCAGATAGGCGAATGATACATCAAAATATCGGTCTTAATTTGTTGTTCTAATTGTTGCAAAAATAAAAAACGTAAATAAACAAAAAGTTATGCAATTTTTAGTTTCCAGGAATACAATTGTCTCCTTTGAACTTCAACAATTGTTTGGAGCTCTTCTAGTCTCTCTTCTTCTGAAATTGTGAATGCCTGCGCGATTGCACATGTTGTGCTAAACACAACATGCAATAACTATTTTTGCAACTATGTCTGGATGATAATTGAGCACTCTGTGTACTAACAAGCACCTAAATCGTCCTTTTAGGAGACCAATGTTTTCTCTACTGAATTGCGAGCAGTTAAGTGACGGTCATTGTAGAAAGCTTCTGGGGAATTATCTTCAGCACCACTAATTGGCGTCATAAGGTAGCCATATCCTGAATCACCTGAAAAAAATTAATAAGTATCAAATAATTATGTAGTTTTTATAAATAACAAAGTAACTACTTCTTCACCAGCATTTGTTAATGCCTCGTGGGCTTTTATACCACCATAGTTAAAAATGAAGCTATCATGAGTAGCTCCACCATATGTTGAATCCACATTTAAAATATTTAGATTTGCATCTGTTATCTTAAAAAACATATTAAGTGAATAGCAAAAAGAAATAATAAGTAGACCAATTGAATACCTAATAGTAATAGATTACAACATTGAAATCCATTTTACCAATTGCACATTTCTTGCATGGTAACCGGTTTTTTCAATGCCACCAGAGTGCCATCGACACATCCATGAGCTGCTGGAAAGCCAAACTTTTTGTAGAACCTTCAATTTAAAGTAACCACTAACATTATTAACTATCACAAAAATATAAAAATCAAAGAACAGTCACTTTAATTATAGGTACCTACTAACCTTTCTTTTAATATTTGTCTTTCTTGTATATTTTTAGGGAACCTTATATATTTTTTTACTATTGCCGGATTACTAAGAGCTTCCACTACTTCATTTATGCAACGAGATGCTGATGGTTGTGATAAATATGTCCTTATATTTTCTTTTATTATTTTCTGATAACAGCCAAGAATGACAAGGTGCATAATATCTGTGAAACAATAAAAAAATTAAGTAATCTAGATCTAGTCAAAACAAAATAGGGAAACAACATAAAGGGAATACTCCTTATTATGAACTGTTTTCATGAGTTATGCGATAAATTATGTTGGTGTGCTTGGTTACAAATCTATCAGCTATAAACTGTGTAAATACTAACAAAAGGCACTTACTTTTATACGAGTTGAAAGTCCTTTGCCTCGACGTTTTGTGGGCTTTATCAGAGGCAGTAACTCATACTCTAGTTGGTTAATTAGTTCCTTTGACAATCTATACACGCTCACATAGTCGTCATCTCGGGTTAATAAAGATAAACTTCGAATTTGGATAGATTGGCGACGCTTTTCTAGTTTATCCAAAGTATGAGCCTCTTCTAATAAATATTTAAACAAAAACATTCTTGCCATTCGTATTCACTTTACAAAATTAAATAGTTATTGTACTAAATATTAACACTGTGACATATAAATATTATTTTAACACTATTTTTACAGGATTTCTTATATTTTCACTCGTAAAATAGATACTTATAAATTGACACTTTGAATCGGGATCGAGATCGAAGGGAGCGTCGAAGTGACGGCGGAATTACCTTACTGAATACCACTTCTTACGTCATCCCATACTTGATCTGTCAAAATCTCCCTGTGAATTTAGTTCAACTCGCTGACACACTCGCAAGGGCAGCGCTAGTGTAGAGACGAGTTATCAACCGAGTTTTTAGAATGCCAATCAAGAAACTCACAGCGGATTCAGACTCGAAGTTTCGAATGTGCTCTTACAGAATCACACTGCAGATTTTAAACGTCGATAACTATTAACGTAACAAATTATATTGTGTACAATATCATTGTTCTAACGTAACGTAACGACTGTCGACGAGTCCCAAATGACAGCCGGAGCCAACGGCTTAACGTTGTATTACGTAGACGTACTATAGCTGGTTGAAGTTGCACACTGACACAGCGCACCAATGGAAAGCGCAGCTCCATCATTGTAATTACTGTGTTCCCTCTCCCTGATCATGTCTGTGGAGTGCCGGATTACGGCAGGTATGTGATGTATGTGTATGTGCGACCTTCAGCGCAGGCAGTGCACGAGTGCACGAGAGCGCACAGGATAACCAGTTCCGCCACACACCAGGTACCAGGTAATAATGTGCGGCTTACATCGAGTAACGTTACATGCCTACACAGCGGGTACGTGAAGCTACAGAAGCACCCCTTGACCCCCAAGGCTCTACAATATCAATGAATCGAGGGATAACTAGAGCTATCCTCAACAGGTACCTATGCTCATCATTTTAATGAGGGCTTTCAGAAATACCGCGCATTAGGTGACAGCTCTGAGGCGGCGGCTCCACGCACTAGGTGACAACTCTGAGGCGGTGGCTCCACGAACTGGGTGACAGCTCTGAGGCGTCGGCTCCAGGCGTATTCTGTCAAAGCGCTTGTTTTCCGACATAAGTTAAGTTGACGTCAACACCATGTTGATGTAACAAGCTAAGTTGTGCCAGTGGAGGACTTCTTGCTAAAGCGACACAACTGCAAACCCATATTTCGTACAATTTACAATCCACATATTAAGCAATTTATAACCGGGTCTGGATATAAAACATCGGCATGGCAGTGGGTTGCCAAATTTTATTACGGACAGTCGAAAATTTTGGTTTTTTTTTGGAGTCAAACAAATCGCATCAAATATTTATGTAGCTCAAAATAATATAAAAATAACTCATTGATTAATGTCTAAAGTCTAAAGTACACTACTGTTCTCACGTTACATAACCACATAGTTTTAGAAAACTTTTTTACAAAAAAATAGAACCGACTTCCAAAAAAAGTGCAAAATAAATTTAATTTCTGAAGTCGGTGTCAAAAAACGAAGACACAAAACCAGAAACATCTTTTTGGAAGTCGGTTCTATTTTATGATAAAAAAGTTTTTCACTTTTTAGTTGTGGTTCCCCATTAAATTGTGTTAACAATTCATAGACTATAGGTTTTTTTTTTAGATCGCGAGTAACCGCGGTTGATTTGCTGTCAATTTTTGAAGAGTTCCGTTGTCTGTCTCCGAAACCCATCATTTTTATTTTTATTTTATTGGGTTTGGGACAAAAAACAGTTACATGCAAAGCTTAACTAAAGATTCTTAAATTAGCACAATAATTAGAAATACATACCTAATCTATTCTATATTTATGTTACTACACATGTAACCCACACCATTGTCCACGAATTCACATAAACAAAAGTTAAATGAAAACAGACATACAGTGTGCATCATAAAAGACTTTTAAAAAGAAGAAGAAAGAAATATATTTATATATATACCTACCTACTTAAGAATTTAGTAACTCTATTGCTCTTGCCTTGAAACGATGTTTGGAAAGAGTAAATATGTCAAGTTCCATAAAGTGAGTGTTGTACGCGTCAACGAGACGACGAAGAGGCACGCGCACCCCGGCGTTATTCCTGCACCAGTTTGTGTGGAACAGCTGAGGCACACGTACCCCACGAAGCATGACAGTTCTAGGTACTGTATAATGTAGACTATTTGATAAAGGAATGCAGTCGAATCTATTATTACGAGTACATATACCATGCAGCATCATTACACCCAGAAGAAATCGTCTAGATTTCAAACTAAGAACATTATATCGTATCAGTAATTGTTCATAGGAGACTTTAGGACGACAACATCTATAATTTATAGTACGTAAACATTTCTTCTGCACAATTTCTAGCCTATCCTTGTACTTATCATATAGAGGATCCCAAATTTGGACGGCGTATTCCAACTGCGACCGAATCAGGGTCTTGTATAATATTAAGAATGTAGAGGCTCGCACAAAGCTACTTGAAAATCTCTTCACGAGTCCATACATCTGAAAGGCCTTTTTTACTATATTGTCAATATGAGTATCAAAATGCAAGCTAGAGTCAATCAATTCAATTCAATTCAAATTCTTTATTGCATCCATAATGTACATAGAGATGGTAATTTTTTAGTATTTTTACTGAAACAATTATGGACCCTGTCGGGCACAGCAAAATTTAAAAGTAGGAGAGGGGAAGACCACTTTAATATTATCCTTTTTAATTTATGTACTAAATTCAATTTCAGTTTTTCATATCTGTCTTATTAATATTACTATTTGTTTTACTTATATTATATAACTAGCTGTGCCCGCGACTTCGTTCGCGTGGTTGTCGAGAACAAAACAACGTCGTTTAGATAAGAGTATATCACCTTTTTGATGATTTAGATAAGAGTCCTGACTTTGGTATAGTTGATTACGTTAATGCTTCTCTATATACTATGTTAGCGGTGGAATTACCCGGAGCATATACAAAAAGGTTGTTTGGGTTGCTAACACGTGATAGAGAAACATAGAGTTGGCCGTGTGAAAAACAATCAAAAGTAAGGTCTACACCCGCAACGGATAACGTCTGGCCTTGGGCTTTATTAATAGTCATAGCGTAACAGAGGCTTACAGGAAATTGCACACGTTTGAAAGTAAACGGAAAATTATTGGGGATAATGGGTATCCTGGGAATGAAAACAACATCACCGGAGCCGCAACCTGTTAAGATTTCGGCTTCGATGACATTTCGTTGGAGATTTGTTACTCTCAACCGAGTTCCATTGCATAGTTTTGGTGGGCTTAAATTTCTGAGTAGAATGATTGGTACTCCGACTTTTAAATAAATTTTGTGTGCTGGAAGACCTGGTGTATTTAGAGAGTCTAAAAACTCTACTGGATAGTGGGTGGCATCTCCTTCTTCTAAAACCGTGTTAATAGATAAATATTCCCTACTTTCTCCAGAAACATGTACCAATATTTGAGAATTTATTGCTGCTGCTTGGTCGTTGCGAGGTGCCAAAATAGCTCGTTGGCATAGCCAAGCAGCGTCATGGTTCGAGATCTCTGATGGATCTCCGTATACAGAGGAAATGAGTTCCTGCTGTGAGGCAACAGAAGAACACAGGCTTTCGACTAAAGTTACTTCACCTCCTTCTTGAGTCGGGTATGTGCCGTTACCAATTTGAAGTAGTAAATTTGAGAAAACCTGCGCGTTTGCGTCACCTCCCAAATATGCTCGCATATTAAAGCTCAAATTAGTTAATATGACACTACGCCATAAAATAGAGCTCTTTAAACAGGCACCTATTTCATCGGCCCTCGTTCCTCTGGGTATTATAGGGAGTGTCTGCCTGAAGTCTCCACAGAATAGCACCGTTAAGCCTCCCATCGGTCGGTCATTTTGTCTTATATCTCGCAACGTTCTATCTACAGCTTCCACAGCTTTACGATTTGCCATCGTACACTCGTCCCAAACGATAAGGGCGCAATCGCGTAAAACCCTTGCTTTATCACTATTGCGAGACACGTTGCAAACAGGGTTTTCTGTGCGGTCCAAGTCGATTGGTATTTTAAATGTTGTATGTGCAGTTTTTCCTCCTGGTAATAAAGTGGCAGCTATTCCTGAGGAAGCGACGGCAAGGGCAATTTTGTTTTGGCTCCTTATTTGAGCCAAGATAACTTTAGTGAGGAAAGTTTTACCTGTTCCACCAGGTGCATCTAAAAACAGCATTTCTCCTAATGAATGTTCTACACTACAGCATACTCTATCACAGATTTGACGTTGTTCTGTCGTCAAATTTGAACAGCCATTTCGCAATATTTCTGCTAACTCTTCGGGGTTGTAATTTATTTCAGATGTATACTCCCTATTAATTCGTTCCCCACCAACTGTCGGTGTCGGCAAGCCGTATTGACTGAGGGGGTTCCCTCCTATACTTGTAACTATATCTTGTATAGCCAGCAAAGCCCTATTATGGCAGCTTTCACGTACTTGGTCAGAAGTTTCACTATTTATATTTTGCTGTCTCAAAAAATCTTCGGCAAACGCGTCTTTATATTTTTGCCACAACTGCCCAGCGTCCGATAGGCCACAAAATGTCAACAAAATGGCAAATAAATGGCGCAAACGATGTGGACTATCACTGACGCATGCTTCGGCTAAAGCATCATCCCAATGCTGATCGCCATCTAATAAATGCCGTGCGCGGCAAGCAGCTTGAAATGTGGGATATTCTATATCGTCCACTTTGCGGAGCTCAGCAAAAGAAGTAGGTCCTCGCACTGTGTGAAGAAGAAGGCGTAAATAATAACACTCTGCATTATTTGGGTGCACCGTGTATACTCTTCCAATCACGTGTTCTTTAAAAATGCCGGACTCGCCTTCTACAGCAGTTCCACGTCTCCTGCGATTAAAAACACCTTGCTGCTTGTTATAAGTATAATAATGTGGCACTTCATTGTACAACAGAGACTTAGCGAAATTGTCTCTTTCGCAAAGGCGAAAGAATGCGAGCAAGGTGGTTTGTCTTGGGTTGTTCATTCTTTCTGCCACATTTTCTGGCTGAAAGTAAACTCGCTGCCCGCCTTCCAGGTGCACGTCAAGATGGATGACTGGCGGATGCCTTTCATGAATAGGGAAACTCAAAATGCGCCAAACTGCCTCCGAAGAGCTTATGTATCGGCCAGATTGATACCTTGTCACTTCATCAAATTGGTTGTTATTTCTTAGTGCTATCATGGCTTGATCACTACCTTTATTAACATATTTACATATATATTTTATAGATTCGACGCTATTACAAATTTCAACATTAATGTGTGCTTGAAAAGCGTTTGACAAAACTGGAGAATACGGTACCACCCAACTATTATTTAGAATTATTTCTTGTCCACGGAATCTGACAGTAGCTGTGAAACCACCTTGTGACGGTGATCTTCGCCGGTATTGCGGATACCCATTTTCCCCAGCCATAGTTAGTTCTTTCAGTGCTCTGGGGTATTTTTTTGAGCATTGACCATCTTTCATGCACGGTGATTCCCTGTTTAAGAGGCCACATGGCCCGTGAACCATATGTGTTTTTACTATGTCATGCAAAATCGGATCTGCATTATAGTCCGGAAATTCTGCACTTATGACACTGTCTATAGCATCGGGACGAATTTTTTCTTCCAGCCACAGAAGAATGTGCGCGTGGGGTAAACCACGCTTTTGCCACTCGACGCTATACATAAAACAAAGAGTTGAACCGAAAACTTTCTCCTTTGTAAGTAGATTAATCAAGACTTTGAGTTTTAAATGAAAAATCCTAGCAATAATGTCATGTCTGTCGTATGACGCCTGTCCTGTGAGAAGTGCCTGGCAAATCTCCGTCCACTTTGGATTTGTTGTAAATGTTATAAAAAGGTCCGGCCGGCCGTATTTACGGACGTAACAAAAAGCATCTTGCGTTCGTTCGTGCATATACCGCGGACCGCCTGTGAAACTGGATGGCAAAATAACCAATCGACCCAAGTTTTCGACGTTATTATCTGATTGCATGGCGTCCCGCAAGTGCACGTATTCTTCAGCGCGTAACCGTCGCTGGTTAGTGCGAATATACACTAAACGTTCAGTTTCTATTTTTGCGTACATGTCCACAATAAATTGGCTGAACAAACCACGAAATCGTTGCAAATATACGAAACTGTTTTGCCTTATTTGTAAAAGGTAGGAATAGTATTGTTGAGCAGATATTTTTTTTTGATAATTAGTGACTCTCGTAGTAGGGTTCACTTGGTACAGCCCAAAATTGTACCCATCTTCACCATGACAATAAATTAGTGGATATTGCAGGGCGTCGTAAGCTCGGTGGGTTTCCAAAATGCGTTGAAGGCGATCGTCGCGTGTACGCAACACGATATCACGTCTCTCACACTCCTGGTCGACTAAAACAACTGCAACTTCATCTGCGACGGGTGCATTGTGTCTTCCACGGTGTTCACCCACAGGACGTCTATCGGCACTTATAACAATTTTGAAATCATTGCTGCCTTGTGGAATTGACTCCAATGCAGCTTTGAATTCACGAACGTACTGGTTAACGTGATGCAGCAATTCTTGAAGTTGACCCAAAAGCTCAGCATTGAGCTGGGGAAAATTGTGATTTCTAACATTGAGCTGTTGCGTGTAATCGGATACAAAATAAATTTGGAGAAATTTGGGTTCATTTTCTGGCAGCAAAGATCCAATAAGGTGATAAACTTGACCTTGTACTTTGAAGGTTGGCATGAACGGTCCTTCCGTTATTTGTTTTGCCCCAAAGGAAGTCATTTGGAAAGCACTGTTATATAACGAATATTATCCAAAAAACGGTTCGACTGGGGATGATCGCCATTCAGGAGACTTTTAAGTAAGTGTGGTGGATCTTGGAAATTTGGAAGAACAATTTTTCCATTTGAGCAGCACATTCCATCTGTCTCTTTCCTCCATTTCAAAGCATGACAAAAATTACAAATTTCTCTCATGTCACCCACGAAAGTAAAGCCAGCATAATTAATTCTAGACGAATATGTGAACCCTGATTTTTCCCTATTGTCCCAAGGTAATAAAATATTTGCATCGTCATTTTCCATGGACTCATCAGCTCCGCTATTTGTTTCTCTATTCATATGGTATCGAGCTCGTTCTATTTCTAGGCGAGATTGACGTTGTTCTGCTGTTTCTGCTCGTCTTAGTTCATCTATTCTTTCCCTTTCAGATGCAAGATAACTTTCATTGTTTCTTTGTACACCTACATAGTTATGTCTAGCTATTTGTAATCGTTCTTCTCTTTGGGAGAGAGATTCAGACTCGCGCGAGAGAGCGTGTCGCTCTCGGTCAGATGACAGACGTGCTTGGCGTTCCTCGATACTCTCTTGAGAACGCAAAGTCGCGGTCCGAGTTCTTTGCGAACTTAAGCGCGACTCCCTTTCTGTGAAAGTCTCTGACTCGCGTGAGAGAGACTGGCGCTCCCGATCAGCAGACAGCCGAACTTCGCGTTCCTGGATATTCTCTTGAGAACGCAAAGTCGCGGTCCGAGTTCTTTGCGAACTTAAGCGCGACTCCCTTTCTGTGAATGTCTCTGACTCACGTGAGAGAGAGTGGCGCTCCCGATCAGCAGACAGCCGGTCTTCGCGTTCCTGGATACTCTCTTGAGACCGCAAAGTCGCGGTCCGTGTTCTTTGTGAACTTAAACGTGACTCCCTTTCGGTGAACGTTTCCGATTCACGTGAAAGAGCGATGTGCTCTCGGTTAGCAGATAACCGTGCTTCACGATCTTCTTCCGATTCCTGAGACCTACAAAGTCTCATCCTTTTCGCATTTCGGCTACGCAGCGAAAGGTTAGTTTTTTTTCTTTGAGGCATTTTCAAGGAAAATTAAAGCAATAAACAAAACTAACAACACTTATGACTGAATAGCCTACAAACTTAAAAGATCGGTGCGTCGAACAGTCTAGTGTGACAACGTATCGTCTGTTCGTGGTCGTGACTCAACGAATTGGCAACACTAACTTACTGTATAACGATTGGCACTATTGGAATCAAACTACGAAGTAAATCAAATACAATCTTTACTTCGTACTTCAAACCAATGACCAAAGTTGACCAAACGAAACCAATAAGATAAGCAAATACTTTTTTTTCGACCAATTTAGAAAATCGATAAACCAAGCAACCAAAGAACTTTTACGACACACGCAAGAACTTTTAAGACACCTAACGAAACCCAATTTGCCTAGTAAACACGGTGGACGTCATCCTCGCGCGGAAAATCTTAACACCGCGATTCAGAAAATGACGTCATTTGCACAACGCCATCTATCGGATTTAGATTTCAACTATCAACATTAGTTCTATTTTTAGTCTTAAGATGTCGTTGCAAGTACTATACTTAATTGCGTAACGTAATATTTTACTTCTTGAACTCACTAAATTAATCATATCTTTTGATAGAGTGAACCGATTTCGATGAAACAAAAACTAAGTTAATCCTCAAGTTGCGTATAATTTTTGTATATAAACATTGTCAGCATTGAATTCGTAGATTTTACGTGATGTGCGCACAAACAAACAGACAAACCAACAAACAGACAAACAGACAAAAATTTCAAAAATGATGGAAATGGGTTCTGTTACTTATCTTTTCACACGCTGGCTATTTTTTGTTTCAATTTCTTCAATGAACAAAAATGACTTTTCTACAGATTTATTATATGTATAGATTATTATAATGTTATTTTATAAATTATCTATTTTATGTTAAATTAAATATTATTATCCATTCGCTTACATATTTTGTAAATCTATTATTGTATTTATTATTTCAATTAATATTTAATATGTTCGTCTATTTTAACTCGTTTATTTTTTATTTATTAAGTAAACTGTTTTATCTATTTATTATTGAATTTATCCGTTAGATATTCGTCAATTGTATAATAGTTTTTAGTAATTAAAAATTGTTTTAGTTTATTTAAAAATATACTTATTTTATTTTCTTTTTTTAAGTGTTCCGGTAATTTATTGTATATTTTTATTGACATAGCATATGGACTGGAAGAGTGCAATTTAAGGCGGGATGGAGGTAAATTAAGTCTATTTGTTCTCTACCCGTCAAATATGATGCGAACCAGTCGTGGGCTTTTCCACGTATTCCTATCCCGTATAACTTGTTTAATAATATTTTAAATTGGACTTTGTCATAGGCCCTAGTCATATCGAGTAATATTCCTATTGCGTATTGCTTATTATTTAAAATATTTAATGCTTCTTGGATATACTTATAAACAGCTAGCGTTGTAGATCTTTTTTTGCGAAATCCGTTTTGGGAGTCATCGAATAATTTATATTTTTCACAAAAGGAATATACGCGATCGCACATTGCTTTTTCAAAGACTTTAGATGCTGTAGGAAGAAGGGCAATTGGTCTATAATTACTTGGGTCTGTTTTTGCGTCCTTTTTGTGAATTGGTTTAATTACAGCTTTTTTTAGTTGACTGGGGAAAGTGCATTTATCGAACGATTGGTTAATTAATTTGACAAAAGGTAAGGTTAGTTCATCAGCACACTGTCTAAAAAGAGTTGGTGGGAGTTCGTCTATGCCGTGACTATTTTTGTTTTTTAGGGTTTTTAATATTTTGTTTACTTCGTATCCGTCGACTGGGGTAACAAACATAGTGTTTTCAGTAGGCTTAATCACCGATGTTTTCCTTGGTTCGACACTGGGAGTTTGGGTGGTATTTTCTCCAAATAGGTTGGCTACTTGTTTTGGTTCACTTAGTAGGTTTGTCGTCTGTAATGTTATATTTTGTTTGTCTTTTTTAATTTTTTTGTTTGTTCGTTCTTTTACAATGCTCCACATGGTCTTAACTTTATTTGATGATTTATTCATTTTATTTATGTAATGTATTTTTTTTGCCATTATAACAGATTTTTTTAGGATTTTTTCATA
This sequence comes from Polia nebulosa, assembly GCA_951329385.1. Classification (NCBI taxonomy): domain Eukaryota; kingdom Metazoa; phylum Arthropoda; class Insecta; order Lepidoptera; family Noctuidae; genus Polia; species Polia nebulosa. Next base: position 428,235 of record OX589611.1, on the reverse strand, counting down.
TTTTTTATAGTATTTCGTGAGTATTGGATTATTAATTTTTAGGGATAGGATTTTTAATAGTCTTTTATTTTTACAGGATTCTTTTATGCCAACGGTTAGCCAATAATTATTATTTTTTGTTTTTAATTTAAGTCGACGTATAGGTATACATTCATCTAAAATATCTGTCAATGTGTTGTGGAACGACTCATAATTCTCATCAACATTTTTATTCGGCTGTATAATATTATTCCAGTTTTGTGTTTGAAGTTTGGATTTGAATTTTAGGATGTTACTTCTGTTAAATAATCGTTTATTGGCAAACCAAATTGATTGATTAGTTTGTTGTTTCGGTATCATAATATGTATAATTGTTCCACAGTGGTCTGAAAAACCTAATTCATCTACAGTTGAATACATTTTATTATCGTTAAAGTTTGTGAAGATCAGATCTAAACATGTTGACGTGGTTTGTGACATACGCGTTGGTTCCTTTATATGCTGTTCAAATTTATACTCTAGCATGAGATCAATTAATTGGTTCGTTTTTACATTATTTTCTAAAATATTTGTGTTAAAATCCCCTCCTATTATTACCTTATATGTTTTGTATTTGTTGTTTATATACTGCATTATTTGTTTTAATTTACTAATAAAAATGTCTTCCTCTCTTCTATTCCAGTACATGGTAACTATTATTAGGTTTTGTTTTGGTAGCCTACATGCACATACTTCAATACAATATTCAACAGTCATATCTCCCCCCGGGTGTTTCCATTGCGAGGATCGCCCAGAGGACACGGTGGAGCATACGGTGGAGGTTTGCCCCGCTTGGGCAGAGCACCGCCGTGTCCTCGTGGATGCGATAGGCGGCAGCGACCACTCGCGCCGTGCCCTGGTTCAGGCATGGTACGGAGCGAGAGGGAATGGGAGGCCGTCTCCACCTTCTGCGAAGCAGTAATGCTCGCGAAGAGGGAGGCGGCATACGCTAGGGAGGCTCGAACACAGCCGAGTCGACCTAGCGCTCCCAGCCGCGACCGCCGCCTGAGACGCCAGGTGGTTCGGGCGCCGCGAGACGATCTCCGGCCACCGTAGACCCGGGCCTGCGGACGGCGAGTAGTGGGTAACTCGCCGTCCGATCAGCACCAGGCCCGAGAGTCGACGGCGCGTAGTGTTCCACGCGCGCCTCAAAGAGTTGTCAGCCAAAGGAAGGGGCCTGCCACGGCCGGTGCCTGCCCGGGGGTGGAGGATAAATTCGAAAGAGTTACCTCGCCCCCGGGCACTCGAGGCAGGGAGGAACAGGGGTGGGTTTTAGTCAGTAAGAGTCTGACACACCCTTCCGCTCCACCCTAGAGCGGAAGAAGTCATTGGATGATTTCCCACCCCCCAAAAAAAAAAAAAAAAAAAAACAGTCATATCTCTAATATCACAACATTCTATACATTCTATATCGTCCCTTAATATAATACAGACACCACCACCACTTCGAGAGCGGCGACAGTAAGATGCTGCAGCTTCACATCCAGGAAATTGCAGAGTATCCAATTTATCCTTGTTTAGCCAGGTCTCGCTCATGCATATTGCTTTGTAGGTAGGGTTATCATTGATGAAAGCCTCTAGAAGATGTTGTTTGTTATTAATGCTTTGGAAGTTTTGAAACAAAATTTTAAATTGTTGGCCTGGAGTTACGAAATGTACGATTGTCGCTATTTTCGTTCATGTAGTAATGAGAATGATTTTCGTTTTCCTGTACTTGATTATTGTTAGTGTTTGTATTGATTTGCTTCGTCTGTATATCCGTTTTTTTTTTCCTTCTATAAACAACTGATTGTTTCTTATTATTGCGTGCAACCCTATTTTCCTAGCTTTCAACATTTCTTCACGCATTTGCTTTCTTTCCGTTCTTGCATTTTCATCTAAAAATTCGGACACAAACAAACTTGTTCCTTGAAGACAATGCTTATTTTCTATGATATATTTAGCCATTCTTTTACTAATGAGCTCAATTACTAGAGGTCTGCTGTTATTATAATTTCTACCTAGCCTATATGTTTCCTCAATATACCCTGTAAGATCAATATTTAGTTTTTCGTAGCAAATATCAATCAATCTACAGTGCTGATTGTAATCTGGTTCCTTATAATATTCAGTAAAGCCGTAAAGTACGATTTTCCTGCAGTTGCTCTCAGTACATTTTGAGTGCTTTGCTGGTTTTATTGTTTTTAAATTTTTAACCTCTTTCGCAAGTTTCGCGTTTTCCGTGGTTAAATATTCTATTTTTTTATTTATCGTTTCTATGTCTTCTCGTCTTTTTTCGTTTTCCATTGAAAGTGAGTTTGTTTTCCTTTCAATGTCTTCTCTAACTTTGGTAATTGCCTTGTTTATTTCGGTTTGAATAGTGTTTTGAATCTCAGCTATTATAGATTTATTGTTTTGTTGTAGACGAAGAATTATCATTTCGCTCAGATTATGCAATGTCAGTTCCCCCGGAATTACTGTGTCCAAGCGTGTTTCTTGTAGCAATTTGGTCGGTGATTTAACTGTAGGGCTATCTGTAGGTATGCGGGATGAGTCATACACTCTGGTGTCTCCCAGTAAACTTTTGTCATCCTGCTGGTCGTCAATCGACATTATTGTGTCATCAAGCGTCGGTGGTGAAAGTCTTCTAACAGGTGTGTCGTCGGTTCTGATTTGTCTAATAGTATTTTTGCAAGACGGGCAGCGCCATGAGTTACTCAATTTAGCCTTGTTTTCCACGTAGTACGATGAAGTCATATTAACGCATCGGTAATGGTACAATAGATGGCAAGTACTACATCTGAGCAATTCTCCTCGAGCTATTAGATGTTTACAGCCCGCACAATTCATTATTGTGGATACAAATGCAAATATTTCGTGTCGCGATAGTTAAGTGTTTCCAAGTGATGTTGTGTTCGTCGCTTGGTGACTCACCTCAGCAGGCGCTGTACGGGTTGTCGTAGGTCAGGGACACAGTTCGTTTGGTTAATTTTTAAACTGCTTTCACTTATAACTTTTTGTTGGTTTCACTTATCGCTTTACACTTTTCACTAATATGTAGCCTATTTAAATGTCTTCACTTTGGTATCTAATTCTTGAGCAAACGACAACTTTTAACCAACTTTTTCGGTTAAAAACCAATAAACAACTTGTAACACGTCTTTGCAGTTCAACAGTTCAATCTACCCTCTCCCAATATACCCTCTACCAATCGTTACACCCAAGTCACAGACAGATTGAACTTCATTAAGTATTATGTTATTTAATGAATAATTAAATTTGACCTGATTTTTGTTTTAAGTAAAAGAGATTGTGTAACATTTGGGAAGACTAAGAAAGAGTTTGTTTTTGAGGCAGTATTCATAAAATCTATCAAGGTCTTGTTGTAAATAACAGCAGTCACGAATATTATTACACGTGATATAAATTTTCATATCGTCTGCATACATCAAGAAAGAGAGTGATAAAACAATGTTTAATGTCATCAATAAACAATATAAATAGAAAAGGACCCAATACTGATCCCTGTGGAACCCCGATGTAACAACTATAAAGTCAGATTCATGACCATTAATGACGATCTTTTGAGTCCTATTGAAAACATGAGAAGCAAACCATCTGAGCAAATTGCCACATATACCATTATAGGCAATTTTCTCCATAAGCAGGATGTGATCCACCTTGTCAAAGGCCTTCTGAAAATCCGTGTAAACAGCGTCTACCTGTACCTGGCGGTCCATATTTTCAAAGAGATAGTTCACAAAGGTCATGAGGTTAGTGGTGGTAGTGCGACGTTTGACAAAACCATGTTGTTCGGATATGATAAGATGACGGATATGAGGATATAGCGCACTGTGCACAAGTCGTTCAAAAACCTTTGACAAAGTGGAAAGAATAGAAATGGGACGATAATTCTCTACATTATTTTTATCGCCACTCTTGTACACAGGGGTGATAGAGGCTCGTTTCCAGACTGTGGAAAGACCCCCTCCCTCAAACATTTATTAAAAATTATATGTAAGGCTGAAGACAAGTGGTCAGATGTACTTATGAAGAAGGAAGGTGGTATGCCGTCGGGTCCGGCTCCTTTAGAAGAATCCAGTGACTTCAATGCTGTACGTATTGATTCCTTTGGCAAGTAAATGTCAGAAATACATGGTGAATTGTCTTCATAACAATTAGACGGTTGCCACAGGTCTGGGTCAAAGGTAGAGGGTTCGTAAACCGAACAAAAGAAAGTTGAAAACAAATTGCATATTTCCTTGGGGTCATCGGAATAAATATTTTTGTAAAACATATTAGCAGGGTACTTAGCTTTGCCTTTCTTGGAAGAGACATACGACCAAAAATACTTAATAGATTTGGGAATACTGTCCTCAACTGATTTCATATATCTCTTATAACATTTAGCGGTCTCACTATGAAAAAATTTGCGATAATTTGAAAAATGCACATAATCAGAGCGATTACCATATTTTTTCCACTTAATCCAAGCATGTTCTTCAGTTTTAAATGTTTTTATTAGAGAACGTGAAAACCAAATCGGAAATTTTGAGTTTTTATTATAAGTTAACGGAGTATGTGACCTGATAACTCTATAAATAGTTTCATAAAAAAAATCAACAGCCATCTCAGAAGAATGATGAGATAATGACTCTTCCCAATCTACGTTGCCTAAGTCGTGTTTAATGCCATCATAGTTGGTTTTGTAAAAGTTATATCTGCGAACCGGATGGCATTTCATCGGTTTGAAACGCACATCTAGATGAGTTAATATAGAAAAAGGGCTCATAATTGAAATTATTTTTTATGTTGTGCATTAAAACTTTTAGAAGTACATTATTTTAACTGTGAAATCACGTATGTAAAATCACGTAAATCAGCGAAATCGGCAAAATTTCGTGTACGGCCTCTTAAAACTACAGTCAAATGCATCCAAAGCAAGAAGTTAAGTGAACGCAAGTCAGTTGATGCGATTGGCTGACTGCAATTCATTCAAACAATCCCAGCAACTAAAATGCATTTGACAATGAGTACAGCTAAGGAGTGAAATTCCATGCCAGAGTCTGTGTTTCCTGACAGCTACAACCTGAGAGACTTTAAGTTAAGAGTGAATCCGTTACTTGTAGGCAAGCGTGCTCCATCTTCGACCACATCATCGCTTACCGTCAGGTGAGATAGTGGTCAAACGCGAGCCTATTAATGATAAAAAGTTAGTGGTGTGCACTTCTGTAAGTGACGAATTCACTAGACCCGAACACCTGTTTGTGATTTTAGTGAGTAAGTCGTTGACCTTATCAATAAATAAATTTTAAAAAGCCAATAAGTTATCGTAAAATTGATGTGACAAACATCAATCTATACATATAATAAATCTGTAGAAAAGTCATTTTTGTACATTGAAGAAATTGAAACAAAAAATAGCCAGCGTGTGAAAAGATAAGTAACAGAACCCATTTCCATCATTTTTGAAATTTTTGTCTGTTTGTCTGTTTGTCTGTTTGTCTGTTTGTTTGTGCGCACATCACGTAAAATCTACGAATTCAATGCTGACAATGTTTATATACAAAAATTATACGCAACTTGAGGATTAACTTAGTTTTTGTTTCATCGAAATCGGTTCACTCTATCAAAAGATATGATTAATTTAGTGAGTTCAAGAAGTAAAATATTACGTTACGCAATTAAGTATAGTACTTGCAACGACATCTTAAGACTAAAAATAGAACTAATGTTGATAGTTGAAATCTAAATCCGATAGATGGCGTTGTGCAAATGACGTCATTTTCTGAATCGCGGTGTTAAGATTTTCCGCGCGAGGATGACGTCCACCGTGTTTACTAGGCAAATTGGGTTTCGTTAGGTGTCTTAAAAGTTCTTGCGTGTGTCGTAAAAGTTCTTTGGTTGCTTGGTTTATCGATTTTCTAAATTGGTCGAAAAAAAAGTATTTGCTTATCTTATTGGTTTCGTTTGGTCAACTTTGGTCATTGGTTTGAAGTACGAAGTAAAGATTGTATTTGATTTACTTCGTAGTTTGAATCCAATAGTGCCAATCGTTATACAGTAAGTTAGTGTTGCCAATTCGTTGAGTCACGACCACGAACAGACGATACGTTGTCACACTAGACTGTTCGACGCACCGATCTTTTAAGTTTGTAGGCTATTCAGTCATAAGTGTTGTTAGTTTTGTTTATTGCTTTAATTTTCCTTGAAAATGCCTCAAAGAAAAAAAACTAACCTTTCGCTGCGTAGCCGAAATGCGAAAAGGATGAGACTTTGTAGGTCTCAGGAATCGGAAGAAGATCGTGAAGCACGGTTATCTGCTAACCGAGAGCACATCGCTCTTTCACGTGAATCGGAAACGTTCACCGAAAGGGAGTCACGTTTAAGTTCACAAAGAACACGGACCGCGACTTTGCGGTCTCAAGAGAGTATCCAGGAACGCGAAGACCGGCTGTCTGCTGATCGGGAGCGCCACTCTCTCTCACGTGAGTCAGAGACATTCACAGAAAGGGAGTCGCGCTTAAGTTCGCAAAGAACTCGGACCGCGACTTTGCGTTCTCAAGAGAATATCCAGGAACGCGAAGTTCGGCTGTCTGCTGATCGGGAGCGCCAGTCTCTCTCACGCGAGTCAGAGACTTTCACAGAAAGGGAGTCGCGCTTAAGTTCGCAAAGAACTCGGACCGCGACTTTGCGTTCTCAAGAGAATATCCAGGAACGCGAAGTTCGGCTGTCTGCTGATCGGGAGCGCCAGTCTCTCTCACGCGAGTCAGAGACTTTCACAGAAAGGGAGTCGCGCTTAAGTTCGCAAAGAACTCGGACCGCGACTTTGCGTTCTCAAGAGAGTATCGAGGAACGCCAAGCACGTCTGTCATCTGACCGAGAGCGACACGCTCTCTCGCGCGAGTCTGAATCTCTCTCCCAAAGAGAAGAACGATTACAAATAGCTAGACATAACTATGTAGGTGTACAAAGAAACAATGAAAGTTATCTTGCATCTGAAAGGGAAAGAATAGATGAACTAAGACGAGCAGAAACAGCAGAACAACGTCAATCTCGCCTAGAAATAGAACGAGCTCGATACCATATGAATAGAGAAACAAATAGCGGAGCTGATGAGTCCATGGAAAATGACGATGCAAATATTTTATTACCTTGGGACAATAGGGAAAAATCAGGGTTCACATATTCGTCTAGAATTAATTATGCTGGCTTTACTTTCGTGGGTGACATGAGAGAAATTTGTAATTTTTGTCATGCTTTGAAATGGAGGAAAGAGACAGATGGAATGTGCTGCTCAAATGGAAAAATTGTTCTTCCAAATTTCCAAGATCCACCACACTTACTTAAAAGTCTCCTGAATGGCGATCATCCCCAGTCGAACCGTTTTTTGGATAATATTCGTTTATATAACAGTGCTTTCCAAATGACTTCCTTTGGGGCAAAACAAATAACGGAAGGACCGTTCATGCCAACCTTCAAAGTACAAGGTCAAGTTTATCACCTTATTGGATCTTTGCTGCCAGAAAATGAACCCAAATTTCTCCAAATTTATTTTGTATCCGATTACACGCAACAGCTCAATGTTAGAAATCACAATTTTCCCCAGCTCAATGCTGAGCTTTTGGGTCAACTTCAAGAATTGCTGCATCACGTTAACCAGTACGTTCGTGAATTCAAAGCTGCATTGGAGTCAATTCCACAAGGCAGCAATGATTTCAAAATTGTTATAAGTGCCGATAGACGTCCTGTGGGTGAACACCGTGGAAGACACAATGCACCCGTCGCAGATGAAGTTGCAGTTGTTTTAGTCGACCAGGAGTGTGAGAGACGTGATATCGTGTTGCGTACACGCGACGATCGCCTTCAACGCATTTTGGAAACCCACCGAGCTTACGACGCCCTGCAATATCCACTAATTTATTGTCATGGTGAAGATGGGTACAATTTTGGGCTGTACCAAGTGAACCCTACTACGAGAGTCACTAATTATCAAAAAAAAATATCTGCTCAACAATACTATTCCTACCTTTTACAAATAAGGCAAAACAGTTTCGTATATTTGCAACGATTTCGTGGTTTGTTCAGCCAATTTATTGTGGACATGTACGCAAAAATAGAAACTGAACGTTTAGTGTATATTCGCACTAACCAGCGACGGTTACGCGCTGAAGAATACGTGCACTTGCGGGACGCCATGCAATCAGATAATAACGTCGAAAACTTGGGTCGATTGGTTATTTTGCCATCCAGTTTCACAGGCGGTCCGCGGTATATGCACGAACGAACGCAAGATGCTTTTTGTTACGTCCGTAAATACGGCCGGCCGGACCTTTTTATAACATTTACAACAAATCCAAAGTGGACGGAGATTTGCCAGGCACTTCTCACAGGACAGGCGTCATACGACAGACATGACATTATTGCTAGGATTTTTCATTTAAAACTCATAGTCTTGATTAATCTACTTACAAAGGAGAAAGTTTTCGGTTCAACTCTTTGTTTTATGTATAGCGTCGAGTGGCAAAAGCGTGGTTTACCCCACGCGCACATTCTTCTGTGGCTGGAAGAAAAAATTCGTCCCGATGCTATAGACAGTGTCATAAGTGCAGAATTTCCGGACTATAATGCAGATCCGATTTTGCATGACATAGTAAAAACACATATGGTTCACGGGCCATGTGGCCTCTTAAACAGGGAATCACCGTGCATGAAAGATGGTCAATGCTCAAAAAAATACCCCAGAGCACTGAAAGAACTAACTATGGCTGGGGAAAATGGGTATCCGCAATACCGGCGAAGATCACCGTCACAAGGTGGTTTCACAGCTACTGTCAGATTCCGTGGACAAGAAATAATTCTAAATAATAGTTGGGTGGTACCGTATTCTCCAGTTTTGTCAAACGCTTTTCAAGCACACATTAATGTTGAAATTTGTAATAGCGTCGAATCTATAAAATATATATGTAAATATGTTAATAAAGGTAGTGATCAAGCCATGATAGCACTAAGAAATAACAACCAATTTGATGAAGTGACAAGGTATCAATCTGGCCGATACATAAGCTCTTCGGAGGCAGTTTGGCGCATTTTGAGTTTCCCTATTCATGAAAGGTATCCGCCAGTCATCCATCTTGACGTGCACCTGGAAGGCGGGCAGCGAGTTTACTTTCAGCCAGAAAATGTGGCAGAAAGAATGAACAACCCAAGACAAACCACCTTGCTCGCATTCTTTCGCCTTTGCGAAAGAGACAATTTCGCTAAGTCTCTGTTGTACAATGAAGTGCCACATTATTATACTTATAACAAGCAGCAAGGTGTTTTTAATCGCAGGAGACGTGGAACTGCTGTAGAAGGCGAGTCCGGCATTTTTAAAGAACACGTGATTGGAAGAGTATACACGGTGCACCCAAATAATGCAGAGTGTTATTATTTACGCCTTCTTCTTCACACAGTGCGAGGACCTACTTCTTTTGCTGAGCTCCGCAAAGTGGACGATATAGAATATCCCACATTTCAAGCTGCTTGCCGCGCACGGCATTTATTAGATGGCGATCAGCATTGGGATGATGCTTTAGCCGAAGCATGCGTCAGTGATAGTCCACATCGTTTGCGCCATTTATTTGCCATTTTGTTGACATTTTGTGGCCTATCGGACGCTGGGCAGTTGTGGCAAAAATATAAAGACGCGTTTGCCGAAGATTTTTTGAGACAGCAAAATATAAATAGTGAAACTTCTGACCAAGTACGTGAAAGCTGCCATACAAACACTTTGCACTTTGGCTTTGCTGGCTATACAAGATATAGTTACAAGTATAGGAGGGAACCCCCTCAGTCAATACGGCTTGCCGACACCGACAGTTGGTGGGGAACGAATTAATAGGGAGTATACATCTGAAATAAATTACAACCCCGAAGAGTTAGCAGAAATATTGCGAAATGGCTGTTCAAATTTGACGACAGAACAACGTCAAATCTTTGATAGAGTATGCTGTAGTGTAGAACATTCATTAGGAGAAATGCTGTTTTTAGATGCACCTGGTGGAACAGGTAAAACTTTCCTCACTAAAGTTATCTTGGCTCAAATAAGGAGCCAAAACAAAATTGCCCTTGCCGTCGCTTCCTCAGGAATAGCTGCCACTTTATTACCAGGAGGAAAAACTGCACATACAACATTTAAAATACCAATCGACTTGGACCGCACAGAAAACCCTGTTTGCAACGTGTCTCGCAATAGTGATAAAGCAAGGGTTTTACGCGATTGCGCCCTTATCGTTTGGGACGAGTGTACGATGGCAAATCGTAAAGCTGTGGAAGCTGTAGATAGAACGTTGCGAGATATAAGACAAAATGACCGACCGATGGGAGGCTTAACGGTGCTATTCTGTGGAGACTTCAGGCAGACACTCCCTATAATACCCAGAGGAACGAGGGCCGATGAAATAGGTGCCTGTTTAAAGAGCTCTATTTTATGGCGTAGTGTCATATTAACTAATTTGAGCTTTAATATGCGAGCATATTTGGGAGGTGACGCAAACGCGCAGGTTTTCTCAAATTTACTACTTCAAATTGGTAACGGCACATACCCGACTCAAGAAGGAGGTGAAGTAACTTTAGTCGAAAGCCTGTGTTCTTCTGTTGCCTCACAGCAGGAACTCATTTCCTCTGTATACGGAGATCCATCAGAGATCTCGAACCATGACGCTGCTTGGCTATGCCAACGAGCTATTTTGGCACCTCGCAACGACCAAGCAGCAGCAATAAATTCTCAAATATTGGTACATGTTTCTGGAGAAAGTAGGGAATATTTATCTATTAACACGGTTTTAGAAGAAGGAGATGCCACCCACTATCCAGTAGAGTTTTTAGACTCTCTAAATACACCAGGTCTTCCAGCACACAAAATTTATTTAAAAGTCGGAGTACCAATCATTCTACTCAGAAATTTAAGCCCACCAAAACTATGCAATGGAACTCGGTTGAGAGTAACAAATCTCCAACGAAATGTCATCGAAGCCGAAATCTTAACAGGTTGCGGCTCCGGTGATGTTGTTTTCATTCCCAGGATACCCATTATCCCCAATAATTTTCCGTTTACTTTCAAACGTGTGCAATTTCCTGTAAGCCTCTGTTACGCTATGACTATTAATAAAGCCCAAGGCCAGACGTTATCCGTTGCGGGTGTAGACCTTACTTTTGATTGTTTTTCACACGGCCAACTCTATGTTTCTCTATCACGTGTTAGCAACCCAAACAACCTTTTTGTATATGCTCCGGGTAATTCCACCGCTAACATAGTATATAGAGAAGCATTAACGTAATCAACTATATCAAAGTCAGGACTCTTATCTAAATCATCAAAAAGGTGATATACTCTTATCTAAACGACGTTGTTTTGTTCTCGACAACCACGAGAACGAAGTCGCGGGCACAGCTAGTTTTTAATAAATAGTTGGGGTAGAGGTATTCTGGAGTGGAGACCGCACATCAGTTAACTTAATGTGGGATGCACTCAGATCAGGTCGTGAGGTGGAGCAGCGAGCTTCACAGGGTCACCAGTAGCAGCTGGATAGGGTGAGTTGCCGAGGTTCGAGTCAAGTGGTGTACGCGGGCGATTGGAGGGACTTTATACAAATACTGGACTACTATAGATGATATTGATCCGACAGGAGTAGGTTCAGCCAGTCAGAGGGTTTACTCCGAAGTGTTTATACGAAGTATCGGCCGAATGTTCGGACATATTTGTGTGAAGTTTTAAAGTAAATGTGCCATACCTAAAATTGTAGCGAAATGGAATTACGTATGCTTTGGTGGAAGAAGCTCTCAGAGAGTAGCGACAATTTAAGGTATGGCAGATTCACTTTAACACTTCACACAAATATGTCCGTACATTCGGCCGATATTTCGTAAAAACACTTCGGAGTAGACCCCAGAGTCTAAGATATGTAAAACTAGCTGCGCCCCGCGGTTTTACCCGCCTAGACCGGAATAATAGGTAGCCTATATGTTAATCTAGGCTATGAGCTATATACATACCAAATTTCATCCAAATCGGTCCAGCCGTTTGAGCGTGAAGAAGTAACAAACATACACACTCACAAACTTTCACATTTATAATATTAGTAGGATAAGAAGTAGCGATGCGCCACGATTCCGCGTGGGTACAAGTTATAAACACAAATCTCCCTCGTTTATCGCTCTTTCTATTAGGGCCAATTTCACCATTCGCTCTATAAACTAAGTTAAATGAGCGAATGGTAAAAATTAAAACCATAAAAAAGATTATAGTGAGTTAACCTTAAAAGATAGACATTTCTGTCGCCGACAGAATATGTCTATCTTTTACAGGCAATTGTTTAGAACTTTTAAAGGAGAACAATTCCGTCATACATAATTTTTGCGTAACTTTAACCGTATACGCAGCGCACGCAACTGAAGCTCTCAAAAGGATTTTTTTCCCGTTTTTTCCACATTTTTCAGTGATGCTTCGCTAATATTGGTCGCAGTGTGAAGTACCTGAGATTAGCGCGTTCAACCAACAAACTCTTCAGCTTTATGACAGTGGTTACACGCGTTTAAGCGAGCTTAAACGTCGAAAACTGGCGTTTAGCATTGGTGAAATCGGCCCTTAGTGAAAACCACATTAAAATCCGTAGCGTGGTTTAAGAGTTAGCGAAGAAACAAGAAACAGACAGACGCAGGAAGCGACTTTGATTTATGTAGAGATAAGGAATTAGCAAGAAGTCAATATTTAATTGCAACCTCATTTAAAATGTTTCTTCCTTAAAAATCTATTGTTATGTAGAGTAATGTATTTTTAATGAAGCACGACTACTTTATTTTAATTAGAACAAGATTAGAACTTACTGATTATATATAAATGTATGAAGGAGAATGTGGGTGTTGTGTGCGTCTTCTCTTCGTGATGTGAGGTTGTCTTCAGGGAAACACAATTAAACAGTCCAGACAATTTAACAACAGTTTATTCTCACCACTAAAATATACAACAGTAAGCACAAGCAAATAGATACAGCGATAGGCGATCGTTAGCGGTATAGCGTATGCGGAAGGATTTGATTTCGCGCAGTAAGCGAGCGTGCGTCTGCCGTGAGAGTGCGAGACGGACTGCGGCGGGGCGTGGGCGAGCGCGTCGCTGCGCCGGCGATGGCTCTAGGCGTCCTTTGTTTCGGTGAGTAACGGGACTTGGAGCGCGCTTAATCGATACTACACGACGACGATGCGGTGTCGCTCAGCGACTCAACGATGCAGCTAAGGTAAGTTTATATATTATTATGTTAAGTGTTATTGTGCATGTTTGTGTTTGTATTTTGTGTATTTAGTATGTAAAGTATTTTATAGTAGATATAATATATAAATATAATATGATTTAATTAGTATATGTGGTTTTATTATTATGAAGTATTGTGGCTACGCCACATGACTCCCCCCTTGAGACCATCCTAGGATGGGCGATGATAGTCAGGGAATCTCACTTTTCTTCCTGAGCGAGTAATTCTTACTTCTTTATCTTTGCTTACAGGGTCGGGAGTTTCATTCTCGAGCGGACTCAGCGGCTCTGAACGAGTATCTGGTGTAACTATGTAGGCTGGTTTTAACCTGTCTATCGATACTGTCTGTTCTTTTCCTTTAATAAGCAGCTTAAAGACTTTTGTGCCTCGTTGCAGGACTAGGTATGGCCCTGTGTACGCCGGCTGAAGGGATCCTCTCACAGTGTCATCTCGGACGTAAACGTGAGTAGCAGAAGGTAAGTCTCGGAACACGAAGATATTACGTCTGCTGTGTCTTGCGGCTGGCTGAGGGCGAATATTGTTCATAATGGAACGCAGTCGTGCTGAGAATTCGGTGAGGTCACTGGTCGTATGCTGGTCGGTGATTGGCTGCAGAAACTCACCGGGCAATCTGAGGGGTTCACCGTAGAGGAGTTCAGCGGGTGACGCTTGTATATCTTCTTTGAAGGCGCTTCTCATTCCTAGCAGTACTAGAGATAAGCTTTCTGTCCATTTAAGGTTTCCATGGCATATTATAGCTGCCTTAAGTTGTCTGTGCATCCGTTCCACCATTCCGTTGCTTGCAGGATGATACGCAGTGGTTCTGTTGCGTTGAAATCCGGCAAGTTCTGAGAGCTGTTCAGCAGTGCGAACTCGAATTTCTTCCCGCGATTAGTCACGACTTCTGTAGGGCAACCGTAACGTGATATCCAGTTGCAAATGAGAGCTTTGGCGACCGTTTCTGCGGTTATATCTTGCAAGGGGATTGCCTCGGGCCATCGAGTGAATCTATCCATGGCGGTGAGACAATAACGGTAGCCATCCGAGAGGGGTAATGGTCCGACGATATCGATGTGCACGTAGGTAAATCTGCCGTTTGGTAGCTTGAAGGTGCCCACCGGTGTACGTGCCGAGTGACCTTTGTGCGTTGACATGCGTGACAGAGCTTGGTCCAATCGCGACAATCTTTATTTATTCCTGGCCATGCGTAGCGCTGAGCTACTCATTTTGCAGAGGCTTTAGCGCCAGGATGGCTAAGTGAGTGTAGGCTGTCGTAGACTCGCCTCCTGAACTCTTTTGGTACGTAAGGTCGTGGGTTTGGCGTGCTGTCGTCGCAGTAAAGTTCCAGTTTTGTTCCAGGTACAGTTACTTTGACAAGTTTAAGCGAATTTCCACCTTCTAAGAGTTGCCTTAGTTCTGGGTCGTTACCCTGTGAAATGGCCAAATTCTTCAACTCGACAGGCTGTCTATTTCCTCTATTCTTGAGAGAGTATCGGCAACTATGTTATCCTTTCCCGATATGTGTTGGACGTCCGTTGTGAATTGAGCAATAATAATAATAAATAATTTATTTATCTTCAAAAATTACAGGTTATGGTAAACTATTACAGAGGCCTTAAAATCAAAATAAAACAAGGTATAATTTCAATGCATAAGTTTGGTTGGCATCGAACATTGCCAAAGATAAATTGTTGCAGAAATCTGTATCCAATAATTAGTAAACCCTGCCTCCCAAACTAGGGTAGCTATATAATCTAAATGCCGAAACTGACGTGGTGAACACTTTTCTTTATGACCATGGAATGCGAAGCAGATTGGCTTGTGGTCTGTAAATATGGTGAAGTGCCGTGCTTCCACCAGGTGTCGAAAATGTTTTATAGATTCGTAAATCGCAAGAAGTTCTCGGTCGTACGGCGAGTATTTCTTCTGTGATGAACTCAATTTACGGCTAAAGAAGGCGAGAGGTTGCCATTCTTTGTCTTTCTGCTGCTGTAGAACTCCACCTATTGCGACATCTGATGTGTCCGTGACTAACGCTAGTTTGGCGTCCATGTCTGGGTGCGCTAGGAGAGTTGATTGGCATAGACTCTTCTTGCAGTTTTCAAATGCTTTGAGTGCTTCTCCGGTGACGTTTATGGGATGATTGCCTTTTATGGATCCGGTAAGCAGACTATGTAACGGCGTTTGGAATGAGGCAGCGTCTTTTATAAAACGACGACTGAAATTTATCATCCCCAGGAATCTCCTGAGTTCTCGAACGGTTTTCAGGGTGGGGTAGTCCTTTATGACTTGGATCTTGCTATCCATTGGTTTGATACCCGCACAAGATATCAAGTTTCCCATCATTCTTGACCATGTACTTTTAGTACTTTTAGTGTTGTTTCATACCTCAGAGGTCATGGCCTGCGGGCTTTGGTGTGGGATCTCCCATAGCGTGGGCTGCTTGGAATTTGCGGTTCTGTGGGTCCCTGTATTTGTATGTCTCGTTGCTACTTTTATTCCTTTAATATTAAGTGCACCACTTTGTTCCTGTAATTTTTTACATATTATTTTAGACAAATTATACAATTATTTATATCAACAATTATTTACATGAATCCTAACTTACGTAATTTAAACCAATCCAATTTTTATTTAATTTATTTTGAATCAATACGATGCCTATATTTATAATTTAGTACTATTACTCTACGAGTATAATGTCTTTGTGCAGTGACTAAATCTAAATCTATTTTTAATTTTACTTACCATCTTTGTTGTTCCGTTCTGTGTTAAATCAATGTGTTTGTGATATACATCGTTCTACACTTTCATAAACACTTTTTCCCAAAAACAATAACACTACTCGCTATACAATTTCCCTTAACTATTTATTATTATCTCATCATAACATTCATTATTATAATGTCATTGCGTAACGCCTGCCAACGCCTGCATAGTGCCGCCATGGGCGCCATGAGCCATTTTTTTTTATTACATAACCTATTTCCTATTCTAATCTAACATTGTCATTGTCAAAGATAGTTTACTGACAGCTGAGAGGCACAGATTAAAAATTTAAAATCAAAGCCGGCGGCGCGTGCGTCATGTTGCAGGAAACGGAATGTTGCCACTTAAATATTAATATTTTTTACGCTGTATAATATTTAGAAGTTTTACTCATTGTTTTCTGCACCGGTCGACGTCATGACGTCGGCGCCGGCTGTCGCTGAAAATCAGCGCTGGGGCTCTGTCTTGCATAGGGTCATAGCACTTAAGCTGAGCGATGGCCGTTTTGCGTGGATGTGACGCATTTTTTCCCCCAGTTTTTCTTTGTTTTTGTGTTTCTCTGTTTTTTGCGTCATGTTTACCGTAAATAAACGTATTTTCTTTCTTTCTTTCTTAGATACGCTACAGCCGAGAAAAGTTACTTCTTCTGCCCCGAAAACACATTTGGAGGTGTTTATAACCATTCCATATTCTTTTAACCGTTGGAAGAGGAGGCGTAAGTGACGGTAATGGGTCTCTTCGTCGGGAGAGGATATTAGAAAATCGTCTAAATATGTATAGCAGAAGTCCAGGTCACGAGTCATTTCGTCCACAAATCTTTGAAACGTTTGTCCCGCGTTTCTTAGACCAAACGTCATAAAAGGGAACTCGAACGTTCCAAAGGGCGTGGTTATTGCCGTTTTAGGGATATCCTCGGGATTAACCGGTATTTGGTTATATGCCTTTATTAGGTCAATTTTCGAGAATATTTGGCAGCCAGCTATGTTCTGTGTGAAGTCCTGGATGTTCCGGATAGGGTATCGGTCGGGGATCGTACGTGCATTTAGCATTCGGTAATCACCGCATGGACGCCATCCGTTGTTTTTTTTTTGCGGCGAGATGAAGGGGGACGACCATGGGCTCTCAGACGGTCGTGCTGTCCCTATTCTCAGCATTTCTTCGAACTCTTGTTTTGCGTCTCCTAATTCCTCATGCATCAGCAACTGGGTTAGTTCTTTTTCACGCGACGCAGATAACCTTTTTATTAGCTCGCTTTTTAATTTTTCATATTTGCCGCTAGCAGGAGGACTAATTAAAATATCTTTCACCTCTGCGGCATAACGGTTTTCAAGTTGCGCGCTGACGTAATTATATTTGGTGTCGTCATCTCTGACACCTGAGAGTGCAAAACTTCCCTCTATTTGCGCAAACCATACTGCAGGTTCCTCCGCCCAGAACGGTGGTAGTCGTACCCCGACACGACAAATGTCGGAAGGTATAAATGTCCTTTCTTTGGAATGCGACCTGCCTTCATCGCTTTGTTTGTCGGATGACTTTGCGTTTTTAGACATTTTTAAATTGGGTTTTCACTGGCTTACGGTTTTTATGCTGCTCCGTGCTGTGTTCAAGATCCGGGGTCACCAATGTAGGAGGATGTGGTGTTGTGTGCGTCTTCTCTTCGTGATGTGAGGTTGTCTTCAGGGAAACACAATTAAACAGTCCAGACACTTTAACAACAGTTTATTCTCACCACTAAAATATACAACAGTAAGCACAAGCAAATAGATACAGCGATAGGCGATCGTTAGCGGTATAGCGTATGCGGAAGGATTTGATTTCGCGCAGTAAGCGAGCGTGCGTCTGCCGTGAGAGTGCGAGACGGACTGCGGGGCGCGGGCGAGCGCATCGCTGCGCCGGCGATGGTTCTAGGCGTCCTTTGTTTCGGTGAGTAACGGGACTTGGAGCGCGCTTAATCGATACAACACGACGACGATGCGGTGTCGCTCGGCGACTCAACGATGCAGCTAAGGTAAGTTTATATATTATTATGTTAAGTTTCATTGTGCATTTTTGTGTTTGTATTTTGTGTATTTAGTATGTAAAGTATTTTATAGTAGATTTATATAAATATAATATGATTTAATTAGTTTATGTGGTTTTATTATTATGAAGTATTGTGGCTACGCCACAAGTACGTAAATAAAGTTTCTTTGTAGTCGACAACCACAACCACAATGAAATCTTAGGAATGTGCTGTCTGTGTGTGTTACGTACATACTTTAAGATTTTTCACCACTGGACTGAGTTCACGGAATATAGAGAATTCGTACAAATATGCCACAATGTAGATATGAAGTAATTTATTACCTAAGTAGCACCTGTGTGGCTTCCTTGTCTAAAATAAACACACACCTACTTATCACGAGTCAACTTATTTTTAATAACTATATGAACACTACTTGTCAAGTTCTTGTCGGTCGCTTAGTGTCAACTTTGATAACCTCAGCAATCGCTAGTCCATAGTTTTTCATCCCTCCAAACACAGAGGAATGGACTGAATTAGATTGAGACTGAGCTTTTCCTATCTGGCGTTTTATTGGTTTAATTGATCAGAAAATTGTGAGAGAGTTAAAGCGATCGTGCGGCCAATAATTGTCTCTTTCTCGAATGCCGATGGATTGAGCCTTTAAAGTGATCGATGATGAGACTTTTGCAGTACTATCAAACTACAGAAAAGGCACATGTTTTGGCCGCACACTCACAGTCTCTACAGACCTGTCATTTCTGTGACGGTTTTGCTCAGTATATTGTCCCCTAAACAAAGCAGGAGCTTACAATAAATACAATACTACCACGCTCTGCACAATCTCCTCGCGGGACTCAAAACGTTCAATCACTTCGTGTTAATTGTCACCTATAGGTATACTGTGATGTGGGTCCACGAGACGGCACGGAGTAATTGAGATCAATATAGTTTAATTGATAGGATCTCCACTGGTCGGGTCGTCTCAGTGTCTAGGCTGCGGTTCCACTATTATGTGCGAGATAGCTAAGCGGTGCAGCTAAGCTACGAAACCATGTATCCCGTTCCACTGCGAGTAAGATGTGCTATGAAAATGCGCGACGCGAGTTATGTGCAAAGCATCGCTAGATCAGCGAGATGGGGCGAGGGGGAGACAGGCAGGGCAAAGCTAGCTCGAACACTCGCGAGCCCTTAGCTCATACCCTTAGCATGCATCCTAAGCACGTATCCTTAGCATGCATCCTTAACTCACATCCCTAGCACGCATCCTTAGCATGCATCCTTAACTCACATCCCTAGCACGCATCCTTAGCATGCATCCTTAACTCACATTCCTAGCGCGCATCCTTAGCACGCCTCCCTATAGCACGCATCCTTAGCATGCATCCACAGCTCAAATCCTTAACATACATCCGTCCGTTTATATTAGTATGAAAAAAACTTAGTTTCCTAGAGTTCTATTCGACTAAAGCTACGTTATAGCTTAATGTAGCTTTAGTCGAATAGAATTTAAAATCGAGCAATCCTGTGTACGTAGCTTAGCACATCTCTAGTGGAGCCGCAGCCGAACACTCGGCCACTATTGTGAACACGCTGACCTGAATGGTTGGCACAGATTTTAATTTACACGAATAGATATTATTTGAAATATGAATGATTAGGTTCGCGGATATTAAGAATGGAATAAGTGAAAGAAAATGTGGCCAGCAAGGAGCCGAGACTTGAGACGACGGCGGGTAGAGATGTGACTTGCTGCGCCAAGTTCGGCGACCTCTCATACATCGGGAAAGGGACGAGGATTATGATCAGGCCCTTGGCCCGATTGTTTGTCAACAACTCAAGTATGGACCTTAGCGTGGTGTACTTTAAGTTGATTCTTAGGTCTCCGTTTGTATTAAAAAGGCTCTAAAGAAGTGTGGGTTGCGAAGGAATTTAAACTTTGTACAGACTGTTGTCAACATTACCTGACCCACCCTAAAATCAAACGACTTTGGACCCTCTGTATGTAACATTAAGGTTTATTTAATTTATATGAGCTTATCAGACAACTGCTCGAGGATTTGATGAACAAATACAATAATAATATAGACACGCAAATTTGAT
The DNA here is from genome assembly GCA_951329385.1 of Polia nebulosa. NCBI lineage: Eukaryota > Metazoa > Arthropoda > Insecta > Lepidoptera > Noctuidae > Polia > Polia nebulosa. The sequence continues at coordinate 408,075 of OX589611.1, read as the reverse complement.
CTTTAAAACGTTAGCATTAGGTTATATTTTATAACTATTTGTTATAATATGATAAGTGTAATAGCTTATTTTAATGATTTAGTTCAAGTAATTCTGGTCTCGTGGTCTGTGTGTAAGACTGAGAAAAACAAGGTTCGAGATCAAATCCTGCGACAAAGATATTGTTTTGCTTTCAATATAGAATTTATATTCCAAAACTATTTCTTGTATTATTGTAAAGAACTACAGACTATACATAAACTTTTTAAAATGGTAATATTTTCACATAACTTGTAATAAGTGGGTAGTTGAAAAATAAATATTCGTATTCATTATAAAGAACTGTGAACTTAAAGTTTTTTAAATTACCCACCCGTTTACAAGATAAGTTATTAGGCGAAAATCATATTGGTCGGTCTTTAATATTGCAAGCAATATTGTAGAAATGAAAACAAATTTAAAAAAAAACTGATGTATGGGTGGACTGTGTTTTCGAACCCACATGCTGTTCGTCGTCAATCCAGCATCAAACCGCTAAGCCACAAGAACTTGTTGGGAATACGCGAAATTAAAGATTGGGTTGTAATTATGTAGTGTGACTTAAAAGCTTTTCAACTTTAATGTTAACGAGATAATGATTAAAATAGCTTAACAAAAACATATATAATGCCGGTGGCTCCGACTATGTTGGGTGGGTTTACCTTAACGTTACGTGTTAAAGATCAAATTTGAGTGTCTGTGTTATTATTGTATTTTTGTTCGTCGCATCGAGTCCTCGTGCACTTGTGTGATAAGCTCATATAAATTAAATAAACCTTAATGTTACAGGCAGAGGGTCCAAAGTCGTTTGATTTTAGGGTGGGTCAGGTAATGTTGACAACAGTCTGTACTATCATCCATAAATGACATAGTTTGTTGTTCCAAAATACTTTTATAGTGATTTGTGGTACAATTGGACCCTATGAATTATGATGTGTTACCTCTCTGCCCGGGGGTTGAGGATAAATTCGAAAGAGTTACCTTGCCCCTGGGCACGTAGGGCAGGGAGGAACAGGGGTGGGTTTTAGTCAGTAAGAGTCTGACACGCCCTTCCGCTCCACCCTAGAGCGGAAGAAGTCATAAGATGATTTCCCACACCGCCCAAAAAAAAAAAAAAAATGTGTTACCTCTTATTATGTTCCATAAGAGTAAAATGGATATTAGTAACCTACCAACAAAGTAAATAGATATTCTCTGTAGTAGTAATTATTTACTACTTAAGTATATTAAACGTTTTCAATGAATCAGTTAACTTAGATTATTACCTAGAGCTTAGGTTATTAGGTAGAGCAAACATATCATTAGGGCGTACGTTCGTAACTAGGGTGAATACGTCACCATGACGACTTCAACCTGACAAACATTCACACAAACATACACACAAACAGGGAGGGGAGCGAAATGTGACAAGTGGTGAATAATAAGGAGGGTGATACCGCGCGGCGTCAGCGTGTATCAGTAGTTGCCCCATCACATGTGGCCTACAAGTAGGTACAACATCCTAAACGTAACCAACGAAAAGTAAATAACGGGCACACTACAGGTACGCCTCTGCCTATCCCTTGGGCCATTACAAGCATGATGTTGTAGTACGACTAGTACAAGGTACGAGTCTAACCCTTCACAGTCTATGATACGAGTATGTAACACAAAAAAAAAATAATGGCATTCTGGGAGTGCCGACGGAAGTGAAAACTTGAACAAAAATGTCCAACGCGCCTCGCGTAGCGAATCGTGTAGCGGTGTCGGTGTCCTACCTGCCACCGATTTCTCGTCAGTTGTGGACCGATTTTCAAAATTATTTTTTTATCCGAAAGAATAAACTCCCAAGGTGGTCCAATATAAATATTATCGAAATTGCTACAGCACTTTTTGAAAAAACTGAACAAAAACGAAAAATACGTATACATAGATGACGTTTTGGTTTTCTCCAATTACGAGTATGTTAAAATTCCACGTGCCATGTTAATGGGATTTTTAGTTCTGGGGTATACCTAACAACTAAAAAGTGAAAAAAAATAAACGTTTTTACAAAAAAAAAAACAACCGACTTCCAAACAACACCATCGGGTAACACTGATCCGGTTACGATGTTTTTTTTCACAGTAAGTAAGCTACACTAAGGTACCTACTGTGTTTCATGAGCTATTTTTTATTCTGAAACAATGACGGTTCCTGAGGGACACCCGGGCAGGCGACAGGAGCGGGTCGCAGGAAACAACAAGTAGGTACCTACTCAAGGATTCATGAAATAACAAGCAAGCACAACACAGTTGCAAGTAGTTATGCCTGCTTAGAGCTAAGTGATATGTAAACGAGCCAGTTATTTGCAACACTTTCGATCACGGATAACAACGGCATTCATTCTAAAGTAGGTCTCCGAACATTCGCGTTTCAGCCACAACCAGTCGTACCCGATGAACTGGTTCGTATAACTAACCGGTTATGGCCGTCTAAACTAATTAAGAAGGTCAAATTGTTTTTTTTAATTAAGACTAGACTAAGTGACCCGCACAGCCTTCGCATGACTGCATTTTGTTTTCGATTTCCCAAAATTTTCATTCATACAAACCTTGTCCTGACAATTCCAAACACAACACATTAGGGTTCTGTACTCGAAGGGTCCAAACGGAGCCCTATTGCTGTCACTCACGTGTCTGTCTGTCTGTCTGTCGACTGTCACAAAATTTTGTTATGATTTTTTTTTAACTTCCCATGGACCTATGAACTTGAAATTTGGTGATAATGTTTATTATTACGTATATTTTACTAACAAATACCAATATATTGATAAATCAGATTTTTTCTTTGATAATTGCCCTCATTTGGTACGGAACCCTAAATGTGCGAAGTCCGACACGCACTTGGCCGGTTTTTTTGTAATCGCAACCGTTCTGAAGTGATGTGCTTACATACGTTCTGAAGTGATGCGCTTACATACGTTCTGAGGCCCGAGAGTCGACGGCGCGTAGTGTTCCACGCGCGCCTCAAAGAGTTGTCAGCAAAGGACGGGGCCTGCCACGGCCAATGCCTGCCCGGGGGTGGAGGATAAATTCAAAAGAGTTACCTCGCCCCTGGGCATGTAGGGCAGGGAGGAACAGGGGTGGGTTTTAGTCAGTAAGTTTTTCTTTTCTTTTCTTTTTTTTTTTTTGATGCGCTTATATACATTCTGAAGTGATGCGCTTACATACATTCGGCAGTTGATTTTTATTTAACTAGCGACTAGCGACCCGCTCCAGCTTTGCATGGGTACAAATTATTCACTTAAGTAAACCTTCCTCATGAATCAGGAATCACGCTGTCTATTGGTGAAAAGCACATGAAAATCCGTTCAGTAGTTTTTGAGTTTATCGCGTACAGACAAGACGGGGGACATTGTTTTTAACCAACTTCAAAAAAAGAAGGAGGTTCTCAATTCGATTTTTTTTTACCTCATAACTTTTTACTAGGTAAACCGATTTTGATGATTTTTATGTATTTGAAAGCTGGTGCTTCACATGCGGTCCCATTTTAATTTGGTGAAGATCTGATAAATAACTTCGGAGATACACAATCGAACTCTTCAATAAATAATAGCAAACCCTCCAGAATTGCTGCAATCGCATGTCTGTATATTGTTTTCACCACTTCACAACATTACATCACGCTGATACGCTCTAAAGGGGTATACAGATTCGTACAGTTCACTCTGATACATCCTAATTTCACCAACTGTGTTCAAATTCCCTATTTTTGGGGCTATCAATTCGGGCATAACTTTACTATTAATTTAGTTTTGTAATGGGGTACAACAACTAAAAAGTGAAAAATAAAGTATTTTACAAAAAAAAAATACAACCGACTTCCATATACAGGGTGTACCGGAAAGGTGTGGTCATATTTTAAGAACTGCATCTGCCCATCGATATGAACCACTTTATTCAAGAAAAAGAGAGGAAATTCTCAAAAATAAATTTTACCCCCCATACAAATATTGATCAGCTGATGATCACTTTGTATGCAAAGTCCAATTTTTTTTTTGGATGTTTAAATTTTTTCTTAGAGAAAGTGGTTCATTTCCATGGGCAGAACCGGTTCTTAAAATATGACCACACCTTTCCGTTACACCCTGTATAACACTAAAAAATGCAAAATAGCTTTAATTTCGGAAGTCGGTGTCAAATAACGAAGAAACCAAACTAGAAACACCGAAGTCGGTTGTATTTTTTTTTTGTAAAAAGTTTTTTTATAATAATGATGTAGTGATAGTGTAGTACCTATGTTTGTTAAAGGTACCTAATCCAGGAAGTAGAGATTCCATTGGTACGAAACGACGTTATTAGAAAGTATCGCTCAGGGTCATACTACAGGCACTCTCTGTTCCCCTCGGCTCCTGTGGGGAGCGCCGGGAGCAAATCCGCGGAAAAAAGGTAGAGAATAAAATATACAAACGTTCGAGTTCCGTGTAACAGGGGGCGAGCCTTTGCCAGTCACCGAATTGATCCCCACTGGACACTACTGGACAGACACAATAACACGTTGACCTAATAAGTACCTGGGAATTGGAACCAGCTGTTCAAATAATACTATTGACCGAAATGTTCGCTAATGATGTCGTTTCTGTGGACTAACACCACTGTGCTAACACTCCTGTCCTAGGCCCCTCGATACCAAGCCAGGGTTTTCTTTGATTTAGCTATCCCGTAGCGAATGGGTTTTCAATATAAACCTTTACCAACCCCTTCGGTTTATGTGCGAAATAATCAACTTCCTGAATCTACCCAAAGCTAACGCAAAGTTCAACCATTACTTTTTTCAACAAATCGCTATTACAACGCACCACTTTTTTGCGTACTACATACTTGTTAATCGACCGGCTAGGTAGTCATGCAGCGATGCAATATCCGTAACGCCAATGTTTGTATGTTGCACCAACCGTCCGCCAACATCCCCCACCCGTGTCAAGGTCATGCAATCAATGCAAAATTAATAAACTGTCACTCACCGCAAGGTCTGGATTGCCTGAAGAACTCGATATCGATAACAGTCTCTTCAATCACATTTTAGGACGATCACTCAAATCACAGCACTATTTTCAGTGTAAATTGTGTCGTATTTGATCCAATGTTTGCGTAGTGAGAGCGTTCGTCGCCGCGGGATATCGGCGGATAAATAAACAGCGGCGTAGGGTGTGTCGCGCGCCTGCGCAGTGCGTGCTCCCCGCTCGCTAGCGGCGAGTGGCAGAGAACTAGTGGTGAGACTGGTGAGGGGGCTCGCCCGGACACGTGCAGATAATGAATAGCGCTGACTTTGAGCTACAAATTGAATGTGTTCGCAGATTCCTGATACAAGCTACTTAAATTAAGTTTATTTTTTTTAGATATGCATCAAGAAAATTCATAAGAATCCTGTTGTTTCGAGCATTTATACACCCTTTTGATTTGACGCCAGTGTTAATTGGGTACCATCGACGTATACGAATAGTAACATGATGTACTTTCTTAGGACCGACACTTTTTTTTTTTGTGCGTTGGAAATTATCCAATGACTTCTCCCACGGACCTGGTGCTGATCGGACGGCGAGCTACCCACTGCTCGCCGTCCGCAGGTCCGGGTCTACGGTGGCCGGAGATCATCTCGCGACGTCCTACGCCCAGTAAGTACTCCTGCGGTGGTAGCGGCCGGGGCCGTGAGGGCCACTAGCCACTCCTCAAAGAGGGGCACTACCGCCGCAATGGTGGCTTGCCCAGCGCTGGGTTGCGACAGTCGCTGTCTCCATGTCGCTCCATCCACCGAGCCGCGAGATGTCCCGGCAGCAAAGTTTCGCCCCGGCGTTTGCCCTCCTCGCACCACTCTCAGAGCAGCGCGAGGACCCTGGCCTCCAGATTCCATGGCGACAGTCCGGCAAGGAGGCTCGCCGCCTCACAGGAGACCGTGTGGTATCCCCGGATGAGCCGAATGGCCATGACTCTTTGGGACGCGTTCAACCGGTGAGCTGGTCGCCGCCTCAGGGAACACGCCCACACCGGTGCCCCGTAAATGGCCATGGACCGCACGATCCCCGCGTAGAGCCTCCGGTAGGAGGCGTTTGGACCCCCTAGATTGCACAGGAGCCGCTTCAAAGCAGCACTGGCCCGCTCCACTCTAGGAGCCAATCGTCGGAAATTATCGACGAAGTTCCACTGGCTGTCGAGGACGAGACCGTCCCCTCGACGCCGATGTGAACCCCTCCTACCGTTATCGGGGCACCCGACGGTGGCGCGTTCCGAGGACCATGAAAACACATGGCCTCGGACTTGTGCAATGCCACCTCGAGTCCCAGTTGCCGGATCCTCTCAACGACCGTCACGGTGCTCAACGTTATCATGCGCGCCGCGAGGGAGGGCTCGGGCAAGTATGTGCAGGCCATATTTCTGGACATCTCGGGCGCCTTTGATAACGCCTGGTGGCCGATCATCCTAACGAAAGTCAAGCGGGGGGGAGGGGGGTGACCGCCCAACATCTTTAAGATGTTGTCGGACTACTTTACCCCCCGACGAGTTGGGCTTTTGTCGGAAACCGGGTGGTATGGAAGGTGTCTACAATGAGATGCCCGCAGGGCTCCGTCCTTGTTCCGGCTCTATGGATCCTGCTGATGGACGACTTGCTTCGGCTGCCGCTGCCACGCGGCGTCCGAATGGACGCCTACGCGGACGATGTGACGATTCTGATCGAGTCCCGGTCTCGCCGAGAGCTCGAGACGGCAGCAAAGGAGACGCTGGACATGGTCGCGGAGTGGAGAGCCAGGAACAGGCTGGAGTTCTCCCCGGCGAAGTCAGCAATGATGACGCTCAAGGGAAAACTCCAGCGGCCCCCCACGGTAAAGCTTGCCGGAGACTCGATCAGGAGCGTCACCTCGACGATGGTGCTGGGCGTGGTGCTTGACGCAAGCCTGTCCTTCGCGCAGCATGCGCTATCGATAGGGGAGCGTGCAGCCAAGTGCTTCGGGAAGATTTCCAGAGTGTCGGCATCGTCCTGGGGCATTCGTTATCCCGGTCTCCGCATTCTCTATAGAGGCACTTTTGTAGCCACGGTAACGTATGCTGCTGCTTGTTGGTACAGAAGAGCGACGCTCCACGCTGTTCGCAGCGCGCTGCTCCGGTGCCAGAGACCAAGCCTAATACTGCTGACGAAGGCGTACAGGTCTACCAGTAAGGCTGCGCTGGCAGTGTTGGGCGGTGTTCTCCCGGCTGATCTGGAGGTCATCCGTGCAGGGCGGTTTGATGAGGAGTGCCAGGCCGCGGCCGAGGTGCAGGTCGAGCCGGTTTTACGCAGGCGGGAGCTTGCCCGGCGCAAGAAAGCGGTTTGGAATGAGACGATGGATGACTGGCAAAGGAGATGGACGACTGAGGAGAAAGGACGGAAGTTGTACCATTTCTTTCTGGATGTGGTGGCCCGACTCAGGTCCAACTGGGTCGTGCCTGATTACCAGTTCTCTCAGATCCTCACGAGACATGGATGCTTTAGGAAAAGACTGCATGATATGAAGCTATGTGAGGTGAGCGTATGTTACTGTGGTATGGAAGTGTGGTATGTCCCCTGTATGCAGAAGCAAGATGCAAGATGATGGACGGGATCAGACGCATGGAGGCCGGCCCGATTTACTACTCCGATCTTGTCGTGGGCTCACCGGCGAACTTCGCGAGGCTGCGGGAGTTCGCCCACACGTGGCACGCCGTCCGGAGTAAACTGGAGCGCGAGGAGCGCAATGGCTAGGAGCAGTAGCACAAGGACTGCCCGGCGACGCAGATCTCACCAAATACCTTGTGCTGTCAACCGCCCAATTGTCACAACCCCGCGTGACATCAAGTCGGCCGCCGCCTGGTACGACCTCCCCTGCGCCAGGCCCAGCGTGTCGTCAGCGTAGCAAACTATTCTGACGCCGTTACGGAGGTCTGCGCGCAGAGGACCAACACTAAGTACTGATCTCATCTAGTCTGCTGCCCCGAGGCGAAGTGCTAAATTTTTTTGAGCTTTCTTCGCTCTCTCTTGCATCCTTACTGGCTACGTCTTTTGTGAATGACTGTAGATGTTACTAAGATTCTATATCTGTATGAATTGAACAAAATCGTGACGTAGTGCTAGATTTCCTAACTCTTGCTTTCTTCTATTAACTCTGCTTTTCTGCATAAGTCGACCACGTAAGAGATGCTTTAATTTTGGGGCTCGCTTCGCTTGCTCTAATATTAAATTATTGTTTTCTATATCACTATCACTACATAGTATAAAACAAAGTCGCTTTCTCTGTCCCTATATCCCTATGTATGCTTAAATCTTTAAAACTACGCAACGGATTTTGATGCGGTTTTTTTAATATTTAGATAGAGTGATTGAAGAGGAAGGTTTATATGTATAATTTGTACCCGAGCGAAGCTGGGGCGGGCGCTAGTTAAACCATAAGTGTCATAGGAAAGATTTTCCTTTTTAGGGTTTCGTACCCGAAGGGTCCAAATCTGTCCGTCTGTCTGTTTGTCCGTCCGTTGTCTGTCACAAAATTTTGTTACGAAGAATTTTTTAACTTCATTTGATCTATGAACTTGAAAGGTGATAATGTTTATTATTACGTATACTTTACTAACAAATACCAATATTTGGTACGGAACCCTTAATGTGCGGAATCCGAAATTTGTTTATTAATATAGTTTCCTTTTTTTCTATTGGCCCGGAACGCCAAATCTTTGAATACACCACCAATATTTACTCGTCCCTCGATGTGCTTTATAGGGTTCCGTACCCGAAGGGTCAAAACGGAGCTCTATCACTTACGTGTCCGTCTGTCCGTCGTCTGTCACATAATTTTGTGCCGAAGAATTTTTTAACTTCCCATTGACCAATGAACTTGAAACTTGGTGATAATGTTTATTATTAACCGACTTCAAAAATGAGGAGGTTATCAATTCGGATGTTTATATTTTTTTGATGTAGTTATGTTCTTATGTTAACTTCGTCACTTATGCACGGATTTGCAAAATTATTTTTTTGTTCGAAAGGGGTTTATTCCAAACTGGTCCCATTTAAATTCATATAGATCTGATGAAGAGTTTCGGAGACAGACAACGGAATTCTTCAAAAAAAAACAGCAATTCAACCGCGATTGCTGCTATCGCATAAATATGCAGGTTTAACACAATTTATTTTATATTTTCTTCGCTCTTCCCTTTTATGGAAGCAGCCACATCTCTTGGACAAAATCGATCAAATCATTCGTTTCACTCTTACCATCCATCTTAAATGTGGCCCTGGATGACCGAGCATGGCTGCAAGCCACGCCACCCATTCGCTTTGGTGGGTTCGGCATCCGCAAAATTTCTAGTGTAAGCCTACCGGCGTTCCTGTCTTCGGTCCACAGCACTCAACAATTAACCACTCAAATTTTAACCCCATCGCTGGTTAACTGTGAGGTGCCGTGCTTGACCGATGCTGTGAACGCCCAATGAGTTGTTTTCATACGCATTTGTACATGTTAGGTATTATTATTTGTTTGTATATATCTTTTAAATATTAAATAGTAAATAATTTTAATTAAATGGGGAATCACAATTAAAAAGTGAAAAATAAAAACCTAACTTCCAAAAAGAAACAAAAGAGTGCAAAATAACTTTAATTTCGGAAGTCGGTGTCAAAAAACGAAGAAACAAAACCATAAACACCGACTTCCGAAATTAAAGTTATTTTGCATTTTTTTTGTTTTTTTTTAGGAAGTCGGATCTAATTTTTTTGTATAACCTTTTTTATATTATATTTTACTAATAAATACCAATATATTGAAAAATCAGATTTTCTTTGATAACTCCCTCATTATGTACGGAACCCTTAATGTGCGAAGTCCGGCACGCACTTGGCCGATATATTTTTTCTCGGCCTTTTCCAGTTATTATAATAAACACGTCATCAAATGGGTATGAGTTGACCACCCACGAGTTTTTCTAAAAGCCGGCCAGCCACTGCAGACAGTACCATAACACTCGTCTGCTGCCTACCTTTCCCCGGCTACATTGAAGTGTGCAGTCTGATCGGATACAGCTGACTAACAATTTCATTAAAAATTACCTACGTTTATGACATAGTTAACCTAGTTTTTGTAACTTACACGTGGCTGTGCCCTAGCAGGGTCCACAAATTATGCTTAGCTATAAGTCTTTATGTTACTTCTAAAAGAACACTATGGAACGCAGTAAATGAATATGAATATTTAACATGAAGCTGTTTCAACTAGGTACTAACCCATTGGCATTAAGGTCACGTAACCTTATTTTCCTTTGGGGTTGCCTCTTAGTAGCATAGAGCCAGGAACTCCTATCTGGTGTGGTCCGCTTCCTAAATACCGGCATCGTGTACGAGCCAGGCACGTCGCCCTACATCAAACCACGAGCCACTAAAAATGGCGATTAACTTGAAGTATTTATATTTATCAAATTATCAATCTGCCATCGTTTGTTGTTCTTGTTGACATATAGTAGTCTACACAGATGACTATAATAGTAGCAAGGTAGTCTATATATTATATGTAGCAGGGGGGGACAGTTAGAACAAGCGCAACTTCGGTAAAGATAGAGTCGCAATCTTCTTTTCTTAACCAAGAAACTATGAGTTTATGACATCGAATAATTACCATACTCTACAATAGATGTCTCTGTAATCACAATTTTAATGCAAATATGAATCTAAAATAATTAAAATATCAAATTTAATTTACAGTATTTTCCTAAAGAATCATTATAATATTTGTCAATGTAATTATAATAATTTTCAAATTAATTTAATAATTTTACCGTAAAGCATTATCGATTATGGTAACCTTTTACATAACGTAATGATAGCCACAAAATTTAAAAAAAAAAAAAAAATGGTCGCCGCAACATTCGTCCGCGTTTGTTTGTGTTTCGTGTGTCCAATTGGTTTTTCAGTGGTTTATCTACATCATACGTCGATTTGAGTTTCTCCTCCGTCCTGATATTGGATTACTACCCGGAAACCAATTAGTCGTTACTCTGTAGCAATTTCACAAACATTGTGAAGTACTTACTGACATATTTAGTGAATAATATTCTTCAATCTTGCGAAAAGACGCTTTTTGTGCTGTGTGTGTCTCTCATTACAGATACAATGCCTATCCGTTGTGCTTTTGGAGGTAAGGACACTGGTAAGTTTTTTCAAAAAAGAAGTGTTATATGTGGATGCGTCAGGGGTGTACGTTACTCCAGCAAGAAAGTATCTCCTAGAGATATATGAGTAGAACGTATAGTTGGTGCCTTATCTGCTGTAAATGTGCCCCCACATAAAAAAAAGTGTGCCCCCTGTCGTTTTGAAAAAAAAACGGAAAAACGATTCTTGCTGGGGTAACGTTTTTCTAGCAGGAAAATTCTAAACGAGTGATCGGAGAGAGAAAAATTGTGCATGGCCAGAGAGCTTATATGTGTGCCACAATGTCCCCCAAAAATAAAATCTGTGCCCCTTCAGATTTTCGAGATATTGTGTTTCCTGCTGGAGTAACGTTTTGATGAATCGTATATTTCTAAAACCATTGCATGTGCCCCTGTAGAATAAACATATACGAGTAGCTCTTAATGTATGCCCCCATGTGCCCCAATTAGATTTAAGAAAATATTTATAGTTTTCAAGTTATCGCGGTTTTATGAAAACCTGAAAAAACATCGCAGCGCCTAAATGAGACAAGGTATAAGTTCGCTGAAAACTGTATTCGGTCCTTCTTGACGCTAATAATAACCATACAAAGTTTCAAAACGCTTCATGCATGCGTTTTTGAATAATCTTGCTAAAAGTCAAAACGATGGTGTCATAACTTTGACGGCAAAATACAAGGAACTGGTTAAATCTCAGATGTGTAGGTGTAAACCAAAATCATGTGCCTTTAGACAAAAATATTTGGTGAAAATATTGAGCTTGGAATGTTTCGCATTAAGTAAATATAAACAAAAAACCAAATTAAGTAAACTACGGCTGGTTATCCGACCAAATTTGAATGACTACTTAAAAGCGACGGATTCATACATACCGATGACCTTCTTTATTGGACGTATTATACCTAAGCTGTTGTCCGTACAGTTGCGTTCAAAAGTTTTGGGGGGCTAATTAAAAAACATATTAAATGCACCTTGTGACTATATTAATGAAACAGCTTGTTGATGTGGAAATTATTATTTTTCGTCCCTTAATTTTAATTCTTAAAGTAATTATTGCATCAAATCACAGATCAAATTTCCTACGTATAAATATTAGAAATAATTTGCACGTTGTGTAGTCATTATTATTTAAATCGCAGATCTGTTTTTCATCTAGGTCTAAGTAAATTCGCATCACAAAAAATCACAGATCAGTATTAAGAATAAAAAAAGGGAATCTTCTATTAACGGGAATGCTCCAACCAGCCCGCGAAATTCAAAATTTCTTGCGTTTTTCGCAATTTACAGGCCAGTGCTAGGTTGTATGTTGATTAAAATATTATTCGCGGCTGTAAGACGTATGGAGATTTTGATAATAATAATCATCAAAATCACCAATATAACCCTCCAAGTTTATAAAGGTGTAGGAACAAAAAAAAACAGAAAAAGTCATTCCTGCAGCTTTTTTTCTTCAGTGTACTCAGGCACAACACGTGTGAACCGGTTAGTAAGTAAAGTAAAGAAGGTCATCGATATGTATGAATCCGTCGCTTTTTAGTAGTCATTCAAATTTGGTCGGATAACCAGCCGTTGTTTACTTAATTTGGTTTTTTGTTTATATTTACTTAATGCGAAACATTCCAAGCTCAATATTTTCACCATATATTTTTGACTAAAGGCACATGATTTTGGTTTACACCTACACATCTAAGATTTAGCCAGTTCCTTGTATTTTGCCGTCAAAGTTATGACACCATCGTTTTGACTTTTAGCAAGATTATTCAAAAACGCATGCATGAAGCGTTTTGAAACTTTGTATGGTTATTATTAGCGTCAAGAAGGACCGAATACAGTTTTCAGCGAACTTATGCCTTGTCTCATTTAGGCGCTGCGATGTTTTTTCGGGTTTTCATAAAACCGCGATAACTTGAAAACTATAAATATTTTCTTAAATCTAATTGGGGCACATGGGGGCACACATTAAGAGCTACTCGTGTATCTTTATTCTACAGGGGCACATGCAATGGTTTTAGAGATATATGATTCATCAAAACGTTACTCCAGCAGGAAACGCAATATCTCGAAAATCTGAAGGGGCATAGATTTTATTTTTGGGGGCACATTGTGGCACACATATACGCTCTCTGGTCATGCACAATTTTTCTCTCTCCGATCACTCGTTTAGAATTTTCCTGCTAGAAAAACGTTACCCCAGCAAGAATCGTTTTTCCGTTTTTTTTTTCAATACGACAGGGGTCACACTTTTTTTATGTGGGGGCACATTTACAGCAGATAAGGCACCAACTATACGTTCGACTCATATATCTCTAGGAGATACTTTCTTGCTGGAGTAACGTACACGCGCCATAGTAGCCCGCGAAATTCAAATTTTCTTACGTTTTTTGCAATTTGTAGGTCATAATCAGATTGTATGTTGGTCAAAATACGATTCGCGGCCTACCCTGGAGCTTTCACCTTAGTGTTATATTTATTCTTTCTTTCTTTCTTTCTTTGGCCCGCTAAAACAGAACTCTTCTGTTAACCATGTTTGGGAATCCTTCATTCTCATTATTACTATCATACTCTCAAAATAGGAAATATTATAAATATGTTTTTGGAATATATTATTTTAAATAATTAGTACTTACAATGAATAGCAATTCAGCACATTCAGCAATCCCATATGGGTAAGCTTTTATGGACAAAAAGACAAAAAATAAAATATTATTTCCTTTGGTTTCAGGCAATGTCATGCATTCATTGCCCAATCCTAGCAAATTTCCTGAGGGTTTCAAAGCTTGGGTTGATCTTGTTGAATGCAATTGGGAAGCATATACATTTATAAGAAGAAGAGAATATGTGATATTCACTTCACTGATGAACACCGTAATCGCTTTAAGCGCCTTAACGCATTGGCAATACCAACTCTTTATTTGCCTGGTAAGTTGAATTAAATTACTTCATACAAAGCAAACACAATACAATAAGATGTGCTTGTGCCAGATTTTACTAATTACCAGACAAGAGTAGGAATACACACAACAGAATAGGTTACTTCTAGGCAAGTGTGGTCCATCGTCGACCACATCATTGCTTACCATCAGGTGTGATAGAGGTCAAGCGCGAGCCTATCAATTATAAAAACAATGTGTGACGTTTCTGTTCTATATCAATAAACTGAGTGACATGAATATATTTAACAAAACAACAATTATATTTAATTTACTAATTCTTTCAGGTGAAAGTCATGCCATCACTGCTACAGCTGGGCAATCCGAGGCTAGCCTAAGTTTCAGTCACCCTACCACTAGCACTTCTCTTCCTCTTACTTCCACTCCTGGTATGTTTTATCAAATACTAGCTGACTTGGCAAACTTTGTACCGCCTCAGAATCAATAAATGAATTGGTTCTCGAGATATAATAAAAAAACTATTCCATAAAAAATAATATTATTTCAGGTGATAGTTGTGGCATTGCTGCTACGACTCAGCATCCAGCTCAGCAGTTTGAGACTATCATTGTTAGTCATCCATCCACTACTACCTCTCTTCTTGCTTCTTCAGCTTCAGGTATTATAATTTATTAGTTTATACAAGAGATGCCACGAATAGTCAAATACCGATTAATAGCCATTATTACCTATTGCGGAGTTTCATTATTTTTAAGTCTTTTTGTTTTTAAAAGTTTATTTTATACAACTATTCACCAAACGTCAAATAATAGCGACCATTCGTGGCATCTCTAAACTCCATCAACATGGTGCATTCTCTTGCATATTTTATTCATGTATTATATACTGTTTTCAGATAAAAGTCACTGTACTGCTGCTGCAAAATCTGTGATGATGGAACATAATTATAGTGTGATATGCAGACTCAAACAAAAACGATTACTCAAAGGTAGTTTATCTTCAGCATTTTTATTATAGCCTATTACTGTGCCACTGTGCCTGCACAAATATTTATTATTTGAAATTCCACATGAGTGATGTTGTAAACTTGCAAATAGAGCTAGTTTTAAGTAATCACCTAACTAAATAATTGATTTGTGCAGAAACATTTAAAAAGTGAATGATACAAAATTTATTTAATAATAATAAATCTTTATTGAAATAAACTTCATTTACAAAAAAACCTATGAAGCCTCTGAAACCCAAGCTAGGTAAAAACCTGTATGTCAGATTTCAGCGCCTTCTCCCTATTTATTACATTACATTTTTATACCAACGAAGATTTTTAATTATAATTTCAAACATGCATAAATTAAAATAGAGATGTAGAATGTAGTGTGAAAGTTGCGTGTGAATGTGGAGCATGTGTGTGTGTGTGTGTGAGGGTGTGTGTTTACTTTACCCAATAAAATATTTTTCTGTTTCTTCGTAGTTAAGAGTAAGAAGCCTGTTCTTTACCTTGGACTTGCATTCATGAAAAGAGAGTATAATTATTATATTTTTTATATATTTCAGATGCTCGTGAAAGTATTGGGGTGCGGTTCAATTGCATACAAATGAGACCACTCAAGACAAAAATGAAGTATCTTCAAAATAAAATATGTCGTTTGCGCAAAAAAGGACAGTCATTCAAATCGAGATTGGCTAATGCAGAAATTTTAATAGAGAACACAATATGTATTGAAAATAATACGTTCATCAAAGCTAAAGAATATGAAAACAAAAAATGGCTTTGTTGCCCCAGCAGAGAAAATAAAAATTATTTCAATGAAATTCAAAATATTGCAACATCGTGTCTCAGGAGAAACGTCCACAAAAAACGTGTGAAACACGCAATTATATCTTTTACGGATGTGTTTATAGATTGTCCAAATAAATGTCCAGCCCATAATGATACATTTAAGAAATGCTTTTTGGATAAGACATTAAATGTTATCATTTACAGTTGGTGTCGATCAGTCAATCGAATTTTGGTCGGAAAATTAATTTATGGTGGTGAAGATGAAATGAAAACTGCAGCCCAAAAGTATTGTTATAAGAATAAAAATAAATGTAGCACTGACAAAAAAATATATGTTTGAGATGGTTGGCATTATAAATGTGGGTAGTTAATACAATTTGTTATGGGAGTTGCCTGTCACTACAATTGTGTGTAGTCAACAGAATCTGATATGATTTGTTTTTCTTATTATTAATTTATGTGATTTTACTATCGATCACTGTCTGATAAATCGGAGCATAATTTATGGAGTACTCTGTGTACGCACTAATTGATTTTTGGCAACTTATTACGATAATTGTAACCGATGGTTTTGTTCATAACAATCAATGACATGTTACTTTGATTATTTGTTTGATTTACTTTATTTAATCACCTTTGTTTATTTATGACAATTAATCTTGTATTGATTACTTTTTAATGTAAGTCTTAATAGATTTAGCACATTTTAGAGTTTTGTATCTTGTAAACGCGTGACGTACTTTTGTGCGCCATCGGACAGAGTTGTTGTGGAGGGATGTTCGTACCTGGTACAGCGCTGCTGTTTATTCACATAGCTGTATAGGCTTGCTGCTAGCGAGCATAGCTTGCATATAGCAATATAGCATAGCTTGCTGCCACCCAGATACACTTTGTATTTGGGTGGCTGACGCCGCTATACGAACTGTGAACCTTAAGGGTTTGTTCACCGTATTGTTACTATATCTTTACACCTACTTTATCTTGTTTCTAATTACCGTTTATATTGTGTGTGTGTTTTTTAATATAGTGTAACTAGTACTGTAATAAAAACCCTGTAATTGTTTATACAGTCTTGTTTATCCCAATAAAATGGGAACTCCAAATCCTGACGATATACCTCTCAGCTCTGCTGATCCTACATATAAAAAACATTTTTTTTTGTTTAATTTCCTATTGTGCTATTTTTATTATTATGGTATTTATGCGTACATAATATGGGTACGCATCTGCCTAACCCTTCGGGGAAAGAAAGCGTGACAATGTGTTTATTGTAATTTGTTAAAATAGTTTTCTGAACAAAATTGTAAATTTTCTGAGAAACATTACGGTAATTAATATTTTATTTTGTTTTCGTTATTACATTTTGTAACAAATTACAGTTAATAAATACTGCGGATTCTCTACAAACATAATATGGTAATTCCTTCAATGTAGCTGGTGAAATTCAAATTTTGTTTCGTATGTGTTGCAAATAGCGGCTGTGTACAACGTATCTTGACCTAAATACGATTCACTAATATAATGATGACTCGTTTACTAAATCACGATCATTACAATATCAATCATAGCTCCTCAAGTTATTTGTGTTTCAATGATTGTAATTTAGTAAATGTATCATCATTATATTCGCATTTTGATCAACCTACGACGTAAATACAGTTGCTATTTGCAAACAAGCCTATCAAAATTGAATTTCGCGGGCTAAATTGAAGGAATTACCATATTATGTTTGTAGAGAATCCGCAGTATTTATTAACTGTAATTTGTTACAAAATGTAATAACGAAAACAAAATAAAATATTAATTACCGTAATGTTTCTCAGGAAATTTACAATTTTGTTCAGAAAACTATTTTAACAAATTACAATAACCACAAATTATCACGAATAGAATAACCTCCTTAAATTCCATAGAGCTACAGCTACCTATACGACCTATAGATAGAGCCTCTTTGGATAGAGAGTATATGTATTCTGTGGTATATGTATTCTGTGGGATAGAGCCTTAGTTCCGGTTAAGAAATACAGAGGCGCTTCGAATCTGTATGCTTCGAAATCGCACGAGAAGGCTCTCTTGTCCCGTATTATTATTATACTCTTTGATATGTAGTATATGTTGTTGACGTTGACGACGATCACTCAACATTATTTTGACATTCGGCGAGGAAGTATTGTACTTAATAATTCCATGGTTTCAAGTTTTATCTACGGAAATAAATCTTACTATAATATTATCATTCTTTATCTTTTTATTGTTTTGGTGCAGTGAGTAAACGACTGGCTTCTTAACTCTAGTCTCAGGTTCGATACCTACAGAGATTCAAAAGAAGGTTCAACAAAATAGATAGCGTTTGTTTTTTTGCGATTTAGAAAAAAATAACTGTGTCGTCAATAACAGCATAACAAGCTCCTCTAATGTCTAGATGAAGAATGTCATAGATTTTTATAAGAGAAGATATAATAATAATAATAAATTTATTTAATTCAGAACTAGTCCATATTATGCATACATGTGAAATTAAAAATATTAGATTGGATTACATTACATAAACAAAAACAACACAAAAATATTTCATAGTTCATCTCATAGGTCGTCATTAGAAACATATTCGAGTACATTACTATTTTACATTATTAAATTAAATACATTATTTCACCTTAGTCTAAATTTAGGTTTGGATCCGGAGTGCTCAACATGCAGCCTGGTCCAGTACCGCATTATTGGGCAATCCAGATCCAGATCCATCCTCCATGCGAACAACCGAACGTAGCTGTTGGAACTGCCCCGTATGCGGCGCATCAGGGACACAACTCTCTTGCGAATAATCGCCGCAAATCCATCTATGTTTGCTTCCGCAAACATACCCGACGCGCTACAGTAGCGAGGCAGCCTCATCAGCGCCCTGAAGGCATTATTATAGAGAACACGCAAGGTGTCGTACGATTTTTTCGTATGCTTGACCCATAGGCTGCACGTGTAAAACGATTGGCAAAATGCCCTAAACAACGTAGCTTTTACTTCCGCAGTACAGCGCGCGAACCTACGAGCCAGCATATTAGCTCTAACAGATAAAGCCCTGCGCTCCCTATCTATATCAATATCATCTACAAGCGTCTCGGTGACCCAGTGGCCCAGATACTTGAACTGCGAGACTCTTTTAAGGACACTGCCATTCAGCATGACCTGTGGGACAGTGTCATAGGTTTTAGACCCCGCCTTAAACACCATGAGCTCGCTTTTAATGGCGTTATATCTGAGCCCATGGGCCCCCGCATAACGCTCGCAGATCGAAAGCAGTTTTCGAAGGGCACTGATCGATGGACTCAGCAGCACCATATCGTCCGCGTAACTGATGTTGTTGACAATAACACCATCAATCGAACAGCCCACACCGGCGCTACCGAGTTCACGGATCAGACGGTCAATATACAAGTTGAAGAGAGTGGGCGAGGTTAGCCCGCCCTGCCTTAAACCACATTCCAACCCGTACTCAACCGATAGCGACCCCGACCACCGCACAAAATTGCTTTGGTTGCCATACCAATACTTTAGGAGACTTATGTACTCAGTAGGTAGATCCGTATCACCCGACAACTTTTGCCACAACCTGTCGTATGCCACAAGATCAAATGCTTTCGATAAGTCTAAGAAACAGGCATAGACAGGTGTGCTCCTGTCAGTGTAGTATCGGACGGTATGCTTAAGATTCAGTATAGCCATTTCTGTTGACAAACCAGGGCGAAAGCCAAACTGTGCATCATGAAGCTGTAGATGTTGTCTCAACTGAATGTCAATAACACCGTCCAACACTTTAGCAATGATTGTCGCAAGTGATATAGGCCTATAGTTACTTAATTTAGAGACGTCTCCTGTCTTGCTCTTTACTATGGGGACAACTATAGTTCTCATCATTGCCTCAGGGAGGTATGAATGCCTTATGCAGAATGTGAACAACATAGCGAGCATCCTCGGCAGATGAACACCCGCATGCTGCAAGTGTTCTATGCTGAGCGAGTCATGGCCTGGGGATTTTCCTCGCTTCATGTCTCTGATCACCCTGGCAACCTGTTTCGCAGTGATCCGAACAAGCAGTTTCGCTAGACTAGTACCTCCCGCCTCTGTAGTGGTCGTCGCGGGTACCAGTGGAGAAAGTATCCTAAAATGCTCCTTGAATAAGTTGGCAATATGATCGGAGTCACTAACCCCCTCTACACTAACTGGAACACTCGGCCTCGGATTCAATTTGTTGGTCTCCTTCCAAAACTTACTAAAGTTCTTAGTGGTGTGCTGTAATGCAAGATTGTCCATCTTTATCTGAGTTTCATTGTCTCTACACCACTTGAGCTGATGTTTAAACCAACTTCGTGAGCTTCGCATTTGGTCATAGGTCTGACCGGACGTATTTTTGCCCTGGGTGACCCACTCATGAAACCGAAGCCTAGCCTCCCCATATGCCTTTTTGCAATGCTTGTTCCAGCCTGTCACACCCCTTTTGTTTTTAGATATGATTGACGTGTTTCTCTAGAAAAGGCAGGCAAACATTTCTGAAACTATATTTGCCCTAAATAATTTTACAGCCGGATACTACCATAATAATTGGTTCTTATTTCCTTGCCAGAAACTGATACAACCACTGTATATTTGTGGAACATTCCAGAGCCATCGGGAGCCTGTGACGTCTCGCGCAGCCTTCATAACACCCGCCATGAATTTATGAGAGCTCTTGTTGACAGATTTAACGACGCTCCTCCGACGCCGCGCCAGGTCAGGAGTGCGCACCAGCCAACATGGCTGTGACAATACGTACGTCTTGTGCTTGTTCACTTAAGATTTATGCCTTGAACTATTGAGAGACTAGTGGCCGGCGATCGTCTCGCGGCGCCAGATGCCCCTGGCGTCTCCTGCGGCGGCTGCTGCTGAGGGCGTTAGGGCGAGGCTGTCGTTGCACCCTCTCCCTAACCCGTTCCACCTCCTCCTTCGCGAGCATTACTGCTTCGCAGAAGGAGGCGACTGCTTCCCATTCCCTCTCGCTCCGTACCATGGCCAGGACCAGGGCTGGGCGCGAAAGGTTGCTGCCGCCGATCGCCTCCACGAGGACACGGCGGGGCTCCGCCCAAGGTACGGAACCCTAAAAGGTTTTTTCCCCCTTTAAGTACTAAATTAAAGATTTCTGAACTATTCTAAAAACATGTTTCTGAATATTGTGTTCGTATCTGGCATTTTGATAAAGTGATGAATGTCAAATACCCGTATACTATATCCTACCCCACTACATTTATTTGTTAGAGAGAAACGATTCGAATTCGTAGCTCAGTACTCGTAGCATCTGTAGCGACATAAAATAAAAATGTCTACGAGTGCTACGGGCGCTACGGGCTACGAGATCACTTAACTGTCCATAGCTACGCAACAGAAATTCAACATCTTTGACATCCTTTGCGTACGCCATCCTACTTCTTAAACTGCACTCACTCACCTCCTCTTCTTCATTTCTTCTTAGTCACGTCATCCATCGCTTTCCACCACGCAAAATCAATAGTAGTTTTTCTAAACTGTTATTATCAAGACTTAATTTTTTTAGTTTTTGGAGGTTACATAATAACAGCGAAGTCGGGCTGTGGATGATGATCATGACATAATAACAGCCGCTTCAAGGTAGAGCTAACCGTGCCGCGGTCGCTCCGCGGATCACAAACAATCTCCTCCGTGACTCTAAGCGTGCCGCGGTCGCTCCGCGGATCACAAACAATCTCCTCCGTGACTCTAAGCGTGCCGCGGTCGCTCCGCGGATCACACACAATCTCCTCCTTGACTCTAAACGTGCAGCGGTCGCTCCGCGAATCACACACAATCTCCTCCGTGAGTCTACGCGTGCCGCGGTCGCTCCGCGGATCACACAATCTCCTCCGTGACTCGGAAAGCACGTTAAGCCGTTGACCCGGCTGTCATTTTTACATCTTTGACAATTGTTACTGGTAGTCAGAAACCAGAAAATCTGAAACCAGTCTTGCCGAGGGGTACAGTATTACACTTTGTTACTGTGTTGTGGAGGTCAGACAGGCTTTCAACTGTCACTCAGCTGCGTGTGGTTAGACTGGAAGTCGACCCCGATATAGTTGAGAATAGGCAGCAGATTGACTGCTGGAGGTAATCTATCTCTAGAAGTACAGAGCCGATGACGAAATTCATTTCGCTGATAGATCAACGCTACACTGGGGCCGCGTTTCCATCAGCAACAACTTGCATGCAAGTTTAATAACATTGCAGGGCACGATCGAACTACTCATTACATTACAGGGCACGATCGAACTACTCATTACATTACACTTTGGTAGCCCGTAATGTAATACAACTTGCATGCAAGTTGTATTACATTGCAGGGCACGATCGAACTACTCATTACATTACACTTTGGTAGCCCGTAATGTAATGCAACTTGCATGCAAGTTGTATATACAACTTGCATGCAAGTTTAATAACATTGCAGGGCACGATCGAACTACTCATTACATTGCAGGGCACAATCGAACTACTCATTACATTACACTTTGGTAGCCCGTAATGTAATACAACTTGCATGCAAGTTGTATTACATTGCAGGGCACGATCGAACTACTCATTACATTACACTTTGGTAGCCCGTAATGTAATGCAACTTGCATGCAAGTTGTATTACATTGCAGGGCACGATCGAACTACTCATTACATTACACTTTGGTAGCCCGTAATGTAATGCAACTTGCATGCAAGTTGTATTACATTGCAGGGCACGATCGAACCACTCATTACATTACACTTTGTTAGCCCGTAATGTAATGCAATTTGCATGCAAGTTGTATTACATTGCAGGGCACGATCGAACTACTCATTACATTACACTTTGGTAGCCCGTAATGTAATGCAACTTGCATGCAAGTTGTATTACATTGCAGGGCACGATCGAACTACTCATTACATTACACTTTGGTAGCCCGTAATGTAATACAACTTGCATGCAAGTTGTATTACATTGCAGGGCACGATCGAACTACTCATTACATTACACTTTGGTAGCCCGTAATGTAATACAACTTGCATGCAAGTAGTATTACATTGCAGGGCACGATCGAACTACTCATTACATTACACTTTGGTAGCCCGTAATGTTGCATGCAAATTGCTTCCAAATGAAATCGTAGTACTTGTACTTGGGAGATGAGGGGTGTCTGATCGAGAGTCACAGAAAGATAAGAATCCGAAATACTTGGCATTGACCACGTCACATTTCAAGTTCAATCCCATAAATTTTGGACTATTTAACTTGCCGAGACACAGAGTAGTTTCAAAATGTAGTTGATGGTCGCTCATTCACGGAGCGACCTCGGCAAGCACTGCTTAATTTTAAAGATCGACCCGTGCGTTGGGGTTGGCGTGCGAACATGTTGGGAACAACATAACATAATCCCAGTGGGTCAGCTTGCGCGCCTGTAAGTACACGGCGTCACAGCCTTCCTGCGTGTCTGTGAGCTACAGCATGCGTGTGTGTGCGGCAGTGGAGGAGGATCGATGAGCGCCGCCACTCCGGCGCCACGCTGCGCGCCGCCCGGGACACACCGGGAGACCGAGGGAATACAGAGCAGTGAAAGTGTGCTCCTGTTTTTTTACCCGACTGAGTTTCAAGATAAATAGGACAACAACTTACAACTTATTGAACTACAACTTTATAACAGGTGGTGCAATAACGCAGTGTGGGAGTTTTTTTTTTCAAAATCAACAAGCTTAAATATGTTTTCTAAAATCTAATGACGCTGTTTAAGTCTCTATCAAAATTACCACAAAACTCGAGTATTTTTCTGTAGGTGCTTTAATTGATTTAGGTTTGGCAATCCGCGCACACGTAGAATATTAAAACTGTATACTGTGTTTGTTCTTGAAAAAGTTTTAGAACCGAATAATGGCAACCAATTATATGTTTACTAACAACAATCTATAGAAAAAGTTAATCTACATAAAAAGCATTTCTTTAAATTACAAAAAAATAGTCTTCCTCGCAGCATCCCAATCTCAGTGTATCCCGAGCGTGTAGTTTTACTCTCAATTGTGAGAGTTTGTCAGATCAGCCGCGCAGTCCCGCTGTAAACATCCCCCGAACTCTCCCGGTGACATACCGCACGCCGCCTTCATCACTAACAGCACCTCACACAGCACCTACCACACTGCGGCGTCATCATCAAAAGATAAATAACTGACTATCAATAGATTTTTGAAAACAAGTGAAAGTCTGAAAAAAGTTGTAGATTATCTCGTACATATTAAAATTGTATTAGTTGTTACATGTCGATGGAATTAACGTTGATTCAGAAGTGATAATAATATGATGCAGATTATGAAAAACGTTTTTGATTGGTTTTAAAGTTCTACGTGGTTCCGAGTGTCCGGTAATCAGGTAAGTGATATTCAAATCTCTCTGAGTACCTACCTTCTTAACATACCTACTTAAGTTATTCCCAAATTCAAATAGATAATGTGCATCTAATTGAGTCAGAAATAACTATCAGCAACTGAACAATAAATACAAAAGTTCATGCGGCTGAAATGGAAACCGAAATCCCTGACCTCGTTCGAAAACGACATCGAATATTGGGCGGACAGCAAAACAAATATCATTGTACAGTTAGGGAAATAACAGCTACTGGTGGCATAACATAACATAATCCGTCTACGCTTGTTTCCACTGCTGGGACACAGACCCCCTTTCTGTGTGAGGGAATTTTACATGGTCTAGGACATGCTGGTATCCTCACGATGTTTTCCTTCACTATTTTGAGAGCAGTGGTGATGAATTACTGATACCGTACTGATATTAACGGCGATGAGGATGACGATAGTTTATACATATAGTAATGATGTTTCCTATTGGATGTGTTACCGTCATAGCTTGCAGTTCAAAAATCGACAATACAGCACAGGCACAGGGCAGCACATATCTGTCGCAGGAGCGACAGTCATTGAAGCAGACTATTTCCTCAGCTAGATGAGCCAACGGTTATAAAGAGGCGGTTAGAGCAAACTGCTAAAAACGGAGAACTAGGTATTATGGCGCAACTAAGGAGAGGTCCATGTCTAGACTTCTGTCCTGGGGCCTCAGAATTTATAGAAATTGAAAATCACGCTTTTCACCCCGGCCCGGGTGTAAAGGGATTAAGATCTGCGGTTTTAAACTTGCAACTACATAGTTTAATCTTTCGGACTCACCGACTTTAACAATTCTAAAGAGCCTATAAATGGTTTATTAGAAATAAAATGCTTTGAATTGATTTTAGTTGGCTCATCAGGAGTAAAACAAATAGTATTTGCCATCAGGTGAGATAGTGGTCAAACGCGTGCCTATCAAAAATAAAAATAAAAAATAAAAAACTACTATTGTTGTCAATGATGCAGGTGCGCGTGAGATGGGCGGCGCGGGGGCAGGTCGCGGTGCGGGGGTGGCGGGCGTGGCGGGGGGGCTGTTGGCGGTGGAGGTGTGCGCTCCTCTGCTGCTGCTGTGCTGGCTGTGCTGCTGGCCGGACGACGCCTCAGGTACATACAGCTCGACCTTTTGGGACCAAATGACTGCCAAGAGCCACGTACTAGTTGTTTCAACAGACGAGACTTGATAGGTGCAGCCGTAATGTACTGGACTTACCCCAATTCTTAATATCCCTCGGAGCCTATTGACCTATCTCTATTCTGATTCTGCTTGATAAGAAGTGTAGTGGGAATTACGTTTTTTGCTACACCTCCGCTGTTCTTTCGGTTCGGTTTGGAATAATGTTACGAGCTTGCTGTACGAAATAATGCTCAACCTTTTGAGTCCCAGTGACGCGTAAGAGACGAGACTTAATATTAAATCCAGAATACCTATAGCATACTGTCTAAATCACGTACTTACAAGTTCACAAAATGATCAGACTGTTTAGTGCTTTGTGGCATATTATTAAAAATTAATACTATTTGATTTCAGACAGCACTTCTGGCAAACATCCTCAGAGGCCGGTGCTGGCACATGTTCACGGTAGGTTAGCTAAAACACTTTTTTGACTTTTTAAACTAGATTAGTGTGAAAATACACAACTACCAGAATGGCATCCAAGGGATAAAAAAAAAAAACGGGTTAGCACAGCCTATGGGTAGCAAGCTCGGGCCTGGGCTTGGCCGAGCTGGTTGTCCACAGGCAGTGGTCGTTCCTTCCTTCCTTGGGGCGAAGGATTATTCACCATAAAAAAACTATAAAAATACTGTAATTTTTGTAGTAAAATAATTCACCAAGTGGCGCCCAACATGGGACCGAGCTATATTTCCATGTCCGGACGGTTGTGACTACTAACAATCAGGTGTGCCGTAGCCTTGTTTGCCATTTAAAAGGTAAATTATGGGAGACTCTGATAACGTCACACCAATATATAAGCAATTGGCACCTAACTCGGTCCGCATAGGATGCTGTCTTGAATCCGTATTGCATTTGTTCCAGAATCGCACTCCCGCCGGCGTTCCAGTGACGTGTTCGGCAGACGCATCGGCAGCAGTGCGGTATCGCTGCACATGCCCAGTACTTCCGGTTAGGCTGATTGACTAACTAGGCAAACTAATTTCTTGCGTTCCATACTAAAAAAGATGTTACAAAAGGCAAAAGTCTCCTCCGAGACTTTTTCAGTCATTGCGGTCTAGGGCTAACGTGGATCATGTGGTTAATTCACGGCCACAAGGCGTCGTGGACCTTACCTTCTAGCTGTGTCAGGGGTCGGAACACGTGTACAAATTTAAAAAGCAACAATATAATGAAGTTGCAAAAAAGCCAAATCTACAAAAAAATACCACCGAAGAACATCTATGTACCAGTTACCCATGTTTGCAAATAAATAAATGATTTGATTTTGATTTGATTCGGTTCCGTACCATCGTACAAGATTCTTTGCGTCTACTTGTTGCCATTATTAAGATGGAGCAAAAAAAGTAAAAAAAAAACACGTTTCCAGTAGGCGAGCCCCCTTTAATTTTTAATTTATTTTTAACCGACTTCAAAAAAGAGGAGGTTCTCAATTCGTCTGTATGATTTTTTTTTGTATGTTTGTTACGCGATATCTCTGGCATTTGTGAATAGATTTTGATGATTCTTTTTTTGTATGGTAGGTCATACTTCAGAGGTGGTCCCATATAAATTTTATCGAAATTGATTGAGCACTTTTGAAAAAATCAACATAAATAACAAAATATGTATACACAGATGACGTTTTGGCTGTCTCCAAATGTTCAAATTACATGTTATTGGTGTTATCCATTCGGGCATAACACTTTAATATTTAGTTTTACTTCTGGTGTACAAAAACAATTTAAAAAAAATTTAAAAAACTAAAAAGTGAAAAATAAAAACTTTTTAAAAAAAATTCAACCGACTTCTAAAAAAGGCAAAATAACTTTAATTTCGGAAGTCGGTGTCAAATAACGAAGAAACAAAAAAAATATTTTGCCTTTTTTAGAAGTCGGTTGAATTTTTTTTTAAATAGTTTTTTATTGTTATTTATTGTTATAGCGGCAACAGAAATACACATTCTGTGAAAATTTCAACTGTCTACCTATATACAGATCATGAGATACAGCCCGTTGACAGATAGACGGACGGACGAACGGACAGATGGATAGCGGAGGCTTAGTAATAGGGTTACCCTTCGGATACGGAACCCTAAAAACTACAAAGTACAAAATAACTTTAATTTCGGAAGTCGGTGTTAAATAACGAAGAAACAAAACCAGCAACTCCTTCTTTCTCGAAATTTCTTCCAAAATCAATGTAAGAAACATTGTCTTCAAGATTTTGGCAAAGTCACTGAGGTCATTAACCTCTAAATAAAGAGGACGAAGCCATAACCAATGCCTTGACCCACTTATGCCATGGTCTTGACACCGAGCCAAAAAGTTACAAAGTAGGTACTTGAAAACGATTAGGATCGACTACTTTATTTTTCTTCCAACGCAACCGCTTACATACAGGGTACTAAAAAGACACATCACAGTGCCGTTAACTACGCATACTGTACGTCTAACAAAGTAGTTTTACGCAAAAATGATTGCTGGGAAACGACTTTTATACCTAAAAGGTATGAAAAAAAATACTATTTTATATTGTATGCAATGTAACGCAAAGCCTTAAAACCTGCCCCTTCGCTCTAAGCCAAAAAAATTGCGACTTTGACCTTCAATATCTTCAGAACCATTGGATTCCCAGGTATGGTCAGTGGAAAAAACTGATCCAAATAATGGGTAGAATTTGTGGCTTTCGGCTTCGAAAACTGTCTTTTTACACCCGTTATAAATAAGAACCACTACTTATAACTATACGATTATTTTATCAAACGCCTTCGGACCTACCATTGTACTGCCAAACAGCAAAGTAATAATAACTTCTTTACAAGAATTTTCAGGATACAAAAAGTCCCTATCAGCACACCGAAGCCACGAAGAAATAGGAAGACATCGCAAGCTCTCCGTGCACGAAGTTTCTGACCCCGAGACTCGCTACCACTCGGCACCCAGCGTCATTGACGAAGTCCTCCACCGGCGCGACTGGGAGCGATCTTCCAAAGACCTGTACATCCCACTCAAACCTGAACAAGCGATTCAATCCACTAACACCAGCTCAAGTGAAAGTCCTGAGGCACCGCACGCTACCCCAGAGTCCTCCTCTATCGAAGCCAAGAGTGAAGAGCAACTCGCCAAGCCCTGCAAGAAGCACCACACGAACATCAAGTCTTCCAAGAGAAAGAAGGAGAAGACATCGACTGATATTAAAGATGACGATGCTACTGAGGCTGAACCCTCAAACTTCTATATCGGAGAGCATGTGGATGAAGGGTCTCCCATCAATAACAAAGTAGAGGAAAGGAGCGAGGATGTGCACACTAAGGTATTGTCAATTTTTGAAATAAGTAACTGCACCTAATCTACATAGATTTATGATATCCCTAGTTCATCATTCGTGACTTCATGTTTCACTGTTTCAAAAATCAAAATCAAAAGTAATTTATTCAAACTAGGCTGAGAACCAGCACTTTTTGAACGTCAAAGTTCTACATAAAGACAGTCCCCCAAAAACGCCCGCCCGTCACCACTTCCTAGTGTTTTAGCTGTGAAGAAGAAGTGGCCCACAAACTCCCCAGCAACACATCTGTCTGTTAAGTTTGAAGAACTTGAATCTATATAATTATATGCAACAATCTTAACATATGCAAAACAGAAAAATAAATATATGTCGTCTAAAATATAATCATAAAATTAAATAATCCGCCACTTGTTAGCTAGCACACTCAATTATGCCATTAAAACGAACTCAAGCATAAACACTAAACCAAATTAAATAAGCCTCCATACATTACTGGTGTGCCTGCTTATACGAACAAAGATAGAATCTATCAAAGGGCTGTGATTCCAAGCCACAAGTGATGAACTATGGCCATCACTCTAGAATTAGTGGACAATTATTATATGAACTTATATAATCTGTCATAACCATAAGCTAAATATGGAGAAAGAACATCAAGTGTAACATTGTCTTGCGTTCAACACAGCGACCAACTATTATTATCTTCTAAATAGTCGTTGATGGAATAGTATGCCTTCGAACAGAGACTAGATTTAACTTTAGTTTTAAATGCATTAAAAGGTAGGTCAAGATAAAAAACTTTTTACAAAAAAAATACAACCGACTTCCATAAATAATACTAAAAAATGCAAAATAATTCATAATAATAATAATAATTTCGGAAGTCGGTGTTTCTAGTTTGGTTTCTTCGTTATTTGACACCGACTTCCGAAATTAAAGTTATTTTGCATTTTTTAGTATTATTTATGGAAGTCGGTTGTATTTTTTTTGTAAAAAGTTTTTTATTTTTCACTTTTTAGTTGTTTTACCCCATTCCAAAACTAAATTAATAGTAAAGTTATGCCCGAATTGATAGCCCCAAAAATAGGGAATTTGAACGTAGTTGGTGAAATTAGGGTGTATCAGGGTGAACTGTACAAATCTTTATACCCCTTCAGAGTGCATCAGCGTGATGTAATGTTGTGAAGTGGTGAAAACAATATACAGACATGCGATTGCAGCAATTCTGGAAGGTCTGCTATCATTTATTGAAGAGTTCCATTGTGTATCTCCGAAGTTCTTCATCAGATCTTCACCAAATTAAAATGGGACCAAATGTGAAGCAACAGCTTTTTCAAAATCGGTTCACGTAGTAAGAAGTTATGAGGTAACACACATAAAAAAAAAAATAAAAAAAAAAGAATACAGTCGAATTGAGAACCTCCTCCTTTTTTTGAAGTCGGTTAAAAAGAACGGGATAGCTTATTGTAAAATTCGATACCGAGACCCTCAAACGAACCATGAACCCTACGAACACGGTGGGAAGGAACATGAAGTTTATACTTATTTCTGGTGTTAAAATTGTGGATATCACTGGTCTTTTTGTATAAATGTATATTTTGTCTAATGAATAATATGTTTGCAAAAATGAATTGAGATGCCACCGTGAGAATTTCAACTTTGTGAATTCAAATGGATTTAAAAAAAAACATCTTTCAAAAATATAGCCTTTATGTAGATACATATTGAGGCTTGTTGTTCCTGATTTTGTTAAGGAGACTTGAAAGTTCTAATAACAGACTGACCTGTCCTTTATTTAACACTGTTTCTGGCCCCAATCAAAACGTTAACAGACGCTCACACAGAACTCTTCAGAGTTGGTTCCACCACTGCTTTCTCCTACAAGTGCAAGACGGGCGTTTTGAGGACTGTATTAGCCCTTCTTATAAATGTTCTTTAAAAAAATGCTGATTTTCAGCCTCATTTGCATATAACCAATTTGTGACACTGATTTTCATTTCCAGTCTATATACAAAGCCAAGGACGACAAGCAATCATTCAACGAGTCCATCAGAAGCAAGGACCGCCCGCGGCAGCTGGTGATGGTGGACGAGCAGCACCCCATGACGCTGGCCTTCTGCCTGGACGACGTCATCGAGCGCCTGGACCAGCTCGACACGCACGAGTCCCTGGACCGCTCGGGCGCCCACCACCACTCCATCGAGTCCCGGATCAGTCTCTCTAACCGGCACGTGTTCCCTCCGCCGTCAGTCGGTGAGTGCTGCCTTGAAACCAGCTTGTGTTTATATTGTGATTGTATAATGGACGCATGATGTTAGTGTCTCCTATTTTCAATAATTCGTATAAATGATGATTTTGTACATCAAGAAACAACATTAATGTAGGTCTTATTAAACTCCCTTTAGAGACCTACGAAAACATAACCAGTGCCCAAATTATTTATTGTTAAGAATACAAAGAAGGATGATTTGACAGTCGTTTGCAACCAAGGCATGGCGGAAATTGCATCGCTTACTGCATCTTGTCTAATATTATATCCCCAATATTAATGCTTAACAATGGAGCAAGCTTTCCCATCCTGGGATCCCAGGGCATGATCAGTAAATGATGCGCTTAAGATTTGAGGGGTCCAAAAGGTTGAGGACCTCTGCCTATAAAAGCTTGTGATGACTGCTTGTTGTGTGTTTGCGCTGATGCATGAATAGAGCCGGTGGGCTACGACGGGGGCGCGTGCTACCTGGCGGAGACGGGCGAGCTGGCCGAGCTGCGCCCCAGCGCGGCCCGCGGCCCCGGGCGGAGCGGCCCGGGGACTATGCGTGCGCGCCACGCCAGCGACGGCGACATACTGGCCCCGCCGGTCAGGCCAGAGTCGGGCGCCTTCTCAGGTAACATGGAAAGTGTACCATACATCATCACCGTTGATCTCACTTATTGGTATTCACCACCTGCACAAGGACGAAGGGGGAATTCGAGAGTAGCTTCAGTCTGAATGTGCAGCGCCCTGTAAAGCCTTCAAAGTTACCGATTAACTCTTCCTTGTCTTGAGTTTTTAACCAAATTAAAAAAAAAAGATGGTTTCATGAACACTGGTGGTTTTATAAACAGATTCCTTTACCAATATATAAATAGATAGATAGTATAGTCACCTTCTACTGCATCGAATTTTAAACGTCTATAATCTATTTACAACTTTTTAAATCATAGAGCCATAACGGCTTTGATTTAATTTACAAAATTAATTTTGGATTTCTTGTTTTAGCAAATTAACTATCAAATTAGGTGGTACAAGTTTATTATATATTATATTAGTATATTCAAATCTAAATTGTCATACTTTGGCTGTCGTTTTAAGTGACAAACGACTTTTCGTAGTCTTTCAGTCTGCTTAACAGTGTATTTCCCTGACTGTCCATCCTCCTAAGATCTCTCAACAGACGCCCATAAATACCTCATGAATGAGCAGTCTGGATTCTTAAGGCGTTATGTGCACTGCCGATATCTTACTCTTTAACCTTATGTTCTAGAGAGCGACTTGGACCTGGAGCTGGAAGGCGCGGAGGAGCGCCCCCCTCCCTACGAGGAGCTGCAACACTACGTGCAGTCGGACCACAAGGAGACCGCCATATAGGAGCCATGTCACACACGCGTAGCTTTGCTTTGTGGCGTGGATTGAGAGAAGATCGCCGCACAGAGTGTCCAGATAGTCACAACTACGTCAGCTTCTCACGCTCGACGCTGCGGTATGCGGTATCGTATGAAAATAGTGTTTTATTTCGCGGCCACCGCTCAAACTGGTGAGGAAGATCATTTGCCCGGCACCGCATTCCGCAGCGTTGCGTGTTCCGGTCGTGAGAACAATGTTCAAAGCGTTTGAAGAACGAAACGCAATGTGACAAGGAATGTTTATAAAACTTTTATAAATCGCCAAGGAATGTTTATTAATTCGTTGGATGTAATATTTGACAAAGTTAAATATTATAATGCTTCAGAAGTTTAGTACTACATAATAAATATTGAGCTTCGCGTCTTATAAATGTGAAGCTTTCGGTATTAACATTAATAGAAATTAAGTTAGTAAATAAATGAGCCCTATTTTAAAAAAGTGCAATTAATATATTTCTGTAAGCAAGGGGCAGTTAAATATAATTATTACCTTTCAAAACGGTAATAAAGTATCAGAACAATCACTGTTCCGTTGCGAAAAAGAGAAAAAATGAGATGGTGATATTTGTCCAATATAGATTGATCCCTCTCTAAAATGGCAGTATGATAACAAACAACTGTTATAAATAAACAATGGTACCTACTCCCCAATCCTCAAATCGCTTTAGAAAGTATCGCAAAGAGTTCAAAATAATATTTTACAAGAAATCTATATTTTATATGTGAATGACAATTAGTAGTGAGAGTTATTTATAAGAATGTAGCTTTGTTGTCGCCGTTCTGTGTGGGTGCCGACGGTACTAACATACACTTACAACTAATACAGGGATAGTGCAACTGTATTTGTAAAATTAGAAATATGGATTGTTTAGCGAATTCACTACCTTTAAAATTCATACTTTTCAAACAAACAACAACCAAACAAAAAAAAATAACAAACCAAAAAGAAAATAATTAAAATATGTACAAGCGGCATAAAAAAGGGTAGGTATTTAAATACGGGCATTGAAGGCATATTTTTCCATGGACAGCTACGCAGCATGTACGCTTTCGATGGACAGCTACGCAGCATGTACGCTTTCGATGCCCGTATATATACGCTTACCCTTTTTTATGCCGCTTGTATATATTTTATTTATTTCCTTTTAGCTTGTATATTATTTGTTATTATTATAAATATATATATATATCCCATATTAATTTAATATTGTCTGTATATTCAAAGAAATGCTAAGAAGACACTGTACAAATCTACTAAACAATATATTTTCCTGACTCTACTGACATTATGTTATTAATGAACATCATATTAGATGCATTTGCATATGCAAATACAATATAACGCTACATATATAATAATATTGCATATTTTAATACTTTTTCATTGTTATTAGTTCAGCAGTCCGTTCGACAGTCACCTCATGATCGAGACACAATTAAAATCTACGGTGTCGGCTAATTTGGACGCGAAAAGGGAATAGCTTACAGTTACGCGGAGTAAGCGAAATAAGCGAACCAATTGAAAAATCGGTTAGTTAAAATTGGGAAGCAACGCGCTGCAAGGAAAAACGGCGGCGCGCCTTAGGAATGGAATGCGCATCCCTGGATATCTTCGCAGCAGTCCACCTCAGTGTTTCACGGCACCAATTGTCACTTTAACACCAGTTTTCACGATTTACGAATAAAATTTGAAGAGCGCGACCATTCGCGATGCGCGACATATCGGCCATTAAAAGTTTTTCGCGGGGTTCGTACGGACTGGTCGTGCCACCATTTCCTCTCGCTCGCACGAGTTCGACAGGTGTATGCGCAGGAGAGGGAAGGCGGATATGGGATATAATCCAACCGAACGAATAGTCGAGTAATGTTATCAAATCAAAAATAAAATGACCGCGAAAATTATTTGCTTATTTCAACCGGTAAAACTCTGCCTGAAGAAGTTTCTGCAGAAATTGCGCCTTTCAAGTTCTGTTCAGTAATACATTTGACGCAGAGAGGTCATTTTAAGCCTAAAAATAACATTAAGTGTCACAAGTCACAAGTTTGCTCCAGAAAATTTAGAAAAATATTTAATTTTATGTTTCATCATCATCATCAGCCTTTTAATGTCCCCACTGCTGGGGCACAGGCCTCCTCTCTATGTGAGGGTGTGAGCCGTAATCCAACACGCCGGGCCCAATGCGGGTTGGTGGAATTGTATGTTTATTGTCACATTAATTATAACAAACAATAAAAAACAAAGAAAATATATAAAACAAACGTAGATTCTAATAATAAATTGTAGTTTGATTGTGCATATTTCGGCCATATTAGTGCATATAATCCGATGTCTAGTTATCACATTGAGCATAGTAATATGTGGCCATGTCCATGTGTACTCATGTGTGAGATGAAAGTTGCGCCATCTGGTTATCAATCAAACTGGATTATTTGTTATTGGCTCCAATCTGTGTGTGTGAATCGGATTAAATTGATTCTTTCCTCGGTTAGTTACTGTCAATTAGCTGTACGATTGGTAAAGGTAGGTACGTAACAAACAATTCTGTCGCGTTGGCAATCGAGTGTTTGTACTTGTCGCTGTTCAGTGCTTCACTTGTAATTGCATTGTTTATCAAATTGTCTATCTACTTAAGTTGTCCTCGTAGTTTCCATATAAAATGGCTAAATCATGAGAAAGTATGTAGTGTGTCAATCTGCTAAACGATACACTACCTTGACTGTACATATGTTACGTGTTAGTTCTATAATAACTCTAGTCAATCGTTCCGTGTTTAATAAAGTTTTTATGTTACAAATTCGCCTGTGTTTCTTTTACCGAACACTTTTGATATGGTCAAAGGAAAAACAAAATTGTACGAGAACCCACGCACACATCCAAGAGCAACCCGCCTTGAAGAGATAGAACTACAATACCTACATAAATGTAAAAAAAAAATTGGTTAAAAAAAAAAGAACATATATACGGTCGAATTGCGAACCTCCTCCTTTTTTTTCGTCGGTTAAAAAAAAAAAAAAACCACCGGCTTTAATGTTATGAACATTGACCCTTCATCTGCGTCTGATTTCGAAGATACAGCCCATAATAAATATAATGTATAAGATAAAGCAGCACTAATAATGTAGCTTTCTACTGGTGGAAGAATTTTCAAAATCGGTTCAGTAGTTCCAGAGATTACTTCCTACAAACAAACTCACAAACTTACAAACTTTACCTCTCTGTAGTTTATATTAACTATATGTATAACTATTACCTACTCTACTACATTTGGTTGACTGGTAGAGAATGCCTTTTTTTTGTAGTGGTGGAAATCATCCAATGACTTCTCCCGCTCTGGGTGGAGCGGGAGGGCGTGTCAGACTTTTACTGACCAAAACCTTCCCTTGTTCCTTCAGTTGCCTGTGACTAGGACCGCGGTAACTGTCTTTCGAATTTATCCGCGACAGGCATCGGTCCTAGCGGACGCCGTCAGTTACTGCTGACATCTCTTGTTCGGCGCGTGGAACACTACGCGCCGTCGACTCGGCTGCTTCTCCTCGGAGGGCTGGTCGAGGATGCCAAAAGCACTGACGCCGCCTTTGTATCTTGTGTTGCACGAGGTTTTAATAAATAATACTACTTACGAATTTAGTTTTTATCTTTTTTTATTAATGAACACCAGTACAAATTGATACAGACACGAAGCTCGATCTGAAGCAATATCAAACATTCACTTGTATTACAAGTGCAAACATTATTAATATTAATTATTGAGTATAAACGTGCAAGAGCTTGAAGACAACTTTAAAACTTAACTCTTAATATTTACCTAACTAGTTAATTACTAATTTTAAATTGTTGACACATTTTATTTGGCACTGGACACAATAAATTCTTACTTACTTGTACAGATCGAATAGCTACAATAAGTACATTGATTTTGCAAATTCTTTTTAAGACTAGATATCAGTTGGCAAAATGATAACCTACCTACATATTTCATGCAATATAGAACATTACAAATCGTTAAAAATAGTATTTCAACATGATAATACTTAAACATTATTATGCTAGGTTAAATAACATCTATAAAAAATTGTATTATATTTTTAAATACACATATAAATTATATTTTTACATATTTATTATAAAACACATATTTTTTTAAAAAATTAACATTGTAGTCCGCCGGTGTATGGTTCAGGGTCCCAGCTACAAGTGGTTAGAGCTACAGAGATAAGAATCGCCTCACAATGCGAGCCGAATCGAGGAGTACTGCCTTTTGTAGCAGGCCCTTGATCAAACAGCCCAACGACACTCGACAGGTGGTCCTCGAGGCTTTTGGCCATCAGGCCGCTGGCAGAAACGACAATGGGCATAATGACTGCCGAGTCCACATTCCACATCTCGACAACCTCGTGTGCCAAGTCGACATACGAGTAGGTACTTAATTTGTTTCTCTTTCTCAGCTTTCGCGAGGTTTTTGCCACGTGGGATGAAAACATCGACTATGGTCTATCACCAATACATACCCGGCTTATTGGCGACTTGCGTGAACGAAAACACAAGTTGTATTGCCATCGAGATTTGCCAGTTGTTTTCATTTTTTTTTTAATATGTGTCTATCTAAGAATAACAAACATAAGAGTTTGGTCATAATCACAACTTTAGTATTGTCAACCGCACGCCAAATGCTATGCAAATGTCTTTGTCACCATATGCGTGCAGTTAACTGTACATACATCAAACTGGACGGCCGCAGTCGGTCGGACGCTAAACAATTTTGGACACATTACACTATAACGACATTTCATCAATAAGGTACTCAACATTTAGATAACTAGTTTTAGTCGATAAGTTGTGTAATGTTGCAAACGTATTGCAGTAAATTAGGGCCCGCAAAAGCGCCATAAGTTAATAACAAAAAAAAAATATCATAAATCTACGAGCATTGTTAATAAAAAGTAATAAAAGAATAATTAAGGGAAGAAGAAACACCATGGATGTCAAAAATAATAACTTCTGGAGCCATGTGAAAGGACAAAGCAAACAACTAGCTAAGGACTTCTACCGTTCAAGAAGATCAAATGATTATTATCACACTAGAAGACCAAACATCAAAAGAAATTAACATCAGAATAACAGCAGAATAAAAAAAATACTGGAGCCTCGCAATTAAAAGAAAAATATTTGACACTTGTATTTATTTATTTATTTATTTATTTACACTTCATGCAACTAAAGTACAAAGGCGGACTTAATGCCTTAGGCATTCTCTACTTGTACTTCCTTGCCTTACGTACCTGAGACCATGAGACGGGTGTGAGACATGGTCATTGAGCATAAACAGCACAATCATATGGAAACAAACTAACTAAAAAAAAACATACCAAAACACCAAAACAAATAACTATCCCCGGCCCCCCTCCCCCTCCCCGCCCCCGCCGCTCATATTAAATTATTATTTAAGTAGTCTTAATGTTAAGTATAAAAATGTAATTTAAGTAGTTCTGAAATAAAGCCTTTAATTATTATTATTATAAGGGCATAGAAAACTTAATAGCTCATTCATTGAAGCAACTGTTTAGGCACATAATATCATCGGTAAAATTTTAAAAAGAGCGTTAGAAAAGTGACTATAATATAGGTATTGTATTTTTCTGAGGTAGGTACAGACATAGATATATACTTTTAGTGAAGCGATCCAGACAGGGTTTGTTATAGAAACACCGATATTTTAACACTAGTGTTCAAGTGTCTCACACTCACACGCACCCCACTCACTGTTCCTAGCGCGGCAGCTAACACATTAGTCACGTTACCGTCAAGTCGCCGTCAGTCAAGACAAAAATAAAATTTCGTAGGACATCGGCCTTTTTTTTTTTGGGGTATTGGGAAATCATCCAATGACATCTCCCGCTCTGGGTGGAGAGGGAGGGCGAGTCAGATTCTTACTGACTAAAACCCGAGAGGAGAGGAGGAGGAAGAGGAGCGGTAACAGAGTTACCGCTCCTCTGGGCACTCAGGCAGGGAAGGAACAGGGGTGGGTTTTAGTCAGTAAGAATCTGACTCGCCCTCCGAAACGCCCTCCGAACTGACTCGCCCTCCGAACGAATTTATCCGCTACACTGGCCTCACGCGTCACTAACGTCATGACCGGCGTGTCAGTCATTCATACGCAACCCGTGACTGATCGGCG
Source organism: Polia nebulosa (assembly GCA_951329385.1). Taxonomy (NCBI): domain Eukaryota; kingdom Metazoa; phylum Arthropoda; class Insecta; order Lepidoptera; family Noctuidae; genus Polia; species Polia nebulosa. Next base: position 369,490 of record OX589611.1, on the reverse strand, counting down.
ACCTACCTTTATGGGCTGATGTCTGTGTATGAACCTTATTTGGCAGTCACAATACGACATTGAATGCCATGCCGGCTGTACACGCTCGTCGAGAAACCACGAGACCGGCCGAGTACGAGTGTGAAGATGGTGCCCTTGTCGCGTCGCGTCGCGTCTCGCGGCCCTCGTTCGCTCTCGAAAGCGTGTGGGTTTTTGCGCTCGAGTCAAAGAGTCTCGGCGTCTCGCGATGAATTGATACAACGAGTATGTACATTGTGTGCTCTCGTGTCGAGACTCGACGAGAAGCACGCGAGGCGACGAGTCGAGCGTGTACCTACAGCCGGCATAAGATGTTTGGCCACACCAGTTTAGCTGGCAGGGACATCGGGCGCGACGCTGACCGACACGACCGGTACAGGCGGTGGCTTCACGTCGGGCCTCGTGACCACATCGGGCCGGTCGGGCCCCTCGCTGGGCCTGTCGGGCTGTTGCTCGCTAGCGTCGGCCCCACCGACCGCCGCCGCCCCCTCGCCGGTGCTGGCTCGCAGGGCCGCTGGAGACGTGGACGTCGGGTGCACGGTGTCGCCCTTGCCGGCGGGAGGCACCTGCTTGCACAGCTTGGCCATAGCGCTGGCACTATCGCGGACCACTGGAATCATACATAGAATGCGTGCTCAGGCAATGGGTCTTTCGGTTTCAGAATTATAACGAGACCAAAGAATCGATGGGTAGATTTTTTGACAGATGATATACTCGTATCTAGTAAATAAGTGACATGCGATGACAACGAGTAGAGTTGTATGGAAAAAGAAGATATGCTGCGCTAACAGGAACATGCATGACAGTCCGGCAGAAGAATAGAATAGAATAGAATACTCTTTATTATGTACACCATATAAGTTACATTAAAAATATGAAGAAAACATTACATAGGGTGACACAATAGGCGGCCTTATCGCTAAAAGCGATCTTTTCAAGACAACCTTTAAGACAACCCAGAAGGGTGATGATGAGACCAAGTACGAGAAGGAATAGTAATGTATCCTTTATCCAGAGTTATAAAATATATATCTTACTACCTTTATAAATTACAGCCTATGTGTTAATCCAAGATATAAGCTATCCTGGCACAAAATTTCATCTAAATCTGTTCAACGGTTTGAGCGCGAAGAAGTAACATACTCACACATACCTAACACACTGAATCAGTCACCAAGAAGCTAACCATCAGAAGCTTTATCAATCTCTTCCTAAAAATGAGACTAAATTCAACCTCTTTCATCACACTAATATAAAAGCGAAAGTTTGTATGTACAGTGAGGCCGCAAAAGTCCATAAGAACGCTAAAGATTACATTGCTACGAACCGAGCGAGCACGATACTTCCGTGCGTATGGGTGCGCGTGTATGAGTATCCACATCCCACAGATAACACACACTAAGGAACTGTCGTCGCACTGAGCTTAAAAACATCATTATTATTTTTCTGTGCCATTGAATACGCATCACACAGTCACAGAGGCGACTTGTTCTTACCATTGCATTGATAAAATTCGCGCAAATTTGTCATGTGCTGGTAGCTGTATGAACTAAGTGTTGGATTCGCAAATAACGTAGCCCGAGTTCAAATCATGGTCGGTCCGTTGCGGTTATTTCTTACTTTGAAAATTCCCAATCTATATTAATATAGTTGTTTTTTTATATTTCTATGAAAAATACTATTGCATTTTTTGCACTAAATAGTTGCAAATTACGAATATGATCTATTAACCACAAGAAGAATCACATTCGTAATTTGCAATTATTTAGTTGTTACATCTTTTCGATGTTGTAAGGTGGAAATAAAAAAACGTGTTTAATAAAAATGTTTATTCTTTATATTTACAAATTAAACATTTGTTTTTTTTAATTTTTATTGTATTTATTTTCAGCAGACTATAACTACAATACATATTATACTAAACTAATAAATAACTTAATAAATAAAATATGTACAAGAGGCATAAAAGATCCGGTAGGAGTAAAGCTCATTGGGCATCAAAAAATTCGTCCACATCGCTGTCAATGGGAAAAGTGCCCAGAACGCTGGCAGCATTGCCACGTTGAATGGCAATGCTGATTCATTGGCCGAAAAAAAGGCCAGCCCTCTGGTCACGTGAAGAGTCGACTAAATGTTTGCTGATGTCACGGAAAACTCGATGAGCACTCGGACCCCATGGCCCTAGTGTTTCAACCCCAAACGTCTCAAACATATAACTCCCAATAAGGTTGTTCTAATTGCGCCGTTTGAGGTTTTCTGCACCTGTAGCAGCCGCCCCAGCACAGCCCGCCGTGCTAAGAAGATGAGATGGCGCAAGGGTGTCGACACATGTTGCATCCCACACCAAAGGCCTACCCATCTTCCAAGGCATTATAGTCATCCCGTCGGGCCTCTTTCCATCGTCACGTGCCAGGCCATGAGGTTCTAAAACGGCTGACACACCGGCGGTGACAAGAGCCCGACGGATGATGTCGTTAATGCTGGCGTGCCGTGCCATACGACCCGCGCTCCTACTGCAGGATAGGCCATGGTGTCCGAGATGGTCGACTGCTTCACCACATTGGCAGCGATGTGGAGCTCTGCAAGGAGTACCCAGACGCAGACATGTAGCGATCTGGAAGGTGGTGTCACTCAGCATAGTACCTATGTTGGGTGACGGTAGTGCCTGTAGCCAGAGGCCCGACTCCCATTCACCCACAGCCAGCAGGCGGGCACGCTCAGCAGTATTGGTTGACGTATTTAAGAGATTATTCCGCACCAAACTACAGAGCGGCTCGTCCCACTGCCTCTGGGAGAACGGGTTCTCGGGTAACGCCGTGTCCGGGCAAGCCATTGCCGTCAAGCACGGCACTTCACAGTTAACCAGTGATGAAGTCAAAATTCTTTTGGTTAACTTTTCAGTGCTGTGGACCGAGGACAGGAACGCCGGTAGGCTTATACTAGAAATTTTGCGGATGCCGAACCCACCAAAACGAATAGGTAGTGTGGTTTGCAGCCACGCTCGGTCATCCAAGGCCACATTTAAAATGGTTGTAAGAGTGCATCGAATAATTTCATCAATTTTGTCCAGGAGATGTGAATGCTTCCATAAAGGGGAAGAGCGGAGAAAATTTATAAAATTTGGTCCAAAACAGCAATATCTAATTAGGGTGAATGCCGAATGTAAATTTATTTTTGTGAGTTTGTCCGAAATATCATTAAAATGATTAATTTTTCCGTCAATGAATGGAGAAAAACTTTCTTCCAAAATAGGGGAACCTAGGAGATGCAGTGAACTTTTTTCTAAAATTTTGATTTCTGGTGCAATTGTATTGAATTTATGAAGGGTCGATTGTCTTTCGGTATTGTCACAAAGAAAAATTTCACACTTTGAGTGGTTAAGGTCAAGTCCGATGGATTGAAAATGAGTCTTCAGGAATTGAAAGTCTTTTAATACGGTATCGACGTCACCTCCTAATGTTCGATCATCCAAATCCCATACGTTAATTTTTTAATTTAGTTGTTGAATGACTGGATGAATAGTCAAACTGAAAATGACTGGCCCGTGAGGGTCACCTTGCTGGCATCCAACTGCAGATTCTAAAAGCTGTTCTTTATATAATAATTTAGAAGGGTGCCTGTAACATTGCCAAATAAAACCGAAAATTTCTGGTAGTTCTTTTTTTGCCTCGGCCAACAAGGTGTCCCTGTTGACAGAGTTGAAAGCGTTCTTAATGTCAACCTTGAGAATGACCTCACCCTTTTCAGAATTTAAAAAGGAAGATAGTGCATGTACGGCAGCCTCACAGCCCCCTCTGGAGCCAAAGCCAAGCTGTAGGGGCTGGAATTTGTTTGTAAGTCTGTCACTGTGTTAACATTTATGAGAATTGTGACGTCGAATTGTTACCTAGACAAAAAAGTTATCTTGTAACCGTTATCTATGTTACGTGTAAGATTGTTTGTTGGAAGTGTACCCACTTAGACCATTCATAATATGAATAACGTAACAATGAAAGGATATTAAAATTTTAATAAAATAAAATATAATTGTTTATCTCCAGTTATTTATTGAAAAGTGATATATGATTTAGACTTTGAAAACATTTTATTTTTATGTAACGTCACAATGAATGTATTGAGGTCATAGCTTAATTGTTCATTTTCTTGACGAAAAAAAGATTGAAACTAAACCTCAATTTCTGTTAAAAGAACTTTAGTTCTCACAAGATAATCGTCAATTAGATGAAAAAAATAAATTGAACTATTATGTTAGAACAGTGCGGGTAGAAGAATAAAAAACAAAATAGAATCATGATTATTGTCAACAAAATTGATAGCGAGTTGACTGCATTTTTAAGATAAGGCGATGGCACAAGTTAAAAGATATAGTTGTTTTAAACGAAAGTAAACACAATATAGTACAGTGTTTGTTAACGAATAATCACGGATATGTTAAAATAAAATGGCCTACTAAACATTTAGTTACACCGACTGATTTTACTAAAACTTAATATTTTGTATAACCCCCATTATTTTCGATACAGTTGTAGCGACATCTATGACGCCGCACACGAACTAAAAATAGCAAGAATTCTACATCGCGCAAGCAGAGTTCTCCGCGCGATTTGAACATATACAACAGTCCGAAATCAACCATTGGGCAGTTGCCCGGACCAGACACAACACCCGTCTGGTCGGAGGATCCTCCCTTTTCAATGGAGGTTGTGGAACTTTACACCCTGTTCCGCATACCTCCAAACTGGTGACCCTCGAGCATGAACGTCAGCGCAGCCTTCGTGCAGCTACTTCAGCGTGACGTCATCATCGTCGCTTCCTTCAGGCTCTTGAGCGGCGAGTCATACAGCCAGCCAGTACCAACGGCTTCTACGGGTATCCTGACCACCAGCATGCAGCGGATGCGCATTCCTGGTCAGCATCCTCAGCCTCTTTCATCACCATCAACCTCATCAGCGATCTTAGCGCAGCGAACAGCACCTTCGGCCGGTCGAAGAACCTCTCCTGGTCGACGCCAGCAGTCAAGCCACTACGTCGCACAGCACCGCTCCGACCTACTAGAGCCGGCAGCATCATCCCGACTCACTGGGATAGCAACACCCCGACTCACTGGGGCATCACCGCAGACAGTTCCGACTCACCGTGAACTATGCGGCTCTTCCGGTTCCGACTCACTGGAACCAACCTTCCACTGGCCCGGCAAGCATCACAAGATGTATGGACGACTCATCAAGAACCATCGATCTCCGATCTCCGGAGGGGAGTGATGTAGCGACATCTATGACGCCGCACACGAACTAAAAATAGCAAGAATTCTACATCGCGCAAGCAGAGTTCTCCGCGCGATTTGAACATATACAACAGTCCGAAATCAACCATTGGGCAGTTGCCCGGACCAGACACAACACCCGTCTGGTCGGAGGATCCTCCCTTTTCAATGGAGGTTGTGGAACTTTACACCCTGTTCCGCATACCTCCAAACAGTCAAGTAAACGTTTGCACATGGACCCAACAATATTACCGCATATTTCGCTCCCTCTAAAACTTTCCCACACCTCCATGCAATAGGTTTTTAATTGTTCCGTAGACCTCTCATTCCGCGAGTCCCACCTTTGCACCATCAAACCCCATAGATTTTCTATGGGGTTGAGGTCGGGTGATCGCGTTGGCCATGGAATAACAATTACTTCCGGGTGATTGTGAAACCACTCACGCACAGTACTCGCTCGGTGAATAGGACAATAATGTCCTGGACAAAAGGAAATTCTGCTAACTCATCAGCTGGGTAAATGTTGCGCACAGTAGGTAGCATAATTGAGTCTAACACTTCCACATAAGTTGAACTGTTTGCGCGTGGAGGAATGAAAGTCAGTTCTCCTGGTCCTGCTGCACTCATCCATCCCCACATATTAATTGTGATTCGACCTGATTCGGTGTTAGGAATAACGTTGTTATCACACCAGCGAGTGTTATTCTTGCGCCATAAGTGAAGCCTGCCCTTTTGACTGGATTTAAATGTTTTGTTCATCTGAAAATACCGCAGTATTCCAGTCAAAATCTAAATAATCACGTGCGAAACGTAATCATTCTTGTTTGTGCCTCTCTGTCAAGTACGGCTTTTTATTTTCTGTGATGCACGCCTTCAGCGTGAAGTGCACGGCGAACAGTATCCATCGAGGTGTCATATAATTCCGCAAAATGTCTCGTTGGTGCGAAACCATTCATTTCGTATACGTCCACCATATGTCGTCGCTGCGCCTCGCTAATAAGCTTCGGTCTCCCACTTCTCTTTCGACTAGCAAGGCTACCTTCTTCCTCATATCTTTTTATCTAAAGACTTACAGTATTTTTCTAAAACAAAAAAATATATATTAGGCAGCTATACCTACTTGACTTCATTTTGATTATATAAAATGTTAATAATCATAATTATTGAATATAATTTTAAAATAAAACTGCATTTATAAATCCAATAACCAATCCAATAAACCCAACGATTTATGTATTTCTCTTTTAAGCCTCATAAAGATACGATGGATGGATTCATAAATGGCATACATTTTAATTAGAAGATTAATTTATAATAAAGTTACAATTCATTAATAGCTATTATACTCACATTCAGTCCGGTTTCTTCAGATATTTATGTTTTATTAAGACCAGTTTTATGCAGCCCAATGATAGTCGCCCTCACTTCAATACTAATATTAGCCTGCATTTTGCGAATATTACAATACTACACGTCACTAACCAACAACTACAACCAAACGACAGTTCATTTCGGTCAAGTTAAAACTCATGTCTACCTCGCAGAAATCTAATTCTTTATTTAGTTTTTTTGTGATCTACCTTTCTAACTCTAAGAAATGTGTGAACAAGTTAAAGAATAATTTAATACATGTAATGCTAATCCATAACTTCCAATCGGGTAAGAACTTACAAAAAGTCAACAATTGCGTGGGATTTGAACTTGCGGCACACTTATCACTCATTTTTCCTATTTTAGTTTTTAAATATTCCTCTCTGTACGTGAAGGCTTGGATGTTTACAAATTAGTGCTTAATAGTATTGTTTTAAGAGGGTGAGAGCCTGGAGATCTGTCATACAGGTCCCGAACCCACTACAGACTCCAGCTCTCACAAAGGTTACAAAGATTTAAATAATATGTCACGAACCAATGTCGGTACCTTTTGAGAGAAATAAATCATTATTTATTATTATTATTTATTATTATTATTTGCGCTTCAATCTGAGTGCTCTATACCACTGGGCCATCTTGATTTATGCTAAGTTGATAAAATTGTGAATTTCAATCATTTGTTGGCGAAAACTTGAAAATAGAAGGTCGTAAGTCAAACTAAACGTCAAACTAATACGTTGTGAGAATTCTTATCGACTTTTGCTGGCGTCTGTATGTGTGTGTACCTGGGAGCACGGGGTAGGCGGCGGCGGCGGGCGGCGGCCGGCACGACGTCGTCGGCTGCGACAGCGTGTCCGATGAACTCAGCTCTGCAGGTAATATTATGACACGTAATAAAACGACCGTATCGTCTGTAGGCTTACACTAAAGTGTGTCTATGTGGTACACTCAGTCCATATTTCCCCAGAAACCTCATACTGTGCAGATAGGTACGTTTTCTACCACAAGACCAACGGGTCTACCCCGGGTCTTCAGGTTTGTAGGAAATCGCAATACAAAAAATGTTAGGTATGATTAGGTAGGGTTATGAGCCCTACTTTCGGCTTTAAAAATTGTTTCACAAGTTATAACAATATTTTATTAGCAATATTTTGTGTATGCACTGCGAATACTATTGTATCATGTACTTAAGAACTTGGTCTACCATACCTACTTGTTTAGTACATAATGATATTAGTAACTATGTGTGTCTGGATCGCAGTTAACCGATCAGATCGGACGCTCAGATCTATTCTGTGCGGTGCATGGCAGTCGGAACAGATTGGCGGTCGACTTATTCCTAGTTGCACCTTTTTCTCAGAAGCTAGTCAGCGTACCTTTGACTTTCCTGATGAAGTAGTAGAAGAAGTAGAGACACAGCATGATGAGAAGAGTCAGTATTCCGACAAGCGCCACGTAGTACGCCACGGCGCTGGGCTTGCGCGTACCCTTCGGTACAGGCGCCGGCACGCCCATCGCGCTGCGGACCAGTGGGAACATAACTTTCACTAATACATCATCATCATCATCATCATTTCAGGAGAAAGACGGACGTCATGCAGTGGACACTGCTGGACAGGCCTCCCCCAATTGTCGCCACATCGAGCGGTCCGGTTCGTCTCGTATCCAGGCGATTCCAGCAGCCAGGTCTTCGCTCGAAATAAGCTGTTCTGTACATTTTGTAATAAAAGCTGATTTAATTTTGTGATATCAGGATTGCTGGCTTAGTAAGAGTATAATGACCCCTCGACTTTGACTTTGACCTGAATTGACACAACATGATGATCAACCTCAAAGTAGTGGATCACGCCATCTGTATAATAATTATGTAAAGCTACGCTAGTATTATAATTATCTGTGGTAAAGCTAAGATTCGAAGGTTTGTGGCAAAGGCGAATCACAGAGAGCTACGCTGAGTGCTACGCGCCTACGAATTGCGTAGCGAGTGCTACACCTAGTACTCCCCGTGGTACTACGTTCAGTTTATTAGCAACTGTTCTACGCAATCTTAACGCAGTGTTTTTCAACCTGTGGGTCACAACCTCCTCAGGTTGAGAAGGTCCCGACGTCTTACTAGAGAGGTAGCGGTGGCAAACCTAGTAAAGTAGAAAGCGAAGGTTACTGGCTCTAAACTACAATAAAAGTATAACAATTTCTATTCTAAGACTGCAAGTGCTGGCACACGGAGACAGATCACACCAGAGCAGAGGCTCTACAAGTGCCACACACACACACCCTGTTCACTACGACGTGGATTAACGACTGATTAGCATCAGCGGTGTCCGCACTCTACTGCACCCAGTGGATAATCTTATTACCATACTATGTGTAAACAATAGCCTCATTACTAACTAATTATATTCTTCACACCGTTTTTTTAAGTATCGAGACTCACTCTCGATACTTAAAAAAAACGATTCTCGATTTTGATCACTTTCAACTTTGTGAACACAACTTCAACAATTTGGACCATGCTGGAGAGTAGCTTAAAAAGTATCTACTAGACTTCGTTTCTGAGGATCGGAGATATGGCCATCCAATGACTATAAAGCCTTTTATGGCTACAAACTTCAACATCACATCACACCTTTTGGAGTTGATTGGGTTATTTGTCGAACAATGTCGTGAGACCTTCGTGACACGAAATAACTAATTTTAATCGTCGTGATCTTGTACCACACCTAGGCTTAGTATGGACTAGTACGGACTAGTATCAACTTATTTGATCAATGTGAATAATCTCATGGGGTCATTGACCCTTACAAAGCCTATATGTTTAAATTACTATAAAAGGCAGCACTTTTTAACACTTAACCAAAATTAGGGGTCACTCACTCACTCACCTTTGATAGAATCCGTTCAAGTTGACCACCACAGTTTGTGTCTCCTTCAACCCTTAACTTTCCTCTCTTCGTTTCATCCTTGACGAGTCACGCTCACTGTACTGTTCTCTTCCCGATATCTTCGCATATCAACTAACACGAGAGTGACTAAAAAAGTGTAAAACTATAAGAAAGCAGAATTTTAGATGTGTTGCGGAGATCATGACCGGCGAGACGCTATCATTATAATGGAGGAGCGGCGGCGAGCTAGCAGCGCTGGGAACATGGTGCTGCACACGGTGAGATACAGTGTTTGTCACGTACAGGCACTGTGCTCGACACAGTGTTACCACAATATAGGGAACAAAGAAGGGTAATGTTTAGATTATGAACGATAGCTTCTGTCACCAGCGGCACCGAGTGACAGTCGGAAGTCATACTAAAGAAACATATCCCTGGGGTAAAAAAAAGGATTCTTTAAAACACAATAGACCAGGACAGGTGCCTAGTTACATTCAAATCCGCGTAGCCATTGATGGGTGACTGACTTTTTCCAGACTTGCACAGCACTGTATAGTACATTCATTACAACTAGTGTCCGACCGAAAGTACGGTTTCGGTTTCGGTTTCGGCCGAGTTTCGGCCAAAAATCAAGTTTCGGCGGCAGTTTCGGTTTTGGCCAAAATTGGCCGAAACTTTTGCCGAAACCGAAACTGATTTCGGAAGTTGTCGTACACTCTTGCCTAACTTCGTTTCTTGCGGCAACGCTTTGGCGGACGCTGGCGGCCCTGTTCGGGAATTGTCGTGCGCAAAAAAAAATTAATATACTGTTTCCATTTCATGTCCTAATTTATGCAGAATAATGGGTAAAATGCACCAAATTTCAGTATTTTAAGGAATTTTATACTTGACCACGTGAGTTTCGGTTTCGGCCGGAAAACCAGTTTCGGTCGGACTCTAATTATAACATTCTTAAGATTAAACATCTCGCAGTAGTCGTAGTAGGTACTCTTCTTATTATTTACATACTATATTATATACACTTAAAGCAAACTTGTTCGTGAAGCTAGCGCAGTTGGGACGGCACACACTTGTTCGTGAAGCTAGCGCAGTTGGGACGGCACACACTTGTTCGTGAAACTAGCGTAGTTGGGACGGCACACACTTGTTCGTGAAGCTAGCCCAGTTGGGACGGCACACACTTGTTCGTGAATCTAGCGCAGTTGGGACGGCACACACTTGTTCGTGAAGCTAGCGCAGTTGGGACGGCACACACTTGTTCGTGAAGCTAGCGTAGTTGGGACGGCACACACTTGTTCGTAAAGCTAGCGCAGTTGGGACGGCACACACTTGTTCGTGTTGCTTCCATTTAATATTATTATTAACTAGCTTCTGCCAGCGGCTTCGCCCGCGTGGTAATAGTCCCCCATTATAAATAATAGAATATTGTTATTCTGATGTATAATATTACCGTAAAGTTTCATAAAACTCCGCTCGGTAGTTTTCCGTGAAAGAGTAACAAACATCCATGCATCCTAACAAACTTTCACATTTATTATATTAGTAGGATTACGAGGAACTGTAGCAGCTCGTAGCAGGCGTAATGCGGACGATCGTAGCGCGGACGCTCGTAGCGCTGACGCTCGTAGCGCGGAGGCGTCCAGCTACGATTGCTACGAAATCAAGTGTACCTTCTACGCCTGTCTGTTTACTGATAGAACTGTGTGTGATCAATGTGGGGTGTTGTGTCTCACACAGCACACAGTGACACGGTGTCCCAGTTTGTCTGTAGCTGGAACGCGCAGTGGTGTGGCGCAGATGAGCGGCGCGACATCGCAACAAGTGCCGGCGACACTCCGGCGCCTCAGGACTACGCTCACTGCATAGGGGTGACACGCTTTCTTTTTATCTCAAAAAACATACCTACTACATTGAGCTTGGCTAGCGTGGAAGATCATGTAAAAAAATGGTGTAAGATAACTTAGATTTGTTATACAGACGATACTCTTAGTAGATTAATTCGTTCATTGAAGTTTCAGTAGCAAGTAGTACCATTAACGAAGCCATGACGACATGCCATGACGCCCTTATCTATGTTTTAGTTTCAAATGTCAAGCGCTCCCATTATTTTATTTATGTTCAACTGAAGTGGCGGGACCTCGTGGCTAAAGTAATAACAGCCGCACGGGTCGATCTATCAAAAAAAAAAAACCGCCCAAGAACACAACAACAAATCATATTTTTTCAAGTTTAAACTACGTATAGGTATTTCTTTTAGATTGTCCTGTAATGCATAAGTAAAGAACTACCTTCTGTATTTTTTTCAATATTTTGAGCCGAGTGGTTTCAGAGATAAAGGGGGCGGAATGGTCGTTTTTCATCTATTTTCTCAGATTACTTAAAAACTATACATCTTGGAATTATGAAAAAAAAAATATTTGAAATCCTTAGAATAAGCCCTTTCATTTGATATGTAGCACAGTAGGTATAGTTTAAAAAACTTTTTTTTTTAATTTTCTGTTTTGCACCCCTAAAGTGACCCCCATATTCCAAATTTATTTATTTACGTTACACGTCCGTGTTTGGGTCACAGATGTGTATACCAAATTTCAACTCAATCGGTCGAGTAGATTTGGAGCAAATTGGCTGTGACAGACGGACAGACAGAAAGACAGACAGACGCACGAGTGATCCTATAAGGGTTCCGTTTTTACATTTGGATGTTCGGAACCCTAAAAAAAGGTTAAGCTACGCTTGCCGGAGTTGGTCCATGGATGGGTGACCATCTTTACATACCGAGACTCCTCCGTGCCTCGGAATTGGTCCCGGCCGTCAATCGTGGAACTTTGACAGTCGTTACGGGTCGTCACAAGCCCGAAAACTCTGACAACCAGTCTTACCAAGGGGTATCGTATTACCCATAGTAACTGGTTGTGAAGGGCAGATAGGCAGTAGACTCCATGTAAAATACTGGTATTCAGCTGCATCCGGTTAGACTGGAAGCCGAACCCCAAGATAGTTGGGAAAAGGCGCGGGCAGATTGTTTGTTGAAGTGACAATCTAGGTGTTCTAGTATTTCTAAGCGTGACTGCTGAGCAGGCGTCCTGTAGTGCTATTCTGTAAAATCTCACCGTGATAACTTAGGTGAAGTGAACGTGAAGTTGGCTGTCAATCCATACAATAAAGGTGGAATGACAGTTCACTTCGCGCTCACTCCACCTAAGTATTCACGGTGAGCTGTTAACAGAATCGACCAGCTGGATTCGATTCCCAGGTCGAGCAGTACGCAACAATGGGTTTTTGTTTTAGGAAAAAATCAATAACAACCCGGAGTCTAGCTTTTTGCCCAGTAGATTGGATAGCTTCCTAAAACTTGGTGCAGACCCATAAAAGACTTTTGCCGAACCCTTTGGGGAATAAGTACAAACACTCAGTAATGGCGATCTTTCCATCCCTTTCAAGATTAGGTGTCAGCCCTGGCTCACATGATCACAGTCGCGCCTCCTCGGCGCCGGCCCGCGCGTGCGCCGTGCTCGCCACTCGTCACTACACATGACGAGTGACGACGTGACACATCACTTTACGACTAACCGCTTGTCCATGGGCGTACCCAACTCCTGAATTAAAGGGGCAAATCAACGGGGGAGCCATTCAAACATTTTTTTGTAGTATTTGGGCATGTTTACGAGCTTAATGTAGCTATGAGGCAGGAAGGGTAGGGTGGGCTGCAGTCTATGTCCAGAGGTGCAGCTGTCCTCATCCATCTAAACGTCAGCAGAACCTAGTAGGTACATAGCACTCACTTCTACTATATAAAGGCGCTGGTAATGTCAAACTGTTACGCAGGCTGCGGTTGGCAGGAAGAGCTCGTGGCTAAAGTTATAAAATAGCCGCACGGCTCGATCCTCGAGGCTAAGGAACACTAGCCGAGGTCGGGCCGTAGATGGGTGACATACCAAGACTCCTCTTAGCTTCAAAAAAAATCAAAAGAAATCAACGACGATTACTCTGGCCCGCTCAATACGCAGCACCACGTTAACGGATATTGTTGATTTAAAGTTTGAGAAGCTTGTAGCCTGCCTCAACCCTAAATAAAAAACGGCGAAGTTCGTGTCGGACTTCGTACATTTAGGGTTCCGTACCAAATGTACTTTTGACTATTTGTATGGCTTTGGGTCAACAAGATGCTTATTACTGCAAAATTTTGAAGACTAACTGCAACCGTTTGGCTGTAAAACCTGTAGGACAGACGACTGACAGACAGACAGACGGACACGTGAGTGACAGCAATAGGGCTCTGTTTGGACCCTTCAAGTACAGAACCCTAAAAATTAGTACCCTGCAAGGCGAAATTAGTATCTTGCAAGGTAAAAAATTTGTACCTACCCTGCACGACAAAATTAGTACCCAAAATTCAAATGAGTGTTCCAGTAGTTTACGAGATATATTATACCATGCCATTGGTAGGCTGCCGATGGTGTTAAATGTTCATTTCAAGATTTCCTTTTTAAAAACGCTGTGATATTTTTAAAATTAATACTCCTAAAGAAGTAATAGTGATCAATAATTCAGAATCCCAAGTGTTGCATTTATATAGAAATAAGCTTTCATTACTTTGCCATACTATATCTCCGCGTTTAACCCGACCAAATTAAGATGTCAAAAGTAGTGGTCATATTGAACTGTTTCGTAGACGTGCACTCATGCACATTGTATACATTTATGGATGTCGTATTAATCAACAATGACTTGCAACTTTATTGACATTTTACTGTAGCCGATGCGGATGCTGCTATCGCCGCTGTGAATCATGACCTGGCTTGTATCAGCGCCTGGGCCAAGTCATTTGGGTTACAGATAAACCCAAATAAATCTCAGACCATGATCATAGGCAGTAGGTTTGTGCGTACTGCGGCTGTTGTCTCGTCTCTGTCACCTTTATACCTCGATGGTGCTCTTATTGAATATGCCGATACTGCCACAGATCTGTGTGTTATTATTGACTCCAATCTTTCGTGACGTGCGCAGGTCAGTGAGGTCAATCGAAAGGTAAACTATTCTTTCCATTCGGTTAACAAAAATCTCTGTGGCCCAAACTCTTATTCAGCCGATTATACACTATGCCGATACCTGCTACCTGGATGCTACTGATTACTCAGTATGACCATGTCTCTCACCTTCGCAAGGAGCTCAAGTGGCTCCCAATCCGACTTCGCAGGAACACTCGGATTATTTGTCTCCTTTTCAACATTAAACACAACCCGTGTTATCCCTCCTACCTGTGTGAGCGAATTTCTTACGCTCGCCCTGGTGAAGCGCTGTGCAGATCTCACCTTAGAACCCTCCTCATAAATCCACGTTACTATTCCTACTCTTTCTCTGTCCATGCAGTAAGATTGTGGAAGTCGATTCCGCCTAGCATTCCAGACTTAAAGTCAATTTCTCTTTTCACAAATCGTGTAAAAGAGCACTACCTTTCCTCTCTATAATAATTTATCTATATGTAGGTATGTCATATATCTATTTACAGTATTAGGTACATATTTATGTAAGAATATAGGGTGACTGGTAATTAGTGACCGATACTTAAACACGTGATTGTAGGTACTCATGATAACACAAAACTTTCCCTAACTTTCCCAAAGAAAGATTTTTTTATACTCATTCACTTCTAACACAATAACACAAAAGCCGTATAAAATTCGCACGCGCGCCTTTGTCCTATCAGCTGTAAGATCACAATCACGTGATTAAGTGTCGGTCACTAATTACCAGTCACCCTATATATAAATATATATATTCACATTATATGTGTAGGTTTATTTGATACCTTAGAATAAGACATCTCGTATTCTTTTTTCTGTTTCTTACACACTTTTGTCTATATTTCTTTCTCACTTCTCTTTTCGCAGGTCTCATCATCTTCCTGCCCTTATCCCATGTTACTTGGGGTCGGCGCAACACGTTTTTTTCTTCCATTCTGTCCTGTCAGCTGTCACGCTATCACTAACTCCCTTTTCTTTCACATCACTCCTCACACAATCCATCCATCTTTTCTTTGGCGCTCGTGAGCGGCAAGTTAGATCGCGCGTGCGGCGCCGCCGGCAACCGCGGCCGACGACGACGACCTACATCCGTCCGGCACGACTATCTCCACCCTTCGCAATATATTCGCATTGTGTATCTTCCCTCTAATTACCTTAAAGATATAAGTCACTAGTGTAAGTTGCCTCCAGACCCTCAGTTCATTATATCCCACTATACCCAAGACAAATAGAGTTGGATACATCAATGGATAAAATGGATAAACACCGTATTCCCTCATATATTTGTACCTAATAAATTTATTTTGTACTCGCTCCAACATGAGACTATACTTAGTTTCATGTGGAGCCTGCATTACATTCTAGTTGGCTTCTACCTAAAAGCGTTATACAACGCCGCTATAGCTTTAATATTTGTGAAGCCTTTACGGGCTTTAGGAATACCATCAGGCCCTGACGATTTTTTCGGCTTATGTTTCTGCAAGGCGCGTATCACGTCGTCCATCTCCAATCTGTCAAGATGAACCCGCTCTTCTCCGTTCTGTACTACCCGCTTCCACTATCGCCGCATCCACATCCAATTTATGTGTATCTACATTGTATACTGTATACAATTATAGATTTCCCCTTTTAACTTAAGGGGCATCCGTTGGTCACAAGTTGTTCCAGTGACCTGTCGCCATTCATCCATCCTGAGTTGTTCCTGTGCGTTACGTCTCGGTCTATATCGCCATCCCCCTAAACAAGCGACCCGAGGTACCGAAAGTCAGAGCAGATCGGTATAGGCGTTCCGTTGAGAGCTACAGGCATAGGACTGGAGAGACCACCGAAATCGCAGAACAGATATTCTGCTTTGGTTCTGCTCAATTTCAGGCCAACACTCTCCAATCTTTGCCACCACGTCTCCAATCTGCTCTGGACCTCTGAGCCGCTTTCGGCAACCAGCACAATGTCATCAGCAAATAGCATACACCAGGATCTTGGATGTCCGACGTCAGAGCGTCCATTATCATCAGGAAGAGGTAAGGGCTAAGGGCCGACCCCTGGTGTAAACCGACTGCTACACTGAAGCTGTCAGTGGTGCCCACTGCAGACCGGACTTGGGTACTGTATCGATTGTACATCGCTCGGATCAACTGCACATACTGCCCAGGCACACCTTTCTCCTTAAGAGCCCACCACAAAAGCTCTCGAGGCACCCGGTCATATGCCTTTTCGAGGTCAACAAACACCATGTGCAAGTTTTCATGCACAGCTCTGTATTTTTCGCACAGCTGGCGGATAGCGAAAATTGCATCCGTTGTACCCCGACCAGGCATAAAACCGAACTGGTTTTGTGAGATTTCACTCTCTTCTCTCAGCCGCTTTTCAATAACTTTTTCCCATGCTTTCATACTATGTGACATTAGCTATTTTTCTCTATAGTTGCACTTCAGCACATCACCTTTGTTCTTGAAGATGGGCACCAACGAACTGTTGCACCATTCATCAGGTATGGCTTCTTCCAGCAACAACTTATTGAAGAACAAAGCTAACCACGTCCATCTACCCGTAATAACTTCCACACCTCAATTGGTATTCCGTCTGGACCAATTTCCTTACCATTCTTCATTCCATTCACTGCTATTCTTACTTCATCCACACTGACCATTCTCACTAACCCCTCATTCATGGGTTTATTCTCTACAACACCACTCCAGATATTTTCCTCATTCATCAGTCTTTCAAAATAGCCCTTCCATCTATCCTTAATCATTTCATCCTCTGATAGAAGTATTCATTCCAGCTTCATCCCTTACACATGTTATCCGACTAACATCCTTCGCCTTCCTCTCTGGCTCTAGCAAGCCGGTACAGATCTTTTTGGCCAGCTGGACTGTCCAGTGTATCGTACAGTTTGTCCTGAGATTTTGCTCTCGCTATTGCCATGGCTTTCTTAACTTTTTTCTTTAACGCATCATACACGCTCTTTTTTTCAGCTTTCAAACTAACGCTTTCCAGTTCTACACTCTGCCATTCCTTGAATTTCTTCTTTTTTTTCTTCAACACTTCTTGTATTTCTGTAGGCCACCACCATGTATCCCTCTCTATTGTGCCCCTTCCGTTTGTCTTTCCCAAAATATCCTTCGCTGCATCCTTAATACACCCAGCTATCTCATTCCAGCTTTGATTTACACTTCGATCATTCATGTCTCCCATTTTGATCATTTTGTCTACCACTCGCTCTCTAAATGCCTTCTCACAACCATTCTTCTCTAGCATATGACATTTTATTTTAGGTGGAGGACGCTCTTTGCTTTTTGTACAGTTTTTATCGCTAATACCATAACCAGGAGCCTGTGCTGTGAGACCAAGTCTTCTCCTGGCAGCACTTTGCAGTCTTTAACGTGCCTAATATTGGTTGCGGTCAATTTGGGTCTTGTGGTTACCACTTTTGTATGTGACTAGGTGTTCATCTCTCTTCTGGAACCAAGTGTTAGCTACTGCCAGAACAAATGCGGTAGCGGATTGCAACAGCGTCTCTCTCTCGTTATTGGTACCTACTTCCAAAACCCCATCCTCCATGTACTTTCATAACCATTTCTCGTTCTTCCTACATGCCCATTGAAATCACCTCCAACTATCAATTACTCATGCACGGGGATGTTCATTAGTTGTATCAAAATCCTCCCAAAACTTCTCTTTCACCCTTTCGTCACATCCTACCTGCGTGGCATACACACTAACTATATTCAGCATCACATTGTCCTTTCGCAGGTCTGCTGGTAGAAATTTCTTAAGAAATAAGCGTTCCTTTGTACTATATTTATAATTATGTTTATTGTTACTGTGTCTCTGTGTGTACATAAATGATTAAATAAATAAATAAACAATTCAAATTTTATAATTTTTATTCTGTGTAGGTACGTAGGTATAAATCAAGACAAAAGTGACCAATACATGGACATATCCAATTTACTGATAGGACTTCTTCGTGGAGTTACTGTTGATTTTGGCTTGGCACGGCACAAATCAATTCTCTTTTACAAAATCACTGTTCAACAGTTATCATTGGGTTTATTCAGTGACTCATGACTCGTGAGTCATGGGTGATCTGTCCTAGTACACAGCACGTCGGCACCGGGATCATCCGACAGATGGCATCAGATCAGATCTCACTCAGTTGTTCAATATTAATTTATTGTAAGACTACGTCGACAAAAAAAAACGGTTTCCTGTTTTCTAGTAGATGGGTTATTATTAAATAAAACCCGCAAGGTCATGCGTTACGCACTTTATTTTATATGTTTTGTAAGAAAATTAAAATACACTTGGTGACGACTTATAGAACTAAACAGAAGGTAAGTTTATCATAACAAAATGCACCTTAATCTTACGAAATAAAGCTCAAAATAATATTTGGAAAAACATACAGTACTCTTATCGCCTAGGGTAAATAATAGTAGTCTAATAAAATCTCCTGCAGATACTTTCGTTATATCTACTAATGTACTGCTCACATATCACATGTATACTTAACATTAAAACAGTTCCGAGTACGCTCGAAAGCAAATCTGTTCTTATTTTACTAAAACAAATGAGCAGTTTATACTTGAATTCATAATTTAAGATAATTTTAATTCATTCCCATTAACTATCGACTTTGGCATGTCGTATAAGTTCATTTTTGAGTGACAATTTGTTATAAAAAGCCCTAAAAATATTGGTAGCAATGGAATTTGAACTTTGAACTGCATAGCGTAGTTTGTTGTGCCAAAATTTGATAATATATCGAATTCTGAATTCAAATATAATGAATATTGAAGATTTTTGCTTAATTTTAGTATACGTAACCTTTATAGTGACTGATGTTATAAAAACAAGACAGTTTTGTAAAAATAAAGGCTTATCGATGAGTAGTGAGAGGAACATATTTGTGACTTCATAACAAGTGTACCGAATAGTACTAATTTTATAAATTACACAACACTCAGATTGGCATACAGGTATAGAGGTATACTCTTCTAGTATTTGTTACCGGTGTACAGAACCCGGCAGTTAATATATCACGTCGGGTTTTAGAGAAACGTTCGGCCTCGTAGAGCGCTCTCTCTGTCACTCTTACCTGTGACAGTTAGTTTCTTTAGCTCGACGTGTCACTTTAACGCCCTGGAACTGTACCAGTTGTTACCGACGGTTCATCGCTAGGAGAGTAAATAGGTACTAATAAACAATTCTATATCACTTTACTAGACAACTGTACAATGGATATAATTCTCTATAAAAAATTTAAACTATCGTAGATTTTAAAATCGATTACAGACATTTAAATATTATATTTTTTTACTGCAATTCAATAGCCTCAAAAGTAGATTTCGATTTGAAGAGAAAGGTCAGTTAGAACTTTTCAGTCTCAGAGTGGTGACGGGCGGCTGTTGTGGAGGACTGTCTTTATGTAGAACTTTGACGTTCTTAAAGCGTTGGCTCTCCGCCTAGTTCGAATAAACGGACTTTCGATAAGTCGCAAGTTACTTAGAAATAATCATACGTAAACGGTTGGTTTTCTAGTAATAATAATAGTTAAGTACTTGTCGCGACGACACGCTACAGTAAAACATGTACAATTAAGAAGAACAATATTTGTAAAGGATTCTACTCAAAACTGAGCATTCATAGAAACAACCGAGCATTGCATCACGAGTCACGACACGATGTGATGCAACACGCACAGAGTATACAACAACCGAGTGTTACGTTAAGTTATTGTTGCAGCATTATTGTTGACATAATCTTTTTAACATTTTGTTTTATAGAAAGTTAGTCGCACTATACATTGGAAGTTTACGAGTTTGATCCACATATTGATAAAAGTGTTCAAGAATTCGAAACAAAACTTTTATTTTAAACCGTATTTTGTTATTGCTGTTTAATTTCACGCAGAGTTCGCCTTTATCAGCTGTGGATTACTTCAACTTCTATTCCTAGAACTGATACAGGATTGTATCATTTGTGAACACAACGTGCCAAGTGAGTGTATTATCTAATATATGATAACAGTTATAGACATTGTTGATTATATACAAATATTTAAACAGTCATATTGAAAAAAACCCTTCACTTTTAATTGCCGACAGTTCATGTTATAATTGTATGCTATTCTCAACCTAACGTACGCCGTCATAAGACACAGAGCGCCCTGCACACATATCTTTACTTATACACTGCTGTAATCTCTCAGTCATCAACAGATCATTCAACAACTTCCAACATTTACATTATCATAAATATCAAAACTACTATTTAAAGTCAACCAAAGTCATTGATGACAGACTTTTCAGTGTTCAATGACCCAGGTCAACATGTATTTAAAATACTGCAATAATAGAATTACACGTAACTATTATTTTTTATTAATAATCTATACTCCATTTATAACAGCATTAGAAAAGAGAGGCACGTAGAAACAGGGATGCAAAACATTTTATTTCAAAGTTATGATAAGACAATTTTATTAATTCTTTAATTTTAAAACACAAATAACAACTAAATCACGAAAATTCGGTAAATGACAATCGAAGAATTTTATTTAAGTTCTGCGATTGTGATTCACTAGTGAATACTTCTGAATGCGACGCCTTGTTAATCAGTCGATTTAACAGACGACATAAACCGGTAATTTTTGAAAAAAAAAAAATTTGGTAGAATTAGAGTGAAACGAAAAACGATCCCGGTATGGTAACCCCTGCTTCTTTTAGGTTTTTAGCATTGACACTATAATTTTAATATGGAGTGAAATAATATAACTTAGTGAAAGCCACATAATTTCATAAGATAAATAGTTAAAATTGTTACAATTAAGTGTGACAGCCGCAGTATCAATAGATTATAATAAATTCAGCGTCTATCGTAAAGTGTATCATGTTTATTGTACTTTTGTTACAAAGTGAGCATTCAAAATATTTTTTAACTTCTGTCTAATGCTATTATACATGGAGTATAGAGATGCACCGGTAACTTGCATAATCGACTAAAAATCGAATAAATATGTGACCTCGATGCACCGTTAACATTATGTAAAATTTACAATATTTGAAAAACTTGAATCACTTTAATGTACTATGAATGTAGGTAGCCAACATGAATCTGATAATAAAACATTTTTTTTTACATTTTGAGATCTATATCATTTTTAATATTCATTTATTTAAAATAAAACTATTCAAGAAAATATAAATCTCTTTTTATGTATGTATTTTCAAGAAAAAGTAAGCATCCCTGTGAAAAATAATTCGGAAAATATATACTATTGATAATCTCATAAGAAAATAATCATTATATCTTAAATTATACAATTCATGGCGAGTCAGCCTAGTATACGCCTTACAATACACGCTCGACGTACCCTGCTTCACTAAATAATCGTATTTAACTTAACTAAAGAATATATCAATTGTAATGAGGGACCAAACTACGGAGCCAATGCGATATATACAAGGTTGGAAAGAGACAGACGTATCTAACTCAAAAGGAAAAGAGCGAGATAGGGAATAACCTTACCTACGGCAAAATGCAAATTGTCACAGACATCAGAATACAATATTTCAAAGAAACATTGGTAGTAGTGATCGGCTCGACAGTTTGCGTCCCTCCGAGCACACAGTGCTGTTCCGTCGAATCGTAGAGTATCGATACATCGCAGTCGTCTGACTAGTCGATTAGTTCCGCACTCGGTTGTACTTAAGTCGAATGTGTACAACACTAACAGATATAAAGCTTACTTTACACCACGCAATATAAAACGATACTGGACTGAGTAGGAATTATTGAGTTTAAGTTACAAATACCATTTAAATACATAATAAAGCAACATATGGTAACAAACAATAAGTGACTATTTCCCGTGAAAAATGCTACATTCTTCTCTGCTCTTATGTGTAGGTAACTTTAGTTGCGACACTCAGAATAGAGATTTTGTAACAATGTAGCTCTCTTGGATGTACTCGTATTAGATATTTTTAACGGTTATTTTGGTATTATTAACATAGCCTCAATTAGAAATGGAGTCATATCTGTCCTTATATCACGCAGCGCACGATCGTGCGAAGTATTTCCCTCGTAGAAAAGTTTCTCTCAAGAGCATCACACAAGTCACACCAGAGCTATGACGTCACCACACGCTACACCCCGGGGGTGCAGTGTGTGAGAGTGTGGGGGGTGTGTGGGGTGTGTGGGGTCTAGTGGGGGGCGCTGGGGTTGTAGGGGGGCTGCTTGTGCTGCTCGGCGCTCATGACCTGCTCGTAGGTCGGCGGGCACGCTGCAACACAACACGAAACACGTTAGTACGCTGCACTCACTACTGTAGTAAGTAACACATAAAGGGCCGGTTTCTGAATTGAGTATTTGGAGTCAAGTGCTCGTCACACCATGCTTGAATGACATTTGACAGATTTACAGGCTAAACTAAATTGGACTAGTACTTAACTTCAAATGTCTAAATCAGAAATCGTGCTCCACAGCACTACACTACTAGAGCGAACATACATTATGACTAATACGAGAGACTTCATTAAATACAATTAAAGTAACAAGGATTCAATTATAATGCAATTTTACTAAGGAAACTTAATTAGTGAAAAATTACACACTACTGCATTAGGTCTTAAACTTGTAAAATTAGCTGTTAAAGATAATAGAGTGATTAAAAATGACATTAAGTGCTCCGATCACTAATGAACTAATCGGGAACTAACGTTACAAGTAGAACCAGCTCTACTAACAAGTCGACACTCATTCAACGCATACTTTTTAGAATTTATAAATTCGAGATAATTTCAATCAATCGTTACCAACTCAAGCATCGACACTTCAGAGTTGTGTGAGTTTTAAGAGACCATTTATACTAGAGGCAGTAAATAAATAATGGGTTGCAATGGAAAATGAACCTAAGCTGTACAGTAGTTCATATTCCATTGCAACCCATAATTTAAGGGGAAATTTTAGTACAAATGTATTAAAATGGGCCCAAAGTATTTAAAAAAAGGGAAACCATTGATTCGAAAGATGAAGTACAAATGTATAACTTTAGTTTTTGTTCCAAAATTTGATAAATTATCTCGAATTTTTCAAGTACCAACAGACAATCAAGCTTCTTGGTCTATAGGCTAAACATTTTTTTACTGCGTGCGTGATACCTTTTAAATTAAGATAATGTCTATCCTGTACACCGTAAAAAAACCAAAAGCAGTTTCTAGTTTGTCCTTGTATACCAAATAGCTTGTTCGACTACAATATTTACAAATAACACAAGTTACCGCCCGCTCGCTACAAGCCACACAAACAGATCCCCACACTGCCACCGCACGCACTATCGTGAAACTAGATGAACAACTCAGCTAAAGTTGCACAATACTGCAGCAGCTTTACGTAAAATATAGTCGGGATTGAACATGACACATAGTTTTACAAAGAGACCCTTATTCCGAGTCATGTCTTCCAATTCGACTCATACCCACTATATAATATTTGGTAGAGTCGACTCACTACAAACACGAACTTGTTCTAAAACTCAATGTGTCATATTGCCGAGGTACAGGTAGATTCAAACAAACTGGCGGCTCGGAACACGTGACGAGTCGCTGCGCAGTAACAAATTCATGTGACAGCGTGGATGAGAGGGGGGCAACGACTGGGTGGGGGGTTCGTAACCTTAGAGCCACAAGTTTGAACCAACCTGTATCTTACACGTTCCTAGCACGCGTAGGTTTGTTTATTCGAGCTGTTCGCTCCCGACACTATACACAACAAGCTAGATCGAACGTATCCGTACGTCCTGTACTCAGTGGAATACTGGGTGGGTCGTGAGTACAGTATGTACAGACTGTTGTCAGCATTATCTGACCCACCCTAAAATCAAACGACTTTGGACCCTCTGCATGTAACATTAAGGTTTATTTAATTTATATGAGCTTATCAGACAACTGCTCGAGGATTTGATGAACAAATACAATAATAATATAGACACGCAAATTTGATCTTTAAAACGTTAGCATTAGGTTATATTTTATAACTATTTGTTATAAGATGATAAGTGTAATAGCTTATTCTAATGATTGAGTTCAAGTAATTCTGGTCTCGTGGTCTGTGTATAAGACTAAGAAAAACAAGGTTCGAGATCAAATCCTGCGGCAAAGATATTGTTTTGCTTTCAATATAGAATTTATATTCCAAAACTATTTCTTGTATTATTGTAAAGAACTACAGACTATACATAAACTTTTTAAAATGGTAATATTTTCACATAACTTGTAATAAGTGGGTAGTTGAAAAATAAATATTCGTATTCATTATAAAGAACTGTGAACTTAAATTTTTTAAATTACCCACCCGTTTACAAGATAAGTTATTAGGCGAAAATCATATTGGTCGTTCTTTAATATTGCAAGCAATATTGTAGAAATGAAAACAAATTAAAAAAGAAACTGATGTATAGGTGGACTGTGTTTTCGAACCCACATGCTGTTCGTCGTCAATCCAGCATCAAACCGCTAAGCCACAAGAACTTGTTGGGAATACGCGAAATTAAAGATTGGGTTGTAATTATGTAGTGTGACTCACCGGTGAGTTTCGGGGCTTCACAGGTTAAAAGCTTTTCAACTTTAATGTTAACGCGATAATGATTAAAATAGCTTAACAAAAACATATATAATGCCGGTGGCTCCGACTATGTTAGGTAGGTTTACATTAACGTTACGTGTTAAAGATCACATTTGAGCGTCCGTGTTATTATTGTATTTTTGTTCATCGAGTCCTCGTGCACTTGTGTGATAAGCTCATATAAATTAAATAAACCTTAATGTTACAGGCAGAAGGTCCAAAGTCGTTTGATTTTAGGGTGGGTCAGATAATGTTGACAACAGTCTGTACAGGTACAGTCAAAGAACTAACATGTTAAGCGCCTTAAGGTTCCTATTCACTTGCACCGTATTATTATTCAACCGACTATGTTTGCCAATATGCTGAGAAAAAAGGTGCATAACATTGTCATTCGTTGACCTTATTAGTCGGACATTTCACAAAAAGCTAGACGGCACTAGATGGAACATGTGTAATGTCTACGTCGTGCCCAGGACGAGTAGTACGAGTTACCTTGCGCACTCCAGCCGGGCGGCGCCACTCCATAGAAAGCTTCACACAAAGCGAACACGGTTAGTAATGTACAGTCACAGTACTACAGGGTACAGGGAACACTTGGTCCGCGGGTCACAGGCTACATCAGTACTGCGACCACACAAGGACGCATCGAGCCTCACATTCACTGGAAGCCAGACGTCCCGCAGCAAGAGTCGCTACAGATGTTGTCTTCTTGTGAATGCGAGGCTTCAACGGTAAAATGTAACCAAACAGGTGTAGTTATTAGGCAATCACAATTATTTAAAAAATCGTTAATTTAATGGTTAACTTTCACTTCACCCTGTATAACGCAGTCTTCATGATATTTTTTGTCTGAGTCCTGAAAGGCTAACCAATCATATCAGTTGTTTTTTTTAATGGCTAAATGTGTTCCTGTATTTTTTTCAATAATAAATTGTTATTCATTCAGAATTGTTAATCAAAAATTGTTTTTACTTCTGTCGAGCAATCACAACACACAGATTAATCGGTCAGACTTTCAGAAAATGGGGGTTAGTCGTTATTTTTTGTCAGTACATCCAAACAACATTTAATAAACTTTATTTACAGTATCAACACAACAACCAGTATATTTTGGTAGATTAAATAACTAAAAGTAGAGGTAGAATTAAAGCTTATGGCCGATCAGCCCCCCTAGCCAAATAACTTTTATAACAGCGCTAACGCTTCGTGCAAAATATATGGCTACGACATTACTGGGCGTGAGTCACGTGACAGTTCTCTCCGCAGGTAATGTCGTTGCCACACATTTTGCACGAAGCGTTAGAGTTAGCGCTATTATAAAAGTTATTTGGATAGGGGGACAGAACACTCCGCGGGTCGCTGCGCTGTAGCGTCGCGACACGTGAACTTACACACGTCATTAACTTTGAATCGTTGCAATACGTATTAGGTATAGTAATGATGTACCAAAATAAACTGGACGTAAGTAACAATGTACATCATATTGATGTATGGTCAACTGCATTTATATGGTATCAATTTGATTTTGACAATTTTGTAGTAGTTAAGGGGAGTTTGTAGTTCAAGTGCGTTTGACCGTACAGTGAGCACAATGAATCAAAAAACTTAAAAATAAACTTACAATATGTGTCATTGATATTGACAACAGCGACACACATTCAGTGCAATTAACTGGCACACACCGAGCAGTACGTACGTGTGTGGTCAGAGGTCAAAAGTGCAATCGCACGCACTCTACCAAAACCAAATTGCATTTTTTTTTAGTAGAAGGATGTCAGTGGGCACCGACTAGTATACTTTAGAGTCTAAGCTATAAAATTTTAGACACTAGTTTTAAGGGGAAAGCGCCAAGGTAACCCGCGAAATTCAAATTATCTTACGTTTTTTGTAATTTGCAGGTCAGTAAAGGTTAAATAAAAAAAGGTTAAATATGATTCGCGGCCGTAGAGCAAGTACGTATTTACAGAACTGTAATCATTAAAATCATCAATACAACCTTCTAAGTTCATATTACAGTATGGAATGACTATTTCATGAAATCATGACATTCGACATCAATTCTAACTTAGAGAGTTGTATTGTTGATTATAATGATTATGATCTTATAAATACGTACTTGCTACGGCCGCGAGTCATATTTTGACCAACATACAACCTGAAACTGACCTGCAAATTGCAAAAAACGTGACAAAATTGAATTTCGCTGGCTACCCTGTACAAGTGCGGCTGCACTTGTTACAGTACGCAGGGAAAGTAACTGTTCATCACTTTAAGGTTGAATGTCGCTTGCATTTTATTAAACGACCAGAGGTTTTACATAAGTGACATTACAGGCCTTATTTATAAAAAAAAAACAATGTGATTACTTTAAAAAACACTGCTTGGCAGATTCTTGTCACAACATTTTCTACCGGAAGAAGGATCGATGTGGGTGGCAAAGTACAGACTGATCATTTAAGGCATAGTTATACGACTTTTAATGGTTTTTAATGGAACATCACCTACAAACGTCTAGTCTTATTTCTTTGAAAAAATATAGGTTACTCTAGACAATTTCCTTCGTAATTTATTTTGATATGTGAATATTTGAAATTATGTTTTTAATAGTGTAATTAATTTGTAAAGTTATGTCTAACGCGGATAAAAAATTGAGAATCACGCAAAAACTATAAAGCGTATTTTTATGAAACTTTCACCATTTTAAAGATCATTTAATTATTTATATTTTATTTATTTATTTTATTTATTTCTACAGTCGGATAACAGAAATCCATAGTGTTAGTAACATACCTTATATATAGTGTTAGTACATAAATTAGAGTTTAAGAAGCATTTTACACAGAAAGATTAACGTACGCTCTCTCTATAAAATGCCTCATAAAAGGGGAAAACACACTCTCGGCCACTGTTTTCAGAATGCTGTTGCCACTAGCCCGGGTTCTAGCTGCCAGAGACGCTATTTTCTTACGCACAATTGCGTGGAAGCCGTCAGTACGACTCTGTGTAAACATCTCTGACGCACTACAAAACCGGGGCAGTCCCAAGAGCATTCTAAAAATATTATTATACTGGATGCGCAGGACATCTAGCGACCTTTTGGTGTAGCTGATCCACAGACCCCCCGAGCACAGACCCTGACAATACGCCTTGAAAAGTGTTATTTTAACTTGGTCCGTACAGCGAGAAGATCTACGAACCAACATATTACCGCGGACCGCCAATGCCCTGCGCTCCCTCTCAATATCCACATTATCCTTCAGGTCGTCGGCAAGTATTTGCATTGATTTACTCTTTTTATGTTTAAGCCATTTAGGGTGAGCGTAGGTGAATAATTTGCACACTTACCGGCGACCCGAAAGATATAAAGATATACATTTTAGTATACGTGTTTTTGTATAATACCTGTTGTTTTATGGATAATAAATTAATAATGCGTCTAATTTCGGACAGCGCTCCTTGATGGGCGAGTCCTATTACTGGGTGGGCATACGACGCGTTACGTGAGCTCAGCACAGAACACGCAAGCTAACCACTCAAGGTCATTGGCAGTTAAGGCCCTTCTCGCGGTCCAGTGGCGCTCTCATTGAATAAAAAATCGTAGCATAGCACAGAAAATAAATATTAAAAAATCCAACTTCACGTTTGTTACAAAGAGGATAAAGAATTTTTATGTTGCTATAACAGGTCTCAAAATGTTTCGTATCCAAAGTAGTAGGCAAAAGTGTCAGAAACCCCGTTTTTGGCACAGAGATAGATTATAGTTTGGAATAGCACAGAGGCTATAATTTACAGTGGGGAGAGTAGTAATTCCTCGCAGGCAAAGCCGCTGACAGAAGCTAGTGAAGAATAAGTAGTGACATCATTGGGACAGTAATATCAGCTTCATTTAGATTTCATTATTATTAGTTTCTGTAACCCGAAGGTTGACTGGCAGTGAGTGTCTTGTTACATGCAGTCCGCCTATATGTACCACTTGTACATGAGGTTTAAATATGATTATTCCATATACGTACCTACTCATACATATTAACTTTTGCTATTGAATTAACTGATAAATAGCGAAAAAAAGCATCTATTATAATTGTGTAGGTTTTATTCATGTTGTAATATGAATGAATGATTGTTCATAAATGCAAAGTGTGTGGTATTTTGATAAAGTTCGGCGTAAAGTAATAATATAATAACATAATCACTGTTATCATATTTGTCCGGAAACGTGCGGCTGCCGCCTGCCGGGTACAAGTCAGTCACGTTCCTCAAACCAACGCAATTCGTTAACATGGGAAGTTTTTGTCCTAACCCACAAAAAGTTTAATTAATTGGAATTCCCGCCTCGCCGTTGTTTATAACATCGTTTGCGTGTGACTGTGAGGTCGCTCCGCGCTGACGTCACGCGCATCTTATCTCTCTTTCCTTGAGCGCGTTGCACTTGAACATCTTTTATTATTTTCGTTTATATTTAACTCGGGTATTGTTACTTTTTATTTGGCTGCTCGGGTATTTATTCGTTACTAGCTTCTCCCCGTGGTTTCGCCTGTGTGACATGTAGATGAGAATTATAGGAGCTCCTACCGGTAACTAAGACTATAATTATCTGTGTTTCATTTAAATCGGTTCAGAGGCTTTGAAATAAACGCATCAAACAAACAAACAAAGTCACTCTCGCATTTATAATATTAGTATGGATTGATCCCTATCCAGAACATGACTCACATACTGGTATGCCCCAAGTGTCCATACACCTGCACTATGGAAATCTGATGCAAGCCACTGAAGCTGTAATAAATGTTGCCAGCTTCTAGGACCAACGTATTTAATAAGATCAAAACTATTGATTCGAAAGAAGAAGAAAAATTAAGTAGGTACGGATTGAACTGCCACAAACTTTTAAATAGATTCGAATGCCAAGAAATACACATTCCTATGCACAAACACGTCATCTAATGAAGAGTGACATCATCTGAACAACATACGTTGAAATGCAATATATAAGAAGTTTTCCTTTCTTTGATTTTTAACAAAAAAGGAAAAGGCTAAACACGTTTTGATGCTGACTCCTTCAGTGCGGCACCAATGTGACGTCACTACCAAACTACTCACAGTTAGATAATAGCAATCATCTATCTGGAATCCATATTAATATTATAATATTATTGCTGTCTATATGTTTGTAACCTGTTTACGTCTTCAGCTGAACGGGTTTACATGAAGCTTGGCAGTGGTTGCACACACACGGGTACACCATGTCCTGGAATAGGTCATAGGATACCTTTTTCTCAGGACTAGCGACCCGCCCCATCTTCGCTCGGGTACAAATTATACATATAAACCTTCCTCGTCAATCACTCTATCTATTAAAAAAACCGCATCAAAATCCGTTGCGTAGTTTTAAAGATTTAAGCATACATAGGGATATAGGGACAGAGAAAGCGACTTTGTTTTATACTATGTAGTGATTGTATTCTTTAGAAATAATTTCCGACTTCCACGCGGGCGAAGCCACTGGCAGAAGCTAGTATCTAAAAATCTGGCCAAGTGGATGTCGGGCTTCGCACATTTAGGGTTCCGTACCAAATTTTTAAAGAAAAAATCTGATTTATATAAAATAAACATTATCACCAAATTTAAAGTTCATAGGTCAATGGGAAGTGTGACGGACGACGGACAGACTGACAGACGGAAACGTGAGTGACAGCAATAGGGCTCCGTTTGCACACTTCTGGTACGGAACCCTAACAAAACCGACAGTGTGTACTGTTGCAATCAATATTATATCAACAGTAACCAGTCAATATTTGTAGATATGTTCAAGTACATCACGAGTATCGGCGACGCATGATACGATCATATTGCAACACGTTGAGTGATACCGTCCCGCGTCCGTCGGGGAAAACGATTAGCTAATTGATTGTTTCGCGAACTGACTTTCAAATTATTTGTTTGACTGTACGAGTGTACATGAGTCCATGAGATGTTGCAATGGTTACCTCTTCCCAACATTACTTGTACATCGTTCCTATAAGGTTCCACAGCCGGGCCTCTCCTCCGCGCGAGTGAGCTACACTATAATGCAGCTCGTGGGTGCAAGTTAAACGCAAGTGTTCTAATTACAGGGCGTTCTGAATACATTGGCAGAACTATAATGACGTCATAGGTAGCGGTGTATAACTGTTGAAACATATCGACGGAGTAGTATCACTACAAAACCATAATTTTACAGGAGGCGAAAAAAACCTTTCATTTCTATAGACTTTTACATTTGAATCCAAAAATTATTTTATTTCTAAAATGTAAATATAAGTTGCTATTTTAAATGTAAGTAACTTTTTGAACGTTTAATGACACGTTTTTTTCGCCTCCTGTAAAATTATGGATTTTACAGCGTCGATATGTAACATGATGACACGGGGTAGCTCGGTAGGTGAGTGCCGACCGCGTAGGGAGGACGCACTCATTGTATCGGCTACGAGGTGATAAGTGTGTCAGAAACCGTAATTAGATCAAGCACAATAGCCACATTAGGCGGAAAGTTGTATTAATTCAGGCGAAATAATTATGTTTCATGACTCACCAGCGTTAGGTTTTATTTGACTTTTCCTCACGATCCCGGAGGTATCGCGCCTATCGACACATTTTATGATCAGCAGAAACAAATATGTAAGTAAAATTTCATAACCGAGTATACCAATCACCTAATTATTTTTGGGGTTCATACAATAGATACTGGATTGTGGAGGACAAATAGGCAGTCGCTCCATGAGAAATACTCGACTGCGTCGTGAGATTGGACTGGAAGACGACTCCGACATATTATGTGGTTGGGAATTTGGAAAAAGGCAGGCAGATTTATAAGTCATGCTACATAACCCAAAGCGCACATTTTTAGGGTTCCGTACCCAACGGACCGGACGGTAACCAACGCTGTCAGCGGGCTGTATCACATGAACCGTAATAGGTAGATAGTTGATGTTTTCATAGAGTGCGTATGTATATTGTCGCTTTAACAGCAAATAATAAAAATAAATTATCACATTCCATGTATGGGTTCCCCCATACATGAATGTTATTTTTTCAGTTTATTTTACGGAACCCTTCATGTGCGAGTCCGACTCGCACTTGGCCGGCTAACAACATAAGTAGTTAGTTTTTATGAATGCGGCGTCAATCAATTCGTTTCTATAGTCTGGGTGACATAGGCTACATTTTATACAAATAAAATCAACATAATTATGGATGTTACATCTAACAAAGTGATGGAAACCTCTGAAACTTACTTCTTACCTACTGACATAGACTGTATGAATTGTGACAAAAACATGGTAGTGTGCTCGTATGATATAAAACGCAGGAAATAAAAAAACTTTAAAAAATCATGTTTGGAACTTTTCAGTTGTTTTTTACAAAATTTAGTTTAATTTTACTGTTGTGAATAGGCCCACAGACTTTTGAGCTCAACGTATATAAAAATACACTGTTTCCTTCCTCTTGTATGGTGCGGCAATAATCACTGATTTACTGCCCGACCTTATTGGGCTGACCACACACCACACGCCGACGATTATCCTCATTTGATATGCTAATTTATAGCATATAACTGATGGTGGTCACACACTCGACGTTCAAACAACGGTATTGTATCACCTGACGAGCGTGACATGGTAGTGATACCACGGGATAGGCGCTACTCCAATTGGATCCGACACAAGAGGACGGAGGCTCTAACCTAGCTAGTATGTAGCTATGGGACTATTAAGACGACTAACTTACCGATTTCTACATTTAGTTGAGTATTTGCCAAACTCTACATTAGTGCAAAACCATGTTTGAGAGAGTCACCTTGTCAGTAAGTCTGACACGCCCTCCCGCTCTACCAAGAGCGAAAGAAGTTATTTTTGATGATTACCCACCCCAAAAAAAAGAATACTTAAACCTGCCCAACTTTAGCATGAATTTAGAGTTTGACACGTTCCTATAGGCACAGATGAAAAAAAGACACTTCACATCGGGGGAATCACGACCCTCAGTAATGAGGAACGCGACGGGAGGAGGAGGAACACGTTCTTGACTCCAAATTCTAAATTCAGGGGGTAAGACTTCAATGAGTGGCGCATAAGGACAACATCGATATACATCAATATGACAAAAAGGCGATTTCAGATCCTCGATTGGAACGCTCTGAATGAAAGAATGAGTTTGCTCTGTCTGCAGTGGGACTCTGTGGGTTCACTACACCTCAGCCGGACCGCTCGGGAGCACTGGCTTGCTGCTGAGGACTACTGC
The DNA here is from genome assembly GCA_951329385.1 of Polia nebulosa. NCBI lineage: Eukaryota > Metazoa > Arthropoda > Insecta > Lepidoptera > Noctuidae > Polia > Polia nebulosa. The sequence continues at coordinate 336,020 of OX589611.1, read as the reverse complement.
AGGTTGCTGCAGGTTGCTGCAGGTTACAATAATAATGTTGACGTCGCTACTCAATGACGAATTAAAGTCGGCGCGGTGGTGGCGTGACTCATCTCACAAACTATAGACTTGTTTCATTACGTTAGTTCGACGCTCGAGACAACGAAACTTCCCAAACATCCAGCTACTTTTTAGAGTTCTGAACATCCGAATGTAAAAACAGAACCCTTATAGGATCATTCGTGCGTCTGTAAGTTTGTCACACCCTATTTGCTACGAATCTACTGGACCGATTCAGTTGAAACTTGGTACTCACATGAATGTCTATGACCCAAACACGGACGTGTAACGTAAACAAATAGGTATTGGAATTTTATGAAAAAAACATTATAAAATATGATTCGTTCGAATCCGACTCGCGCTTGGCCGGTTTTTATATTACAATCTTATAAATTTAAGAGCTGCCTGCCTTTTCCCAAGTCTGTACGCTGTGTTCGGACGCCGCGGAACAAGTCTCTAACATGAAGTGACGCCTGTCTGCTCTCCACAACGACTGTTGGCAGAGTGGTATGTCTTCGGATTACCGAACGACTGTCAAACATCTACAAATAAAGTCAAGAGTTATCATCAGAGAACACTTTGGTTTAGGTACTTCTGTTTCCGTGCAGACCATGATAACACATTTATTTTAGAGGCAGATAACTAATGTTGTGTACGAGTGTCCCGCGCGCGTCATTACCTACAATAATTACTTATAATTATTGTTTTTTTTAAAACACGCAAACGTGGTCAAGTCTGGGAAATTAATTATTTACAAAAAATCACAGTTGAAACTTCGCTAAGGTTGAAATTATCTTTGTCGTAACATGCCATGCAAGTGACTTTCAACCTTAATGTGATGAAATATTTATGTCCCAGATAGTAATACACTTAAACAAATGCTTTGGGTTTGAATGAAATTAAATCTGTCAGCAAAAAAACGCAGTTCTTCTGTGTGACATAGTAATCAGCTGTGAAAACAGTACAAAAGGAGAGTTATTTATTTACGTTAATAGCTCCCACTCCAGTGGTATGGCATGTCAATACTGTGAGGGCTATACACAGTGACCAACACAACGTACATCGACTCCTATGTGAGTCAGTCACATCGGCTCCTCATGTAACTGACTCCAAATTAGTTAGCTCGATCTTTATTACTACTGTTTAAAAGTGTAGTGACGTACCGGTAGCATCAGGCGCAGTTGGCGCGGGCGGGTATGGCGCCGGCGTCGGGAACTGCATCGCGCCAGTCGCGTGCGGGTATGGCGCACCCGAAGGGTATGGCGCACCCGTAGGGTATGGCGCACCCGTGGGGTATGGCGCGCCCGTGGGGTATGGCGCAGTCGTGGGGTACGGGGTGCCCGTGGGGTATGGCGTCCCTGTGGGGTAGCCGCCGGCGCCTACAGGGTACACCGTCACCGTTTGAACTGTTAACAATATTATCGATAGTTAGGAACAAGAATGATGACGAAGACTGAAGGGCGATGCCTGTATTTTTAAAAACGTTCACAATCTAATATCAGTGTCAATCTGTCAACAAACATTGTACAGCGTGTACAGTCAAGGGTCAAAAGTGCAGTCGCACTCGCCAAAACAGTGTCTAAAATGCCTTTATATTATAGCGGCTGACTGTACATACCTAATTTTTTTTAATTGATAGTCGGTGTCATGAGATAAAAAGCTATAGACTATTGAACGTTTTTAACTATGGGAATTGGCCTTTTAGTCTAAAACAATTAAAATATACGTCAACAGGCAAAGTAACAAATGACACACACATAAGCAACGGCCATACGAATATATATTGCAGCATGCGACTACAGAATGGTTATGAAATATGTTCCTTAATATAGTCATTACCTGGTTTCTGAAAGTTTATTATATTACATTTAAATCATCATCCTCGAATGCACGAGAAGAGCTACAGTGAGGGAGGAATGGCGCCGGGTTGTGAAGCGCCAGTCCCTGGTGTGACGACCACGAGCACTCTGCCCAGAGTGTGGCGACGAACAACAAGGTGAGGGAGGAATGGCGCCGGGTTGTGAAGCGCCAGTCCCTGGTGTGATGACCACGAGCACTCAGCCCAGTGTGTGTTGACGAACAACAAGGTGAGGGAGGAATGGCGCCGGGTTGTGAAGCGCCAGTCCCTGGTGTGACGACCACGAGCACTCTGCCCAGAGTGTGGCGACGAACAACAAGAAGAGCTACAGTGAGGGAGGAATGGCGCCGGGTTGTGAAGCGCCAGTCCCTGGTGTGATGACCACGAGCACTCTGCCCAGTGTGTGTTGACGAACAACAAGAAGAGCTACAGTGAGGGAGGAATGGCGCCGGGTTGTGAAACGCCAGTCCCTGGTGTGACGACCACGAACACTGCCCAGAGTGTGGCGACGAACAACAAGAAGAGCTACAGTGAGGGAGGAATGGCGCCGGGTTGTGAAGCGCCAGTCCCTGGTGTGATGACCACGAGCACTCTGCCCAGTATGTGTTGACGAACAACAAGAAGAGCTACAGTGAGGGAGGAATGGCGCCGGGTTGTGAAGCGCCAGTCCCTGGTGTGACGACTACGAGCACTCTGCCCAGAGTGTGGCGACGAACAACAAGAAGAGCTACAGTGAGGGAGGAATGGCGCCGGGTTGTGAAGCGCCAGTCCCTGGTGTGACGACTACGAGCACTCTGCCCAGAGTGTGGCGACGAACAACAAGAAGAGCTACAGTGAGGGAGGAATGGCGCCGGGTTGTGAAGCGCCAGTCCCTGGTGTGACGACTACGAGCACTCTGCCCAGAGTGTGGCGACGAACAACAAGAAGAGCTACAGTGAGGGAGGAATGGCGCCGGGCTGTGAAGCGCCAGTCCCTGGTGTGATGACCACGAGCACTCTGCCCAGTGTGTGTTGACGAACAACAAGAAGAGCTACAGTGAGGGAGGAATGGCGCCGAGTTGTGAAGCGCCACCCCTGGTGTGACGACCACGAGCACTCTGCCCAGAGTGTGGCGACGAACAACAAGAAGAGCTACAGTGAGGGAGGAATGGCGCCGGGTTGTGAAGCGCCAGTCCCTGGTGTGACGACCACGAGCACTCTGCCCAGAGTGTGGCGACGAACAACAAGAAGAGCTACAGTGAGGGAGGAATGGCGCCGGGTTGTGAAGCGCCAGTCCCTGGTGTGACGACCACGAGCACTCTGCCCAGAGTGTGGCGACGAACAACAAGGTGAGGGAGGAATGGCGCCGGGTTGTGAAGCGCCAGTCCCTAGTGTGATGACCACGAGCACTCAGCCCAGTGTGTGTTGACGAACAACAAGGTGAGGGAGGAATGGCGCCGGGTTGTGAAGCGCCAGTCCCTGGTGTGACGACCACGAGCACTCTGCCCAGAGTGTGGCGACGAACAACAAGAAGAGCTACAGTGAGGGAGGAATGGCGCCGGGTTGTGAAGCGCCAGTCCCTGGTGTGATGACCACGAGCACTCTGCCCAGTGTGTGTTGACGAACAACAAGAAGAGCTACAGTGAGGGAGGAATGGCGCCGGGTTGTGAAACGCCAGTCCCTGGTGTGACGACCACGAACACTGCCCAGAGTGTGGCGACGAACAACAAGAAGAGCTACAGTGAGGGAGGAATGGCGCCGGGTTGTGAAGCGCCAGTCCCTGGTGTGATGACCACGAGCACTCTGCCCAGTATGTGTTGACGAACAACAAGAAGAGCTACAGTGAGGGAGGAATGGCGCCGGGTTGTGAAGCGCCAGTCCCTGGTGTGACGACTACGAGCACTCTGCCCAGAGTGTGGCGACGAACAACAAGAAGAGCTACAGTGAGGGAGGAATGGCGCCGGGCTGTGAAGCGCCAGTCCCTGGTGTGATGACCACGAGCACTCTGCCCAGTGTGTGTTGACGAACAACAAGAAGAGCTACAGTGAGGAAGGAATGGCGCCGGGTTGTCAAGCGCCACCCCTGGTGTGACGACCACGAGCACTCTGCCCAGAGTGTGGCGACGAACAACAAGAAGAGCTACAGTGAGGGAGGAATGGCGCCGGGTTGTGAAGCGCCAGTCCCTGGTGTGACGACCACGAGCACTCTGCCCAGAGTGTGGCGACGAACAACAAGAAGAGCTACAGTGAGGGAGGAATGGCGCCGGGTTGTGAAGCGCCAGTCCCTGGTGTGACGACTACGAGCACTCTGCCCAGAGTGTGGCGACGAACAACAAGAAGAGCTACAGTGAGGGAGGAATGGCGCCGGGTTGTGAAGCGCCAGTCCCTGGTGTGACGACTACGAGCACTCTGCCCAGAGTGTGGCGACGAACAACAAGAAGAGCTACAGTGAGGGAGGAATGGCGCCGGGCTGTGAAGCGCCAGTCCCTGGTGTGATGACCACGAGCACTCTGCCCAGTGTGTGTTGACGAACAACAAGAAGAGCTACAGTGAGGGAGGAATGGCGCCGGGTTGTGAAGCGCCACCCCTGGTGTGACGACCACGAGCACTCTGCCCAGAGTGTGGCGACGAACAACAAGAAGAGCTACAGTGAGGGAGGAATGGCGCCGGGTTGTGAAGCGCCAGTCCCTGGTGTGACGACCACGAGCACTCTGCCCAGAGTGTGGCGACGAACAACAAGAAGAGCTACAGTGAGGGAGGAATGGCGCCGGGTTGTGAAGCGCCAGTCCCTGGTGTGACGACCACGAGCACTCTGCCCAGAGTGTGGCGACGAACAACAAGGTGAGGGAGGAATGGCGCCGGGTTGTGAAGCGCCAGTCCCTGGTGTGACGACCACGAGCACTCTGCCCAGAGTGTGGCGACGAACAACAAAAAGAGCTACAGTGAGGGAGGAATGGCGCCGGGTTGTGAAGCGCCAGTCCCTGGTGTGACGACTACGAGCACTCTGCCCAGAGTGTGGCGACGAACAACAAGAAGAGCTACAGTGAGGGAGGAATGGCGCCGGGCTGTGAAGCGCCAGTCCCTGGTGTGATGACCACGAGCACTCTGCCCAGTGTGTGTTGACGAACAACAAGAAGAGCTACAGTGAGGGAGGAATGGCGCCGGGTTGTGAAGCGCCACCCCTGGTGTGACGACCACGAGCACTCTGCCCAGAGTGTGGCGACGAACAACAAGAAGAGCTACAGTGAGGGAGGAATGGCGCCGGGTTGTGAAGCGCCAGTCCCTGGTGTGACGACCACGAGCACTCTGCCCAGAGTGTGGCGACGAACAACAAGAAGAGCTACAGTGAGGGAGGAATGGCGCCGGGTTGTGAAGCGCCAGTCCCTGGTGTGACGACCACGAGCACTCTGCCCAGAGTGTGGCGACGAACAACAAGGTGAGGGAGGAATGGCGCCGGGTTGTGAAGCGCCAGTCCCTGGTGTGACGACCACGAGCACTCTGCCCAGAGTGTGGCGACGAACAACAAGAAGAGCTACAGTGAGGGAGGAATGGCGCCGGGCTGTGAAGCGCCAGTCCCTGGTGTGATGACCACGAGCACTCTGTCCAGTGTGTGTTGACGAACAACAAGAAGAGCTACAGTGAGGGAGGAATGGCGCCGGGTTGTGAAGCGCCACCTCTGGTGTGACGACCACGAGCACTCTGCCTAGTGTGGTGACGAACAACAAGAAGAGCTACAGTGAGGGAGAAATGGCGCCGGGTTGTGAAGCGCCACCCCTGGTGTGACGACCACGAGCACTCTGCCCAGAGTGTGGCGACGAACAACAAGAAGAGCTACAGTGAGGGAGGAATGGCGCCGGGTTGTGAAGCGCCACCCCTTGTGTGACGACCACGAGCACTCTGCCCAGTGTGGCGACGAACAACAAGAAGTGCTACAGTGAGGGAGGAATGGCGCCGGGTTGTGAAGCACCACCCCTGGTGTGACAACCACGAGCACTCTGCCCAGAGTGTGGCGACGAACAACAAGGTGAGGGAGGAATGGCGCCGGGTTGTGAAGCGCCAGTCCCTGGTGTGACGACCACGAGCACTCTGCCCAGAGTGTGGCGACGAACAACAAGAAGAGCTACAGTGAGGGAGGAATGGCGCCGGGTTGTGAAGCGCCAGTCCCTGGTGTGATGACCACGAGCACTCTGCCCAGTGTGTGTTGACGAACAACAAGAAGAGCTACAGTGAGAGAGGAATGGCGACGGGTTGTGAAGCGCCAGTCCCTGGTGTGATGACCACGAGCACTCTGCCCAGTGTGTGTTGACGAACAACAAGAAGAGCTACAGTGAGGGAGAAATGGCGCCGGGTTGTGAAGCGCCACCCCTGGTGTGACGACCACGAGCACTCTGCCTAGTGTGGCGACAAACAACAAGAAGAGCTACAGTGAGGGAGGAATGGCGCCGGGTTGTGAAGCGCCAGTCCCTGGTGTGACGACAGCGAGCACTCTGCCCAGAGTGTGGCGACGAACAACAAGAAGAGCTACAGTGAGGGAGGAATGGCGCCGGGTTGTGAAGCGCCAGTCCCTGGTGTGACGACAGCGAGCACTCTGCCCAGAGTGTGGCGACGAACAACAAGAAGAGCTACAGTGATGGAGGAATGGCGCCTGCCCGTGGGGCGAAGAAGAAGAAGAAATCACCATCATCATGACAAAGGAATACAAAAAGGATATTATTTTCAGCCCCTCTGTTAAGATTTGAAAAAATATTGGAGACAATATTTGTCTTTATCAAATCAATAAAAAAATTCCAAAGATAAAACGCATCAAAGTTCAGGAGTGGGGGCTTGTTCAACGCAAAGTGCGTTGCCTTCACTTTTATCGTTTACGTCACAAAAGAAACAATATTTGTATCAACTAATGTAGAACATTAGTTGATACAAATATTGTACCTTTGTACTGTATTTATAATTATGTTTATTGTTACTGTGTCTCTGTGTGTACATAAATGATTAAATAAATAAATAAATAAATAAACATTTTTTGGTAATCTAACTGACGAAATAAGCTTTCAGAAGCCAACGCAGTACTCGTCGTCTCTATGATCCAAACTTTTTTTTGGCGATTCATATATTGTAGCTGTTATAATACTGTTTAATCAATCGGTAACCGCGGGTGTGTTAGTGGATTATTCCGCCTTATTATTATCTAGATGATATTACCTTAGTCTTACAGCTACATAGCGAACCTTCCATTACTTAGTTCCTTCTCAAGTGGAGATGGGCAAAAGGAACGGGCTTACCCCGGTTGATTACAATATAACCCACCGATATTGATGGCCAAGTAATGGTCAAATAATCAAGCCAATAATCAGGTTTAAGCCCAGTTGATTGCCTATCTCTACTCTCAACTTCTCAAGTAACAGGTGATCGTGTTGTATGTAGTACCCAGGCGCTATGAGCTGGTAGAGGTATCCTCGCGTCGTAAGGTGGAACAATCCGGGTTAGTGGTAAAATGAACATGAGCTAGTGTACGATACCTGGTTCAGTTCGCTCACCGGGGTACAGCGCCGTGGCGTACTGTTGCTGCGGGTAGGGCGCCGGCGCATCGTCCCGCGGCGGCGCTGCAACACACACACACACGGTCAGTCGATCACACCTAGAGAACTTGCACAAAACAAAGTCGCTGTCTGCCTCTGTTTCCCCACTGACTTGGTCACCGCAAAGGATTTTGGATCCGGTATTAACTACTAGAAAGAGCGATAAACGAGGACATTTTGAGTGTTATTATTAATTGGATCGACTCGCTACTCGCTAATTAATGAGACATAAGTGATGTTCTTCTTAGCGGGTTAACTGAGTCCGTTTATTATTAATTAAACTATGTTCCCCTGACGTGCTTTGTCACAATTTACCGTGGACGTGTCATATGCGTATCGGAAACAGTGACAATAATCGAATAAATAACATTATTCTCGCACGCGTCACATTCAAGGTGTGCGTTTGTAAAATATCTACCAGTATCACTAATGAAAACCCAGCTTTAAACACCGAATGCATTCAGTAGGATGTTATCAAAATACAGGTAAGGTGACAAACACCAATAATAATGATACAAGTGATGATCTGTGTTAACTATACGCAGATGAAAGGAAAAGTATCCTAGAGACGAACACCTCAGCTCAGTATTTAGTATTCATTAATAAAACAAGACTTCCTAAAAACGTCATCATTATGTAAAACAACAGAAAGCGGTTGTTATCGCGCGATGACACAGGTATGGACCGTTAGCAGTCGGCGCGCGGAGAAACCCGAGCCCAAATGTTATCGACAGAAACTCGTCTTGATAAACCTGCGCGAGGCCAGTCGTACCACTCGTACGGTCGTACCCACCGGCCCGCGGGAGGAAAACCTCGCAGAATAACGGACATATGAATCATGTACGTACCTACGTACTATATCGTTCTTGAAATAAATCCGATGATCGATGGTCAGATAACATTGGAGGCTGAAGTGTATTGTACCAAATATGTACATTCAGCGAGAAATAATTATCCCATAAGCCCTCTCTGTCAGAGAAAACATTGTGGTTTAATTAAATACCTATTAATTTTCACTTATTTACTACGAGCCGATGCCATTTTCTTGCCATTAAACTAGAATTGTCTGCGAAATTATAAAATTGTATCTGCCAGTGGCAACCCGACCTGGGGCCTGAGACAAAATACTTTTCTGATAGCGTTCACGCTAACGATTAGTACAAAATGTATGGCAATGACATTAACTGCGGAGACAATTTTCACGTGACTCACGTCCAGGTAATGTCATTGCCATACATTTTGTACTAAGCGTTAGCGTTAACGCTAACAGAAAAGTATTTTGTCTAAGGCCGCTGTATCCCGAGTAGTGGGAACATTGTACTTAAGGTGAATGCTCCAGGGTAGCCCGCGAAATTCAAATTTTCTTACGTTTTTTGCAATTTGCAGGTCAGTGTCCACGAATCATTTGATTCGTGGACGTAGCAAGTATGTATTTATAGAATTATAATCATTAAAATCTTCAATTCATTTTTCTTAGTCAGAATTGATTGCCAAATGTAAGAATTGCATCAATTGTAACTGAAAGAGTTGTATTTATATATTAGAGTTATATTATTTATGTTGGCTACCCTGGAGCATTCACCTTAAGGTGAAAGCTCCACCCTAGCCCGCGATATTCAAATTTTCTTACGTTTTTTGCAATTTGCAGGTCAGTGTCAGGTTGAATCTTGGTCAAAATTTGATTCGCGGCCATAGCAAGTATGTATTTCTACAATTATAATCATTAAAATCATCAATATAACTCTCTCAGTTAGTATTAGTGCTAAATGTAGTATAGTATAGTATATATGTTTTCATGACATTTAATACTAATACTAACTGAAAGAGTTGTATTGCTGATTTTAATGATTACAGTTTTATAAATACATACTTGCTACGGCCAATCTAAATCATAACTGATTTGGCCTTAGAACTTCTGTATCGCCAAGTAATTTTAATGTTGGACGACAGTCGGTCCTTGTTTTAAAAATATTGTTTCGTAGGGTGTGTTCATAGAGAACTGTGTAGGGTTATGTTTGGGGGTGAGATGTGTTGGATAAGTAAGGAGCTGTGTAGGGTTACATTTGGGGGTGAGATTTGTGGGTTGGAGAGGCAGTGTAACACTACGCTTCGGGGTGAGATGTGTGGGATTGAGAGGCTGTGCGAAATTACATTTGGGGGGTGAGATGTGTTGGATATGGAGCCGTGTAAGTTTACGTTTCGGGGTGAGATATGTGGGATGGAGAGGCTGTGTAAAACTACGATTGGGGGTGAGATGTGTTGGATAGAGTTGTGTAGGGTTACGTTTCGGAGTGAGATGTGTGCGATGGAGAGGCTGCGTAAGGTTACGTTTGGGAGTGGGATGTGATGGATTGTGGCGTGTAATACTCACGCGCTATGACTCGGCCGCGCGAATTGCTCCGGCAGCAGCAGCGGCAGATGACGGCCAGCAGGATGGACGTGACCACGGCGGCCGCCAGCCACAGCAGCAGCTCCATGCTCGGGCCTCGCGAGACGCTCACCGGGTGTATGCGGCCCTGCACATACAACGCATTACTAATCTAGCTGCAGGAGCGAACAAACTAAGGCGCTCCACCCACTGCACCGCGCCCCGTCGCGTAGCGCGGGATGGCAGATTTTACCTTCGCGCCTTCCCGCGCATTTCCGCGTCGGCAGTGTGTTGTGCTAGGCGTGATTTCTATATAAATTGAGAATTTGAGATACTTGCATACAATGGTAAAATCTGCCATCCCGCGCTACGCGACGGGGCGCAATGTAGTGGCTGGAGCGCCTACAGTTGACAAATGCTGGGCGACATGCGTCTCGACACGCTGCGCGCGCGACGTCGCCTGACCAAATGTCACAAGACCGTTTGTATCGTTTTCGATGTCGCCAGCCGTGTTGTAATGAGTGATTTGAACAATGTCTCTGAAGACATGTGTTATGAGATGTTTAGAGTGCTTTTCCACCAAAAACTTGATTCCACCAATGGGAATACTTCATTTTCCTAGCCAGGCACCGAATACAAGTTGTGTGAGGGATGCTGGCGAGGAATGTGTGGGTGCAGTTGCAAAGAGTTCTTCTACGCATCCACGCACCACTCAGCTACACACAGTATCACAGATTCACGTCTTTGGAGGAAACACAACACAACAAGCACAGCTCAAAACACTGAACATGTTCAAAATTATGACATTTTAGCCCGAGTCAGATACACAGTTAGCGTACAAAGTTGCTGAACACTGCAAGCTCACATTACACTTAAATATATTTATTCAGAAGGCAGATCTCCTAATACATTGATCGGCTGCCGCTACCTATCTCTACCAAAGCCACATCACTTCCCGTGCAGCCGGAACGTGTGGGTGCCTCATGCCTGCTGCTGGCCGAGATAAGTTAGATAACACACAGTTACCTACTGCCTGGGGTATCATAGCACTGGGCTTGATTCTTGCATAGAATTGCAAAACTTTACTAAAAGTAATACCTATTTATTCAAAACATCCAACCAAAAGACGCTATGGTATGTCAACACTAGATTTTGTAGCTCAGTATTTACTTAAGATAATGAAATATTACTCGCACATTGTGCAAGATTCAATGTTCTTTCAGTAGTAATGTGTGAATGAGATTGAATCAAAACAATAATTTAGAATTATATGCATACTTGAAGTAGTGTACAGTGAGCATGAGTCATGGTACTCAGAAACACAGCCATAGCAGTATTATTAATTGAATAACAAGTTCAACAAAGCACTAAGTTGCAGAATTGTACCTGGTATTGGAGTCAGCATGTTTATGAGTTTACTTACTATGTGAGAATGATCACATTTAGTTTTACAATATTGATAATAAATAATGTACTTAACAGGAATGGAATGCTCAATGTTACAAGTTGGTTAGAAAGTACAGTTCACAAAGACTGATAACTTATTATTTCCCAAACAGGAAATAATGTAGACTTACAAATTAGAAAATGAAATTTTAAACATTGATTAGAAGTAAATGTTATCAGATCTAAGTCATTTATTTATTCTGATAGAGATTATACTGAAAGAGTACTATGTGACTTGTTATCAATGACAAACAAACTAAATTTACCCTTGGAATTTGCACAAAGAGGATTGCTTGATAACCACAGAAGTTATCTTGAACAACTCTTAGCTCCACTTAGCACAGTGACGTTAGTACACCATGAAGGACACACAGGCACTCATCCGCTTAGCCTACTGAGGCATTACATGAAAGTGAATCTTGTTACCTATGCACACAATATCTGCAACAACACTCAGCACTTATCTGACACTATGTGACACTGAGCTAATGAGCATCACCTCATTTACGCCACAATACCGAAAATGAGCCTCAGTCACACTGTTCAGTGAACACTACACTAGCACTGACCAACACCACCAGCTGAACACTGTCACTATCACACCTGTGCCTCACCTCTGCTGATTATTGACTTTAATCGGAAAGTAATTAGTAGTCCTGATAAAGACATGCGACACTGATAGCGAATCAGTACCGCCGCGCGTTCGCGTGTGACGAACACTCGTGAGCCAGCGTGGTCGTGACGGTCCCACCTACCTTGAAAAAGTCGTCGTCATCAAACTCATTCGAGTCGAACATCACTTGCAATTATAAAACAATAACAATGACACCACGCTCCAGTCCAGTGCACCGCCTGCTCGCTACTGACTACTGAGTTGACTAGCCACAACACAACAGCAGTCGCGCGATAGAACAGATATGGAACCAATGCGTGAGTCACCACGCTGCGAAGCGCCCCACTCGCTACGCGGGACTTTCCGGATTTTTATAAGGAAAACAAGATACGATTACGATAGAACAATACTCCCATAGAAATTATACTTGCGAAAAGAATTTAATTACACTTGGAAATTAGGAGTACTACGTATCTAATCGAACGGAAATACATTCTTTGCACAAAGTTCCTAAAACAAACATCCAACAACAACAAGAGACAAACAACAAGAAACAACAAGAGATTAACAAGAAAAATCCTAAAAAACATAATAAAATGACATTTACCTATGTACTTCGGGCGAGCGAATCGAATCGAAGCTAGTGAGGCGAAACCGAGTGTGAAACGAGTGTGAATCTATTGACGATGCTTCATAGTTCATAGTGCTCTGTGCGATGCTTTTTTCGGCTGCACTCGAATAACAAAACACTTCACTAGTATTGTATTATTGTTTTTGTTTCATTAAAAATACAATTTCTCAAACTTTATTAGGGAAACTAGATAATAAAAAAAACAGTATTTTATGTGAAAATATAACTCCCCATCACGTCTTGCTTTTGTTATAGTTTGACCAGACTGGCATTGTAAAATTAATTTTTATTATGTAACAAAATGTTAGTAAACCAATATAGGCTTAAAGTGATAAATTGAGGAAAAATATATAGTATAATTGTGTGCTAAGCAGGAAAACGGTACGGTTTACCGTATCACTAGCGCTAGGCATTAAGGCTCAATTACACCTTCCAATTTCAAGGGACCCAATTTAGGAACAAACTAGGAAGCAGGAAGCGAGCGATTACACTATCATAAATTAAACTCCTATATCGGGCTCCTAAGTCGGCAGTGTTGCCAACTCTTACAAATTCGAGTCCCGAGACAGAATATCAAAAGTCGATCTAAACTCTCTTAAAAATTGATTCTACCAGAAGCGGACTAAAAATAAAAAGAGCGGACTTAGATTTTTTTTCTAGGAAAGGGACTTTGTGAAATTTAATTTAATTTGAAACACAAACAAAAATACTACTAGCCCATTTGTAGCGACAAAGTCGTTAAATTGGCAACACTTAGCTCTAAATCGGAGTGATGCGATTACACTATCCTAAATCGTACACAATGTAGGAAGTCAAATCGGGACCTTTCAATCTCACTAAATGGGACACTAACTGCTCTAACTGCTATTACAGCTTCCTGTTTCCTAAATTGGGTCTCTTGAAATAGGAAGGTGTAATTGAGCCTTTAACAAGGCGTATATAGCCGCCAAGTGGCGCCCTCATTGAATAAAAAATCCTAACTAAGCGTATAAAATAAAGATTAAAGAATCCTATGTAGCGTTTGTTACAAATAGGATAAGGTATTTTTACGTTTTTAAAACAGGAATCAAAATGTTTCGTATCCAAAGTAATAAGCAAAAGTGTCAAAAACGGCCGTTTTTGGTACTTTTGCCGACGAAATAGTAATCATAGCTGAGACTATAGAGGACCTAAACATAATGCTCGAAGACCTTAGTAGAAGTTCCGAAAGAATACCTAGGGCTTAAAATGAACATGGACAAAGCCAAGATCATGTTAAATACCCATGTAGCACCCGCTCCTATCAAGAATGGAGACTACACTCGAAGTTTTAGACGATTACATTTACCTGGGACGGTCCAGCTAGGTAGGCCTAACTGGACCGTCCTACTATGAGAAAGAAGTCAACCATCGAATCCGACTCGGCTAGTCAGCATTCGGGAAGCTTAGTGGTGTGTTTCGTCCATAGATGTAGTATCGTTTCGTCTCGCATATCCCACAGTGTCTTAAGACGAAAGCTTATGGCCAGTGCGTATTGCCAGTGATGACACTGATGACATAAAGCTGCTAGTCGATTTTATTAAAGTGCTATTCTGCTGTTAACAGAATCGACCGGCAGCTCACCGTGAAAACTTAGGTGGAGTGAGCATGAAGTGAACTGTCATTGCACCTAGATTGTATGGATTGACAGCCCACTCCACGTTCACTTCACCTTAGTTTTCACGGTGAGATTTTACAGAATAGCACTACAGATGGCACTGAATTGTGTTCGCTAACAAATGGGCTTAAAGTCACCCTAAGGGCAATGGAGAGGGTTATACTCGGGGTTGCCTTGAAGAAGTTCGCAAAACAAATGTTACCGACATAGCCCGAAAAATTGCCAAAAAGTGGCAGATGGGCAGGACTCATTGCTCGCAGAACAGATGGTCGATGGAACTGTAAGGTTCTGGAATGGCGACCGCATACTCAAAATCAGACACGGCGTTGGAAGGTCCCCCACAAGGTGGACTTATAGGGAGCGTGCAGGAACTATAGATGGCGCCACATAAATGTATTTAACCTGTCAACATCCAATAGGCCCCAGAGTGCCGGTAATCGGAATTACCCGAACGTCCAATAGGCCCCTGTGTGCCGATCCGACTAGCGCGGTTTCAACCTCTATTACTAATTAACTAAAGGTCATATTCCTGTGGAAATTTTTACATACTCGGAGAGTGATAGTATAGTAGTTTTACAAACATTTCCATAGACAAATACTGTTTCGAAAAAAATTAAAAAAAGTTTTTAGTAGCATGTTTACGTTTGTGAATGGCGGACGAAATTTTGCTAGAATTGTGTGTTTTAAACAGTTTTGTGTTTGTTTATGTGTTATGTTGAGTATTATATTTATTGCTGTGTTACTATTACGTCGTAATAACATCGGTTTAGATAAATATTTTGAAGAAATATTACGTAATAACATTTTTATCAAGGTCAGCCGATTTTATTCGTATTGTTATTGTGAGCGTGAATGATGTGAGCTTGTATGTGTTATTCAAAGTTTGAGGGTATGTATTTATTCTAAGGTAGTTATTACATAGTATTAGAAAAAAAACGCAACACAAAACGCAACGCAAACGCAGAAACGCAATTTGAAAAAGCAGTTACTTTGTTTCGTTTCCGTAATATGAAGTTTGAGTATGAATAATAGGAAAATATTTTATCGGACTGTACAAAAAAAACAATGTTATTAGTTTACTTGTCTATTCATAGTGTAACATGCAAAATTTCGTGTAGATTGATACAGTGGTTTTATCAGAAACCAACTTATCACGTGAACAGACACTATTCCCGCCAAATCGTTTATAACAGCATTTGATTAGAATTCAACTCTCGTAACACAAGTATTGTTTACATTTTATTATAAGGTCTGTTTATTCAACAACCCACAAAAAAATACTTCAAGTGCCTCGCACCAATAGAAGCGTCAGCGATCCGTTTTATGTAAACAAAGTCGTAAACATGTCAATGGCGGGAAACAGCGCGGATGTTGACGGATGTGGCGGTTTCGCGCGTAAAGATGTTCACAGAACAGTACAAGTTGCAGATTTCACTCACGAGATGGCAGTCTACGTTACGCATGCTGCATGTGTGGTGTGCATGATATATGTGTATACTTATATTCTAGTGTTAATATAAGTCCGTTCTTCATACAGCTCATACAGCCGTTCTCTACTTTTACAAATACCAAATACCTACCAATAGTGGCCCAGTCACTGAAGGAAGTATTGCGGGGCAGCACCAACAGCATCCTGTCTATGGTGGCGAGCAGGCTACATTGTGTGTTTGTGAACCGCTGCTGCAGGGTATCGGCTGGGCCTGTCACCTTGCAGCAGTGATGTCACAAGTGGGTTTCTGTGTTCATGTTGTACTAACATAGATTTTTAAGTATATTGTTACTAACACTACGAGTCTTGATACTCGAATAAAATAAATAAATTATTATTATTATAAAAGTAGTATTAAAATGCGTGCAATACATTTTGAAAAAATCGTTATAATGTTGATTAGGGTCATCATTAGTTGACAAAAATGGGATTTTATTTGTGAGTTTAGTTGTAAATGTTTCCAAGCGGCAAGCGGCATTTAGATTCTGAGTTAACAGCGATGTCTTTGTTTGGTTTATTTTGGTTTATTATTGTTTGGTTTATTTTGGTACACTTTTTGGTATACACTTATAACATATATGGCACGTAAAAATCAATGACAAGTTTTTAAAGGGTAAAAGTTACGAATTTACTCCACTAGATGGCACAGACTACGCCGTGCACGTTCCCTATAACCTGGTGAGGGTCATGAGAATCCGATGGATACGAGATGCACAGGCCCGATCGTTATGGCTTTCGCCTGAAATGATAATATAGGGAACGTGCAGGAACTATAGATGGCGGCACATAAATGTCAATGTCAAGTATTTATACAATAAAAGTTGCGAATTTCACTCACTAGATGTCAGTCTACGTTATGCGTGCTGCACGTGTGCATGATGCGTGTGTGTATATGTATAAGGCATGGAAATGTCAATGACATGTTTTTAAAGTTTGAAATTTAATCCACTAGTTGGCACAGACTACGCCATGCACGTTCCCTTGAGATAATATATTTTTTTATAATATATTTTTATTCGCCAAAACTAAAAGTACAAACATTAGGTAACAAATTAAATGCTAGACAAAAAGTGGCTGCGTCAACTAAAGCAAAGAGTATAATAATAATACACTAAAGTTTACACATCTGAAGCCAAACTAGGCAGAACCTATATTTTAGCTTTCAGCGCCTATCCCCTCGAGTAAAAAATATAGGTACGCCAAACTTTTAGCATTTTATAAAAGTTAAGATTTTTAGGCAGTTATACTTTACATAGCTGGCAAATTAAAAAAATAATATTAAAAGCACTGCTTGTGTATGTGAAGTGTAACTGTAGAGTAGTTGTGTGGAAGTGTTTTGTGAAGCGTAGGTATTTGGTATGACGAGTAGGTTTTCTGTCTCATTATAGGACAGTTTCTGAAGAAACTCTGATGAATTATGAAAATGTTTAACGCGTCAGGCCCCGCGCGTCGACATAACAATAGGTTTTTAACTAGCAATCTGCCCCTGCTTCACTTATGTGTAATGTATGTACTCTTTTTAAGTGGATATAGCATGCATTTAAATCAGTGGTTAAACCTAAGAAATCATCATCGTAGAGGGCGACCTAGGAAGCGCTAGCTCAAAAGCTTAAAAAAAAAGGTAAGTCGACGACGTCTCAGCTTTTTTTTTTCGGGGGGGTGTGCAATCATCCAATGACTTCTTCCACTCTAGAGTGGAGCGGAAGGGCTTGTCAGACTCTTACTGACTAAAACCCACCCCTGTTCCTCCCTGCCCTGAATGCCCAGGGGCGAGGTAACTCTTTCGAATTTATCCTCAACCCCCGGGCAGGCATCGGCCATGACGGGCCCCATCCTGTTTGCTGACAACCCTTTGAGGCGCGCGTGGAACACTACGCGCCGTCGACTCTCGGGCCTGGTGCTGATCGGATGGCGAGTTACCCACTACTCGCCGTCCGCAGGTCCGGGTACGTGTCAGCTTCCAGTCTAACCGAATGCAGCTGGGTACTAGTATTTAATATGGAGCAACAACCAATCCGACCTCCAGAACCCAGGGACAGCGTAACACACAGGACCCGTTGACAGGATTGGTGTCCGAAAACCAAATTTCTGGCTTCTGACTATCCATAACGACTATCAAAGATCAAGATACTACTGACAGCCGGGACCAATGGCCTCGTTATTGCCGAGCCATGGAGGAATCTCAGCTTGTAATTCATGGTAAAATAAACTGGCTTTATATTCTAACACAAGTTTAACACCGAGTAAATCGATTGAAATTACTCACGATTTATCTTTCGAGACATCACTATTAATCATTTCAGTCATTTGGCATTGACGCTAAGTTCGAAGTTACGTTTTATTAGGCTCAACAATCTATATGATCGTAAGACAATTAGTATTAATATAGCTTTACTGAAATAGAAGGACTAGAACTGTCTCTTATATAAATGACATATATTTATTTAATGGTAATACAAAACTATAATATGTGATTTAGGAAGTGATGTAAAATTGAAATCAAACGCGATTTCAAAACGTAAATGTCTGTGTGAGCTCATCCGTGCACGTTCCGAATTTTGGCAAAATCAATCTCAAATTACCAATTACACTATCCAATTTCAAGGGAGCGAATTGAGGAAATCCGAAGGTCTAGTAGCAGTTAGGAGTCCAATTTAGTGTGATTGTTCCTAAATTGGCTCACTTGAAATTGTTGTAATTTAGGGTTCACAATAATGGGTTCGTACAAATAAATAAATCATGAGTGTGATGGCATGTTTTTTTCAACGGTTCACAGACTACGTCACAAGGGGAAGGGTTATGATTTGGTGCTGAGCATTTTTGTTTTAATGATTGCATGGTTTTTTTTTGTATAACCGACTACGAAAAAGGAAGAGTTATGATTTGAGCTATTCGCTATTCAACGTGGCAATGCTGTTAGCGTTCTGGGCACTTTTTCCATTGACTGCGATGTGGATGAATTTTTGATGCCCAATGAGTTGTTTTCTTAAGCATTTGTACATGTTAGTATTAGTTTGATTTGAGCTTGACTGCAATGTTTTAATGCTTAATAATGTTATAGATATAATATGATCACTCCTTTTTGATTTTTTCAACGATTTAACCGACTACGAAAAAGGAGAATTATAGTTTAAAAGCTTGAGCACAATGTTTTCATTATAAAAAAAAGCTTTTTAATTTCCCCTAAATCTTATAAAATATTTACAAAAAGTGTTCTTATGTAATGATAATAAACTAACACTAGACTAGAGTCATTTGACTCTAGTCTAGTGTTAGTTTACGCGGGGATCGTGCGGTCCATGGCCCTTTACGGGGCACCGGTGTGGGCGTGTTCTCTGAGGCGGTGACCAGCTCGCCGGTTGAACGCGTCCCAAAGGGTCATGGCCATTCGGCTCATCCGAGAATACCGCACGGTCTCCTGTGAGGCGGCAAGCCTCCTTGCCTGACTGTCGCCATGGGATCTGGAGGCCAAGGTCCTCGCGCTGACAAACGCCGGGGCGACACTCTGCTGCCGCGACACCTCATGGCTCGGCGGACGGAGCTCCGGCAGGATCTCATGGCGACATGGAGACAGCGACTGTCGCAACCCAGCGCTGGGCACGCCACCATCGCGGCGGTAGTACCTCTCTTTGAGGAGTGGCTGGAGAGGCGTCACGGCGTCCTCACCTTCCGCCTGACGCAGGTCCTCACCGGACACGGTTGTTTCGAGAGGTTCCTGCATCAGATCGGGCGGGATGAAACGCCCGGGTGTTACCACTGCGCGGATCACCCAGAGGACACGGTGGAGCGTACGATACCATGTCCTCGTGAATGCGATAGGTGGCGGCGACCTCTCGCACCCGGCCCTGGTTCAGGCCATGGTACGGAGCGAGAGGGAATAGGAAGCAGTCTCCGCCTTCTGCGAAGCAAGCGGAAGCGGGATGCGTGAGGGAAGCTCAACGGAGTACCCCTCACGGCCCCGGCCGCTACGTTCGGGGCTAGCTCGCCGTCCGATCAGCACCAGGCCCGTGAGTCGACGGCGCGTAGTGTTCCAAGCGCCTCAAAGATATTATGATTGTGGGTTTAGTCAGTAAGAGTCTGACATGCCCGCCCGCTCCACCCAGAGCGGGAGAAGTCATTGGATGATTTCCCACCCACAAAAAAAAAAAGTGTTACTTATAATTTATACATCATTCTATTATTAACTATTTTTACAGGAATCCCTTGATAAGGTATAGGCCTCCTCCAATTTCTTCCATTTTTCCCTGTCCTGTGCTACTCCGATCCAGTTTCTTCCCGCCACCAATATTATATCGTCCACCCGTCGTTTTTGTGGTCTTCCCACGTTTCTCTCTCTTGTGGGCCGGTCCATTTAGTAATCTTAAGCGTCCAACGCTGGTCGGTGACTTAAACTTGGGTTTTATCAGGTCAAAAAAGATACCTGTTATTCCTGTTTTTGTTACGCAATAATAACAGATGTCAATACCTGTTATTAAATAACAGCCTGTTATTGTTCTAAGCACGGTCTGTCGGTAAATAAATCACATACAGAGCCTTTATAAAATATACATTACTGTTAACGTTAACGCTAACGCTTCGTGCAAAATGTATGGCTACGACATTTTGCACGAAGCGTTAGACAGAGAACTGTCACGTGACTCACGCCCAGTAATGTCTTTGCTATACATTTTGCACAAAGCGTTATCGTTAACGTTAACAGAAATGTATTTTGTCTAAAGGCTCAGTTCACGTAGTAAAATTAGCATTATTTTAGGAGTGAGGCATATTTATCGTAACAGGTACAAATCACTGGTATTCGTAGATACTAGATAGCTGTTGTTCCTGTGATATCATAAATCTGTTAAAAAATGTCATTCTTAATTCACAATATTCAATTACAATCACTACACTCTTCAATCTTAGTAGGTACTCAAAAACAAGTAACAACAGTACTATTCGTGATATCTGTTATTTCTTCTTCGTATATCTGTCTCGCTCACACCCGCTTGATTGAATCTTGCTAAAACGAGAAGCACCTAGTATTATTATCCGAAAATTCGAATTGTATATTGATAATCGTCCTTAAAAAGTGACAACTATTTCTAGTCGTATTATTTTATCTCTTCCAACTCTCAGTTCGGAAACACTCATCTTCCTGCCCATATCCCATGTTACTTGGGGTCAGCGCAACACGTTTTTTTCTTCCATTCTGTCCTGTCAGCCGTCACGCTATCACTAACTCCCTTTTCTTTCATATCACTCCTCACACAATCTATCCATACAATCTTTGGCCTCCCTCTCCCTCTCCACACACATTTATATTCATAACTCTTTTAGTTACATGTGTTTCATCCCTCCTCTTCACATGACCATAACAAGATAAGCGGTTCCCTTTCAACTTTTTGGTGACTGGCGCCACTTTTAAACTACCTTTATTGTACTCATTTCTCACTTTATCCAATCTCGTTACTCCACACATCCATCTCAACATTCTCATCTCCGCCACATGCAATCATTTTTCATCCATCTTTTACCAGCTCAACATTCTGACCCGCTCACAGTACGACAGGTCTAATCACGGACTTATAGATTTGCCCCTTTAACTTTAACTTTTTTCAAATTGCCAGCCTAACTAAATCCTAAAATATTTTCCTAATTAATTTTTTTTTAATTGACTAGGTTTTCATTTGCACTTGTACAATAATTATATATTTAAACGTTTAGTTCCGATTTCTATCGCGCGCAGACTCATCGTGCGCGTTAAGAAAAAGTCAGCCCCTTTAGCCAAATAACTTTTATAATAGCGCTAACGCTAACGCTTCGTGCAAAATGTATGGCAAAGACATTACTGGGCGTGAGTCACGTGACAATTCTCCGTGTAACGCTTCGTGCAAAACATTTGCACGACATTTTTCGACATTTTGCACTCACGCCCAGTAATGTCTTTGCCATACATTTTGCACGAAGCGTTAGCGTTAACGTTAACAGAAAAGTATTTTGTCACAGCCTTTAATGAAAAGTATTTGGTCTAAAGGCTTTAGAAAAAATACTTTTCTGTTAACGTTAACTCTAACGCTTCGTGCAAAATGTATGGCAGCGACATTACTGGGCGTGAGTCTCGTCACAGTTATCTCCGCAGGTAATATCCTTGCCATACATTTTACACGAAGCGTTAGTGTTAGCGCTATTATTAAAGTTATTTGGCTAATGGGGCTGAGCCTTTAGACAAAATACTTTTCTGTTAACGTTAATACTAACGCTTCGTGCAAACTGTATGGCAACGACATTACTGGGCGTAAGTCTCGTCACAGTTATCTCCGCAGGTAATATCCTTGCCATACATTTTGCATGAAGCGTTAGCGTTAGCGCTAATATAAAAGTTATTTGGCTAAGGGGGCAGAGCCTTTAGACAAAATACTTTTCTGTTAACTGTAACCCTAACGCTTCGTGCAAAATATATTATGGCAGACATTATTGGGCGTGAGTCACGTGACAGTTCTCTGTCTTACGCTTCGTGCAAACCGTTGTTGCCATACATTTTGCACTAAGCGTTAGCGTTAACGTTAACGGAAAAGTATTTTGTCTAACCCCACAGATCGGAACGACTTTTGTGGCTCTATTAGCTATTTTGACGTGATTCGGAACGGGGCGCCTACAGGTGACAATGACTTATGACATACAATACATAATGTATTCTGTGGGCGCAGCTGTCAGCTTGCCAAAATATAACCTCAAATTCAGTCCAATATTTTTCTTAACTATTAGTATTGGTATTATAACATAAAGTTGTACACAATGTATCCTGGTTTCTTGAGAACATTATTACCATTGCGACAGGTGTTCGCCGTCCAGTCGTCACTGGTGCACAGTACAGCCGCTGACTATGCTGCCGTCAAAAAGACGACATCCGCTGCAGGAGGTGCTTATTATGTTTTATAATCCTCTGAAATATTGACTTTGTTAACTTCTAACAATTCTAATTATTTGATGTTAAATGAACGACATCTGGTTGAAAAGGATTGCTTAAAAACCGCGTGCTTAATATTTAGCCCGACTTACAGCAAATGTAAGTGCGGTATATTTACAAGTAAATTCTTGGCTAGATGAAGATATGATAAATGTAACCAACTTGTGTTCCTTTCTAATATAAATGCGAAAGTAACTCTGTCTGTCTGTCCGTCTGTCGCGCTTTCACGCCAAAACTACTGAACTGATTTAGATGAAATTTGGTATAAAGATAGTCTAAAGCCTGAGAAAGGACATAGGCTACTTTTTAATGGAAAAGTAAGGTGTAAGGGGTTAAAAGGTGGGGATGAAAAGTTGTATGGAAGTATATCGTCATTTTTAGAGCTAGAAGCTTAAAACTTATTTTTTAACCGACTTCAAAAAGAAGGAGGTTATCAATTCGGATACTTGTATTTTTTTTTTTTTTTTTTATGTTTGATAGGCTCGCGTTTGACCACTATCTCACCTGATGGTAAGCGATGATGTGGTCGAAGATGGAGCACGCTTGCCTAGAAGTAACCTATTCACTCTTGACTTAAAGACTCCCAGGTTGTATCTTACAGGAAACACAGACTCCAGACTTTTTTATGTATGTTTGGGCATAACTTCGTCATTTATAGACGGATTTCCAAAATTCTTTTTTTGTTTGAAAGGGGTTTGTTCCGAAATGGTCCCATTTAAATTTCATGTAGATTTGATGATGATTTTCGGAGACACACAACGGAACTCTTCAAAAAATTACAGCAAATCAACCGCGATTGTTTCTATAGCATAAATATGCATTGTTTACACAGTTTAATGAGAAAACACAACTAAAAAGTGAAAAATAAAAACTTTTTTACAAAAAAATAGAACTGACTTCCAAAAAAAACAAAAAGTGCAAAATAACTTTAATTTCGGAAGTCGGTGTTTCTGCTTCGTTTTTTGACACCGACTTCCAAAATTAAAGTTAGGCTTTTGATTCGATATAAATAAATATAACATTCAAAGTTTGTAAAAGTTTTACCCTCAAGGGTGTAAAATAACAATAGGGAGGATGAAAGTTTTTCCGGAATGAGCAGACCAAAAAGAACTGAAGAAGTTAGTAGTAATTTAATGCGAGAACTAGATTACGATACTGTTTCTTTAAAGAACAAATAACAGTAGCCCTTCCACTTTTAAATTCAGAGCAATTATAATTTTTGATACAATAATTTAAAAGTTGCCAGTGGCCAAGGAGGTTTGTTCTTTTTGGATGCTCCAGGAAGCACTGACAAAACCTATCTCTTAAATTTATTATTAGCCCAAATCCGGAAGCAGTTGCTGTTGCAGTAGCTTCCTCTGGAATAGCTGCTACGCTACTTAGTGGGGGACAACAGCAGTGTAAGCTGTTGGTTTGGGATGAATGTTTGATGTCCCACAAAAGAGCAATTGAAGCACTAGATCGCACAATGAAGGATATTAAAGGCAAACAGAATATCATGGGAGGAGTGGTGGTGCTTTTAGCTGGTGACTTTAGACAGACCCTTCCGGTTATTACTAGAGGTATGCCAGCAGATGAAATAAATGCCTGTTTGAAAGCATCTGTATTATGGGTACAATTAAAAAAGTTTTGTCTCTATGTACAACTCATAATGATTCTCAAGCAGGTCAATATGCAGCAGCTCTTCTAAAAATCGGAGAAGATTGTATGCTAACTGACAGTAACAACATGATTACACTAAGACGTGAGTTCTGTCAAATTGTTGATAACACAGATGACCTAAAAAAATAATGTCTATCCTGATCTTAAAATAAATATGGGCAATCGAGAATAGCTGTGTGAAAGGACAATTTTGGCGCTGACTAATGAAATAGTTAATCAAACGAACGAATCATGTCAGATGTGGAGGGGAATGTTGTCGAATACCTCTCAGTAGATGATGTTATGGACACTGAACAAGTCACATCATACCCTATAGAGTTTCTCAACTCTTTGGAATTATCAGAAGTTGCTTCCCATAAGTTGAGGCTGAAAGTTGGTGTTCCAGTCCTATTAATGAGAAATCTTGTCGCACCAAGTCTATGTAATGGTACACGGCTACAATTACACATCTGGGGCACAACGTTATAAAAGCTACAATCATGACTGGAATGGCAAAAGAAGAAAATGTTTTGATACCCCGTGTTCCAATAATTCCGACTGATTTGCCATTTCAATTTAAAAGAGTGCAGTTTCCCCTGAAAGCAGCATTTGCAATAACAATTAATAAAGCTCAAGGACGCTTAAAGTTTCAGGAGTTCATTTAGAAAAAAAATGTTTTTCCCATGGGCAACTCTATGTGGCATGCTCACGTGTATGAAATACGCAAAATCTTTGTTTTGGCAAAAGATGGGAAAACAAAAAACGCAGTTTTATAAAAATGAACTTAAATATACTCATTTTAATTTATAGCTTATGTACTTAAATAATTTAATAAGCTCTTTGCAGTGAAACACTGCACACAGCTCATTGAAGTATTTGTACGTATGTGTCTTATTTGTAAAATAATTAGCCTAAATAATTAAAAATTCTACCCAAAGACACAATTCCACGCGTACGAAGTCGCGGGCACAGCTAGTTTAAATATATAGCACTAAACGTAACCGCAACAAAGACCCTGGATCTCACAATACAGGGAATCCTAGTGTGAGTTCCAGAAATTCAACTGATGATATGTAATTTCTTATATAATAAACTAACTACCTACGCCCCGTGGTTTCAACCGCGTAGACCGTGATAAAAAAGTAGCCTATGTACTAATCCAGAGTATAAGCTATCTATATACCAAATTTCATCCAAATCATTCCAGCCATTTGAGAAGAAGTAACAAACATACAAACACACACAAACTTTCGGCTTTAAAAAGTTTGTGTGATTATTCCTGTTCTTAAAATTCATTCATTTATTGGGCTCTTGACCTCATCAAGTGTAAAAATATTTGATGTGTAAAAGTTTTAATTAGCATAGCATACAATTAGCAATACAATTTAATTAGCATACCAGTTTATATAGGGGGTAGACCGATAGCTGTGTGTCTTCACTTTCTCGTTCTAGTATGTATTTGTGATCTTTCCATACTACATACTGCGACTTACATGTGATATTTCACATCTCATCAATTACGATCAACTCGGATGAAGCAGTGTTGTGCATACTATCCGGTAGATGGCATAAGGCATCGTGTATAGCATGTGTTTAGGATAATTGCTTACTAACACTAATGAGTCTTAAGTTATGAACAAACAACAATGATGACTTGCAAAGTGAATATCAATTATTGAACCTAACGGGTCGTTCTCCCTCATGAATACTCCATCGTTAACACTATTAACGACTGGGATGTTTTTTTTTCAAATCAAATCAATGAAATCAAACTATTTATTTCAAATAAACCCTTTACAGGCACTTTTGAATTATCAATAAGTCGGTCAGTCAGTCTTTGGGGATCTTCTAGCGTATGCCATTCACATCTGGAGTGAGACCATCGACAAACAAGGGGAAGCACTTGCGGTCTCCCTTGACATCTCGATGGCCTTCGACCGGGTCTGGCACGACAGCCTAATTGGCAAGTTTCCTTCCTTCGGACTGCCCGCTGGTTTGTGTGATTGGATTGCAGATTTCCTGAGGGATCGGTCTATCCGAGTAGTCAGAGATGGCTGCTCGTCCGGACTGCTGGCTATTAATGCCGGTGTTCCTCAGGGGTCGGTGTTCTCGGCAACATTGTTTTAGCTGCGTGTTAACGATCTGCTAAAACCCGGTACCTTTGGGTATGCAGACGACAGCACTGTTGCCGAGAGATACGTGCCCAACGCACTAGCCAGTGGGGTTAAGGTCTGGTCTTTCCGAGATGCTATGGTTGGGCGCTTAAACTTGTTCTTACAGGCTGTCTCAAAATGGGGCGATGCCAACCATTTTTTTTTTAATTTTTTTTTTTTTATAAAACGTTGCCCCACACTAGGAATATTCCTGTATCGTGGATGCGTTCACAAACCAAAAAACCTGGTCAAGTTCAATGCTGCTAAGACCCAGGCGTGTCTTTTTTCCGCTAAGAGGAGCCAATTTCACCCGGCTCCATCTTTCCGAGGTGTGACCGTGCCGATAACCGACCAACTTGATCTTCTTGGTGTTACTTTAACATCTACCCTCAATTTTGGTCCCTTCATAGAGGCAAAGGTTCAAGCGGCTGCCAAAAAGTTGGGGATCCTCGCAAAAGTGAGACGGTACTTCACACCGGAACAGCTGCTCCAACTCTATCAAGCGCAAGTTCGATCGTGTATGGAGTACTGCTCTCATCTTTGGGATGGATCTGCCAGATACCAGCTTGATGTCCTTGAGTCAATTGAGAAACGGGCCAAGAGGATCATAGGCAATGATAGCCTCGTTGAGTCGAAACTCCAAAGTCTTGAACATAGACGCCGAGTTACTAGCCTGTCTGTTTTCTATCGGTTACATTTTGGGGAGTGTGCGAAGGAATTGCATAATTTGATTCTGCCAAGCTCGTTTCATCAACGGACCACAAGACGTACGGCGAAGTGCCACCGCCACCGGTTCATGGTGGACATCCCATCATGTTCTCAAAACGCTTTGTGCGTATGCACAAAGCGTTTTGAGAACAATGTAAAACAAAATAAAAAAAAAAATAAAAAAACAAACAATTCAGAAAATAAAGAATAAGGTGAATGCTCCAGGGTAGCCCGCGAAATTCAAATTTTCTTACGTTTTTTGCAATTTGCAGGTCAGTGTCAGGTTGTATCCAAGTCAAAATTTGATTCGCGGGTGCAGCAAGTATGTTTTTATAGAATTATAATAATTAAAATCATCAATGCAACTCTTTCAGTTAGAATTGGTACCAAATGTGAGTATGAAAACATGACTTTTGGCATCAATTCTAAGTGAGACAGTTGTGTTGATGATTAGTAAAATCATCGATTATAATTCTATAAATACATACTCGCTACGCCCGCGAATCAAATTTTGGCCTAGATACAACCTGACACTGACCGGCAAATTGTAAAAAACGTAAGAAAATTTGAATTTCGCGGGCTACACTGGCGCTTCCACCTTAAACAAGCCAATGACAGCTAAGAGATGACCAGTCCCAACTGACGGCGTCCGTTCACGAACATAACGCGTGGATTAGCACCACTCAGCTCAACGATTTTGAAGGGAACCGAACGACCCAACACACGTGGTACCATCACGATTTTTTTTCCCCGTTGTCCTAAGATTCATCAATAGGATGAACCCTATTCTTATTACAATCTAGCCTTATAGATAGACTAATAAGTAATGAAATTATAACCTAAACTATTAAATTGTCTTCACTAAGAATGTGTCCAATAGCACTTTTCTTATTGTCTCTATTAAGGCGGATACACTTCACTCTTGTGTTTGTGGCACTTTTTTACTTTACACTATTAACTAATGCTAAACACTAACTCGAACGGTTTTGTTCTTTTAAGTCTTCTTACTATGTTTGTGTAATCGAGAAGCTGGATTGCCGTTGATCGGCGTTGACATGCTGATGAAGCTTCTTTTCGTGAGCTTCTGCGAATTTCTGGATCACTTTTTCGAAGAACTCAACTTTTAGATCCCGATGGACGTCATCATTTCGTATGTACCAAGGTGGATTTACAATTTCGCTTAGCACTTTGTTCTGGAATCTTTGTATATTTAATATATTGGTCTGTTTGGTGCAGCCCCACAGCTAGATACCATCAGTCCAAACTGGCATCAGGACTAGTCTGTATAGCAATAATTTGTTTTGCATGGACAACATGGAGTTTCTTCCAAGCAGCCAATACATTCTTTTGAATCAGTGGTCGAGTTCATCTTTTTTCTTCTTCTCGTGGGCTTTTCAGCGTAACTTTGCGTCAAGGGTCATACAGAGATACTTGGCTGTATTCTCGTATGGGACTTGTTTATTGTTAAGGTGAGATAGTGGTCAAACGCGTGCCTATCAAGAATTAAAAAAAAAAAATGTAAACTGGAGAATACTGCTCACATATTTGGATTCTTTTAGGTTTACTCCTCCATTTTTTGGTCTAGTTATAAACTTGATTTACAGCCATACGTATGTGACCTTTTCTACTGCTTCTTCGTGGTTGTTTCTTTCTTACAACCATTATGGCTGTATCATAAATGATTTTATTTTTGTAAGTAGGTTTTAACAACACTTTTAGCTAGATGGGGCCGGTGTTTCCCAGCTACCCTGAGAAGAAACACCGAAATAAAGTCAGAGGTCAAAGTCTCTTTTAGAGTGTCCAAATCCATACAATATGTACTGGTGAATGAGGACCATGTACGTTTATGTCTGGGATGAGCTTTTGAAGAAAGCAAACCGCAAATTCGAGTCCAGACAGTGGAAGCATTTGTCAGTTATCGTGAAGCTCAACTCAGAACGTTGAGGAGCTCAACGAACCGACGAACAATACCAAAGTAAGGACATTTGGGTAGGCCGCAAAAATACTCAAACTGCCAGACAATCATAAAATCTACATGTATATAACGACATACATAGTTCTCGCATTCATATTATGCTATATGAGGACCATGCAGCTTAGTGTCTGTAATGGTCTTTTGAAGAAAGAACCACACTAATAACACTACACACATAAGGAGCTCAATGACTTGACGAATAATACCAAAGAAAGGACATTTGGGTAGGCTGCAAAAGTATTCAAACTGTCAGACAACGTTAAAAATTGCTGTAAAAAGGAGGAGAAAAATATCATCAGCAAAGGTCCCAATCGTGTTTTTCTCTAATTCAGAAATATCGCAAGTGTATAGTAGGTAAGTACAGGACCGGACCTAACACACTTCTTTGCGGTATGCCAGCGTAGGCGTCTTCTTGTCTTATTCTAAAGGCTCCGTTCAGAATGTAGGATTCTAATATATCTGAAAACGGCTTTTGTAACAGGCTTTTCAATTTGTGTAAGTACTTATAAGGACTTCATGCCATACTTTGTCAAACGCTTGCGCCACGTCTAGGAATACAGTAGCACATACTTTCTTGTCATCAAGGGCGTTTTCTATTACGTTTGTGATCCTATGCGCTTGATCGATGGTAGTGTTTTTCTCGAAAACCAAATTGGTGCTCTGGTAGGTATAATGTTTTTATTATCTATTATTGGATTAAGCCGTTTGAGTAACAGCTTTTCAAATAGCTTGGACATGGTATTGAGGAATTTAGGAGGATTGGTAGTAAGGAAATGGGCCTATATAATGATGTTTTGTGAGCCGGTTGCCCGCTTGGCGATCATTATTATTTCAGCCACCTTCCATAAGTCTGGTACATAAAAATTTATTTTAGCCTTAACCAGGCCCTTTCTTGGGAGGTTATGAAGTATTTCTCCTGTTATTAAATCGTAACCTGGTGATGTTCGTGTACTTATATTACGTTTTGTTTCTCGCGCGACTTCTCTCGGTGGTACTTGTTTTATTGTAATTTCATTTTCTGATGTCACCATTGCCCGTTTTCACACTTAATAGGTGGGATTTGGGTAACCGGCCTTTTCAGGTACTTAGTAGCTTTCCAGAGGGAATAGTCTGTCTTTTGGTCGTTACTTAGATTCTGGAGATAGGTATTGGTTGATTCATCTTTAAAGATTTTGGATTAGTCTTCTTACTTTTTTTTGTCAGGTTATTTAGTTTTCGTTAAAAGAACAAAATAAATTTTAAAATTCAATTCAAAGTTTTCAGTTTTTATAATCTGTTTTTTAACACCATGAAATAGTAGCCGCCATGCTATACGTCATAGGGCTATGTAAACTGTGTACTGTCAACTGATCAGCGGATCTATGCTTTGTACTTTTATTTAGCCAACTGACGTCATGAAAATAGAGCATTATGGCGTCCACTGCGTCCAGCGTTTTCGTCAAATTACGCGCGAAATTTGAAAATGTATAAATGCATTTTTAGGCACTTATTGATTGAATAAAAATTTTGTGTTTTATTTTATTGGTTTATAAGGCACTATAGAATCTAATTGAGACACTTTTCAAAAATCGGTGTAGTATCCTATTGAGTGAGCATGACAAACTCTCAACTGCCATACTCGTTCATGTCAAATAATCAGTTATCTAATCTAATAAAATAAGTTAATCCATTATACTCACATTAACAAAATTAGAAAAGAACAATATGCTTCGAAGTTATGCAATACTGTTCAAAGAAATGTAAAAATAATTCTATAGTCCATCAATTTAAAATAAAAACATATTAAGAAAAGTAAAAGAGAGAGCATCTCTTCAAAATATATAAATATAAAAACAGAACTAACTAGTGGACCCAAGTGGCTGTGACTGTGACTGTGGAGCAGGACCAGCATTAAGCCAAACACTTTTATCAAGGATATAATCCTCCAATTTATAATATGCTTGTCTACATAGTGTGCCTTCTAGGCATGTTTTAAATTTTGTCTCATTTAGTTGTAGAATGTCTAGTGGTGTTTTATTATAAAATTTTACACAATACCCCATAAAAAGATTTTGTAGTTTACCCAATCTGAAGCGAGATTGATCTAAATTGTTCCTATTTCTAGTATTAAAATTATGTCTGTCACTCACTTATCCTAGTAAAGAGATGAAGATTTTTCCGAACATACATAATGTTTTCATATATCGCATCTTCGGTGCAACAAAGTCACAAATAGCCAAAACTGCAAAAGCGAGCTAAGTATGCCAAATTGATTCTGAACCATGCCTATACTTGGGGCAACAAAAACATCCGCAAAAGTATCTCGAAATTATACTAGATGGCGCAGGTGCCTTTGTGGTTATTGGCGGTTATTCCATGCGTTTTGGGCCGACAACGTTTCATTGGTCAGTAGTGCCCCCGCGCCCGCCGAGTGTTTGACGTACGTTGGACCTACAGCCACACAAAAGTATTTATGACCATTGTTATTCTCACTTGTTGGAGCAACAAAAACGTATCTGTTTTTAACAAAAACGTATCTGGTGCAACTAAGTCACAATTCAGGACACTTTTTTATGTTATGTCTTTTATTAGGATTTTTTTGGTAATGAAATACAAGATTTTTACGTATAACTATAGCCAACTAATTAAACAATTAATTATGTAAAGATTTCAAACCCACTATAAATAGTTATCCAGAAATGAGGAATAACATGCGAAAAAAAAATTAAAAGTCTTCTCCTGTAAAATTTAAAAATGAGCTGTTGTGACTTTGTTGCACCGAAGGTGCGATATGTATTGACAAGGTACCATCATGAATGATGTTAATATCTTTAAACAGCCCCTAAGAGAATTGCGCCTGCGAAGATTATATAGTTCCACTCGTTTAACAGCTATACTATTGACAGAGATACAGTTAGCCTATTTAAAATAACACGAGGTTCATGTCACATATTGTAGGTAAGCAGATCGGGTCTGGTTTCAGGTGTGATGGGGCTGGGCAAGGGCAAGAAGAAGGTGGGTAAGCTCGGCACCATGGAGAAGAAGGAGATGCCGGTGGAGAGCGACCCGCACAAGCTTGTGCATTATGTGTGCGGCTCCAACATCTACACCACCGGCGAGGACGTCAAGGTGATGATTAGTAATAAGTAGATATACTAATAGGAGATTGTCCGAGATCTAAAATTGTGCTTCTGCATTGCTAATACTGTTGTTATTATATTCAAATTCAAATTTAAACAGGCAAAGTATTGTTACTTTGCCTGTAGACTGCTGGTTTTGTAACCAGCAGTCTACAATTTATGTGCCATAACAATTTTTGGTGAGCAGATGTAAAACCTTTTGTAAAGCTTTACACTTACATTTAAAGTAATTGTGTAAATATAAAACACACACCAATACGGTTGCCATTGTTTCACAGTTTTAACAGAGTATTGTCAATTTGTAGTCCATAATTCCATATATCACTGGCTACTGTTCAGAGACACTTACAGCAACAAAGATTGTTTGTCATTTCATTGCAGTTGAAATGGAGAGCTGTTCAACAAATTTCTGTAAGGAGTTATTACACCAATCGATCGATCGTCGGTCGACAATCGATCGATTGTTTGTGTACCGGTATCCGTCAGCCAAAGCTAGGTATTACACCAATCGATCGACGATCGATCGATTGGTGTAATAACACCCTAACACGATACCAAGTATTCGGTTGCCGAATACCCAGTATCAACGGCCGTATACTTGGCGACATAAACCTTACGATGCCAATAAATTAAGTGGATTTCAGAAGAATGTCTTGTTGAAAATGTCATAAAAAATATTGAAGTTATTAATAACTTGTATGGTCTACACCTTAGACTGTAAAAGGTTAGTGTAGACATAGAAGATATGTTTTCCAAATCGCATTTACTTGGTCATTCAGCGGGAGCCATAAACTGGAATCACTTCATCGCGCGTTGCTTAAAACAATCAATCTGCCTAGCCTTTTCCCAACTATCTTGGGGTCGGCTTCCAGTCTAACCGGATTGCTCAAAACAATTTTTTACAATTTCTATGCAATAAACTTTGGATTGTTGTAGTATATCATTTGAAAGGTAATTTTGTTAGCTTTTAACCTCTTTTAATATCATAACCAAAGATTGTTCACGTTATGTCATGGAACGTAAAAATAAAAGACATCAATTTTTAAAACAAAACACCATATTATTTGTTATTCTTGAAACCCTATAAAAAGTGGGCGTTTATGAAAATTGGTCAGCAGTCCAATGTTTCACGTCAATTGTAACACAAAATATTGAGGGGTTAATATTACTTCCTATTCATTTACACGTCCACAACTTCAACCTATTGCAATAATTTCCTAAACTTAGGAGGAAAATTAAATTAATTTTAAATCTTTTTGTTATCATTTGAAAGCTAAATAACCTTTCAAATGGTATACCACAATCCATAGTTCATTGCGCTTATTAGCAAGTCACCGGATTCTCAACTCACCAGATTCCCAACTAACCAGATTCGCAACTCACCAAATGTACAATGAAACACAATTCCCAAAAAAAAAATAAACAAATTGACGGTTATATTTATACCAAACTTTGCCTAGGCATTCTATACAATGCCGAATGTTCAGTCGGACATACTAACGACAGTCGTATATAAGGTAGATTGACGGAGCCTCGCCAAATGGGGCGCCTATTTCTGTCTGCAGGGTTTAAAGGAACCTCACCTGTCCGTGTCGGAGTGCCCTAAGTTCCCGAGCTCGCTTCGCTCGATCTTGGACAACCTTTCATTCAAATTCTTATCAGTTTATGTCATGAGGTTGTCTATCAGTAAAATAGTAGTGCATAATTTATTTTAAAGTTATACATTGTCGAACTAGCCTTTAGTTTTAGAAACATCTTTGAACTTCTACGTACTAATACCATAATGGAATGTTCTCGAATGTAGTGGAATCGTCTGGAAATTTCGACCGCATTCTAGAACGTTCTCGTAATAAGTTCGACGTAACACTTAGCCATGCTCGTCCCGAGCATCAATAGTTCCGTAGTATCGCGCTAATCGGTCTACATGGACAATCTTAGGCGCACCTTGTGGACCCTTCTGTATTCGGTTATTCGGTAGGTAATATCGTTGATCCTAGTCACGACTCGGTATGGTCCATCCCATTTTGCTTGTAATTTAGGAGACTTCCCTATGCTGCGCACTGGGTTATGCAACCACACTAGTGAACCCTCGTCAAAACATCTTGTTTGTCTTCCGATCGTATCGGGTCTTCATCTTATCAGCCATTTGTTGGCCGGTTTGTCTGTATACATCATTCAACTTGTTACGCAAGTCATTCGCATAATTGGTTACACTGCGTAGGGCATCAGGGTGGTTCCGGTGATTAAATCTGCAGGCAACCGTAATTCCCTTCCAAAGTTCGCGAAGGCTGGTGTCACAGTCATACTTTCGTGAACTGCACTACGGTAGGCCAGAAGAAATGGCTGTATGTGCTTGTCCCAATACCATTGCCTGCTTTCCACAACTTTTGCCCAGATATCACTCCAACGTTTAGTTGAAACTTTCTAAAATTCCTTCAGATTGTGGATGGTAAAAAGTGGTTCTGGTCTTGTGAGTACCCATCATTTGACAAGTCTCTTGGAATACTTGCGAACACCATATTGTGGGTACACCAAAACGACAGAAGACTTCCTGAACCAATTTACCTGCAACTGTTGTAGCTTCTTGGTTAGGAATGACGTAGACTTTTGGCCACTTAGTGAAGTAATCCACGACAACCATGAAGTAGTTGTTTCCGTTTGAAAGTGTCCTGCAACGTCTAGTGCTATCGTTGTATACTTTTAAAGCACCTCTGCTGCGTGTCTGGGGTCCTTTTTTGGAGGCATGCGGAACAGGGTGTAAAGATCCGCAAACCTCCATTGAATGCGCGTCCGCTGCATGCTGGTGGTCAGGATACCCATAAAAGCCGTGGGTACTAGCTGGCTGTATGACTTGCTGCTCAAGAGCTCGAGGAAGTGATGATTACGTCACAATGGAGTAGCTGCACGAAGGCTGTGCTGACGTTCATGTTCGAGGGTCACCAGTTTGGAGGCATGCGGAACAGGGTGTAAAGTCCCGCTAACCTCCATTAAAAGGGGAGGTTCCTCCAAATAGCCCGTCTGTTTGGAGGATCCTCCTGTTGTGTCTGCTCCGGACAACTGCCCGATGGTTGATTTCGGACTGTTTTATATGTTAAAATCTCGCGGAGAACTCTGCTTGCGCGATGTAGGATTTGTTGTTGAGTTCGTTTGTGGCGTCATAGGTGTCGCTACACTTTCACAGCCGCACAACTGGTACATTTGCGACACCAGCCCTCCACATCCTCTCGACAGTGAATCTAGTAAAATCGCTCTCGTATTTTTATATGTCCTCACGGGCACTACTTCCTTAGTCTTTTGCTTGGTACAGTAGTGCCTACAATCTTCAGGGCAAGGTCTTCTAGACAGTGCATCTGCGTTACCGTGAGTTTTCCTCTTGCCACTTGTCTCTCTTCCGTCCCAGCAAATATTTACTGAAGTGCTGCACTGTCCTTCTACGGCGAGTAGCTCCCGTCTCGTAACGCAGTAATTTATTTCCGGTTTTGATAAAGATTTGCTGTAGTAAGCTATAACAACTTCCTGGTTTGTTTTCCATTGAGACAACACGCCCCCAATTCCAGTATTACTTGCGTCTGTGAAGTCATTTTCAGTGTCAGGATATCCCAGATTTGGTGTATTACACAGACTTTTCTTTAATTCCTGAAACACGATGACACAGTTTTCATCCTAACAGAATTTTTGCTTCTCCTTAGTGAGTTTGTGTAGAGCAGTACTATAATGGAATGTTCTCGAAAGTAGTGGAATCGTCTGGAAACTTCGACCACAGTCTAGAACATTCTCGTAATACGGTCGACGTACCAATAATTTTTGGATAGTTTTTCATTATGTGATGAGTTGCGTATCTGGTTAATTTAAAATCTGGTGAGGTGAGAATCTGGTGACTTGCTAATGGCGGGTCCATTGTACAGAAATTTTAAAAAATGTTTTGAGCAATGCGCGATGAAGTGATTCCAGTTTATTGCTCGTGAGTGTAGTTAACAATATTCAAAAAA
The DNA here is from genome assembly GCA_951329385.1 of Polia nebulosa. Classification (NCBI taxonomy): domain Eukaryota; kingdom Metazoa; phylum Arthropoda; class Insecta; order Lepidoptera; family Noctuidae; genus Polia; species Polia nebulosa. Next base: position 299,856 of record OX589611.1, on the reverse strand, counting down.
ATATTTTCAGCTACAAGAAGATAGCGCATACCCCTCGTGGCTGTGGTCGCTGAACACGGGCGCAGCGCCGCTGCTGGCCGAGCTCGACCCGAGCAGCAAGCGCTACTGGCTGCGCGTGCGCGCTGCCGGCATGCGCCGCAACAACAAGCTGCGCTCCATGCGCAGGTTTTAGCGCGAGGTGGTTGGTTTAGTTGTCTACCAAAACGTCTAGGAGCGTCAGGATGGCGGGCGTCAGTGTAAACTTACTGAGAAATCGTGCTATGTACGATAGAAAATAAGTACAATTTTTTTTTTGCGTTTCATCTTGCATTCTGCATTTTAGCTGTAACGTTACTCCCGCCATCACGACGTTACGTGTAAATCTTCAGCAAATCTGGTTCAGTGTGTGTTACCTATATAAACAGTGGCGGTGTGACTCGGGGACAGATGATTATAGTGATTAAATAAAGTTAAATGTATGTAACTAGATACTAATTGTTAAACAATAAACAAGTTATACAGAATTAAGATTTATTGAATCCACAAAGACTTCGTATCAAAACGCTGCACAAAACGATTTACAAAAAGTTAAAACTCGAATATTGCGACTGACATGATTAATATTTCAACACACACTCTAAAGCCACCACTGAACAAAGTCTAGGGAACAAAACAACTTTTTCAAGCATATCCGAGAAATTTCATAGAAATAGTACTAGCCGCTAGAAAAGCATTATTGTTAGGTATTTATATTTTCCGTTGCCTGACAGGTCAATTATAGTGTGGGCTTGACTGCGCTCGTGGGGAAGAATTCACGCCTTCTTCGTCTCTGCACGAGCTAATTACACGTCAAGCGCTAAGGAATCCGGATGACTGACGGCATGCTATTTCTCTACACCACAAATGTGGCGTAATATAAATTACCACGACAAATTCGTGCAACCCTGGTCTTTCCACACTGACATTAGTTCGGCCTAGATTTTACGGACGAATGTGAAAACACATCTAAAATACCTTTGTTCCATAAACTTTTTCGAGTAGTGATGTAGTCACCCATTTAAACTCAACCGAAATTACATAACATTGTATTCGATTCCACTCGGACCACAAAAGTAATCAACATACACTACAACACTGACATAATTCGCGGTTATCTAAGATACTCTCACAATTCCACGTCAATAATTTGCCAAAGGATTTGATTTCTAATACACGTCGACGTTACTTTACTGGACTGAACGATTTGTTTTCGTTTTTTTAACGCACACATTGAGAACACTAACACGTCATATGGTATTAGAAACCTGGAATTAATGTCCTCTGCTAAAGTTATTCGGTCATGTTCAGATAATCGGACACCACTATGGAATAGCTCTATTGGTAGAGTCTTGCTATGACTAAAGACCTGCCCCTCTTCAATGACGTATCGTTACCAACTGATGTGGTAAAGAGATAGTGCTATTCATGGTGTGTAGCTCCGTCTCTTTCTATCTCTATATGGCATTGACTCGCCATAGTACCGAGATGGGCAGCGCTAGCAACGCTTACCGAGTACGCGTCCAAACGAGTGAAAGTCGCACTACGACAGTACTCATCCGTCGTAAGTACGCGAGTGATGGACGTGGACCACTCGTCGCTGGCCATGGCGGACGCGCTCGAGCCATACAATGCTAGAGACAGTCCATGGTGTCTTCTTTGACGACCAGCGGCGGCGCGTAGTCGCCGTGCTTCGTTCCGAATGAATACGAGTACGGGTTCTGAAATGATATTATGATATATTATTCAATGTACCAGAGACTGAAATCAGGTGTACACCTACTGAGACTAAAATGATCGACGCGTCAAAATGAAACGAAAGTCAATTATCCGATTAGCGTGCGCTGTAGATAGTTCAGTCAAACAATCACATCCGTCTGTTGTGGACTAGCAATCTTTTTGTGTAAGTAGATTTTGTTCCAAGAACTGACCGCGTCGACGACGTATATTAGGTACGTGAGACTAACCTAATATACGTCGTCGACGCGGCCAGTTACGCCATAATGTGCCTATAGCTCTAATGAAACAAATTGTCGTTCGTTCGTTACCTTCTTGACGTTGTAGAGGTTGGGCGGGTAGGCGGCGGGCCCGGGTGTGCGCGTGGCCTTGCCGGCGCCCTCCAGCCGCGCGCCCAGCGAGAACACCGGCTGTCTGCGGACACAACACACTTATCACAGTCGAGAACACCGGCTGTCTACGGACACAACACACATCACAGTCGAGAACACCGGCTGTCTGCGGACACGACACACATCACAGTCGAGAACACCGGCTGTCTGCGGACACAACACACATATCACAGTCGAGAACACCGGCTGTCTGCGGACACAACACACATATCACAGTCGAGAACACCGGCTGTCTGCGGACACAACACACATCACAGTCGAGAACACCGGCTGTCTGCGGACACACACATCACAGTCGAGAACACCGGCTGTCTGCGGACACACACATCACAGTCGACAACACCGGCTGTCTGCGGGGACAAATCAATAACCGTGTCGTATTACGTGTTACGTCGACCGTATTACAAGAAATTTCGAGAATGTGGTGGAAGTTTCCAGACGGTTCCAATATGTTCGAGAACATATTGGAGAACATATCCATTATGGTTCTGCGTAGAAGTTCAAATGTTTGTAGAAAATTCCACTATAGGCTAGTTCGACAATGTTCTAGAAACTTCTATGAATAAATAGGCCGGGCGGGCGGCGAGTGGGTCAGTCTGTTTTCGACTACGAATGCGAACGGAAACGATTACGAAGAGAATAGTGATCATTAGAGAATTAGTGTTTGTGTAAATAAATTGTTCAAGTTAATTAGGTACTCAAAAAAAAAAACAATAAAAATTGGTATCAGAAGTGAGGGATAAATTATGCCAATTTTACAAGGAGCCAATGGCAGCAAGACATGGATCACAGGTGGTTTGGAGATTCCCCGATACAGACTGGATAGTGTTCAGCTTACGACAAAGCCAGTCGCTGGTCCATGTGGAGTTTTTTCAGCACCAGCGGTGCCAGACTTGTTTGCGCTAATGGCGCTGTTGCAGGAATAGGCTCGCCGTCAAGAGGAGCAGGCCCGCTGCCAAGAAGAGCAGGCCGTCGATTGGAAGAGAAGCTTCAACAATATAAAGAGGAGCAGGCTCGCCGCCAAGAAGGGTAGGCTCGTCGGTTGGAAGAGAAGCTTCAACAAGATAAAGAGGATCAGGCAGAAGGGCAGGCCCGTCTGTTGGAAGAGAAGCTTCAACAATATAAAGAGGAGAAGGCCCGCCGCCAAGAAGGGTAGGCCCGTCGGTTGGAAGAGAAGCTTCAACAAGATAAAAGAGGATCACGCCCGCCGCCAAGAAGGGCAGGCTCGTCGGTTGGAAGAGAAGCTTCAACAAGATAAAGAGGATCAGGCCCGCCGCTAAGAAGGGCAGGCCCGTCGATTGGAAGAGAAGCTTCAACAATATAAAGAGGAGCAGGCCCGCCGCCAAGAAGGGTAGGCCCGTCGATTGGAAGAGAAGCTTCAACAATATAAAGAGGAGCAGGCCCGCCGCCAAGAAGGGCAGGCCCGTCGGTTGGAAGAGAAGCTTCAACAAGGTAAAGAGGATCAGGCCCGCGGCTAAGAAGGGCAGGCCCGTCGATTGGAAGAGAAGCTTCAACAATATAAAGAGGAGCAGGCCCGCCGCCAAGAAGGGCAGGCCCGTCGGTTGGAAGAGAAGCTTCAGTAAGACGAAGAGGAGCAGGCTCGCCGCCAAAAAGAGCACATGGTCCTCATAAAAGACCTTCACTCAACGTTTGGCAAGGAGCTCCAGGTGATGAAGGAGCAGGTTCACCAGTATGAGAATCGTATCTCAGAAGCCGAAGTTACCGCGGATCTCGATCTCACAGGCCCATAACGGAAACATCCGATCATCAATGGCGAAGTCAACGGAAAACCATGTAAATTGACGTTAGATACTGGAGCTTCTCACATATTCGTCAATTCACACCTAGCAAGTCGGTTCATTGGGGACTTCTACAATAACCACGACTGCTTACTATTACTGACAGCTACCGGTCAGCACATAATCGTCCGAAAAGATTCATGTTCAGCAACTAATCAGTATCCGACCAATATTTACCGCCGGATACTGGAGAGAGTAGGATCATATTCGGATGCTAAACGAATTATCATTCACTCTATAGCGCTAGATGGCGCGCTTCTCCCAGTCTGCTACGATTTTCGGTATCTCTGTTCACTCGTGCAAAGCGATGGCGAAATAGACCGGACTGTTAAGCATAGAATTAACACTGGATGGATGGAATAGCGGTAGGTCACCGAGACTATCTGTGACTCCCGCATTCCCCTTAAGTTTAAGGGGAAGATTTGGTCAGACCTGCTGTCTTGTATGGTTCAGAATGTTGGGCCAGAAAAGTGATGGATGAAAAGTAGCTGATATGAGAATGCTAAGAGCGATGTGTGGTGTTACGGGCATGGATATAATCAGGAATGAGTATATAAGAGGAAAGTGGCACCGCTGACTGAAAAGTTGTGTGGAAATCGGTTGTCATGGTATGGGCATGTGATGCAGAGGTATAAAGAAAATGTCGCAAGGAAGTCTTGTGTATGAATGTGGATGGCTATAAGAGTAGGGGAAGGGCAAAGAAGCGATGGATGGACTGTGTGAAAGAGGATATGAGTTTAAGGTGGAAGCGCCAGGGTAGTCCGCGAAATTAAAATTTTCTTACGTTTTTTTAAATTTGCAGTTCAGTGTCAGGTTGTATCTTGGTCAAAATTTGATTCGCGGCCGTAGCAAGTATGAATTATAATCATCAATACAACTCGTTCAGTTAGAATTGATGTCAAATGTAAGTATTTCACGAAATCATTATTTTTAATTTCAAGTTCATAGATCAATGGGAAGTATAAAAATTCTTCGGAATAAAATTTTGTGACAGACGATGGACAGATGGACACATGAGGGACAGCAACAGGGCTCCGTTTGGACCCTTCGGGTACGGAACCCTAAAAAAGACGAGCAATCATTTTTTTATTTTTTTTTCTCTTTATTTGTTTTGGGGTTTTTATCTATACAGATATGTCAACCCCATCGTACCTGTTACCATTGTTACCACAGAATACATATACTCCTAACGGAGATACACTTTATAGATAAGGTTACATTAACTCTTATAACTAACATAAATTATACTAAACAGGAACATTTTGTGAAAGAGAAACCATCGAATTACCGATGAAGGACTGTTATTAAACGGCATAGCTTTTTGGCACCTTCTGAAGTTGGTTGGGATAGAATTGACTGTATTAATCCCACGTTAAGTCTATTTAAGTCTAATTCTCTAAAAAGTGATTCCCTCTCGCGCATGTTGCGGACACAATCCATCAGCAAATGCTGGACGTCCTCAATCTGATTACATTCTCTGCAATTCGGTGAATCAGTTTTTTTCATAAGGAATGCAAACTTCGCCGATGGATAGTGTCCAGAGCGAAGTCTTAAAATTAATTTGACATAATTCCTACTAAGTAGATCGACATCGAACCAAGGCACTCGAGGAGGCTCGCCTTGTATGCTCCTATACCATATACCTTTTTGCTGGCTTATGTTAACAAAGTGTTGTTTCCAGGATTTATAACAAATTTCTTTATATTTAGATATGTATTCCCAATAATCAGGTAGGTAGTTAATTGTTGCACCCTCTGCACTGCTGCAGCTAACTTAGACAATCGGTCAGCCTCCTCATTACCACGTAGTCCAATATGAGCTGGAACCCATTGCAACTTAACTTCTAAATTATTCTTAAATAATAAAACCATGTTTTCAAGAATATCATATGCTATCGATGCACCTCTGAACCCAGAGGCGCATCGAGCAATATGCTGTAGTGCGCTTTTACTGTCTGAAAGAATAACGACTCTTTAATTCTGATTTCGACTATAAAGGATCGCTTGATAAATTGCAATGAGTTCCAGTGTCATTATTGAAACATTACAGTTTACTTTAAAACCGAGATTAGTTCCTAAGCTTTGGTCAAAAATGCCTGCACCACCTAGACCGGAAGTACCCTTAGAACCGTCTGTAAAATTTTTTTTCCCAATCACAATACATAGAATTTAATTCAGCTATAACATCGAACACTAATATATTTGGATTATAATTAGATTTGGGAACTTGTATACATTCTAGATCAACTTTAACATTTTTAGTCTCAATAGCAGTTGTCCAAATTTCTAAAGTATACATTTTATGAATATCTGTAGAGAGAACATCCATGTGTTTTACGAGTACATCATTATATTTTTTAACCAATAAGGGCACTTTTTTGTTTTCCCAATATTTGATACTACAAAGGGTACTCAGTTCCTCAATCAAGGTAACTGTCATATTGTTTGACAATGACATTATTTTTAAACAATATTTATAGGCTAAATACTCTCTTCTTAAAAATAAAGGGGGGAATACTCAAATCAGACTCCATTACATGGATTGGGGAACTTCTGATATATCCACCTACAATTCTCAGGGCTTGGTTCTGTAACTTATCTAGCTTGGAAACATGACATTTTGCGCTACAGTCATACATAAAACATCCATAGTCAATTCGACTTCGAATCAGTAACATGTATAACCTACGTATATGCTTTATGTGTATTCCCCATGAGATACCCGTTAGAACTTTTAATAGATTTAGAAATTTTAAACATTTACTAACTGTTTCATTTATATGTTTGCCCCAACGTAGACTTCTGTCTAGCCACATACCTAGGTATTTAATGCATTCTGAGAAAACCAAGGTTTGCTCATTTATCTTTAGAGTAGGAAGTATTCTACGCCTGCCTCTACTGTACACACAAAAGGTAGATTTACTTGAAGATAATTCCAAACCAAGTTCATCCAACACCCTTACAATAGTATCCAACGCATTTTGTACATACACTTTACATATTTTAATATCTTTGTGTTTAACGTTGTTTAAGACTTTAATTACTTGTAAAGCTTCCGACGTGCTCGATAGATGGCGTTGGCGTCAAGTTATAAGTCGATATGGTTTAGTTACCGCGGTTAGGCTGTAAGCAAATAGGTAGTTTTTTTTAAATAAATGAGCTATCAAGTCAGATCAGTACACAGTGGTTTTATTTTACAATTCTCGCTAGTGTACCTTCAGGTCAACCTACCCCGAATACCATCAGGTATTTAACATTGGTCCAACGAGCCGGGTCATTTGGACAGTTTTTGATAAGTGGAGCCACCGTGGGCCCGCTTCTCCGTCCCGTGTACTTGTAGTGGATCGCTGTAGAAAGGTACATGGTCCTCCGCACTAGCGGCGACAGCTACGCCCAGCATTGGCGGTGAGCTGAGTCAGCATTGGCGGATTAGTTCAAGGAGTGGCCACAGAGGGCGCCACTCTCAGATCAACACTTCACTGGATGACGGCAAGGTGACGCAGGCGCAGCCATCACGCGACGTCACGGGCGACGTCACGCGCAGTTCAGGTAGCGGCCACAGAGGGCGCCACTTGCAGGTTAATACTCAATACTCAATACTTTATTGCATTCCATATGTGTTAAATAGGTGGTATAACATAATAAAATATCAATATGGACCCTGTCGGACACAGCAAAGTAGAAGAGAGGACAGGGCTAAGTAGTTATTCAATTAAGCAATATAAATTATTAGTTGTGGTTTATTGGGTGTATGTATAATATTATGTATATATATAAGGTTTGCGTATATAGATATATTAAATTGCTATTAATTGTAAGTAATTATTATGAAGTTCTAATATTATTATTAAATTATTCTTCTTATTCTTATATTAGTATTAAATTTATTCTTCTTATTCATAGATTTTTTTTTTTTTTTTTTGTATTTATGTTTATATTGGGTTTTCTATTTTTCTACAAAATGTTTGGTGTAAAAGAGAGAGAAAAAGAAATTATTTTGGAATCGATTTATCATCTAAGAACTCCTTTACTGTGTAGTAAGACTTTGATTCGAGAAATCGCTTCAATTTATTAATAAATATATTTATTTTGCTTATTTCTCTAATATTTTCTGGCAACTTATTATAAATTTTGATGGACATAACTAAAGGGCTGGTTGAGTGCATTTCCAGTCGGGATTGGGGTATATTTAATTTATTTTTGTTGTGTCGTAAAGTGTATCTAGTTTGTGTTTCTTCGCAAGTGGTATACAAATCTGGGTGTTTTCTGACAAATTTACATAACTCAAAGATATATAAACAGGGAAGTGTGAATATTTTGTGTTTTTGGAAGTATGGTTTGCAGCTCTCTGTTTGTTCAATATTGGTTATTATTCGAATTAATTTCTTTTGTAATATAAATATAGTTTGAGAATCAGTGCTGTTTCCCCATAGCATGACCCCATAGCTAAGCCATGCTTGGGCATATGCATAGTATGTGACAATTGCAGTTTGCAGGTTGGTAGTTTTTTTAATTTCACGTAGGGCATATGAAAATTTTGATAGTTTAGCTCTTATTTTCTGTATATGGGATTTCCAATTAATATGGGCATCTATAGACAAACCGAGGAGGGTAAATTCGTTAACTTGTTCTAGTTTTGTGTCATTGAACATGAAGTTAAGTTTTAATGGGGATTTTTGATGGGGATGGAAGTAGTGGAATAAATAAAAATAAATAAATGTAAACAAATGTAATTAGTTTGGTTTTGGTGAAGTTAATTTCTAGATTGTGGTTATTCATCCAGTTTACAGCTGTAGAAAGAAGGGAGTTTAATTTGGCGTTTATATCGTCATCGTTTTGGCATGTGGTGAGTAGAGAGATATCGTCTGCAAATAGAACACATGGTCCGTTTATAATTTTAGGAACGTCATTTATATAAATAAGGAACAAAAGGCACCCTATTACACTACCTTGGGGAATTGACGCGTTAACTGGTTTACTGTCGGATCTAATTTTAATAATTTCATTAGTGCTGTTATCGAAATATTCTATCTCTACTAATTGTACCCTATCCTTGGTACGATGCAAACCATTCGTGAGCCTTACCTCGTATTCCTATCCCATGTAACTTGTCCAATAGTATTTTAAATTGCACCTTATCGTAGGCTTTAGTCATATCGAGTAGCATACCGATGGCGTAATTTTTATTATTAATAATAGTTAAAGCCTCTTGTACGTATTTGTAGACTGCTAACGTTGTAGACCTGTTTTGCGGTCACACATAGCCTTCTCAAAGATTTTAGACGCAGTTGGTAATAGTGCGATAGGACGATAATTATTTGGGTCGGTTTTAGAATTTTTCTTAAACTTATGGGTTTTATTAAACTTATTTTAAGTTGATTTGGAAAGGTGCCTTCTTCGAAAGATTGATTAATTAATTTATAGAAAGGTAGGGTTAATTCGTCTGCACATTGCTTAAGAAGAAATGGGGGAAGTTGGTCTACACCATAGCTCCTTTTATTTCTTAGGTTTTTTATTATATTATTTACTTCTTAGGGATCTACAGGGCTGAGAAACATGGTGTTCTCAGTGGGGCACATCACAGGGGCTCCTTTTGCTGGTGAGGTTTTCTCTCCAATAGAAGCAAAGAAGTCATTGAAAATATTAGCTATATGCTTAGGTTCAGTTATCAAGTTATTATTATCATGTAATTTTATGTTAATTTTTTCCCTTTCTAATGTTTTATTTGTTCTTTCGTTTATTATATTCCACATTGTTTTTACTTTATTTGTTGATTTTTTAATTTTATTTATATATTGTAGTTTTTTTGCTGTTATTACAGATTGCTTTAGGATTTTTTCGTATTTTTTATAATATTTTGATAATACGGGATTGCTTGTTTTCATGGTAAGTATTTTAAGTAGTCTTTTGTTTTTGCAAGATTGTTTAATACCCCTAGTTAGCCAGTACTTCTTATAGGTCGTTTTAATTTTAATTTTTTGCAGCGGAAAACACGCATTTAAAATATTATTTACTATGTTATTAAACGCAGTGTAGTTTTCATCTATATTTTTATTTGATACTATTATTTCATTCCAATTTTGGTTTTTTAATTCGGATTTAAATTTTTTTACATTTTGGGTACTATATAAGTAATCTATTTTTCGTGAACCAATTTGTTTTTTTATTGCTGTCACTGAATAATTTCATGTGAAAGATGGTTGCACAGTGGTCTGATAGACCTAATTCTTCTACAGTAGTATAATTATTTTTATTATTAAAATTTGTAAAAATTAAGTCTAAGCATGTTGAGGTAGTTTGTGAGATACGTGTGGGGACTTAAATATGTTGTATGAATTTATGTTCCAACATTAGATCTAAGAACAAGTTAGTTTTTAAGCAGCTGTCTAAGATATTTATATTTAGGTCTCCACCTAATATCACATTATATTTTGAATACTTATTATTAATATAATACATAATTTCTTTTAATTGGCGAGTAAATACTTCCTCCTCTTTTCTATTCCAATAAATAATAATTATAAGTATATTTTCCTTAAGTAATTCTATTGCACATACTTCTATACAAAACTACAGACATATTACTAATATCACAAATTTCTTTGTGATATTAGTATTGCCACCTTCTCGAGTACGGCGACAGTAAGATGCTGCAATTTTGTAGCCGCTAAAATTTAAATTTTCCAATTTTTCTGGTGATAGCCAAGTCTCACATAGGCATATAGCATTATATATTGTTCTTTCGTGAAGGAAGGCTTCAAGTACATGTTGCTTGTTATAGATACTTTGCATGTTTCGATATAAAATTTTAAATTGTTGTTCTGTAGTTTCGAAATGAATTATTTTTATTATATTCGATGTTATTAGGTTTGTAGTGTTTTGAAGTGAGGGTATGAATTTCGTCGTTGTTTATTTGTTCGTTTCTTTCGGAGCTTTTCGCGTATAGTGTCATCTCTTTGGTCGCCGGTTCACTAGGTAATATTCGTTTCCCATCTATAAACAATTTGTTATTTCTTATTACTGCATAGTATCCATTTTTTCGTGCTCTTATCATTTCCTCACGCATTAATTTTCTTTCTTTTCGTGCAGTTTCATTTAGAAAATCGGACACATGTATATTAGTTCCTTGGAAATAATGGCTGTTCTCCACAATGTACCTAGCCGTTTTCTTGCTTAGAAGCTCAATAACTAGGGGTCTGTTTTTTGCGGTATTTCTTCCTATACGGTTTGTTTCTTCTATGTATCCGTTCAGGTCTACATGCAGAATTTCAAAAAACATGTCAATCAATCTGCTGTGTAGTTCGTAATCAGACTCATTGTAGTATTCAGAGAAGCCATAGATTACTATTTTCTTGGAATTGTTTTCAGTGTCATTAATTTTTGGTGATAAATGTTTCATATTTTTTAATTCATTTTTCAGGGTTTCGTTTTCTATATTTAGTTTTTCTATTTTCTTGTTTATTTTTCCTATTTCCTGGCTGTTTTGCTCATTTTGTTTGTATAAGAAGTCGGTTTTTCCTTCAATATCCTGTTTGAGCTTTGTAATTGCTTTATTTATTTCAGCTTCAATTGTATTTTGTATTTCCGATATTATAAATTTGTTATTTTCTTTTAAACGCTGTATTATAATTTCGCTCAAATTTTTTAGTGAGAAACTCGCTTGTATACTCGAGTTTATATTAACTTCCGTATCTTCTTGGTGGATAGTATCACCAAAAAAGCTCGAGTCTTCTGATATTGTACTATCATTGCTGAAATTTGTCGTCTTCTTTCTGATGGTAATATTGTTGTTTGTAGTATTTTCTAGTGGGGAATGTTGCGGATTGGTTTTTTTATAGTCTTGTGGTCGTATAGGAGTGTCTATATTTCCAGCTTTTAGAGACTTGCAGCGGCATGCCTGACATTGCCACGATTTTTTATGTTTTGGCGTCATGTCCTTTAAGAGATCAATTGTTATGTTCGCACATTGTAAATCATATTTTTTGTGACATAAACAACAGACAAGCATTTCCTTGTCTGGTGGATTTTGTTGGCATCCTGCGCACAAAATCGTAGGTGCCATCTGGAGATATTTATAATAACGCCCTCTAGTGTGCAGTAATGTCGAAAATAAATCGAAAATCTGCTGTTTATTTAGCTGTCACTATAGTTATAGTGATTTCACTGTTTGACGCTAGATGGAGCTGTTAAGAATGCAGAGTGATTTGCACTTTCTATTGTTTCGTATTTATTTATTTCCCAGTTAGGTATTCAAAATCAGTTTCTTACCTTTTGGGATGCTTTGCTCTTTATTTACTTTTCAATCCAACACTATTCTTGAGCAATTTTCGCTTTCGCTTCTTGCTTCCAGCAAATACGTAGTACAAATTTGAATTTTGGTCGTTAACATTCACAAAGTTTTTTAATTTGGATATTTCTTCACTTTTCTTGTTTTATTTGAATAAACTACAACTTCTATTACTGTTGGTTTTTTAATTTTTCACTTTTATTTACTTTTTAATAAGATAAAAGCACTGTATCTATTTTTAAGGATTTAAAATACACAGAGTTGATGTTTACTTGCGCACAGCAGCGCCCTCTCTTAACGTCCTCTCTTAACGCCCTCTCTTAACGGTTGAAACGGTGTTTGTGTGAAGTGCAGTTTTTGTGAGTACATTTTATTTATTTATCTTGTTGTCCACGAATTGAACAGACAGGTCGAGTTAAACGATTTTGAACTCTATTACAACGAGAAGTTAAGCTTGAAGAAATATTGAAGAAGTTTCGACTTAGAAAATTGTTTCGTTATCTTGTACCTACTTGTAAAATTTTAAGAACATTTTAAACTTAGTATATTACCGATTTGCATGCACGTTAGAATTAGGACTTAGAATAATATTATAGAAAACGGGGGAACGGGGAACCTATACCCGATTTCTACCAGATTTTGTGTGTTTCCAAAACACTTGTAAAATTTGAAATAGTGATTTGGACTTGTATTATTTTGATTGTTAAAATAACAACTTAGATTTTATTCGGCTGTAGAAAATTTGTATACTTTATCTCTTTTGAGAAAGTTGTTCTTGGTTTGTTTATTTACATTTATTTTATCAACATACACGTTTGTTGGATTTATAAAAATTTGGTCAAGTTAAAATCAATTTCAACACATTTTATTTATTTAATAAGTACATAAATCAATTATAAAAATGGAAGGATTAATTAACGTTTTAAAGGATCAACAGAATGTTACCACAAAGGGATTAACAAATTTTAAGAAAAGTGGTAAAGATAGATTAACTCTAGAATACATAGAAACAAGGCAAGAATTATTGGAAAGGGATTGGGCATTGTTTAAAGAAAATAACACTAAATTATATGAACGTTATAAAGCTGAAGATATAGTACAGAAAGTGGTTGATATCTATGATGCGACAGAGGATACTTATGTTATTTATAAAAGTTTAATGAAAACAGCTCTTAATAAAGTTCGATTAGATAAGAATTCTGTAAATCAAACCGATAATGCTTCAACTAGTATAGATAAATCAAGTAGTTCTTTTGTAATTTGCCCAAAATATCCATTCCAATATTCTCAGGAAAATATGATGAATGGACAACATTCCATGATCTTTTTACATCATTAGTTCACAAAAATGATACTTTAGATAATGTGCAAAGGCTCCATTATCTAAAAGGTCACCTTTCTGGCGAAGCAGAGCAATTAATACCTACGTCATACTCCTATAACGGATGCCAATTATATCCAGTGCTGGAATCAGTTACAGAAGCAATATAAAATACTTAACAAATTGTATTCTTAGGAGGTTGTTCGGTCAAAAACGTATGCAGGTGGAATCAGCTTCAGCTTTGAAGGAGTTGCTTGATACCACGTGTGATTGTCTTAATGCGTTGAGTAATTTGGAGATAGACGTGAGTACATGGGATGTCATTATCATACACATTGTTACATTTAAATTAGACATCGAAACGCGTAAACAATGGGAGCTTAGTATTTGCAACAATGAATCCAACAATGACTTACCAACTTTTAACCAATTTAAAACTTTTATAGAAAATCGGTTTCGTGCGTTAGAGTGCATAGAGCCTAAAAGGGCACCATTTCATCAGGGCAACAACAATAATAAAGGTTCTGTTGATCATACTACAAAGGCAATGTTGGCTACGAGTTCATCAATAAAATGTGAATTCTGTTCGGAAGGACACAAACTATGTTTCTGCAAGAAATTCTCAAAACAGAAAGTTGAAGTTAGACGTGATTTTGTAGCCAAACATAAAATTTGCTTCAACTGTTTAGGCGGCAATCACATTGTTTCTGAATGTAGAAAACCTACCACCTGTAAGGTTTGTCAAAGGCGCCATCATTCGCTGTTGCATTTAGGTCAGGAGTCAGACAAGGCGGACCAACCTTCGACATCATCGGCTATCGACAGTGTTAGTTCACCCAATACTAGTCAGATTGTTTCGTGCCTGTCAACAGGTAATATTCCCAAGCCCAGACAGGTTTTATTAGCCACAGCGCTAATAAAAGTCGAGTCACGCTCTGGTGAATTTCAGACTGTCCGAGCCTTGCTCGATCAAGGTTCGCAGGCATGTTTTGTAACAGAGGCGGTAGTTCAGCTACTCAACCTGAAAACAATCCCCATTCAAGGAACTATTTCAGGTCTTGGTGGTAATAGTTCAACCATGGCAACGTACATGGTACATTTGAATATCCAATCTCGTATAGATTCAAAATTTAATCTAAAGGTTAATGCTTACGTACTTAGTAAAATTACATCGTACTTACCTGAGTGTAGAGTCGACACGACCTTAGATTGGTTAAGCGTTAACATGCTGCAGCTTGCACTATCCACAGTTCAACACTCCCAATAAAATAGATATTTTACTGGAAGCTGATGCTTACAGCGGAAAAAAGGCTAGAAAGAAATACAGATCTAAAGGAAAAGTACAAGCAGGTGATAGAAGAATATTTACAACTAGGACACATGAGGCAGATAGACAAGAATGATAAGAATAAGGAAGTGGCGGTATACTTACCTCACCATGCTGTAATCCGGGAAGACAAAATTACCTCGAAAGTACGTGTTGTCTTCAACGCGTCCGAGAAGAACAACAATGGAGTCTCACTCAATGACACGTTGATGGTGGGACCTACATTGCAGTCTGATTTAAGACACACAGTGTTAAGATGGAGACTTCATCCCATAGCACTAGTAGCAGACATCGTCAAAATGTACCGCCAGGTCAGAATTTTGGAAGAAGACGCAATGTTTCAGCGCATATTATGGCGAGACAGTCCTGAAAAGGAAATCAAGGACTACGAGCTGGTGACGGTTACCTTTGGTACGGCATCAGCACCATACCAAGCGGTTAGAACCCTACACCAAGTCGCCTACGATGAAGGTAAAACTTACAAACTTGCTGCCGATATGGTTCTGAACTGCTTCTATATGGACGACTTGATGACCGGTTGTAATAACGTAGAAACAGGCCTGGAAATCTACAAGCAAATGACAGCGTTATTGGGAAAAGGTGGATTCACGCTCCAAAAATGGAACAGTAACAACCAAGAAATAGTAGACAGGATACAGAAAATAGAAATTAATACATTGAAAGGACAAACAGACCAAATTAGAACAAAGGA
The DNA here is from genome assembly GCA_951329385.1 of Polia nebulosa. Taxonomy (NCBI): domain Eukaryota; kingdom Metazoa; phylum Arthropoda; class Insecta; order Lepidoptera; family Noctuidae; genus Polia; species Polia nebulosa. Next base: position 284,267 of record OX589611.1, on the reverse strand, counting down.
CAACATAAAAAAGGACAACACAAAAAAGGACAAGATCATACAGGACATAAAACAAGCAATAGAGTACAACAAACCAAAGAAACCAGAACACAAAGAAAAGGAAGTAGAAATAAAATTAGATAGTACCATCAAAATTCTAGGACTTACCTGGAACCGCAACGCAGACACCTTCCAGTACACGGTGAATCTCCCGCCGCCGACGACCGCACCTGTGACTAAAAGATCCATTATTTCTGTGATAGCACGACTTTTTGATCCATTAGGCTGGTTAGCCCCTAGTGTGGTTTTAGCGAAAGTATTTATCCAGAAATTGTGGCTTGCAGGTGTTGGTTGGGATGAACAGCTAACCAACGATTTAATAAATGAATGGAGATCATATCGTGAGGAATTGTTACTACTCACCAAGGTTCGGATTCCTCGTTGGCTTGGCACTAAGTCGAACGACTATCTGGAACTTCACGGTTTTAGTGACGCTTCCAAAACAGCGTACTCAGCTGCGATTTACTTGCGGATTGTAGACGCCGATGGCAATGTTCAAGTGTCGTTGTTGGTTGCTAAGACCAGGGTTGCACCAGTAAAGCAGATAAGTATTCCGCGGTTAGAGCTCTGTGGAGCAGTTTTATTGGCACAGATACTGACTCAAACATCTGAAGTCTTGAGTATCTCCCTAGCCACCTAAGTAAATGGAAGACGTTTGTGGCCAATAGGACGTCTGAAATATTAACCTCGATGAAAGCGTCGCAATGGTTTCACGTTCCTACTAAAGATAATCCAGCAGACTGCGCCTCTAGAGGAATACTTCCCAGTTCCCTGCTAGAAAACGATTTATGGTTTTCTGGACCATCATTTCTTAAATCACAAAACGTAATTTACAATAGGCCAAATAATTATTGCAGTACAGATTTAGAAGAGTCGGCAAAGGCACATGTAGCGATCATTTCAAACTGTTCCTTCTTCGATAGATTCTTTCAGTTACGAAGATTAGTTAGGATTGTTGCATACCTACTGCCTAAGATTTTTAAAGAAGAACAAAATATACAGGAAAGGATATTTACAAAAAATACGAGTTAGACACTGCACTCGAATGTTGTATTAGAAAAATACAGGAAGAACTATTTACAACAGAATATAAAGAACTACAGGACAAAGGCTATATACAATCAAAAACAAGTCCATTAAAGTCACTCTGCCCCTACCTTGATGATAAGGACATTATGAGAGTTAGAGGTAGACTGGAGAAATCAGAGCTAAGCGAACAAATGAAACATCTGATAGTCCTGCCTAACTCCAGTCAACACTTCACGGGGGTTCTCAGCTTATGATAAATTATTTGAGGACAGCCTACTGGATTATAGGGGTCAGAAATGTGGTCAAACACCATGTCATCAAGTGTGTGACATGTGCCAGGCAAAAAATGCCAGTATTAAAAATCAATTAATGGGTTCACTACCAGCTGTTCGGTGCACCCCAGCTCGACCATTTTTGCATAGCGGGGTTGATTATGCTGGTCCCATTAATGTGAGGACAACGAAAGGTCGTGGCCACCGCTCATACAAGGGCTATATATGCCTGTTTGTATGCATGGTCACTCGTGCACTACATTTAGAAGCAGTGAGTGATATGACCACTCAAGCCTTTTTAGCGGCGTTTAGACGTTTTGTCTCGAGACGAGGTCATTGTGCCAAACTGTGGAGTGACAATGGCACCACGTTTGTAGGTGCCGCCAGGGAGTTGTAGCAGTTGACCGCTATCCAATCGTCCATAGCCGAACATCTCGAAGCAAATGGTACAGAGTGGCACTTTATTCCTCCTCACAGTCCCAACTTTGGCGGACTTTGGGAGGCAGGAGTGAAGTCCACAAAGTTCCATTTGAAACGAGTGATCGGTGAAGCGACTCTTACATTTGAAGAACTGACGATACTCCTCAGTCAGGTGGAAGCGTGTTTGAACTCGCGACCTATGAGCACAATTAATGTTGATGATCCTGGTGAACCGTTGCCATTGACACCTGGACATTTTCTAATAGGAGAACCATTGGTGAATGTACCAGATAACAACTATGAAAGTTCAAATATAAATTATTTATCCCGCTGGCAATTCATTCAATGAATGCTTCAGTCGTTTTGGAGGCGTTGGTCCCATGAATATCTCGTTACTTTGACAAATCGCTACAAATGGTCTTCCCAAGTTACTGAGCCAAAAATTGGAGACATTGTGCTGGTCAAAGAAGATGACTTTCCGCCAAGTCGTTGGTTGATGGGTAGAATAGTACAGAAACATCCTGGGGATGATAACCTCACCCGTGTAGTCACGTTACGCACCAAATCCTTAACAATCAAAAGGCCAACATCCAAAATATGTATTTTACCAGTAGTCGAATAAGAAAGTTTTATTGTACCTATTATTGTTTACATATTTTATGAACTTTTACACTTTTATATTGTTAGAATCAATTTATACAACCATTTTTACGCTTGTAAACTTTAGATCAAATATTGAAATCAAATAATACACATATTTTAAGTATTTCTTTACAATGTTTACAAATTTTATATAAAGGTTCAAAGTACTTACACCTTTTTTTTACAACCTAGAATAATACATGTTTAGCTCTAAGTTATTGTAACATTCTTGTTAGCCATTACAAACTGAGTGTTATAGTTATATAATATTGTGAACCATATCTTGTAGATTTTAGTTCAAATTAATTTCTCATGTAGTACAAACATTCAGTTCAACTTGCTTTTGTAACGTGCCATTTTAGTTCAGTTTAGAAGGACATTTCGTCAGTAACGTCCTTGGTGGGCGGTATGTTTAAGACTTTAATTATTTGTAAAGCTTTCGACGTGCTCGATAGATGGCGTTGGCGTCAAGTTATAAGTCGATATGGTTTCGTTACCGCGGTTAGGCTATAAGCAAATAGTTTTTTTTTTAATAAATGAGCTATCAAGTCAGATCAGTACACAGTGGTTTTATTTTACAATTCTCGCTAGTGTACCTTCAGGTCAACCTACCCCGAATACCATCAGGTATTTAACAAACGTAGAGAACATAATCATCTGCATATTGAGATAACACTGCATCAAGCGGAAGCTGACACAGTTCGTGTGTTATTAAATTAAAAAGTAATGGGGACAAAGGGTCTCCTTGAGCCAAACCCTTATTAGTCCACCTAGCTGTTAACTCAACAATATTATGAGATTTGATATTTAAATATCTTTCACTCAAAAATGACCATATATAATAACAAAATTTTGATCCAATTTCAAGTTTATCTAGAATACTAACTGCTACGTCAATCGATACGTTATTATAGGCGTTTTGAATATCCAAGAAACATGCTAATGTGGGAATATTTCTAGAAAATCCAATTTGGATGTAGGGTGACCAAGCGAGCCAATGAATCGAGACATGAATAAGATCTTCTAAAACCAACAGTGTATGGTGATAATATATTTTTCTTTTCAGCGTACCATTCTAATCGTTTTACTATCATTAAATGAAAAATTTTACATAAACATGAGATTAAAGATATAGGTCTTAATTTAGGATCAGTATTAGAACTATTAGCTTTAGGTATTGTAATTATTTGGATATGACGCCACTGTTGTGGTACAATACTAAATTTGAAAATATTGTTGTATATATCAAGCAGATAGAATTTAATAAAGACTGGTAGATTAATGATCATGGAATATGATATACCATCTTCACCCGGAGCTGAATCCTTTTTTTTAAGACAGTTTTCAAGTTCTTGAATATTGAATTCGCGATCTAAGACTTCATTGTTAGAAACATACTCAGGCGCTTGGTTTGGAACATAATCAGGTGTCAATGTGTACAGTAATTCTTTTTGTTTCTCAATAGGGGGGTACATTCTAAATTGCTTATAGCCCTTTATCCAACGCATTCTTCGCCACATTTCAGACACTGACGTTACTTCATCGATGGAATCAAAATCTATGCCAGCCTATTGATTTTGCTTTTTGGATTAATATTTGAGATTTTCTAGTTTTTTCTTCTAGTTTGGTCAAATTGTCGGGGGTCGGGTTGCGTCGAAAATTAGATAAACATAATCTACGCTGTGCTACTATTTTAGATAGTTCCGGATTCCAGTATTCTCTTGGTTTAAATTTACTAGAGGGTTGACAACTACTTTTAATAAATGGTATATATTTATCTGCAGTATTATTAATTTGAAGTATTAAATAATCATACATTTCTTGAACATTGTTGCTTGGGGGTTTAAAATTTTGTGTAAGGTAATTCTGGTATTCCTTCCAATTAGCTTTAGAATAGTTTCTTTTTTTTAATAATAAAATCGTTAGATATACTGGTTGACATTTTAATAATCATGTGATCGCTACCCAAATTTTCGTTAAATATTTGCCAGTCAAATTCAATCGCAATGTCCGAAGATGCGAATGAAATATCCGGTGAAGTTTCTTGTAAATTTCCGCTTACTAGTTTAACCCGTGTAGCCGAACAATTATTAAGAGAAACAAATGAATTTTCAAGTGCCGCGTCCAATATTTGCGTACCTCTCACATCCGTTTTAACGGACCAGTTAGTGTGATGACCGTTGAAACGCCTGCTACCAAGGTATTTTTTGAAAACAAGGAAAATATCTGTTCCCAGTCTGAAAACTGCGTTTGGACAGAAGATGGGCAATAAATAGCTACAACATTTTCTATATTTTTACAATTTATCAATTTAACGCTAACAATTTCTATTCCACTATTTTGAACTCGAACCGAACATTGGTGAGACCGTATGGATTTATGCACTAAAATTGAGATGCCTCCCTTTTTTTTTTTTTTTTTTTTTTTTTTTTTTTTTTTTTTTTTTTTTTTTTTTTTGGGGGGTGGGAAATCATCCTATGACTTCTTCCGCTCTAGGGTGGAGCGGAAGGGTGTGTCAGACTCTTACTGACTAAAACCCACCCCTGTTCCTCCCTGCCTCGAGTGCCCGGGGGCGAGGTAACTCTTTCGAATTTATCCTCCACCCCCGGGCAGTTTATCCTCCACCCCCGGGCAGGAGATGCCTCCATAGAGATGCCTCCATAGGAATCATATCTATCCGATCTATAGATGTTATAGCCCCTAACATGAATATCAGTTTCACTATCTAACCATGTTTCACTCAGAATTGCTATGTGAACATTTTCCTGATATAGGAGCTCAGAAAAACTTTTTAGCAAAAAAATCAACCGACGAAAAAGAACTAAAAAGCAAAAAATAAATAAACTTTCGACTAACGACAATCTGATTATAAATATCTAAATTTTATATGTACGTAGAAATGAAGAAGGCTAGATGTAGGTAATTAATCATTTTATTATTTGGCGCCGACTCAAAATTACTTTATATAAAATATGATATTTTATGTAGGTAAATAAGCTCAATACTCAAGACTTAGAAAGTTTATTTATTTTTTGCTTTTTAGTTCTTTTTCGTCGGTTGATTTTATTGCTAAAAAGTTTTTTATTTTATGATTTTTTGTGGCTCGCATCACCTTTTAACACTCTGAGGCTAATTTCTAATTCTTCATCATTCCTCTTGCCACTGAGCTGATGATATAACCATCCCTCCATGAAGTTCCCAGGATATTTACCAGTTGAGGTTACCTCCAATATTGTAAAGACGTCTGTTCTTCAAACCATATTAAGTGGTATTTCTCACTAAAACCAGTTTTTTTATCTAACTTCTATTGTTTAGGAAAGGTATGGTTCCCATCATCAGCTCAGTTTCATAACGTGATGATTCCTAAATGCAAATACCTGATTAAGTTATGAAAAGTAAACAGAAACAATATTCGTGCCCAATTTTCAAGGTTTTCTCTCAATTTTATCAGGATTCCATGATCAGATCCTGATGTCCTTGACATGGGACTACCCTTGAGGTATACTCTATCTAACAAAAAAAGAATCATGAAAATCGGTTCATAAACAACGGAGTGAGAGCCAAACATACGTACAGAAACGTTAAACGTGCTCACAATTTTCGAGGTTTTCTCTCAATTTTATCAAGATTCCATAATCTGATCCTGATTTCCTTAACATGGGACCACCCTTGAAGTATACCCTATCTAACAAAAAAAAATCATGAAAATCGGTTCATAAACAACGGAGTGAAGGACGAACATGCGTACAGAAACGCTAAACGTGCCCACAATTTTCGAGGGTTTCTCTCAATTTTATCAGGATTCCATTATCAGATCCTGATTTCCTTAATATGGGACCATCCTTGAGGTATACTCTATCTAACAAAAAAATAATCATCAAGATCGGTTCATAAATGACGGAGTGAGTGCTGAACATACACAAAAAAAAAAAAAAAAAAAACATATATACGGTCGAATTGAGAACCTCCTCCTTTTTTTTCGTCGGTTAAAAAAGGAATTAGTTTAGGACGGAGACTTTGAGAGTTCCATTGAAATAGGTTAATTTTTATATTTTTGCGTGTATTATCCATCTAAAATATGTATTAATTTTTCAAAAATCCCTCCACCTAAGAACCTACTCGTACCTAGTACCATCTCCTTAATTTCTTCATAAATAATTTTAACTACCAATATAACTTTATCTTCAAAAGTACCTTCAGACTTATAAATATTTTTAAAATTATTAATAAACTTTTTAAGTTCAAACTTATATTGTGATTGTTCGTTTCTTTCCCTGTGTTCTTCATTCAGAGTGTTTCTTATTTCTTTTCCGATCGGTTGTTTTAAATAATTCTGACTTTTCCTCATTTTTGATTTTTTTTCCCCACCTCCATTTCTACTCTGCGCCATCTTTTTGATATTGTTGTGATACTTCCATTTCTTCCTCTTCTTCCTGAGCTGACTGTTCGATAGATTCTTCTTGATTTTGAATTAATCCTGTTTTGTTTCCTGATATAATACTAGCGTAGTTTTCAACTCGGATTTCTAAATTTGTAGGTTTTTTAAGGTTTTTTGAGGTATCATTTGATGTGTAATTATTCTTTTGTCGTTTTTCAATAACTTTTTGAAGTGCCATTCGATGTGTTAGCTGCTCCCTACTCATAACATTCCTAATCTCTTTTTCTTTCAAAAAAAAGGGCAAGTTTTGTCTATGACAAGATGATCACCCTTACAATAAAGGCATACAAAATTATTACGATCACAATTCACATGATCACCCCCGCATTTTGGACGCAGTTTCTTCTTCGTAGGACAATATTTTGTTACATGTCCAAATTGCCAGCATCCCGAGCATTGAGTCACAGGGAACACGTAGGATTCAACCTTAAACCGGCACCCGTACGCGTAGATATGAAGCGGTAAATTTTTACTTTTAAAACCAACTCTCACTGACTCACTGTCAATCCATTTACCCTCCGAATCCACTCTTTTTATTCTTTTTATAGATGCTATTTCGGTACTAGATTCTAAGATGGTAAGGTAAGGTAAGGTCCTCATCGCTTATATCAAGATCAACCCCTTTTACCACACCATAAGATATTGACAACTCATCATTCATTGGCATCTGCATCTCATTTCCTTCAATTTCATACAATTTAATAGTTTAACAGCATCTTCCTTTTCTTGAAATTGAACAAGTACCTTGTTAAAGCTTTTGAATTTAATTATAACGTTTTTGATATTTTCAGATCTTAGTAATTTTGCTAATGCCATTTGCTTGGGCATATTTTCAACCGACGTAATAGATACCTCATGTCTATCACGGAAGTTTAAATTTTTTTCCACTTCTACCCCCATATTTTCGGTTTCTGATAAAGCGCTTCGAATGAAACGTTTGGGTTTCTTTTTGTTAACAGTAATAAAGTCATCATCCTCGTTACTCTCATCTTCTCTTTCTTTTATTTTCTCAGCTAATCTCTTCTCACTTTCACTTGTTATATCATTTCGTAAATTACTTGGCTCCAACGATTTGTCAACTTGTTGTTGGTTGAGTTGGTTGATAGGTAAACTCTCCTCTCCTCATCACTCGAGTCATCATCTTCTTCTCCACTTCCCATAATATAAATTATTATTTCGCTAACGCAAGGTAGCACTAATCGCGTGACGTATAAGGACACCGATAATATGGTACACGAGCGCACGCTTCGTATACGCGCGAGCGACTGCGAGCAATTATGTCATCACACAGGTACGAGTAATATTGGGTGTAAGAGGAAACATATTAGGTACAACGGTAATTAGGTACCTACTTCTTTTTTGCATGTCGACGATACTTTTAAGTAAATAGTATGTGGCCACGTTTATTACCGCATCAGAGGTTTCGTTCACAACGATAATTCTAAATAATGATAAATATGAGCGCACTCACTTGCACTTGTAGACGTTGGTATCTTGCTGAAAGTAAACGGCCGGGCCGGGCGACTTGGCTTTCGCGTTGAAGCCGACGCGCGCGCCCATGGTGTAGGCGGGCGTGCCCGAGCCCAGCCGCAGCGCGTACGCGTTGGGCGCCGGGCCGGGCCGCTTGAGCGCGAAGCCGAGTCGCGCGCCCATCGAGTACACCGGCGCGCGCGGCTCGCGCATCGGCGGGCAGCGCTCGGGGGCGTGCGCGCCCGGGCCCGGCGTGCGCAGCGTGCTGCGAGTGCCGAACCGCGCGCCGAAGCTCCACGCGGGCGACGACATGAGCCCGTCGCGCGTCACGCGCTCGATGCGGTACGCGGGCCCCGGGCCCAGGCCCTGCGAGACAGGTAACTACACTACAGCCAGACACCCACACGACCACACGCGACTAACATTTGCAATAAAGTATCTGAAACTGGTGATTGATTGTTATTGGGATAGGTACTAGGTAATAATGACAAAAGAACACATATTTTTCTCTCTGATCGCTTATCATATCAATTACTTCGCGGGAGAGCCAATGATATCGAAAAACTTTGTTTATAAGGCCTACATAACTAAAATCGAGTCTTCAGTAAGTACTAACCCAAAACTATTCTGGTTATATGTGAAAAAAGGGGAGGAATTTATGAGCTATGGATCACATCAAAACCACAAAAACATTTTTTGTAAACTTCTCTATGTACCTATGTAAAATATTATGTATCGGAAGTATAATCCCACCATGTAAATTCATTCACTGTAGCATAAGTCCGAGGTCAAAACCTCCAGGCCAAGCCCAATATAGTGGATATTGGGTTTTTTGTATCTAATATTTTTAATTTCACATTATGCTTAATATTGACTAGTTCCGAAATAAATAAATTTATTACTATTGGGCTTCGTGAGTTCCAGTTTCAACTAGAGGATCAGATATGTGTGGGCGTGTGGCACTTATGGCTCAATTACACCTTCCCTTTTTCAAGGGACCCGATTTAGGAAACAGGAAGGTGTAATAGCAGTTAGAGCAGTTAGTATCCGATTTAGTGAGATTGAAAGGTCCCGATTTGACTTCCTAAATTGTGTACGATTTAGGATAGTGTAATCGCATCACCCCGATTTAGAGCTAAGTGTTGCCAATTTAGAGACTTTGTCGCTACAAATGGGCTAGTAGTATTTTTGTTTGTGTTTAAAATTAAATTAAATTTCACAAAGTCCCTTTCCCAGAAAAAAAATCTGTGTCAGCTCTTTTTATTTTTACGTCCGCTCCTGGTAGAATCAGTTTATAAGAGACTTTAGAGCGACTTTTGATATTCTTTCTTTCTTTTTCTTCTTTCTTTCTTTATTAATCAATTTTAGGATAGTGTAATCGCTCGCTTCCTGCTTCCTAGTTAGTTTGTTCCTAAATTGGGTCCCTTGAAATCGGAAGGTGTAATTGAGCCTTTACCTTGACGCGATATCCTGCGTTGGTGCCGAACGAGTACATGGGGTTGCGGTAGCGGGACGGGTCGTGCGCGGGGAAGCCGACCGTCGTGGGCAGGCGGTACGCGCCCGGCCCGGGGCCTGCAACCACCACACACCTCAACATATTAGTATGTCTTTATTTATTTATTTTTTATTATAATTCACAAAACTGATGTACATTCCACACATGCACACAAAAAAAAATCATAACATAATACTAATAATTGACACTCTACTAGATGTGAATCTAACATACACTTCTAAATTAAGACACTATTTTAAGTTCACTACACTACACAAGACAGTTTCCATGATATAAAGTTTCGGGAAGAAAAGAAAAAGTAAATAAATAAAAAAAAACACAAAAATAATGAATTAGCCTTAGTATTATCCTTATATATATCCTTAGATATGCCTTCTAGGTTCAATGTTGAGTGACCATTGTGTAGCATCTCTGCCACATACTAACTACCTACACCAAACAAATCGATTTATTCTTCGTTTGGCCCACTGAGTTTTGTTCTAGATAGAAGAAAGAAAGAAAGAAAAAGTATTTATTTGCCACAAATTAACGACATACACAACAATATGATTTTGCTAACTTAAGTCTTAACCCTTATCGATAGTGTTAGTAGATCTTATATTTCTATGTTAGTAACAAGTTTAACAAAAAAAAGGAAAAAAAAAAAAAGTTAAATAGGTAGGTAGAAATAAATAAAAAACAGATGCATGTCGTGGCTGTGGCAAGAAGGCTTCCACTCAGCATAATGCTATACCGTGGGGGACCCACAGCACGGCGCTGATTTTCAGTGGTTGCCTATGACGTGACGTACGGAAACCAAAACCTTTAAATACTTAATTAAGACAGGATAATTAAAAAAAAAGAAAAGAGAAAAAAACTGAGGTAAAACAAATACAGTGAGATAATAATAAACTACTTAAAATATGATGTGTGTCAATAAAACGGACATAAAATATCCTGGGTCGTCCCAAACAATATGCTTCCTTCGTCCTATTTTATATTCCCTCTACGGCCCATTTTTTTTTGTATAAGCCAAACTTACTTTTTTGCAGCAAAAAGGGTTACGTATTATTAAATATTTAACATCAATGAACTATTTAAGACGGTATGAATGGTATCCGCAAAATATGTCACATGCAAAGGTTGTTACTGCCATTTCTCTCAAGCTCTTTGGAAAAGAGCAAAAGAATAGAAATTAAATGAAAAGAGAATGTTTAAGAAGCATATTGCTCTGCGTTCATCATTAGCTTTGCTTCCACCAGAACCCAAATGTGATGGCTGGCTATACATAATGGAGGATTGTCCCAGAACAGACAATACCGACAAATGTGATGGCTGGCTATACATAATGGAGGATTGTCCCAGAACAGACAATACCGACAAATTTAATGATTTTTTTGTGTCAGCTTTTTTTTTTGTGGTGGTGAGAAATCATCTAATGACATCTCCCGCTCTGGGTGGAACGGGAGGGCGTCAGACTTACTGACTAAAACCCAGGGGCGCAGTAACTCTGTTTCGAATTTATCCACAACCCCTGGGCAGGATTTTGTGTCAGCTTGGCTTCACAATGAATAATTCAATGGAAAGTAGGATTTTTATGGTGACACATACAGAACGAATAACCCAGTAGAAGATTAAATAGATCATTTTCTGGAAACCTGAACATGATTAGTTTTTTGAATACAACTAAAAATGAGGCTCAATCTCGACGACTATGTTATGTATGACAAAATCATTAATCAATAGCAACAATGTTAAATGGTTCTATTTCATTTGGACATTGTTTGGAAAAAATATTTCCGTTTGTATTTTAATTGCAGTGAGTTAGGCGTTGTAATTTTTACCTCCGGTACGTCGGTGGCCCGTGTTGCTCTATGTTTTTACCTAGTTATTTGTTTTTTTTTTAAATATATCTGTTAATTTACTGTTGATCTAATTTATAGTTTAAGAATGTTGATTTTTAGAATGCTTATTTTTTACATGATTGTGTGTAACAATCACATTTTTTTCGACTTTTCGTCAGTACTTATTGTTGATATAATTCTAAATCGTGCATGGTGTTCTTCAAATTTTAAGTTTTTTTTTTTAACCTTTTGTTTTTATACTCTCATTTAATTGTTGATCGGTATTTTTTTTCAGTTATTAAATAATATTTATGTTCTAAATATTATTTATTATAGATCTGACTGTTTTAAAGATGATTTCGAGATAAATGTTTAGGATTTTTTTTATTGTTGACTGTACTTTTAAAGTACTTGTAATTTGGGACGAAGCACAACTTCAATAGTGATATGGGGGACTAACTAAGAATTTTTTGGAATGTGGGACAAAACTTCAGGACGAACGAAGAATAAATCAACAAATTCTGCATAGAGCAAGCAAAGTTATCCGCGCGACTATTACTTACGATCTCCGACAACAAGCACAGGGCAGTTGCCCACCAGACTAGCAGACGCAACACCCGTCTGGTCGGGCGGCTCCCTGTACCTGCCTACTAAGATAGGTACTATTGACAGTCCTAAATATATATATATTTAGAAAAAAAAAAATGTTACCCCACACTAGGAATTACTCCTGTATCGTGGGTGCGTTCACAAACATTGAAACTCACATACACAAGCCACCCAGACCAACAACAACAACTATATGTAGGCCATACAAATATTAGTTCCGTGCGGGGATCGAACCCGCGACACGCAGCGTAGCAGCCGAACGCTCAACCACTACGCCAACCGTGCCGTCATAAATATTTGTTTGAAATGGAATTTGAACATGGTAAGTAGGTATAGGTTTAGGTAGGTACATTTGTAAATTATGAATTCACACTCCAGCTGCTGGTAAGTAACTCCTAATGGCAAATCCCAACAAAACTGTCCTAGGAATGAATACCAGACCAAACCACCCTTATGCTGAGCAGTCGTACTTGCTGCCAATGGACGGACGAGGCTGTCAACAACTTGTTAGTAGGAGATGGACAATGGACGGACGAGGCTATCAACAACTTGTTAGTAGGAGATGGACAATAGACGGACGAGGCTGTCAACAACTTGTTAGTAGGAGATGGACAATGGACGGACGAGGCTATCAACAACTTGTTAGTGGGAGATGGACAATGGACGGACGAGGCTGTCAAAAACTTGTTAGTAGGAGATGGACAATGGACGGACGAGGCTATCAAAAACTTGTTAGTAGGAGATGGACAATGGATGGACGAGGCCTATCAACAACTTGTTAGTAGGAGATGGACAATGGACGGACCAGGCTATCAACAACTTGTTAGTAGGAGATGGACAATGGACGGACGAGGCTATCAACAACTTGTTAGTAGGAGATGGACAATAGACGGACGAGGCTATCAACAACTTGTTAGTAGGAGATGGACAATGGACGGACGAGGCTTTCAACAACTTGTTAGTAGGAGATGGACAATGGACGGACGAGGCTATCAACAACTTGTTAGTAGGAGATGGACAATGGACGGACGAGGCCTATCAACAACTTGTTAGTAGGAGATGGACAATGGACGGACGAGGCTATCAACAACTTGTTAGTAGGAGATGTACAATGGACGGACGAGGCTGTCAACAACTTGTTAGAAGGAGATGGACAAAAGACGCACGAGGCTGTCAACAACTTGTTAGTAGATGGACAATGGACGGACGAGGCTGTCAACAACTTGTTAGTAGGAGATGGATAATGGACGGACGAGGCTGACAACAACTTGTTAGTAGGAGATGGACAATGGACGGACGAGGCTATCAACAACTTGTTAATAGGAGATGGACAATGGACGGATGATGCTATCAACAACTTGTTAGTAGGAGATGGACAATGGACGGACGAGGCTGTCAACAACTTGTTAGTAGGAGATGGACAATGGACGCACGAGGCTGTCAACAACATGTTAGTAGATGGACAATGGACGGACGAGGCTGTCAACAACTTGTTAGTAGGAGATGGATAATGGACAGACGAGGCTGACAACAACTTGTTAGTAGGAGATGGATAATGGACGGACGAGGCTATCAACAACTTGTTAGTAGGAGATGGACAATGGACGGATGATGCTGTCAACAACTTGTTAGTAGGAGATGGACAATGGACGGACGAGGCTATCAACAACTTGTTAGTAGGAGATGGATAATGGACGAACGAAGCTGTCAACAACTTGTTAGTAGGAGATGGATAATGGACGGACGAAGCTGTCAACAACTTGTTAGTAGGAGATGGACAATCGACGGACGATGCTGTAAACAACAACTTGTTAGTAGGAGATGGACAACTTAAGCTTTTCTGTCGTTTGGGTGGTGGCTTTCTTTGCTCACAGCCCTGAGCTCAGAGCGTCTCGAATGTGTCATCATCGATATGAATGCTGTCCACACATTGTTTACAATCGAGATATTTGGTAGCTAGGTGCACAGAGTCGAGTCTCGTAGGCTGCAGCGGTAGGTACGATGCCATGCTCTTATCCCTGGCGAAATCACTGCAGACTAAAGAGAATCACTCACCCAGCGGTTTCGACGTCATTTTGTGTTTCTTATTTGTTTAAAGTAAGTATACTTATAATTCACTGAAATTTAGTAACATTTACAGATAATTTAGTTTGTGTAGAGCTACGGTAATTTTGACATGGATGCGTCGGCCACGACTTGATTATAAACAAATGAACTTTCAAACGTCGAAACGTTGCGTCAGCCTGACATGTGAAGTCACGGATTAGCGCAAGGAGCTCCGTGAAATGAGGATATGACTGACGACCCACAGCTTGCTGAGGCCGCTCTGGACGCGAGCTCCCTCTGCCGAGCCTTTTATTTACTATGTCAATCAAAATGAAACTAAATATCAGTATTGTAACGGAACGTTAAATGACTATTCATGATCTTTTATTATTTTCAAATTAATGTTTCGAATGTTGTTCTTTGTGTGTGTACGCCTCCGAACGCGGGGGTACGGAGTGCGGGGGGAGTGTTCGCATACCATATATGTGATTAGCGCGCCCGCGCACCGGGTTCAGTCGCCTCTAGGCTGATGTCAGAGCACACTATCCATCCTCGTATTACGACCTCTCGAGCGCACTAGCCGAGGCTATCGTAATCCTTTTTTTTAAATAACTAGTAGGAAATTATCAATACATATTTTTGAAAATAAATAAATAAATCAACTCTCGGTGGAGTGCCTTCAAAGTGCCATTTATCTCCAGATAATCCCGAATTAGGGTAAGTTTTGAATAGCACACAAATTATATAATTTCATATCATTTTCTTAACTGATGTGTATCTATTTATTGGCAGTTGAACACATTAAGTATTTGCTGTATTCTATAGCGATATTGCTCTCATCTAGTATGCACCGTTACAATGCAAAATGCTTTTAAAATTTATGCCGTTAAAGATAATTCTTCTTCTACCTTCGCTTTCTTTTTTATAAAACATAATTATAATATGATATGTAAATTTTCAAATTTTAACCGTTACTGCTTAATTTATTCTTTACCCGATTGCGGCATAACCCAAAAGAAGGGTATACCTAGTGTTATTGTACCTACTTTCTTTTGTGCATCTAGTCGCTTAATTATCCATGTAAACTCCGTTCTGGTTAGTTCCGTCACGTCAATACTACTACAACTGCATAGGCAATTTCCTTGATGACGTCGGCGGACCTAGACCAGGACGGCGGTTTTAAGGGTCCGTACTAAGACCCGTAAAACCATGGTTTCCAGGAACTACGGCGAGTTTCCGTCGGATTGAACGTTGGTGTCCGCCGAGCAAGTCGGACAGCCACGCCGTATCTTCCGGACCTCCAATTCTTAGTCACCGCGCGCATCACGAACATTGGCCATCTACCATCTCCGGCCTGGGCGACTTCTGCGGGAATTTCTCAGGGAAGTGCCTATCACTGCAGGGGTGACAACAAACGGGCCAATGAACCCACGACTTGGAAATTTGTGAGCCTCCTGTTGAGCTATTATTAAACTTTTATATTGTGCACACTCGTTTTATTCCATATTCTTGGTAGGATAAAACGGGTGGAGGTTACAGTATCTGAATTTTACCAACACATTTCCTGGGTAGCGCGATAACACGAGACTTTCGGGCTCCTCCCACAACGACTGTCAGAGATCTATGAATGACCACCGTGATCAACTGCTTAGCGTGCTTTCCGAGGCACTGAGTGAGGAGTCCTCGGTAGGTACGTTGATGGATGGTCACCCATCCACAGGCTGACACTTCAAGCGTTGCTCTATAAGTGCGGCTGGTAGCCAGAAGCGCGAGTCTCTTAACTTAAGGCGCAGTTATACGACTTTTAATGTTATTTATTATTTTTGGCTAAACGACTGGTCATACTTCTTTGAAAAAAATAAATGTTACTCTAGACAATTTCCGTCGTAATTTGATCTGAGAATATTTAAAATTATATTTTTTTATCAAAGTGTAATTAATTTTTAAAGTTATGTCTAACGCGGATAAAAAATTGAGAATCACGCAAAAACTATAAAGGGTATTTTTATGAAACCTTTACCATTTTGTGAACGTTACCCCCGCCAGATAATGTCGAAATTAGTCATTTAAATGATGTAGATAATTAGTTGCCTAGCTTCTGTAATTGTTGCACACATTTTCAAATTTGTTGCACTTATAGTTTTTTAGTTATTTATCAAAAACATTTCCTGCTGGGGTAGGTAACGTTACCGCAGCCAGACATTTTCTTTTTTAATGGGAATATCGAAATAAATATTAGCTATACAGGATGTAACGGAAAGGTGTGGTCATATTTTAAGAACCAGTTCTACCCATGGAAATGAACAACTTTCTCTAAGAAAAATAGAAAATTCCCAAAAAAAAAATTGGACTTTCCATACAAAGTTATCATCAGCTGATCAATATTTGTATGGGAGGTAATTTTTTAAGCTGCCCGTCGCGCACGCCTTTCACCCCCGGACTCGCCGCTCAGCTCCGCCTCGCCGCCGCCGGACCTTAGATCACCAGTGTTACCGGCGGCTGCAGCCGCGTCGAGCTCAAGCGACGAGTATTTCTCCCCGCCGAAGTCGCCAACACCTGTACGTCGGCAGGAGAGAGGCCGGCCACCGAACAGCTTAGGACTTAGGGGCCAACCGGCCCCGAGCCGGGTCCCCGCTGCCGGTGGTTGTGTGCAGCGCATGAAATGGACTCAGTCCATGAACGAGAACGTCATGCGCGCATATTATGGGTCTACAGAGGGGGGAACTAACCTCACTGCGTACCGTGTCAGGATGCTGTCTCTGTTCCAGGACCTAGAACCAACCGTCGACGTCTCGGCACAACGATTGTCGGATCAGGTGCGGGTCATTCAACGTAACCACAAGTTGGACGATGCTGCACTTGATAGGCTGCGCTTAGAGGTACTGAACAACCCTATCATCTCGACCCCGACACAGACCGCGGTACAAGTGCCCGCTAGGGGCGCAATCCCAGCGCGGGCCATTAACGTAAGTGATGAGGGAGATGATAGGGTTGTCACGCTAAGTAGCCAGTGCAACGATCGACTGAGGAGCGCACTGGAGGATGCGCTTCGCGAGTATAGATCCACTCCGACCGAACTTAGACCCCGTTTACCACGGTTACCCATGCACAAAAAAATAGGGCGTTGGTGTGTGCTTTGGACTCGCTGCTTAAAAACATCTTTGAAAGCAGCGAGAACCTCGTTGATACGCACTCAATCTTGTATTGCGGGGCTGTTGCAGCATGTCGTTTGGCCAACGTGAAGTTTCCGAATAGTGAAGGAGCTATTCGGCCAAAGCCTGCTGCACCAGCCTGGCAATGCAGGATCGAGAGGCGTATCGATGGGGCCAGGGTACTCATCGGCAAACTACTCTGCTTCAGGGAGGGCAATACACGACCACGTGTGATGCGCTTTGTGAGGTGGGCATTTTCGGGGACTGAAATTAGTCCTTGAGAATACATGTCCCATGTCACAGAGCGCATCGACTTCCTGAAGCAGAAAGTTTGTGCATGGGCAAACCGTATTCGGCGGTATAAGCGGCGAGTTGACCGGTACTCGCAGAATCGCATGTTCCAGAGCGATGAGAGGTGGGTATATAGAGCTTGGGAGCGACCTGAACAAAATGTGACTGACGGGTGCCGTCCGGATCATGTTACCACGAGTTAATTCTGGCGCAGCATTTGGTCGGTGCCCGTCTGTCACACTGAGGGTGGTTGGATGCGTGATGTCGAGCGCGCGTGTGACGCTATACCAGAAATGGATAAATTCACCATTAATCCATCAGATGTAGCCAAAGCAGTTCGTCCGTTACCGAACTGGAAATCTCAACTTTTGGCTGAAATGATACAGCAGCTCACACGCGCTCCTGGCATCTCAATTCCAGTCATCCTTAGAGTCTGGGTCGCTGCCTTAGTTTCTAAAACCGGTGTCACCCACCTGCTCCATAAGACAGGTAGTCCCGCGGAACCCAAGAATTATAGACCGATTACATGTTTGTCAACGGTCTATAAACTTCTTACATCCATTCTGAGAGCGAAAATTAATCTGCACATTAACAGTAATTCAATTATGTCTGCCTCTCAGAATGGATGTAGGAACGGGTCCCGCGGTACTAAGGAGCTACTCCTCATAGACATGGCCATAAGCCAGCAGGTTCGTCGATCCCACAAGGATTTGTCGACATGCTGGATAGATTATAAGAAGGCCCACGACTCTGTTCCACATACATGGCTCATGAGGGTATTGGAGTTGTACAAAATAGATGCAACTCTCCGCACCTTCCTTGGGTCATGTATGGGGCAATGGAAGACAGTCCTTCGTTCTTTATCCAGGATGTCGACCAAATCAGGGGAACGATGAGCCTATATGGATTAAACGGGGAATATTTCAGGGCGACAGAGTCCACTTTGGTTCTGCTTAGCCCTGAATCCTCTAAGCACATTGCTGGAGGATTCAGGCCTGGGCTATCGGTTGAGAAGAGGTGGTCAGGCCATATCTCACCTTCTTTACATGGATGATCTGAAACTCTTTGCCCCCAACAATTTGCGACTGATGGAGTTACTGAAGGTAACTGAAACTTTCAGTAGCGCCATCAGGATGGGATTTGGTGTGGGCAAATGTGCAGTCATGCATGTAAAGCGAGGAGGGATTATGGAATCCGAAGGGATTCAACTCTCGGATTCCATAAACCTTAGATCCCTCTCCTCGACCGAAACATACAAATACGAGTATTTGGGTATGTCGGAAGCGTTAGGCATTAACGTTACTGACATGAAGCAATCGCTGAAGGAGCGCTTCTTTGGCCGCCTGAAAAAGCTATTTAATAGCCTTTTGTCAGGCGGAAATAAGGTGCGCGCCTTCAACGGTTGGGTCATGCCGGTTTTGATGTACTCTTTCGGCATACTCAAATGGACTCAGACTGAGCTAGACGCCCTGGATAGGAGGGTCCGTACGCTGATGACCGCAAACCGGATGCATCACCCACGATCATCTGTGATGAGACTGTACATCCCGCGGAAATGTGGAGGTCGAGGTTGTTTAAATGCGAAAACTCTCCACAACCGCGAGGTGTGCAGCCTCAGAGAATATTTTCTTGAAACCGACGTGGGTATGCACCGCGATGTGGTCGCAGTGGACAAGGGACTCACCCCGTTGTCCATTGCTAAAGAGAACTGGCGCAAACCTGTAATACTCACTACTGATGACCGCAAGGAGGTATGGAAAAGCAAGGAGCTTCATGGCCGCTTTTATCGGGCCCTTCATGGGCCTGATGTAGAGTTCTTGGCGTCCGTGGCCTGGCTACGTTTCAGTGACCTCTTCGGGAAAACTGAAGGCTTTGTCTGTGCGATTATGGACGTATCTTGACGAATAACTACCGGAGGCATATCATGAAGGACGGGACGGTTGACGTGTGTCGGTCCAAGTCCATCAGACATATTATCTCTGGTTGTTCTCGTCTTGCTAACAGCGAGTATTTGCACAGGCATAACCAAGTGGCCAGGATTATTCATCAGCAGCTTGCTTTAAAATACAAACTTGGGGATTCTGAGGTGCCGTATTACAAGTATGTGCCCGACCCAGTTCTCGAAAATGACTATGTCACGTTGTACTGGGATCGGTCTATCATCACTGACAGGACTATTGTTGCCAATAAGCCGGATATAGTGGTGATAGACCGATTAGCGCGCCGCACAATGATAATTCTTTGTGAGTGTGGGCGAGAAGTTATCCTCAAACATTAAGCCTTCCAGTAATCCCCACATAAATAATACAACTCAGCCGACTCCGTCAAATTCCCTCGTTATCATGCCGGTCGACGAATCACAGGTGTATGAGATAATTTGTAGTTTACGAACAGATTGTGCGACTGGCCATGACAATATCCCAGTAAAAATACTTAAGCAATCCAGCCCTATACTCACTTCACCTATCACACACATATGTAATCGTGCAATTGATACCGGTATTTTCCCTAGAGTATTTAAGAAAGCAGTTGTCCATCCAATTTATAAGAGTGGGGACAGAAAAAATGTGTCTAATTATAGGCCGATTTCTGTTTTGAGTTCCTTATCTAAAATTCTTGAAAAAATATTAAATCAATCATTAACTTCATATCTTTCCAAATTTAAAATAATTGCCGACAACCAGTACGGATTTAGACAGGGAACCTCTACTGAAGACGCTGTCCAAGATCTTGTAAACAGCGTCGTATCTAATTTAGATAAAAAGCAAAACTGTTACGGTGTTTTCTTAGACTTATGTAAAGCCTTTGACTCGGTTTCTGTTCCCACACTGCTTTTGAAGATGGAAAACATTGGAATACGTGGCCTTGCGTTAAAAATGTTCACAGATTATTTGACCGGAAGAACTCAGCGTGTAAAAATCAATTCCTTTGTCAGCGAAGAGGAGTGTATCTGCTTTGGGGTGCCACAAGGAAGTATATTAGGACCTACAATGTTCTTAATATACATAAATGATTTGTGCAAAATGTCTATCCCCAACTGTGACATATTCACCTACGCTGACGACACAGCGCTTATTGTGCACGATGATAACTGGGACATGGCCAAGCAAAGAACGGAATACTCTCTCCGCCTTGTGATGGAGTGGCTTTCAGCAAATCTCTTAACACTGAACATTGAAAAGACCAAACTCCTACGTTTTTCCATGTCGAACTCTATTCCTTTACCTACCGAGAGTAGTATAGTGAAAGTTCACTCCTGTACAGGACAGGATTCGTGTCGAGTGCAAGACAGCTGCGGTTGTCTTGCACTCACATTAGTTTCATGTATCAAATACCTAGGGGTGTACATTGATGAAAAACTAACGTGGCGCTCCCACATTGAGGCATTATGTACACGTACAAGGAAGCTCATCTTCATATTTAAGGAACTGAGACATTCAGCAGACCCTGCAACTCTGTCATTGGTTTACCAGAGTCTATGTGCTTCAATAATCACCTATTGTATTACAGTATGGGGAGGCACATATAAAAACCTTCTGATTCAAATAGAACGTGCTCAAAGGGTGATTCTAAAGGTTATGCATTTTAAGCGTAGAGACTATCCAACCGCCCTGCTGTACTCTGAAACCCAAGTCCTCACCGTGCGACAACTATTCATTTTGCGTGTAGTCTTACGCCGTCACTCCATCCTACCTCTCGACCCAAATATCCTTCTAAGACGTCGTGGTCGTCCAGTCTGTGAAACCGTTCAATGTCGTTCCGCTCTTGCTAGTCGCCATTACTCAGTCCTAAGCGCTCGTCTTTATAATAAGGTACATCGGTTAATTGATATTTACACGCTGCCCAAGTTTGCGCTGAAAGCAAAGCTGACTAATTGGTTGCAGAATTTGTCTTACGATGATACAGAAGACGTTCTAACGATCACCATATAAATTCGTAGTCTACTGATATTCCGAAACAGTTGTTTGCCATGTCATTGTCTGTCATTGTCATGATTGTCATTGTTTGTCATGTCATTGTTGTGTCAATTACCGAATCACTTTAACCTGATTGCATTTAATTAGGACAACCTATGTATATGAGAAACTTTGGCTCCTGAGATACAAGTATCTTTTTACTTAGTTCAGGAGCCAGCTGTTCAACTTGTTTATTTTTACCACCGTTTGTACAATTTCGTTATGTGTATGACTAACTTGAGTGTGTGTTTCCATTTGTACAATAAAAGTATATTATTATTATTATTATTATTATTATAATCGATGTCACCATCCCACATATCGACTTTAAAGAGATAAGTTATATAAAGGATAAGTCTATTGAATATTCTATAGAAGCATGTGCAATTGAACTACCAAAGGAAAATAATGTTATAGTAACTATTTATTGGAATAAAAAAGAGGAAGACGTATTTATTCGTCAGTTAAAACAAATATTGTCTTACATTAATAATAAATTTGTAAAATCTAATGTAATATTAGGAGGTGATTTTAATATAAATATTTTAGATAAAAAATTAAAAGCAAAACTATTCCTAGATCTAATGTTGGAATATAAATTTATGCAACACATAAAAGAGCCCACCCGTATTTTAGACACTACCTCAACATGTTTAGATTTAATTCAAATTCAAAAATCATTTATTCCAATCCATTCCTTTCAGATCATTTCATTTCAAATAAAATTAAAATTATAATAATAATACATGTCATATAAGTAGTAATTAAATAAAAGTAAACATTACAATTTAAAACTATAAAACCAAAATTAAAATCAAAAACAAAATCAAAATTAAAATCAAAAATCAAAATCACAATTAAATTAAGTCATAAAATAAAATACATTTCTTTTTTTAAAATTAATAATACTGAGCCTCTGAGTCATTTGTTTGTTTGTCATCACATTAATCATATAGCAATGGCTAATGTACTGTTCGCAAATACGCTCAGGATGGTGCCGGAGGTGGCTCGGAGCCTGCGCCCCAGAGATGTGCACCGCTTTCGCATCGTCGTGTAGAAACAGTCGACACGGGCGTCGGTGAACATCCCAGACGCGCTGCAGTGCCGAGGCAGCCCCAACAACACCCTGAACGCATTATTATACTGAACACGGAGAGCGTTATACCGCTTCTGGGTATAATACACCCACAAGCCAGCCGCATACAGGGACGTACAAAACGCTCTGAAAAGAGTTATTTTGACAACCCCCGAGCAACGAGCAAACCTGCGGGCGATCATATTGGCCCTCACAGACAACGCCCTCCGCTCCCTATCAATATCTGCATCGTCCTTTAGGTCAGAGGTCACAATATGCCCGCTCACGGTATGCTATTAATATTTACAAACTTTTACGATAAAAATAATTGTGCAATCGTTGAAGAATTAGGTTTATCAGATCACAATGCAACTATTTTCAATATGGAACTACATAGAAATACTAAGCAAACAACCTGGTATACTAAAAAAAGATTATATAATACCCACAATATTCAAGAATTTAAATCCGAATTAAATAAACAGAATTGGCATGACATAATAACAATAGGCAAAAACATTGACGGGGACATTTTAAATAAATGCGTCCCCTTACAACGATTTAAACTACAAACGAAACAAAAAAAGTACTGGTTAACCAAAGGGCATTAAATTATCCTGTAAGAACAAAAGACTACTAAAAACCCTTAGACTAAAGACAAACGATCCCATTCTATCACAATATTATAAAAAATATGAAAAAAAAATAAAAAAATCCGTAACCACCGCAAAAAAAATACAATATTCAAATAGAATTAAAAAAAGCAACGAATAAAATAAAAACCATGTGGAGTATATAAATGAGAGAATAAATAAAGTATTAAAACATGACAAAAGTAATATAACATTGCAAACGAACAATGACCTGGTAAGTGAACCGAAACAGATTGCCAATATTTTCAATAGTTTTTTTTGCATCCATCGGGGAGAAGGCTACTGGAGCGAAGGGATCCTCTGTGCTTAACCCTACAGAAAACACCATATTTCTCAACCCAGTAGACCCTTATGAAGTAAATCGAATAATTAAGAACCTGAAAACCAAAAAAAGCTACGGAGTAGACGAACTACCTCCATTTTTATTGAAACAATGTGGAGATGAACTAACCCTACCATTCTACAAACTAATTAACCAGTCATTCGAAGAAGGAACATTCCCAAGTCAACTCAAAACAGCTTTAATAAAACCTATTCATAAGAAAAATAATAGGTAAAACAGACCCTAACAACTACCGCCCTATCGCATTATTACCAACAGCATCAAAAAATTTTGAGAAGGCTATGTGTGACCGACTCTACACTTTCTGCGATAAATGTAAAATATTTGATGATTGCCAAAACGGTTTCCGAAAAAATAGATCAACTACTTTAGCTATCTATAAATATGTACAAGAAGCCTTAAATATTATAAACAGAAAAAACTACGCCGTAGGTACCTATACTACTTGATATGACCAAAGCCTATGACAAGGTCCAATTTAAAATACTATTAGAGAAATTGCATGGAATAGGAATTCGAGGAAAAGCCCATGAATGGTTTTCATCATACCTAAAAGATAGGGAACAACTGGTCGAGATGGATTACTATAATAGCAACACAAAAGAAATAGAAAAAGTAAGATCCAGTACTAGAGCAATAAACGCGTCAATCCCCCAAGGAAGTGTAATAGGTTGCCCTTTATTCCTTATATATATATGACCTACCAAAGACTATAAGCGGACCGTGTGTTTTATTTGCAGACGACATCTCGCTACTCACCTCTTGCCAAAATAGTAAAAATATTAAAGACAAAATTGACTCCCTTCTTTCTACAGCAATCAACTGGATGGATAAACATAATCTAGTCTAAATTTTTCAAAAACTAAAGTAATTACTTTTCACCCCCATCAAAAAGCGCCATTAAAAATAGATTATAGTTTTGAAAACACAAAAATAGAACAAGTAAACGTCTTTAATCTTCTCGGCTTGTCTATAGATACTCACATAAACTGGAAGTCCCACATCCAAAAACTTCGAGCCAAACTTTCAAAGTTTTCATATGCCTTACGTGAAGTTAAAAAACCACAAATATAAACACTGCACTCTCACCTACATAAATATTTTTTTAAACGTTATTGACATTTGTAATTTAATTTATTGACATTTTTTATTTAATTTATTGACATTTTTAATTTAATATATTGAAATTTATACTTAATTTTAATTTATTGACATTTTAAATTTAATTTATTGAAATTTATACTTAATTTTAATTGACATTTTTAAATTTAATTTATTGACATTCTTTATTAAGTTTTTTTTTTCTTTTTTGGCATGTGTAATTTTATTCTTTTTGACGTTTTATAATTTTAAATATACAGGTATTGTTTTTAAATTTTGACATCATGCTTTTAAGTTTTGACATTTTTGCTTTTAATATTTATTTCAATGTGTTTGACGTTTTGTTTTTACAATTATTATTATTTGGCTTAATGTAAGACTTTCCTTTTAGTTATATATTTTTTTTTAGTTATAATGTTTGTTACTGAAAAATTTAATGAATATTGCAAATGATTTTACTAAATGTCAATTTAAACTATTTATTGTTTTTAATTATTCTTAATTTAAATGTATCGCATTATTACCAACAGCATCAAAAAATTTTGAGAAGGCTATGTGTGACCGACTCTACACTTTCTGCGATAAATGTAAAATATTTGATGATTGCCAAAACGGTTTCCGAAAAAATAGATCAACTACTTTAGCTATCTATAAATATGTACAAGAAGCCTTAAATATTATAAACAGAAAAAACTACGCCGTAGGTACCTATACTACTTGATATGACCAAAGCCTATGACAAGGTCCAATTTAAAATACTATTAGAGAAATTGCATGGAATAGGAATTCGAGGAAAAGCCCATGAATGGTTTTCATCATACCTAAAAGATAGGGAACAACTGGTCGAGATGGATTACTATAATAGCAACACAAAAGAAATAGAAAAAGTAAGATCCAGTACTAGAGCAATAAACGCGTCAATCCCCCAAGGAAGTGTAATAGGTTGCCCTTTATTCCTTATATATATATGACCTACCAAAGACTATAAGCGGACCGTGTGTTTTATTTGCAGACGACATCTCGCTACTCACCTCTTGCCAAAATAGTAAAAATATTAAAGACAAAATTGACTCCCTTCTTTCTACAGCAATCAACTGGATGGATAAACATAATCTAGTCTAAATTTTTCAAAAACTAAAGTAATTACTTTTCACCCCCATCAAAAAGCGCCATTAAAAATAGATTATAGTTTTGAAAACACAAAAATAGAACAAGTAAACGTCTTTAATCTTCTCGGCTTGTCTATAGATACTCACATAAACTGGAAGTCCCACATCCAAAAACTTCGAGCCAAACTTTCAAAGTTTTCATATGCCTTACGTGAAGTTAAAAAACCACAAATATAAACACTGCACTCTCACCTACATAAATATTTTTTTAAACGTTATTGACATTTGTAATTTAATTTATTGACATTTTTTATTTAATTTATTGACATTTTTAATTTAATATATTGAAATTTATACTTAATTTTAATTTATTGACATTTTAAATTTAATTTATTGAAATTTATACTTAATTTTAATTGACATTTTTAAATTTAATTTATTGACATTCTTTATTAAGTTTTTTTTTTCTTTTTTGGCATGTGTAATTTTATTCTTTTTGACGTTTTATAATTTTAAATATACAGGTATTGTTTTTAAATTTTGACATCATGCTTTTAAGTTTTGACATTTTTGCTTTTAATATTTATTTCAATGTGTTTGACGTTTTGTTTTTACAATTATTATTATTTGGCTTAATGTAAGACTTTCCTTTTAGTTATATATTTTTTTTTAGTTATAATGTTTGTTACTGAAAAATTTAATGAATATTGCAAATGATTTTACTAAATGTCAATTTAAACTATTTATTGTTTTTAATTATTCTTAATTTAAATGTAATTCTTAATAGTATTCTTTTTTGTTAATTTGTTATTAATATATATATATATATATTTTTGTAACTTAATGTGCTGTGCCCTATCAGGGTCCATAATTGTACTGACTTTATAATATGTAACATCTAGAAAACACTATGGAATGCAGTAAATGAATATGAACACATGACGAGAACCTCGTGAAAGCTGAGAAAGAGAAACAAATTAAATATCTTGACTTGGCACACGAGGTTGTCGATATGTGGAATGTGGACTCGGCTGTCATTGTGCCGATAGTCGTTAACGCCAATGGCCTGATGGCTAAAAGCTTCGACGACCACCTCTCGAAGCTGTCGTTGCGCGGTTGGATCAAGGGCCTGATTCAGAAGGCAGTACTCTTTGATACGGCTCGCATTGTGAGGAGGTTCCTGTCTCTGGAGCCCTAACCACCGGTAGCTTGGACCCTGCTCCCGATACCGGTGGACTACTATTTTTATATTTTTAAATGTTTTTTTATATGTTTTCTTTTAAAAATATTTTAAAATGTAAATAATATGTGTAAAAATAAATATACGAAATAATAATAATAATAACAGTAATTCAATTATGTCTGCTTCTCAGAATGGATGTAGGAACGGGTCCCGCGGTACTAAGGAGCTACTCCTCATAGACATGGCCATAAGCCAGTAGGTTCGTCGATCCCACAAAGATTTGTCGACATGCTGGATAGATTATAAGAAGGCCTACGACTCTGTTCCACATACATGGCTCATGAGGGTGTTGGAGTTGTACAAAATAGATGCAACTCTCCGCACCTTCCTTGGGTCATGTATGGGGCAATGGAAGACAGTCGTTCGCTATCCAGGATGTCGACCAATCCAGGGGAACGATGAGCCTATATGGATTAAACGGGGAATATTTCAGGGCGACAGTTTGAGTCCACTTTGGTTCTGCTTAGCCCTGAATCCTCTAAGCACATTGCTGGAGGATTCAGGCCTGGGCTATCGGTTGAGAAGAGGTGGTCAGGCCATATCTCACCTTCTTTACATGGATGATCTGAAACTCTTTGCCCCCAACAATTTGCGACTGATGGAGTTACTGAAGGTAACTGAAACTTTCAGTAGCACCATCAGGATGGAATTTGGTGTGGACAAATGTGCAGTCATGCATGTAAAGCGAGGAGGGATTATGGAATCCGAAGGGATTCAACTCTCGGATTCCATAAACCTTAGATCCCTCTCCTCGACCGAAACATACAAATATTTGGGTATGTCGGAAGCGTTAGGCATTAACGTTACTGACATGAAGCAATCGCTGAAGGAGCGCTTCTTTGGCCACCTGAAAAAGCTATTTAATAGCCTTTTGTCAGGCGGAAATAAGGTGCGCGCCTTCAACGGTTGGGTCATGCCGGTTGTGATGTACTCTTTCGGCATACTCAAATGGACTCAGACCGAGCTAGACGCCCTGGATAGGAGGGTCCGTACGCTGATGACCGCAAACCGGATGCATCACCCACGATCATCGGTGATGAGACTGTACATCCCGCGGAAATGTGGAGGTCGAGGTTTTTTAAATGCGAAAACTCTCCACAACCGCGAGGTGTGCAGCCTCAGAGAATATTTTCTTGAAACCGACGTGGGTATGCACCGCGATGTGGTCGCAGTGGACAAGGGACTCACCCCGTTGTCCATGGCTAAAGAGAACTGGCGCAAACCTGTAATACTCACTACTGATGACCGCAAGGAGGTATGGAAAAGCAAGGAGCTTCACGGGCGCTTTTATCGGGCCCTTCATGGGCCTGATGTAGATTTCTTGGCGTCCGTGGCCTGGCTACGTTTCAGTGACCTCTTCGGGGAAACTGAAGGCTTTGTCTGTGCGATTATGGACGAAGTTATCTTGACGAATAACTACCGGAGGCATATCATGAAGGACGGGACGGTTGATGTGTGTCGGGCATGCCACCGTCCGGGTGAGTCAGACATATTATCTCTGGTTGTTCTCGTCTTGCTAACAGCGAGTATTTGCACAGGCATAACCAAGTGGCCAGGATTATTCATCAGCAGCTTGCTTTAAAATACAAACTTGTGGATTCTGAGGTGCCGTATTACAAGTACGTGCCCGACCCAGTTCTCGAAAATGACCATGTCACGTTGTACTGAGATCGGTCTATCATCACTGACAGGACTATTGTTGCCAATAAGCCGGATATAGTGGTGATAGACCGATTAGCGCGCCGCACAATGATAATCGATGTCACCATCCCACATGACGAGAACCTCGTGAAAGCTGAGAAAGAGAAACAAATTAAATATCTTGACTTGGCACACGAGGTTGTCGATATGTGGAATGTGGACTCGGCTATCATTGTGCCGATAGTCGTTACCGCCAATGGCCTGATGGCTAAAAGCTTCGACGACCACCTGTCGAAGCTGTCGTTGCGCGGTTGGATCAAGGGCCTGATTCAGAAGGCAGTACTCCTTGATACAGCTCGCATTGTGAGGAAGTTCCTGTCTCTGGAGCCCTAACCACCGGTAGCTTGGACCCTGCTCCCGATACCGGTGGACTACTATTTTTATATTTTTAAATGTTTTTTTATATGTTTTCTTTTAAAAATATTTAAAAATGTAAATAATATGTGTACAAATAAATATACGAAATAATAATAAATTTTATTAACAGTAAGTAGGTACAGCTTATCTATCCTAATCAAAAATACAAGGTGCATTTTCCTAATTTTTTTTTTGTTTATGTGATAGAGTAAACGACAGTGTCTGTGCTAGTATTGACTGTGTGACAGACACCGGCGCCTTCCTCCTACAGCTTTAAACATCAATAATAAGCAGTATAATTAATACAAAGCATAATGATTTTATCAAATAACAGACTTTGGTACAGTTTTGGCAGATATTTTGAATTAAAATAGTTAATAACCTTTTTAATAATTCATATTGCATATCAAAGATTGAAAATAATTAATAATAAATGTCAATAATATAGTAAAAATTGATAATAATTAATAAAAAATAAAAAATGCGTAATAAATTCATAAGGATAATAAATTATAAGAACAATGTTTAATAAATTCATAATAATTAAAAGTTAAATTTAGAGTTAGAGGCATGCGAGGAAATACGTGTTCGATTATGTTTACATGTATGTGAGTAGCGAATAGCGATTAGGTAGTTCTTATAAATCTCTGGCAAATAGTCTTTCAGTCTCGTCGTATGTAAGACTCTGAAGATACTGAGTAACAACACTCTTACACTTGTTTTTATGAAGGGGATATATGCCACAAGCTTTATTTAGTACATTGTAAAGGCGGCTGCTCAAATTCGGAAGGTGTCGACTTGCCAGGGCAGTATTTACTTTAGTAGAAGGGCATACCAGGTCCTTACGTCGTTTGTTAATAAACAATTTAGGGTCATATATCAGTGAAGAATGTTTACGCAGAACTATATGTAGTGCACTCAGTTGCCTGACGGTAAGCACAGATATGTCCCTGTATAATTGGGTCGTGGAGTAACGATATGGTTTGTGAAGCATCACCTTTAAAACTGCCCTCTGCGCCCTCTCAAGACGAAGCATAAAGGTCTTGAATGTACCACCCCAAACTGGGATGCAATAGGATAGAAGTGACTGAGCTAAAGCATAATAAATAGTTTTCAGCAGTGGGACAGACACCACATTACGAAGCCTTTTCATCGGAAACATAACCTTACGAACACGAGATACTGTAACATCTATGTACGTGCTTATTCCAACTTAGAGTGCAGTCAATGTGTACTCCGAGATACTTCACGCAAGATACTCGTACTCTTTGAATGATAGGGCAATTGCAGGCGTTAAACGAAGGACGGGAGCATCTATGTGCTATTATATCTGGCACACAAGGCTGTGTAGATAAGTTTGCTGAAAAGGTAACGTAGTGAGTTTTGGAGATATTTAATGTGAGCAGATTACAGGTGAGCCAGTCATCACAACACCAAGAGCATTCTCAGCCGAACGGTGAGCTGAGGCCCAGGTATGACCACTTATAATTAGTACCGTATCATCAGCATAAACAAGGATCTTACAGTCAGGTATAGAGGGTTGGCAAAGCCTGTTGATGTAGGTATACAAGGAAGAGAGTAGGTACCCTAGCACACTGCCTTGCGGAACTCCGAAAAATAAGTTCTCATCTTCGCTAGTGTAGCTTTCAACCTTGACTCGTTGACTACGGTTAGAGAGGTAGTCGCGAAAGATATTTAGAGCTGTTTATGTGGATATATAAACGTAATGATAGATCAATAATTAGTTGCTTAGTTCAGTTTTATACCTGTAAGATTTCAACGTTATACATACAGTAATTAACGAGATTTTAAAATAAAAGTCATTAGGGATAGCAAGACCGTGGTAACCCGACCATGTTTAAATGGTTTTTTTTTTAAATCTTTATTTATTTAGAGGCTTTTACCTTACAAAGGTACGTCAGCCTCATCATACCCTAATCTAACTAATTAAAACACTTGCTTATATTATTACAAATATATTATTGCGTAAGCGACGGAGTTAGTGATGCAGCAACCATTTCATAGATAAGTTTCGCTTCGCCCGAATCAGGTGTAGATAATATTGTAATGAAAGCCCCAACATCATACATATTCATTTTTAACTCCCACGTCACTATCTCCCTCTCTCTCCTGTTTTTTTCACATTCCACCAGCAAATGTTGGACATCTTCGACCTTTATTACACACTTGACAATTAGGGGAATCGACTTTTTTCATTAGGTATCCAAATTTCCTGGATGGAAACAACATACGACCTCGTTGTATGAGTTTCTGCGAACCAAGGGATTCGAGGAGGCTCACTTTGCATAGTCTTATACCATATCCCTTTTTCTTTAGACTTCCTGTCGAAATACTCTTTCAAACTATTGTTGCATATGTTCTTGTAATAG
Organism: Polia nebulosa; assembly: GCA_951329385.1. Classification (NCBI taxonomy): domain Eukaryota; kingdom Metazoa; phylum Arthropoda; class Insecta; order Lepidoptera; family Noctuidae; genus Polia; species Polia nebulosa. The sequence continues at coordinate 252,592 of OX589611.1, read as the reverse complement.
CTAAGTATTTCTGTGTAGAACGGAGCGATGTCTATTTCCAGTCCTTCCAAAATAGCTTTTTTTGCAAACATGTCAGCCTTCTCGTTTCCATGTATACCAATATGAGATGGAATCCATTGCAACCCCAAATTAACATCAGTAAGTTCATAAAGTAGTCCAAGAATTACATAAGCTATCGGTATACCTCTGCAACCAGAGGCGCATCGAGCTAAATGCATTAAACCACTTTTGCTATCCGTGAATATAACAATGTTTTGATTCACAGATTGGTTCGCAATGTCCAGACAAATTATGTTCTCTAACGATTTTGAGATTGCAACGAGTTCCACTGTCATAATAGATACGCTTTTATCAATAGACTTAAATAAGGGCGAAGTTCCATCGCTCAAACTATAATAAGCGGCACCGCATCCACTTTTGCTCTTAGACCCATCAGTATAGTACATTTTCCACCCCGGGTACTTTTCACTAAGTTCTTTGATAACATCGTATTTAAGTGATGTAACCTCATGGCTGTGCTTAGCTACTTTACACATTCTAAATTACAATTAATTTTATTCCGTACGTTTATTCCTGTCACCCATTTCTCCAGTGAGTACATGTCTAGGATACTTGAACAATATATATTACGGCGTTTACACTCGTTGTACACGGTCACAAGCAACGGTTTTTTCTTATTGTTCCAGTATCTTGTAACTGATTGATCATTCAAGTCATCTATTAAATTAATAGTTACATTGTTTGAACATGACATACTTTTTATACAGAACTTGTAAGCTAAGTATACTTGATCTCCTAACGTACAAAGGAGGAATACACATTTCAGCTTCCATTACGTGTATTGGAGAGCTTTTTATAAAACCACCTATACACCTCAAAAACTGGTTCTGAATTTTGTCCAGTTTACCTAAATGACTCTTTGCACTATTACCATAGAGAAAGCAACCGAAGTCAATCCTACTGCGTACCAATGAAATATACAAAGATCTCAAATGTTTTGGATGGATTCCCCAAGTCGGCCCCGACAAAACTTTAAATAAATTTAAAAACTTTGCCGTCTTTTCCTGTATTTCATTAATATGCTTTTTCCATAGAAGTGACATATCTAACCAGATACCTAAGTGTTTCATACAATCTACTGAGGGAATTGGTAAGTTGTTAATTGTAAGTTGCAATTGTCGTCTTCTTCTACCTCTACTAAAAAGACACAGCTTTGATTTGTCTGGTGACATGTCTAGACCCATATCATCTAGCATTACAACCATAGAGTTAAAAGCAACTTGTTTAAGTGATTACAAAAAAGCGACTGCGTAGTACATTATGCTATCTTCTAAATTTTTAGTATAATATACCTTACAAGTTCGGTACAGACGAGTACACTGTTTAAAATACATAACAATATTATAATATCTGTTATAAAATAAAAAATATTTGTAAACATTATTATTGTTATTACCTTTCAGCTACTTATTAGATAGGTATCTATTATAATAATAATAATAATATAATAAGCCTTTATTTTTCAGATAACTAAGATCCAATGTGTTAGTAATTACAATAATGACTTACAGTTATTGTTAGTAAAGTGCCACGATATTCACCAATATAATTTAATAGTCGCAATAAACCACCATTTATTGCGACTATCAAATTATCACCTTCCTCACCATCTTTTTTAAAATTGGAGATGTAACAGCCTCCCCTATTACTTTGAGGATGCTGTTGCTACTTTCTCGTACTCTGCTTAGTAGAGAAGCAGTTTTTTTGCGAATCACCTCATTAAAGCCATAGGTTAGATTCTGTACCAACATTTCCGAAGCACTACAAAAACGAGGCCTTCGCAACAGCATCCTAAAAATATTATTATACTGGACGCGCAGAGCGTCCATCGCTCTCTTGGCATAAGCAACCCACAGGTTTCCCGTGTACTTTGGCAATATGCCTTAAAAAGGGTGATTTTGACATCTACACTACATCGGGCGAATCTGCGTGCCAGCATATTACCTCGGACCGATAGTGCCCTGCGCTCCCTTTCAATGTCTACATTGTCCTTAAGGTCGGCGGTGAGGAAGTGCCCGAGGTACTTGAAAGAATCTACCTGATTTAGTTTCGAGCCACTTAACATAATGGCAGGTATATTTTCAGGGCATTTACCATCGGCCTTAACGACCATGTATTTACATTTCATAACATTATATATTAATCCATGTCTAGCCGCATAAACCTCACAGCGTCTCAGTAACTCTCCTATAGATCGTGCAGTAGGGCCCAGCAGCACCATATCGTCTGCATAGCTTATGTTATTTACACTAACACCACCTACCCTGCATCCGACATGCATGCTGCTGAGCTCCACCAGTAAGTCATTTAAATACAGGTTGAAGAGCCGTGGGGACGTCAACCCCCCCTGTCTCACACCGCACTCCAACCCGTATGAGTCTGAGTGTATTGGACCATTTGACATGGTTTATTTGGTTAGCATACCAGTACTTCAGGATGTGTACCACTTCCCTCGGCACGTTCCTGTCCCTCAGCTTTCTCCAAAGCGTATCGTAATGCACAAGGTCGAATGCCCTGGAGAGGTCAAGGAAGCAGGCGAAAACCGGCGTTTTCCTATCTGCGTAGTATTGAACAGTGTACTTAAGACTGAGGATGGCACTCTCTGTTGACAATCTGGGTTGGAAACCGAATTGTGAATCGTGCAGGGTAATATAACTTTCCAAGTAAGTATCGAGTACACCATCCAACACCTTCGCAGCCGTGGTCGCCAGGGATATAGGTCGGTAATTTTCCCTGTCGGAGATGTCTCCAGTCCTGTTCTTAATTATAGGTACTACAATTGTTTTCATCATATCAGATGGTAAATATGAATGCCTGATGCACAGCGTATAAAACATGGCCAGTACCCTCGGCAGGTGAATCCCCGCAAACTTAAAATGTTCAATACTGAGTCCATCGTGTCCGGGAGATTTGCCTCTGCTCATGTGTAGAATAGTCTCTTTTACTTTTTTGGCTGACAAATATATTTGTGACTCCTCTCCCCGACACGTCGACTCTTTCTCGTTCGAGGACACAGATGTGCCAAGTGGCGACATTACTCTAAAATGTTCCATGAACATATTCGCGATGTGTCCTGGGTTGCTTTTTCCATCCACACTCACAGGGAGGCTAGGCCACGCCTCCAACTTCCCCGTAGACTTCCAGAATTTAGCAAAGTTTTTTGAAGCTCTGTGTTGAGTTATAATGTCCATTTTAATCTGGGTTTGATTTTCCTGGCACCACTTTAAACGACTCTTAAAAATCTTACGTGATTCTCGCATTTTTTCATAGACGTTTCCAGAACTAGGTTTATTATGAAATAGCCAATTTAGAAATTGAAGCCTAGCCTCACTGTGAGCGTCTTAAACGTGCCTGTTCCACCCACACAATCTTTTACGTTTTACAACGCTATCACTCACTGACTCACACGACTGCATAGCTGCGTCAGTCAAACTACCAATAATTCTACTATATAACTTGTCCAAGACATTTTCATGTTCAACCAGGCTACAGGAACCAGAGCTGCAATTCGAAAACTCCATTGGAAAATCTATTTCACGTAACTTGTCGTTGCAAATTTCATGATACTTATTTATTTGCGTTTCGTTTCTCACACCCCAGACAACTTGACTCAGCAACTCTGCAGCTTCTGTTTAACCGCACCCAATTCACAAATCATATAAAGTGGCAAGTGATCTGAAACAAACACATCTTCATTTACACCCACATCGACAATCGTTTGCCAAGCAGATAGGGAGACCACACAGTGGTCCAACCACCTCCTACACCCATGAGCATCACTTACAAAAGTATAACAATTACCACTTAATCCTATCTTAACTATATCTGCGCAGATCCAATCCTGATCATTGCAGAAATTCATCAATTCCTTATAAAATAGTTCGTGTGGATGTGCATTAAAGTCACCCAACATAAAAATACTTTCTACATCCACGCTCGCTACAATAGCGCTAATTTCTCCTAATATCTCTGCGAAAATAGGTAAATTTTCTATTGCGTTGGTGGGCATATAAACAGAGAAAATAATAATAGATCGACTTGTTGTACTGGCTCTAATAGCACATAAGCGACAACTCTCACAATCTATAACAGAAACTGATTCAAAAATTATGAAAATTATAAATTAATTAGAAATTATAAATTATGTGCCCAATGGTCAACTTACCAAAAATCGTCGTATAACGACGATGCACATGACGCGGGTGGGCGAGCGCGGAGGGGTAAAAATAATAATAATATTCCACAACTATCACACAACGCCATCTAGTCCCAAGCTAAGCAGAGCTTGTGTTATGGGTACTAGACAACTGATAAACATACTTATATATTTCTAAATACATAAATATTATAGATAAATTACACCCAGACACAGAACAAATGATCGTGCTCATTACACAAACATTTGTCCTGGGTGGGAATCGAACCCACGACCTCCGGCATAGCAGTCAGGGTCACTAACCACTAGACCAACAGGCCAACAAACTTAACCCTTAGTCATAGAATTCGTCTTGTAGAGTGCGCGTGCTCTTCAGATTTCTATTTTTGAAAATATTTACCGAGTGCTTAAGAGTTAATCAGTGTCTACCTAATTTAATCTAAAAAAATTCGTTGAAATCATTAATTTAAAAAATATTATCAGTGATTGTTTTAACTAATATTTTAAAAGTTCTATTGAAATGATTATTTTACCTGTAAAAAAAATCGTTAAAAACATGTAGTTTTGTTTTAACACTTGTGTACACATCTGTACTAAACTTGTAACAATATCCTACATATTTTAGAAGATAGCGTAATGTACTATGCGGTCGTTTATTTTTTTACCGACGAAAAAAAAAGGAGGCGGTTCTCAATTCGACCGTATATATATATCTTTTTTTTTTGTGTATGTTCAGCCCTCACTCTGTCATTTATGAACCAATCTTAATTATTATTTTTTTGTTGGATAGGGTATACGTCAAGGAAGGTCCCATGTCAAGGAAATCAGGATCTGATAATGGAATCCTGATAAAATTGAGAGAACACCTCGAAAATTGTAGGCACGTTTAGCGTTTCTGTACGTATGTTCGGCCCTCACTCCGTTGTTTATGAACCGATTTTGATGATTTTATTTTTCATAGATAGGGCATACCTCAAGGGTGGTCCCATGTCAAGGACATCAGGATCTGATCGTGGAATCCTGATAAAATTGAGAGAAAACTTCGAAAATTGGGCACAAATAGTGTTTCTGTTTACTTGTCATAACTTAATCAGGTATTTGCATTTAGGAATCATAACATATTGAAACTTAGCTGATGATGGAAACCATACCTTTCCTAAACAATAGAAGTTAGATATAAAAAACTGGTTTTAGTGACAGATACCACTTAATATGCTTTGAGAAAAGACGTCTTTAGAATATTGGAGGTAACCTCAACTGGTCAATATCCTGGGAACCTCAGTGCCAAGAGGAATGATGAAGGATTAGAAATTAGCCTCAGAGTATCAAAAGATGTTTTTTTTTTTTAGAGTGTTAAAAGATGATGCGAGTCACAAAAAATCATAAAATAATTATTTTTTAACAAAAAATTCAACCGACGAAAAAGAACTAAAAAGCAAAAAATAAATAAACCTTTTAAGTCTTGAGTATTGAGCTTATTTACCTACATAAAATATCAAATTTTATGTAAACTAATTTTGAGTCGGCGCCATAATAAAATGATTAATTACCTACATCTAGCCTTCTTCATTTCTACGTACATATAAAATTTAGATATTTAATAATCAGATTGTTGTTTGTAACCTCTTAAACATAGTCGGGTTACCACGGTCTTGTTGTTTCTAGTGACTTTTATTTTATTATCTCATTAATTACTGTATGTACTACGCTGAAATTTTACAGGTAAGTATAAAACTAAACTTAGCAACTAATTATTGATATATAAATCAGTTATATATATATCCAGAGATAAAGAGCAGTGCTGGCCCAGTGGTATGGGCCGCGACTTACAAGTTGTAGGTCGTGAGTTCAAACCCAGGCAGGCGCTTTACTTTGCGTAAGTTATTTCATCACCACTGCTCTTAAAACGGTGAAGGAAAACATTGTGAGGAAACCGGCATGTCCTTGAACCAAAAATTCGAAGACATGTGACATCCACCAATCCGCATTGGGCCCGCGTGGTGGATTATGGCCCACACCCTCTCACAGAGAGGAGGCCTGTGCCCCAGCAGTGGGGACAATAAAAGGCTGATGATGATATATATAGGTTAATCGGTGCAGGTGGCCAAATAACTCCGCGCGCATTATGACCATGAACGTGGAGATCTGAATTTCATCATAATTTGTTAATTCCTTACAGAATGCAAATTAAACTTCACGTACATTTGAAAACAGTTACAAGCCACAAAATAACGTTTAAGAGCGCGCATAAAGCAAAATTATCAAACTTCTATTTGATTTTACATGAAAATTTCCAGACGAAATCTTAAAATAAAAATGTATGAAAAACTACATCATATATTCAAGGGTTCACATTGATCAAAAACATAAAATAATAATATTTCCTCGACAGAAAAAAATCACGAAGTAACCTCTAATTTTAATATTTTTCCGTTTTGTTCTCCATATAGCAACGCCTATTGCGACAAAAATTCGATAATTAATGATATTTATACAAGAGTAAAGGTTAAGCCTAGGCATTTTATGTAATTCGTTTTAGTTATGGATTTATTACGCTAATACACTTCTGACGCATACTACGTTTTCATTCCGCGCAAGAAGTAATCTTCTGTCGCTTGTTGCGCAAGTTTCAAGCATATTTCTATTTCACGCATCAGTCGCGCTCGCTCTGTTGAGACGAGAAGACTACGCTCAAGTGTTTAGCTGCGCCGAGTAATTATCATTTTAATCGTAATTGTTGTTTTTGTTCGAAATAAATATTGAAATGGGAAATAAGAAAAAAACATTGAAAAGACTTCCAAAACGACAACTAAAAAAGTTACAAATTGACAGGACGGCTAATTGTCGAAGGTACTCGTAAGTTTGTGAATTACCTGTTAACAACAAAAAAATAAAACATTTCATTCGTTCGAGAAGTTTGTGCAGGCGATTTTAGATTTTATTTTGAGTGGCACCGGATCTAAATTCGTTTACCTACTACAATTTACGCGGGCCGAGTGGGTAACTAGTTTGACGCGACGATATCAAAAGTTTATAGTAGGTACATACTTTATTAGATTATTAGGATAGTAGGTAATAAATTAGATTCATGATAGGTAGCTATTTACTTTTACTATTTTATTAGGTATATTATTTTTCACAATAAAATTTTCCCTTAGTGTAGGTAGTTATGAGATCTTCCAAAAGTCTAGATAGACGGATGGAAAACAATAATGATCTTGCGAGTATGCTATAAAAATAATAATATTATCTACCTATACCACTTTTGCTATTTCTATAGTCGCTCGTAGTTACCTACGAGCGACCGCGGGCAGTATAGTATATGCAATATAAACACAAGCTTTTAGTTGGTGTTGGTGTTTATTTGATGAAATATATTTACGTCGATTTCGAAGGTATTTAGTATGTTCATTAGGTATTTAAACCCTATCTTTTGTAGAGCAATTTATTGTGGTCATGATGGTGTAACAAGGAATTTGTTTTGAAATCATATTTTATTTTCAGAATTGCTGCGTCTAAAAATATTGTACAACCTGGCGAATGTGATCGAAACGATGTTATAACAGAGTGTCACCTGTGTATGTTTATTTATATAGTATCCGCACACGCATTTCCATCTTGAAATAGTGTTCGCTTAGACAGATGAATAAAGGTGATGATGTCTGAAATATTGAATAATTACTATATTACTTTTACAGAACAATATTGAATTTGGAAAATGTGCACCCTAATGGACAAAATATACGTACGAAATATTGTCAAGTAGAACAAAATACTCACCATAATGATTATGCCAGGAATGAAGAGCATGCTCCAGAAAGGTATCTGCTCCAATTCGTAAAGTATTATCAAAATAAAATATAAACCCGAGTTTTATCAAAGTCACTTTCGTGGCTCCGCTAGTTCTTCACTTGCTGGACTAGTACGTTATGTAGTCACAGCTCTGACCTACTTACTAGTACTTGGTAATTATAATTAAGTTAAATTTTTCATTACAGTTCATTGAAGCCGCGGGCCACTCAAAAGAGCCGACCACAAACACAGAGTACAATTCAAGATGAAAATTTGTATGATGCAGCAGAGAGAGTGATAATAGATAAGGTGTACTTTTTTGAAAAATTAAAAATTATATCGAATCATGCTCCTCAATTTGGCTGCACACTATCGAACTTAAACATTATAGGAGAAACAAAATTAGGTTTATATTCTAAATTAAAACTTTCCTGTAATATGTGCAGAGGTGAATTTATAATCAATACGTCAGATCCCAAGCCAACCCAGAACCTAGACATTAATACAGCAGCAGTTTCTGGTATTACTAATGCAGGTATTGGCTTGGAGCAATTCCAAGGTTTGTGTATAGCCATGAATCTTCCCACATTGACACAACAAATGTACCGGAAAAAACACACAGAAATTTGTGATCAATGGGAAAAAACAGCTCATAAAGTTATGGAGGCTGCAGCAGAACGTGAAAGACTAGCTGCAATAGAAGAAGGAAAGGTGAAAAACGGAGTAGCAGTCATTGATGTCATTGCTGATGGTTGCTGGTCTAAGCGCTCGTACAAGAGCAACTATGCTGCGCTTTCTGGAGCAGCAGCCATACTCGGTAAAAAGTTTAGAGAAGTTCTTTTCTTAGGAGTTAGGAACAAGTGCTGCTGTATCTGTGCCCGTGCTCAGAATAAAGGTATAGCTCCAAGCAAACATAAGTGTTTCAAAAATTATACGGGGTCCTCATCTGGCATGAAGGCCGAAATAATAGCAGAGGGTTTCAGAAAATCAGTAGAGATGTACAACATTATCTACGGAAGACTGATCGCAGATGGCGATTCAAGTACCTACTCGAAGATACTCGAAGAAAGGCCATACAAGGATGTTACAGTGGAAAAAATCGAATGCAGGAATCACATTTTACGGAATCTGTGCAACAAATTAGTTTCTGTTAGCAAAGACACAAAATATCCACTGCCTATGAGAAAAATGCTAACTACGCAAAGAATACTCGCTACTAGAAAAGTCATTTGTTGTGCTATAAAAAAACATAAAGCAGAAACTTTGGAATTGGGAGCAAGAATAAATAAACTCTACACTGATATTTCTAATTCGTGCAATCATGCATTTGGGCATCACACCAAATGTCTTGATCACTACTGTAGCAGTGAAAAGAAAAATGAAGATCTCGTTCTAAAAGTTAGAAACTCTGCGTTTTGGGCTAAAATCCAATACATAGTAGGCATAGTTGCCGCACATTCTCGAAGCCTAATTAACGATTGTGATAGTAACGCCGTCGAACATTTTAATAGCATAATTGCTAAATTCGTAGGTGGTAAAAGAACAAATTTAGTACAACGGCAAACATATCAGTCTAGATGTGCAGCTGCAGTCGTGGCATTCAATACCAAACGACCATTGTATAATTTACAAAAATCTCTGCTGGGTAAAAGCCCCAAATCAAAAAGTAAAATATTTGAAGAGAAAAAAATACAAAAGAATAAGCTAAGAAGAAAGTTAACACGAGTCAGAAGGATAAATTTTAATGAGAAATTGACAACCACAGACAAACATTATGGAACAGACAGCTGCCATAAGCCCGACATGGAAGAAGATATTTTTAGGATAGCCAAAGAAAGTTTCTTGAAAAGTTTAGAAAAGTCGAACCAGGAAAGGTTGCTTATCGAACGTGCAACTATTTTGCAAAGAGATAGTAGTGAGTGGTTGGAACTTCGTAGGAATTTACTTACAGCGTCCAACTTTGGAAAAATAATAAAACGTCGTCCAACCACTAGTGCAAGTATCGTAAAAGCTATGCTGTATAAAAGCGATATCTCGAACGTAGTTTCAATAAAACACGGTGTAGACAACGAGATTATTGCGCTAAACCAGCTAGCAGCACAGGCAGGAGTGGAAATAAGATCTTGTGGCCTATTCATAGATAGTGAAATACTTTTTTTAGCTGCTACTCCAGATGTTCTCGTGGGAAATGATACAATCGTGGAGATCAAATGCCCAATGTCAGCTTTTAATATGCCCATTAAAGAAGCTGTTGAAAAAAGAAAAATTAAGTTTTGGAACATCAAAGACGAGACTATGGTGGTCAACACCAACGATACTTGGTATTATCAAATACAGGGCCAGCTTCATATCACCAAAAGAAATTTTTGTCTCTTTGCTGTATGGCTCAGTGAAAGACAAGCGATGGTCGTCGAAAAAATACATCGTGATGAAGATTTCTGGAAAAAAAAATTATTGTCAAGCTCTCCGACTTTTATATAGATCATATATTACCCGAATTGATTGATCCACGTCATACAAGGAACATGCCACTGAAACAGCCACACATCCATAGTGACAAAAGTTCTAAAAAACGGTTAACTGAAGAGCAAATATGTAGTGGACCCTCAAAAATATCACGTGACCATCCTGGTCCGCGCAGAACTGCTTCTGAAAGTTCTATAATTGAAGGAGACCGAGATCTCGTTCATTCAAAAAAAGTGGCAGCTGGAACAAATAGCCCTATAGTAGAAGAAAATATTTTATCAATTACCGACTAAAGAGCAAGTCTTTAGAGCTCTTATTCAGTGTTAGGTTAGGACATATTGAAGTGCTTTTATATGTAATTAAATAGCCTTTGAACGGTGCATTATTTTTGTTTTTTTTTTTATTGCACAACTTATTAAAACTAATTCTTAAGAAGTCATGTACAAAAGATGATAAGAATCCGCCTATCCGTTTCAGAGATCCAGCAAAACCACAAACGTTACTCCAGCAAGATTTCGAATAACTTCGAATAGCTTCCCATTAAAAAAGAAAATGTCTGGCTGCGGTAACGTTACCCCAGCAGGAAATGTTTTTGTGAAATAACTAAAAAACTATAAGTGCAACAAATTTGAAAATGTGTGCAACAATTACAGAAGCTAGGCAACTAATTGTCTATATCATTTAAATGACTAATTTCGACATTACGAGTATCTGGCTGGGGTAACGTTCACCACCATTTTAAATTTATAATTTGGTCTCAGTGTTTTATTTGAATACCTGTTCAAACCTGTCCTGTTGTTGTTATGTGTAATAAATGAATAATGCGTCTAATTTCGGACAGCGCTCCTTGATGGGCGAGTCCTATTACTGGGTGGACGCACGACGCGTTACGTGAGCTCAGCACAGAACACGCAAGCTAACCACTCAAGGTCATTGGCAGTTAATAGCGCCTTAAGTCTGCAGGCAAAGTTCGCTTCTGAGGATGACATGAGTTTTCTTTTTTCGAGTCGATGGTAACCTCCTTACATTGTTTCGACCCAGTAGGTGACGATCCTTTCACCACGTTGCTAAACCCAAACGGAGGACACCTACCTAGTGCCAGCACATAGCTAGCTCTAATTCAAAAAGTAATCACAGATTAAGAAGAAGAAAAAGATAACTTCTTTGTAGAATGTATTTATTTTATATGTATGTAAAGAAAATACATCGCTGTATTGCTTTAAGGTTGAATGTTGCCGCGCGTAGCACTGGCAGTAAAGTTATCTATGTTATTTTTAATCTATAGTTTTTGGTTATCAAAAGAGGAGATATTTTGACGTTTATAAAAAAATGTGTTTTTGTGTTTTCAACTATTGAAACCGTATAGAAAGAAATAAGAGGAATTGCGAAGGAAGGAATGATAAACTTTAAATGTCGTTTCTTTGTTCTCAGGTATGTGTTTGGGTAATTGATTATATTATTATAATGTAAATTAGATTGAAAGTGTTAACAATAAAAAATCTTTGTTCTCAGAGCAACGCAAGTTTATTTCATTCACCAATTCATAATTCAAAATAATATAGTCTTATAAAACGACATTTTTGTTTATAAAGAGCTTAACAAAGCATTAAAGATGGAGAAACTTCGTTTCGAATTCACTATACTTCCGGGGAGTGACGGAAAATCAAATTTATATTGTATAACTTCAATAGCTACAAGCGAAAATAAAGTGTACGCTGTACCGGAAGAGCTTCAATCTGTTACTCATCACAAAGAACTAATAAGAACAACGGCTTTTACCAAGGTAAAGAACAGTTTAAAGAAAAGATACCAGACGCGAAGAGTTTAGATAACAATGACAGGAGAACTTAAGAAAACCTACTTAGATGAGGATGATAATTTACAATTTGAAGAACAGTACTTAGAGGAAATAGAACAAAAACAAAGTGCGGATGTACAAAATAGAGAAATAGGTGTATTAGAAAAGTTATTTGAAAAACTAGTTCAAAACACACAAGAGTCAAAACAGCAAAACTTGAAACACATTGCGGAGAAGTTTGTGATTGAAAAATTTACCAGCAAAAATTCGAATGCAAACCAATGGATTGACACTTTCGAAAGAGAATGCCTACGCTTTGATGTGACAGAAGACGAGAGGAAAATTGAAATACTCAGACTGTTCATGGATAAGAGTTGTATAGATTGGTACAGTTCCATGATTATAAAATTGACCATGGACTCGGAATGGAAAATATGGAAAAACAAAGAAAAGCAGTGAATCATTTACGAACAAAGGATGGAACCAAATTACCTACGCTTTACTATTCAAATATAAGGACGGATTACTGGTGGATTATGCCATAAAGAAAGAAAAACTGTTACTGGATATGAGAAACTCAATTGATACAGGTACCCTGATAGATCTTATTGCAGCTGGTTTGCCGGAATACGTACTCAACAGAATTGATAGAGAGACGTTGAAAGATACAGTGGATCTTTTTAATGAAGTGGGAAGGTTTGAACATTTAGTAAATAAAAAGAATACTTGGAACTACAGAAAAAATGGAAACCCAAGAGGCTACAATAGCAATAACAGAAACGAAGATAAAAACCCATGTAAAACTTGTGAAAAGTTAAATAAAGGAATTCGCTATCACCCCGAATCTGCTTGTTGGTTTAAAACAAGAGAGGATGATAAAACAAAGGAGAAACTTATTAAACATGTAAACAATTCTGTGATAGAAGCCGAGTTACATGAAACCGAACAAAAAAACTAATTGTGACACCATTAATACATGTCAAACTTCTATTAAATGATACATTAGAGATTCATGGAGTTTATGATTCCGGTTCAAATGTTTCTCTGATTAATTCGAAGTTATTAAAACTAAAAGGCAAAGAAAACAGTTTGAATGAAGCAAATTTAGTGACAATTAATGGTGTCAAAAAGACGAGTGGTTTGACAAACTTAAAAATTAAAATCTTTGAAATAGAAGAAAATGTTGAAGTTTACATTATAGATGAACAAAATTTCCCATATCAACTTTTGATTGGATTAGACATGATAACGAAGTTCAAGTTAATACAAAACGAAGACTTAAAAATCACGCAGAAAAAAAACTCCAATAATGAGAAAGTTGAAGAAGTATCTACAAATATAAAACCTAAAGCTAAGGAAGAAAGAATAGCAAAGAAAAATATGAAAGAACACAAGATTAATTTTAACGAACATGTAAAAGGAGAAGATTTCGAAATAAAGATTAACCATTTAAATGAATACCAGAAATCAGAAATAAATAAACTGATTAATAAATATAATTCAGTTTTTGCAAAGAATAAATATGATGTTGGAACTGTTAACGGATATGAAGCCAGAATAGACTTATTAGTAGACAAATATTGCTGTAAAAGGCCCTACAGATGCACTATGGAAGATAAAAAAGAAATAGAAGAACAGATAGGAAAATTATTGGATATGAGAAACTCAATTGATACAGGTACCCTGATAGATCTTATTGCAGCTGGTTTGCCGGAATACGTACTCAACAGAATTGATAGAGAGACGTTGAAAGATACAGTGGATCTTTTTAATGAAGTGGGAAGGTTTGAACATTTAGTAAATAAAAAGAATACTTGGAACTACAGAAAAAATGGAAACCCAAGAGGCTAAAATAGCAATAATAGAAACGAAGATAAAAACCCATGTAAAACTTGTGAAAAGTTAAATAAAGGAATTCGCTATCACCCCGAATCTGCTTGTTGGTTTAAAACAAGAGAGGATGATAAAACAAAGTGCGGATGTACAAAATAGAGAAATAGGTGTATTAGAAAAGTTATTTGAAAAACTAGTTCAAAACACACAAGAGTCAAAACAGCAAAACTTGAAACACATTGCGGAGAAGTTTGTGATTGAAAAATTTACCAGCAAAAATTCGAATGCAAACCAATGGATTGACACTTTCGAAAGAGAATGCCTACGCTTTGATGTGACAGAAGACGAGAGGAAAATTGAAATACTCAGACTGTTCATGGATAAGAGTTGTATAGATTGGTACAGTTCCATGATTATAAAATTGACCATGGACTCGGAATGGAAAATATGGAAAAACAAATTTAGTGAATCATTTACGAACAAAGGATGGAACCAAATTACCTACGCTTTACTATTCAAATATAAGGACGGATTACTGGTGGATTATGCCATAAAGAAAGAAAAACTATTACTGGATATAAGAAACTAAATGGAGCCCAAAAGAAGAAAAAAGCGATATACTTGGAGTGCTTAGCCATCAAAGAAGCAGTGCGATACTGGCAGTACTGGCTGATAGGCAAATCATTTACTGTTTATTCAGATCATAAGCCATTACAAAATATGAATTTGAAATCGAGAACCGATGAAGAACTGGGCGACTTGACATACTACCTATCCCAATATGATTTCAATGTAAAATATGTTCCAGGAAAAGAAAATTTGGAAGCGGATTGCCTTAGTAGGAATCCTGTATTGGAATCAAATGAAAGTACAGATGAACAATTGAAAATTGTGAACTTGGTTAACCTGGAAGATATTATAATAGATCAGAATAAAAATGAAGAAATACAAAAGAATAAAGAAAAAATGATATATATACAAGACGTATACTATAAAAAAGTTAGAAACAAAGCAAAAATCATTTTGACGGAAGAATTCAGTATCAAACTTATAAGAAATATACATGAGAATCTTTGTCACATTGGAATAAAACAAATGCAGAAGACAGTTAGTCCGCTGTACAAAGCAAGAAATTTAACGAAGAATATTAAAAAAGTATGTAAAGAGTGTGAGAATTGTATAAGAAATAAATCAAGAGGACACCACAAATTTGGATTTATGTCTCATTTGGGTCCAGCCACAAAGCCATTTGAAATAATCTCTATAGATACAATAGGAGGTTTTGGAGGCTCAAGATCCACGAAAAAATATTTGCACTTGTTAGTAGATCACTTCACTAGATACGCTTTTATCTTAAATTCAAAAACTCAGAGTGCAAATGATTTCATTAAATTAGTCAAGAATTTATCAGAAACAGAAGACATTAATATGCTACTCACCGATCAATATCCAGGTATAAATTCGAAAGAATTCAAGAAATTCTTAGAAGACAAACAGATAACTATGGTATTTACTGCAGTAAATGCACCGTTCTCAAATGGTCTCAATGAGAGGCTAAATCAAACATTAGTAAACAAAATCAGATGCAAAATTAATGAAGATGGAAATAAGAAGGCCTGGACTACAATAGCTCATGAATGTGTGAGTAAATATAATCAAACTGTTCACTCAGTAACTGGCTTCTCACCAAGTTATCTTTTGTATGGTACAGATGTCACGGTTTTACCCAAGGAATTGAAGCGAGATAAATCACATAGTGACTGGGTCAGAGATAGGACAACAGCTCTTCAAAATACAATAAAATCACATGACTACAACAAAACACTATTCGACAAAAATAGAAAATTCCATGAGTTTAATTTCGGAGATATGGTGTTTGTGGAAAACGGTAACAGGCTAAATAGGAAAAAACTTGAAGAACTGAAGATTGGGCCGTTTCAGATTATTGAAAAGGTTTCAAAATCAATATATAGAATCGCCACAGGACACAAGAAAACAGAGTCAAATCTATATCATATCACAAAACTTATCCCAGTTCCCATAATACAAAAAGAAGAAAAAGCAGGAGATGCAGACCCATAAGAAAGGGGAGAGCTGTATTAAAAGAAAATTTACTAGTGTAAATTTTCTTCCCCTAGGGGGGAGATGTAAAGAAAATACATCGCTGTATTGCTTTAAGGTTGAATGTTGCCGCGCGTAGCACTGGCAGTAAAGTTATCTATGTTATTTTTAATCTATAGTTTTTGGTTATCAAAAGAGGAGATATTTTGACGTTTATAAAAAAATGTGTTTTTGTGTTTTCAACTCTTGAAACCGTATAGAAAGAAATAAGAGGAATTGCGAAGGAAGGAATGATAAACTTTAAATGTCGTTTCTTTGTTCTCAGGTATGTGTTTGGGTAATTGATTATATTATTATAATGTAAATTAGATTGAAAGTGTTAACAATAAAAAATCTTTGTTCTCAGAGCAACGCAAGTTTATTTCATTCACCAATTCATAATTCAAGATAATATAGTCTTATATGTATATTTTGATACGAAACGATGACTGAAATAATCGAGACACCTAAATTCGCTACAAATGTAGGTAACAAGTTAGACATCACAAAGTACGAAACCAGTGGCTCGTTAGTCCCGGTGTGTCGAGATAGGTCGATGAGTCATTCTCGATGTAGTACTGCTAGTGGAGTGGCGGACGAGGCGCCGGAGTCATAAGAGTCGCCAGGGGCGCCAGCGGGCGAGGCGCCGAGGTCGCTAGGGGCGCCAGCGGGCGAGGCACCGAGGTCGCTAGAGGCGCCAGCGGGCGAGGCGCCGAGGTCGCTAGGGGTGCCAACGGCGTGTCTTCGGCACGCGCGTCGCTGTCGTCGCTCTCGTCGTCCGGCGAGATGGCGCCCCACTGCACACACCACCACACGTTGTACCATAAGGAACTTAGTTAAATTTTATTTATTTTAGGAAAACTTACAGCTAAACAGATACCTACAGTACTTAAGTAAAAGTTTATATAAAATATGGTCAATTACAAGTTTCCACATGTAGTCTATAAATCAAGAAACAGAAAGTAGATCGCCAGCGCTAGTGTCACTGTACCTGTTCGGAGAGCGGGTGTTTGGCGAGCGCGCGGTAGAGGTAGGCCAGGTACAGCAGGTTGAGCACGCCGAGCGAGCGCAGGGCAGTCTCGAAGTAGATCGCCAGCGCTAGTGTCACTGTACCTGTTCGGAGAGCGGGTGTGTGGCGAGCGCGCGGTAGGGGTAGGCCAGGTACAGCAGGTTGAGCACGCCGAGCGAGCGCAGGGCAGTCTCGAAGTAGATCGCCAGCGCTAGTGTCACTGTACCTGTTCGGAGAGCGGGTGTGTGGCGAGCGCGCGGTAGGGGTAGGCCAGGTACAGCAGGTTGAGCACGCCGAGCGAGCGCAGGGCAGTCTCGAAGTAGATCGCCAGCGCTAGTGTCACTGTACCTGTTCGGAGAGCGGGTGTGTGGCGAGCGCGCGGTAGGGGTAGGCCAGGTACAGCAGGTTGAGCACGCCGAGCGAGCGCAGGGCAGTCTCGAAGTAGATCGCCAGCGCTAGTGTCACTGTACCTGTTCGGAGAGCGGGTGTGTGGCGAGCGCGCGGTAGGGGTAGGCCAGGTACAGCAGGTTGAGCACGCCGAGCGAGCGCAGGGCAGTCTCGAAGTAGATCGCCAGCGCTAGTGTCACTGTACCTGTTCGGAGAGCGGGTGTGTGGCGAGCGCGCGGTAGGGGTAGGCCAGGTACAGCAGGTTGAGCACGCCGAGCGAGCGCAGGGCAGTCTCGAAGTAGATCGCCAGCGCTAGTGTCACTGTACCTGTTCGGAGAGCGGGTGTGTGGCGAGCGCGCGGTAGGGGTAGGCCAGGTACAGCAGGTTGAGCACGCCGAGCGAGCGCAGGGCAGTCTCGAAGTAGATCGCCAGCGCTAGTGTCACTGTACCTGTTCGGAGAGCGGGTGTGTGGCGAGCGCGCGGTAGGGGTAGGCCAGGTACAGCAGGTTGAGCACGCCGAGCGAGCGCAGGGCAGTCTCGAAGTAGATCGCCAGCGCTAGTGTCACTGTACCTGTTCGGAGAGCGGGTGTGTGGCGAGCGCGCGGTAGGGGTAGGCCAGGTACAGCAGGTTGAGCACGCCGAGCGAGCGCAGGGCAGTCTCGAAGTAGATCGCCAGCGCTAGTGTCACTGTACCTGTTCGGAGAGCGGGTGTGTGGCGAGCGCGCGGTAGAGGTAGGCCAGGTACAGCAGGTTGAGCACGCCGAGCGAGCGCAGGGCAGTCTCGAAGTAGATCGCCAGCGCTAGTGTCACTGTACCTGTTCGGAGAGCGAGTGTGTGGCGAGCGCGCGGTAGAGGTAGGCCAGGTACAGCAGGTTGAGCACGCCGAGCGAGCGCAGGGCAGTCTCGAAGTAGATCGCCAGCGCTAGTGTCACTGTACCTGTTCGGAGAGCGGGTGTGTGGCGAGCGCGCGGTAGAGGTAGGCCAGGTACAGCAGGTTGAGTACGCCGAGCGAGCGCAGGGCAGTCTCGAAGCCCACGCACCACGACACCGCGCCGCCCAGCACCGGACCTGCCGCCACACGTCAACAAGCTGTCACTCATATACAACTTTTTCTACAGAAAATTGTCATGGGCGTCATTCCTTTACAACAGAAACTACAGATTACGTATGTAACGCCTACCATCTGCTACGATGTGAAATGAACACATTTTGAAATGTTTTTGAATTTAATTGTCCATAATAATAGATACCAACCCGTATTGGGCCCGCGTGGTGGATTACGGACCACACCCCACCTCTTACAGCCCGATGAGGCTTGTGCGCCAGCAGTGGGGGTATTAAAAATGCTGATGGTGATGGTAGATCATAATTATATAACGTTTTTTAAGTAGGTATATACGAGAATTGGCCTTCTGGTATGAGCCCTTGTGTGTGACTCGTAGAAATTGAGTTAGTGAGTTGTGCGTATGGAAGTGAGTGAGGGTGGCGAGTATGGCTAAGTGAGGGTAGGCAAGCATGGGTGCTGTGTTTGTTACCGAGCGCGTAGGCGGCGCTGGAGGCGGCCTGCAGCAGCGCGGCCACGTGCGGCGCACGGTGCGGGTGGCGCGCCAGCAGCGCCGGCACCAGCGCCGCGTCCGCCGCGCCCAGCCCGCAGCCCAGCACCAGGTGTGGCAGGGCCAGCCCCGACACCTGTGCACACGGCCATCACTACAGGCTGCAGCCAGCAGGCATGTGTTATTTTGTGTGTGTACTGACGGAGGTGGCATGTGGCACGGCGAGAGCGGCTGCGGCGACGGCGAGCTGCCCCGCCAGCGCCACGCGCTCGGCGCCCAGCCGCCTCGCCGCGCCGCCCAGCAGGCTGGCGGCCAGCAGGTAGCCCGCACTGTCCGGCACGAACACGGCGCCCGTCACCCAGCGCTGCGGGTGGAACTTGTGCACGACCCAGAGCGGCAGGCAGGGCTCGAGGGCGGCCATGACGGCGGTGGTGAGCAGCACGGCGCCCGCGCAGGCGCCCGCCGCGCCGCGCGCCGCCAGCGCCGCCACGCCGCGCCACGACACGCTGCCCCCCAAAGTGCACGGCTGCGAACGCAACACACGCACTAGGTAGCTTAGCTCAGTCTCGAAGTGAGCTGACACTTTATTCTAACTAACACACACTTACGCGATTATACTCCTCTTTATCCAAAAACATGTATTGCAAGGCTGAAATCAGTGGACAGTGGATAATTAACCGTGTGAAAGGACACAAGCATAGGTACACAAATCCTTAATAAATACCGAGGTTGGCGATGAGCGCGGCGGCGATGAGCAGGAAGGGCGCGCCGCGCGACCACAGCGCGTAAGTAGCGCCGCCGAACGGGTAGCCCACCAGCACGCCTGCATCACCAACACATATGCACGTCAAACACGTCAAATGTAAACGAGCCAAAGTTTTCGATCTATCATCGTGCATTCTCATGGTTTTCTGTCCCATGACTTCCCATGACCCCGTCGGGAACAGAGTTCCTCACACGTTTTTCACGTTAATAAAACACGCTGAGAGGAAGAGAAAGCAAGGCGTATGGAAGAGGCACATCGCTAAAATCTTACGTGACGTTATATTTTCTCCCGAATCACAACTATCGCAAGCTACGTTGAGGAACTTCGTACCAACAAGCCTACGCAGCATCGCGCCGATGGGTCTGTCCCGCTGCGGCGCAGGCACAGATCGCGCCGCCAGCGCCAGCCCCGCCACGTTGTACCACAGCGCCGTGTCTAGCTACTACTCACCGAGAGCGACGGCCCCGAGCAGCGCGCCGATGGCTCTGTCCCGCTTCGGCGGCGCCACAGCTCGCGCCGCCAGCGCCAGCCCCGCCACGTTGTACCACAGCGCCGTGTCTAGCTACTACTCACCGAGAGCGACGGCCCCGAGCAGCGCGCCGATGGCTCTGTCCCGCTTCGGCGGCGCCACAGCTCGCGCCGCCAGCGCCAGCCCCGCCACGTTGTACCACAGCGCCGTGTCTAGCTACTACTCACCGAGAGCGACGGCCCCGAGCAGCGCGCCGATGGCTCTGTCCCGCTGCGGCGGCGCCACAGCTCGCGCCGCCAGCGCCAGCCCCGCCACGTTGTACCACAGCGCCGTGTCTAGCTACTACTCACCGAGAGCGACGGCCCCGAGCAGCGCGCCGATGGCTCTGTCCCGCTGCGGCGGCGCCACAGCTCGCGCCGCCAGCGCCAGCCCCGCCACGTTGTACCACAGCGCCGTGTCTAGCTACTACTCACCGAGAGCGACGGCCCCGAGCAGCGCGCCGATGGCTCTGTCCCGCTGCGGCGGCGCCACAGCTCGCGCCGCCAGCGCCAGCCCCGCCACGTTGTACCACAGCGCCGTGTCTAGCTACTACTCACCGAGAGCGACGGCCCCGAGCAGCGCGCCGATGGCTCTGTCCCGCTGCGGCGGCGCCACAGCTCGCGCCGCCAGCGCCAGCCCCGCCACGTTGTACCACAGCGCCGTGTCTAGCTACTACTCACCGAGAGCGACGGCCCCGAGCAGCGCGCCGATGGCTCTGTCCCGCTGCGGCGGCGCCACAGCTCGCGCCGCCAGCGCCAGCCCCGCCACGTTGGCCAGCGCTGCACCCGCGCCATGCGCTGCACGTCCCAGCGCCACGCACAGCGCCGCGCGCCAGCCCACGCGCCCGCTCACGCACGTGAACACTACGCACACATGTGTACACCATCACTACCGTCGCAACTTACCCACTAGGACTCTGAGTTCAATTCTGGAGCTATAATTTGCCTCCATTTTTATCATTTTTTTTTTTTATTAATCTTGGTTTTGGTCTGCCGCTTATTGTTTGCTTACTCTACCTAACGTTCAAGGGACTCAGATATCTAATAACTAAAATGAAAAGTTGCATCTGTCAAGTTTGCAAGCACGAAACACTCATAAAAGTGGTGCGATGTCGTTGCACATAAACTTCAAGCAGTTATTAAAAAGTCAGTTGTTGTGAGTGCACAGTTTAGATCATGCTCACTACGTGATACATACCGACGGCGGCGCCGGCGAGCGCAGCGGTGGCGGCGCGCAGCACGGGCGCGGCGCCGCGGCGGCACACGGCGGCGCCCGCCAGCGGGGCCGCCAGCAGCTGCGCCGCCGCTTTGGCGCCCAGCACCAGCCCCACCAGCGCCTGCGACCCGCCGCCTGTGCCCACCGAGGTATCATTCATAGCTTGAGTGAATGCAACTCCACACTTACTCCTACCGCTACCTGTGAGGCTAACAATGAAGTGTAAGTATATCGCACTCGTGCGGTGTAGTGCGGCAGTCAGGAACCACCACAATGTATTACATTTGGGGAGTTCGGCTGTTGTGTGCTCCGCCTTACGCGCCAGAAAAGCCTACCGGAGCCAAGATCCCGCCTGGACGCATGACATCAGAACCACAATTATGTCCTGCTGTAAAAACTTACACCTGCAGTAACAGTAAACCCAATAATCGAGTAGCTGTCTTCTGACAGCTACTCGATTATTTAGTCTGCAGATGCCACACGTCTGCAAGCTATCAAGCCATCACAGATGGTCTACTACGCACCAAGAAGATTGCCTTGCACACCTACTCGCGAAAGGGTGAGAAGATGTACAAAGCAGTAATGTCGGTCTTCCTGACTACATCGAGGATGTTCGAACAACATGATCGTTCGGAAAATTAAAACCTACCTGCTGAAATACTAGATTATTAACCAAGGGGATAAAGCAGTGTCTTCTGTCGCGGGAGACGATTTGACTCGAGGTTTACTCCCGAGCGTAGCGAAGGTGTTAAAAACTTAAATCACGAGCGAAGCGAGGGATTTAAGACGAGTCCTGAGTGTAGCGAGGGATTTAAGTTCACCCAAGACTAAGACAGCTTTATTTTCTACTCTATTTTTCGTAACATTTGCGAAAAAATTAACACAATAATAATATGAGATAAGCATTTATTAATAATAATGACAATTAAAAGTAAAAGTTAACATTCGAAACATTGGTCCAATTATTGATAGAGTTACATTTTTGTTTGGTACATTTATTGTTGATGAGTTGATTTGAATAATTCTCTGTTCTTGCGTCTGAGGAACTTGCGTTTCATTGTAGATAGTATACGTTGGAGATAGTGGTGGTGGTGAATCGTGAGTTACGGACGAAGATAAGATGCCAGAAGTTGATGGTTGTGGCTCTGATGGATTAAGTTTTATATTTTTGTTAATTTGACTGCTTAATATGGTTTTATTCGCCATTGAGCTTTCGATATAACCCACAGCTACTGTATTCAGCTCCAACCACCGTGTCTTTTTATTGACGTAATATCCGCCCCTGAATCCGCCAAGAAAGTCGCCGAAGTTCTTCTAAAGCAGTGACCGGTGTAGAGTTCAAAATCTTTAAGTTTTAAATATTTAGCAATTTCCTTTGGCATATTGCTAATTTTATTTTTGCCGATGGCTTGTCGAGTAGGTACATTTCCCATTCCGATAGTTCATAAAAAATCTATTGTTTTCCATGTTGGTGGGACGTAATGCTTGGTGTTTATGAATGATTTTAGTATATTGTCCTTGTACAATGAATGACCGATTTTTCTTTGTCTTAGTTTCCTTTACATTAATCAGCAGCAACTCATTGGAATGATTTTCAACGTCCTCCACCTTTAAGTTTACAAGTTCACATCCGCGGCAAGCACCATTGAGTCAAAAAATTAAGGCCACCTATAACAAAGATAAAAAACAGGTAAATATATAGAATAATTATCATTATTAGGATACGAAATATTCATAGTTTTAGGAATTGATTGAAAGAATACGTAGAAGTTAACTACACCAAGTCTTTTTAATACAAATAATTAGGAACGCTAAGTACAAAATTGAGAAATGATAATGAGGTGAACAGAAAGGGGAACAAAGTGCGCGACGCCGGATGTGGGAATGTGTCCCTGGCCACGCCGCGCGACGTCTTATATGGGCTGCTCCGGGCTGCTCCGGGCTGGCCAGTGGGGTGTAGGTTGGAGAATTTGGAGATGCAGCTAAGAATAGTTAAATCATGTACATACTTACTTTTGTGGCCAGAAAAATTTCGTCAGGAGCTTCATTAAGAAATTTTTCCACATTTTGAGTCGTAAAAATTTTAGACTTCTTTGCACAATGCCCTTCTGATTTTCTTTTTAAAAAAGCCAGTAATTTCGTGAATCTATTTATTTCAATACTGTGTTTGATGCTTATTGTAGCTTTCAGTTTTGAGTATATGCACCAAAGTGTATTCGCATTCTTTGTCTTGGATAAATAATCAAAATAGACAAGAAGTACTGATTCTGAAATTGGCCTTTTGCACTTCTCCACGTTGAAAATTCTTCATAAGTTTTTAAATAATTTTCCTTGGATTTTGTTGGAAGCAAATTATTTATAATTGCGGCAGCATTTGCACTGATGGAATCCGACAATTCACTGTCACTGTCGCTTTGATTTGACATCGTAACGTATTTTTAGAACATTGTGCTAAACCACAAACACAATAAAATTATTAGTGTACCCTCAAACAACACTAAAACATTAACTTATTTATAAAAATAAATTAAAATAATCTTAACGTTTATGTATTTGAAGAAAACAAAAAAGCGGCAAATTCCTAGACTAATATTTTTTTTCGGAAAAGCAAAGGCATCAAGCTCATACGGCCTCGTCGGTTTTCGTAATTTTATTTAATAATCATAACTGCATAATAAATGCGTATTCCTTTTTCAAAAAGATGTATAATGCTTTATATACAAACTCAATGGTGTATACACAGATGTAGTTGAGTATAAATTTCGGTAAGTATTCCAAATTTAAATCACATTTCATTCTTTCCCTGTTTTTAACAGATTAAAAATGACTATTGTTATGTTCGCTTTTTGTAGCATAGAATGTCACTTTTTTGAGCAAGTGGTACGAAAAATCTTTTTTCATTTCTCATACTCGGAAAGTAGTGTTTGTTTGATCCGAGTAGCGGGTGGAAAACGCTGCCTGGGATCCCTAGGGCGGGAAAGACTCATAGTAATTGCTTTCCTCCCTAGGGCTGGAATAAATTTAAAAAATAGAACTAAATTTGTGACTAAATGGTGTATAACCAGCCAGTGTGAATTAAAAAAAATAATACCTTTAAGCGGGATGGCCCACGATGGTGACGTGGTGTCACAGTGGTGTGTTCCATAATTAATTTTTAAAACACTATTTTACAAAAAATAACCGACTTCCAAAAAAGAAAATACACTAAAAACTAAAAAAACTTTAATTTTGGCAGTCGGTGTTTGTATTTTATTTCTTCGTTTTTTTACACCCACTATTTTTTAGTTGTTATACCCCAGAACTAAAAACCCAAATAAAATGGAACGTGAAATTTGAACATACGTACTCGTAATTGGAGAAACCCAAAACGTCATCTAACAATACATATTTTTCGTTTTTGTTCAGTTTTTCAAAAAGCGCTGAAGCAATTTCGATAAAATTTATATGGGACCACTTCAGGAGTATATTCTTTCGGACACAAAAAGAATGTTGAAAATCGGTCCACAACTGACAGAGAAATTGGTGGACATACATAAAAAAAAAAAAAAAAGAAAACATACATAAGTACAGCCATTCAGTTGGGGGATGGAGTTGCTCGCGTCCGTAGGATATACCACTTTCTCCTAGGCCCACCCTACACGCATCCCCCGGGTGGTGCTAAACGAACAACAACTCTGAGCCACGGGTGGCGGTTAATTAACCCGTTAATTGGTGTCCACTGGCCAAGAACATACCATAACCAAATACCTTATAAAGGAGTGGCCATAGTTCCTTGGGAAAGTGCTATGAGATTATTTCCCAAACCCCCTTTTTATGAAAATGTCTAAAAACGAGAGTGAGTATTTGTCATGCGGTCCGGCTAACACCCGGCGCCATCCGGTACCCGGGCCGGTGGATGAGAAATTGGTTACCGAAGACTCCATGGAAGTAGGCGACCAGGCTTCCATGCTAGTGAATGTTACTGGCAGCAAAAAACTTATTCAGCAAGCCTTCCAACCTGGTTTGTTTTTACCTCGACCTAGATGCAACTCCCTAGGTAGCACACCAAGCAAAGAAATGCATGAACCGATAAACTTAAATTAACTTGAAGTCAAAAACACAGTTCCGTCACCAAGAGACCAACAAACACAACCAACAGTTGGTGCTTCTAGTACATCTCGTTCACCTGAAGGGCAAAGAGTTCCTACTAACAGAATCAATAAGCGCAAAAAGCTCTCACAATACCCTCACCAGAGGCGATCAAAACTTTCAATAAATATAGTGACCTACAAATAGATCTCACTGAAGACGAGAATATACCAAAACAAAAACGCCCCAATAAACCTCCATCAATTATTTTGTATGGCGTTGAAGATGTCAACAAACTTACAGACCTCTTACACACTGTTGCAAATAAGGGAGAATTTATATTCAAAATCGTCAACAGAAATCATCAAGATATGCGTATTTTTCGTTTTTGTTCAGTTTCTCAAAAAGCGCTAAAGCAATTTTGATTAAATTTATATGGGACCACCTCGGGAGTATATTCTTTCGGATAAAAAAATTTTTGAAAATCGGTCCACAACTGACGGAGAAATGCGCGGACATACTCGTACATAAAAAAAATAAAATAAAAAAAAATAAAAAACATACATACAGTCGAACATAGAACCTCCTCCTTTTTCGAAAGTCGGTTAAGAAAGAAGTCCGTCTGTAAACGACGGAGTTATGCCCGAACATACATTAAAAAAAAAAATACAAACATCCGAATTGATAACCTCCTTCTTTTTGAAGTCGGTTAAAAATGGCTACACTCAGAGTTAGAACCTGAAACGTAAATGGATTGGTCAAACATAAACAAGACGTAGAGGTACTCCTTACACTACATGACATTGATGTACTTCTAGTTTCTGAAGCACACCTAACATCCAATCATTTATGTACCTTCAAAAACTACAGTACCTATATACTCCACATTTCACCCCGATGGAACTGCACATGCAGGGACAGCAGTCATAATAAAGAAACACATCAAACATGACGTTCTAGAGGAGTATAAAACTGACCAAATACAGGCCACTGCGATAGTGGTTCAGGATAAACAGGGTTCACTAACCCTATCGGCTATATATTGTCCTCCTAAGCACATTCTAAAGGAAGACAGTTTTACAGATTTCTTTGGAACTCTTGGCGAAAGGTTCATTTATGGCGGCGACTGGAACGCCAAAAATGTCTACTGGGGTTCCCGACTGACATTACCTGGAGGAAGAGAACTGAAAAAAAGCCTTGACGAAAATAAATTCCATGTCTTTAGCATGGGTAAACCCTCATACTGGCCAACAGACTCCAATAAACTCCCTGACCTATTGGACTTCTTTGTGTATAAGGGACTTTCTAACATGTACCTAAGTGCTGAAAGTTGCTTGGATAGCAGTTCAGATCACACCTCTCTAATAGCAACCGTAAGTACATCAATAATAGACAGACAGTCAAAAGACAAGCTCTACAACACAAAAACGGATTGGGTTGGATTTAGACAATACATCGAGACACACGTAAACCTAAAAGTACCGTTGAAAACAAACAATGACATTGATGAGGCTGCTACAAACATCACAAACCTCATCCAGACAGCTGCATGGAAATGTACACCAACACCTACCAAGCCAAGATACAAAAATATTTCCAAGGAAATAAGGATTTGGAAAAAAGGAGGCTCAGGAAGAGGTTTTGGAAAAAAGGAGGCTCAGGAGGGTTTGACATAACAGTCGTCATGCTTCTGACAGACGAGATTTTAACAGAGCGGCTGCAGACCTGGAGCAATATCTGATGGGCATCCAAGATGAGACGTTAAAAAACAGATTGGAAAATCTGGACGTTACAGCTAAAAACGAATACTCAATTTGGAACACCGTAAAACATAGTAAAAACGCGACACAAACTGCTCAGTATCCTTTAAAGCTAGGAAACAAAGCATGGGCAAGAAAAGACGACGAACGAGCCGAAACCTTTGGATCTTTCTTGGCCGATGTATTCACTCCCAATTCCGGCGACACATCATGTGATAAAGTGATCCAAGAGTACTTGGAGACAGATCTACAACTCAGTCTTCCGTTATTAAAACGCTGTTCACCTCGCGAGATCTGGAGAGTTATAAAAGGTCTCGAACTAAAAAAAGCTCCTGGATACTGCCTTATAACTGCCGAAACCCTACGTCAACTGCCAATAAAAGCCATTGTATTTATAACACAGCTCTTTAACGCAATTATGAGGACTGGATGTTTTCCGAGAATATGGAAGGTGTCGGAAATTATCATGATCTCAAAGCCAGGCAAATCACCGCATCTTGTGTCGTCATACAGGCCAATAATCTTACTGCCCGTTATGTTCAAACTCTTTGAGAAAGTCATTGCACGTAGGCTTAACGACATACTTAAAGGAAACAATATAATCCCTCAACATCAGTTTGGATTCAGAATAGGGCATTCAACCGTGGAGCAGGTGCATAGAGTGGTAAATACGATACGAGAGGGATTGGAACGAAAGGAGTACTGCTCAGCTGTATTCCTGAACGTACAGCAAGCGTTTGACAAGGTCTGACACCAGGGCCTGTTGTTTAAGATAAAGAAACAACTACCACACAACCTGTACGTACTACTAAAGTCCTACGTAGAAGACAGATTCTTCCGGGTAAAAATTAACGACTCGTATTCGAAATTCTACAACAAACGGGCCGGCGTACCCCTGGGCCGGAGCCCAGGTGGCAGAGAGAATTTCCTCCGACGTTAGTAAGGTAGAGGGTTGGGCCCAATATCCGTATTGGGCCCAACCCTCTACCTTATATACACAGCAGACTTACTAACGTCGGAGGAAATTCTCTCTGCCACCTTCGCTGATGATACAGCTGCTTTGTGCAACAACAAAAGTCCTCACATGGCCTCACTCAGACTACAAAATCACCTCGACAAAGTCTATAAGTGGATGAGAGAATGGAGAATAAAAGCTAGCGCCAACAAGTCAACACATGTGACATTTGCTCTCAGAAAAGATGACTGCCCACCTGTTAAACTCGGAGACGACACACTTCCACACGGGACAACAGCTAAGTACCTCGGCGTACAACTCGACAGGAAACAAACGTAGAGATATCATATAGAGAAAAAACGGGTCGAGCTTAACATCTTACTCCGAAAACTGAACTGACTCTTGGGAAGAACATCACACGTATCACTAGAAAACGAAGTACTCATCTACAAAGCAGTGCTAAAGCCTGTCTGGACATACGGAGTGGAGCTGTGGGGCTCTGCAAGAAATTCAAATGTGGAAATTTTCCAACGATTTCAAAATAAAGTTCTCAGAATAATATCAAATGCTCCTTGATTTATGAAGACATCAAAAATACATGAGCATCTACAAATCAGAACTGTAAAAGAGGAAATAGAACACAGGATACAGTCATATGCCTAGGGGTAGCGGATAAATTCTAAAAATGAGTTACCGCACCCCTGGGCACTCAGGCAGGGAAGGAACAGGGGTGGGTTTTAGTCAGTAAGAGTCTGACACGCCCTCCCGCTTCACCCAGAGCGGGAGAAGTTATTGGATGATTTCCCACCCCTCAAAAAAGAAAAAAAGGATACAGTCATACAAATATCGAATAAAATCACATACCAACACCTTAGCAACAGCCCTAAGTGAATCAATAACCATGAAAAGGCTAAAACGCCACAACATAAGGGACTTCAGTAAATAAAGTTTAAATAATTTTGAGAGGCAGATTCTTCGCTGGAAGAATGGACCTTAGCAGTCGATATCCTAACAAAAAATCTGCTAAAGGTTTAGAATACGACCGATTGCAAGATGAAATATCAATTTTAAAAAAATACATACAGCCGAACATAGAACCTCCTCCTTTTTCGAAGTCGGTGAAAAAGACTTTATTGTATAATTTGGCGAAATACTATTTAGACTTGGGTTACCTATATCAGTTCAAACAAGATATAATGTTATTCCTGATATTGGTACGCAGCATAACTGATGTCATTATCTGTTATTAAATAAAATCCTTTTATTTTTCTAAGCACGGTCTGGCAGTAAATTATAAATTGATAATTTTATGTATGTAATAGATATTTGACCTTTTTATTTTACATACATAGTAAAGGAAGTAATACTTCAACATTATAAAATAATACCCGTAGTACCTAATGTTATCATTATTCTTGCAATGTTTCCGAACTGAAAGTTAGGACTAGTTACTGTAAAACTGACAACTATTTCTAGTCGTATTAGCTGTTATCTACAGATTAGAAATAGTTGTCACTTTTCAAGGATGATATCTTCTTGTAAAACTACAATTTGAATTTTCGGATACTAATACTAGGTAGGTGCTTCTCGTTTTAGCAAGATTCAATGAAGCGGGTGTGAGCGAGACAGATTAATACATACGAAGAAGAAATAACAGATAGCATAAAATAATTGTTATTGAGTACCTTCTGAGACCGAAGAGTGTATACAGTCAATCAATCGGCGTAGCCTTTTCCCAACTATCTTGGGGTCGGCTTCCAGTCTAACCGGATGAAGCTGAATACAAGTATTTTACATGGAGCAACTGCCTATCTGACCTCCACAACCCAGTTTTTTTTTTTTTTTCGTGGGTTGGGAAATCATCCAATGACTTCTCCCGCTCTGGGTGGCGCGGGAGGGCATGTCAGACTCTTACTGACTAAAACCCACCCCTGTTCCTTCCCTGCCTGAGTGCCCAGGGGTAACTCATTTTCAGAATTTATCCGCTACCCCTATGCATGCAGGCAACGGCCACGATGGGCCCCGTCAGTGCCGCGCGTGGAACACTACGCGCCGTCGACTCACGGGCCTGGTGCTGTTCGGACGGCGAGCTACCCGCTGCTCGCCGTCCGCAGGCGCGGGCTCCACAACCCTGTTCTAGCATTTATTGTTGGGCCAACAATAAAATGATAGCATTTATTGTTGGCCCAACCAAATGTCAACACTAAATGCTATTAGGGTTACTTTGTAATACGATACGCCTTGGTATGGCTGGTTGTCAGACTCTCGGGCATCTCACGACCCTTAACGACTGTCAAAGATCCACGATTGACAGCCGGGACCAACAGCTTAACGTGCTTTCCGAGGCACGGAGGAGTCTCGCTATGTAAAGATGGTCACCCATCCATGGATCAACCCCGGCAAGCGTAGCTTAACCTGATGGATCGACCCGTGCGGCTGTTATTATTTTAGAGTCTATTGTAGATTGTGAATTATGAATGATATTTTTTAACAGATACCTATTTATGATATCACAGGAACAACTGTTATTTAGTATCTACGAATACATGTGATTTGTAACTGTAAAAACTTTTTTACAAAAAAATAGAACCGACTTCCAAAAAAAGTGCAAAATAACTTTAATGTCGGAAGTCGGTGTTTCTGGTTTTGTGTCTTCATTTTTTGACACCGTGGTTGGCATTAAATTGTGTCAACAATACATAGACATACGATCGCAGCAATCGCGTTTGATTTGCTTTTAATTTTTGAAGAGTTCCGTTGTCTGTCTCCGAAACCCATCATCAGATCTTTTTTTAAATTTAAATGGGACCATTTCGGAATAAACCCCTTTCGAACAAAAAAAGAATTTTGCAAATCCGTTAATATATGACGGAGTTATGCCCGAACATACATAAAAAAAAAAATAAAAAATAAAAATACAAACATCCGAATTGATAACCTCCTCCTTTTTCGAAGTCGATTAAAAAAAAAATACAAACATCCGAATTGATAACCTCCTCCTTTTGGAAGTCGGTTAACAATAAATACGCCTCACTCCTACTATAATTTGGCGGGATACTAACTCTGTAAATTCAAAATTTCGGCATAAACGTATATTTTATTTATTATTACTTCTTTCGAAATGAAAAGTAGTGTTTAACACGGGCGAAAGTCATCAATTCCTACACGGACTATCGCCGCTCTCGCTGCGCTCGGACGTCTAAATACCTCGTATGGGAATTGGTTCCTTTTCACCTTTGTATAACAATCTACTATTTCTGCTCGCCTTTTCTGGTACAATGTACCACCTGTTGCTAATTTTGCCAATCGACTGATTTAGCTCTATGTAACACAGCAACATTCAGTTACAACATGTTATCGTTGTCGGCGTTGATGTGTCGGTCGATGGACGGTGTGGTTAAGCAGGCTGGCGAGTGGCCCGTCCTGCCGCGTCCACAGTGCCAGCGCCTCCCCGCGCACCCAGTCCGGGATGATGGGCACTAAGGAGCACATGCCCAGTAGACACTGCCGCGTAGGCGCCTACAGTGTAGCTAGATAGGTAGCGTGTGATGCAGCGTGGTTACCGGTGTCGGCGTCGATGTGTCGCACGGTGTGGTTGAGCAGGCTGGCGAGCGGCGCGTCCCCCGCGCACCCAGTCCGTGATGATGGGCACTAAGGAGCACACGCCCAGTAGACACTGCCGCGTAGGCGCCTACAGTGTAGCTAGATAGGTAGCGTATGATGCAGCGTGGTTACCGGTGTCGGCGTCGATGTGTCGCACGGTGTGGTTGAGCAGGCTGGCGAGCGGCGCGTCCTGCCGCGTCCACAGCGCTAGCGCCTCCCCGCGCACCCAGTCCGGGATGATGGGCACTGAGGAACACAAGCCCAGTAGAGACACTGCCTGCCCTTGTCACATGCTACACGTAAAATGATGCACCACCAGTACATGCTAGAAATCTCCCCTATACACACAAATCGTTTTGGGAACACTTCCATACCATTGCTTTCTGTCAACCGTCGCTATCGCAGGTTCCCTGATCTTTAACATCATTTCTCACACAATCCATCCATCTTTCCTTTGGCCTACTTCTCCCTCTCCATCCACATTTATATTCATTACCTACTTTTTTAGTCACATGCGTATCATTCGTTCTCATCACATATCCATACTAAGGCGATAGATACCACTATAAGCAGTCGGCTTTTGTTGGGACAAGCCCACCACACTATTCCCGACCCAACCACGGCAACTCCTGAGAGCCAGAGTTAACAGTGACGACCAACAGAAAAGTGTCGAGTGAGTGAAGCTCGACGTGTCCCGGAAAAAAAGTTGCAACTGTCTTGGATCCCGCAACGAAATGAATCAGAAAAAAAAACGTAGGAGTAAGGACAACTTAATTTCCACTTCCCTCCTTATCAGGACTTATTAGCTAATACAATCAAACTGACCCAACACGGTGAGCAGCACGTTGTCGAGGAAGAACGTGAAGTAGATGAGAGAGAACGCGATGGCGCCCGACGAGCGGCCGGCGTCCTGCATGCTGGCGCGTCGCACTGTCACTGTCGCGCCGCACGCACGCTGTCGCCGCACCGTGTCACACTGTGTCACACTGTGTCGCACTGTGCCGCACAGTCCGCGCGCGGGAGATAACAACGACGCGATACATTTCTCATCAGCGCGCAGCGGAGCGTGTGCGCTTCCTGATTCAATTTTCTGGTGGGCGCACTATAATGGCGCCCGACGCGGGTCTCTGATTGTGAGCGATAACTGAGTTGCGCACACGAGCACGTCTCGTCGCACGTCGCCACGAGTACTTACTTACTTAAAGTTTAGCGCGATTTATTTAAAGCGCGCGAGTATGTTGAGCTGGAGAGCTGATCCGTTGGGCCACAATACCTACCACCATGCCCATAGGAGTATTAAGGAAGACCAAAGAAACGATGAATGGATTATGTAAATGATGAAATGGTTGGAAAGATGGTGTGACTAATAAGATGACGGCAAATAGGGACAGAGGAGACACGCAGCATCGAACCCAAATAAATTGGGATAAACGCTGAAAGATTGTGGTTGTTTAAAAGTAGCTTCGGATGGGATACATACATATGGCAAGCTCAGCTACTACTCATGCTGGTGACCACTAGGGCAATAACAATCACTATCTAAATCTACATAGGTACATACGCAACAAGGTGAGTAGGTATTGTTGTTCTATCGCACCAAGGCGGGTTGCTCTTGGATGTGTGTGTAGGTTCACGGACACATGTTTCTGTGTGCATAAGCTCAGAGCGCTTGGTCTTTGGATCTTACACACACATCCCTTTTTATTTTTTAAATTTGATGTTTGTTAGTTTTTAACCGACTTCGAAAAAGGAGGAGGTTATCAATTCGGATGTTTGTATTTTTTTTTTTTATGTATGTTCGGGCATAACTCCGTCATATATGGACGGATTTCCAAAATTCTTTTTTTGTTCGAAAGGGGTTTATTTCGAAATGGTCCCATTTAAATTTCAAAAAGATCTGATGATGGGTTTCGGAGACAGACAACGGAACTCTTCAAAAATTGACAGCAAATCAACCGCGATTGCTGCTATCGTATGTCTATGAATGGTTAACATAGTTTAATGGGAAACCATAACTAAAAAGTGAAAAATATAAAACTTTTTTATAAGAAAAGTAAACAGAAACAATATTCGTGCCCAATTTTCGAGGTTTTCTCTCAATTTTATCAGGATTTCATGATCAGATCCTAATGTCCTTGACGTTGGGCCATCCTTGAGGTATACCCTATCTATAAAAAAAAGAATCGTTAAAATCGGTTCATAAATAACGGAGTGAGGGCCGAACATACGTACAGAAACGCTAAACGTGCCCACAAATTTCGAGGTTTTCTCTCAATTTTATCAGGATTTCATGATTAGATCCTAATGTCCTTGACATGGGACCACCCTTAAGGTATACCCTATCTATGAAAAAAAGAATCATCGAAATCGGTTCATAAACAACGGAGTGAAGGCCGAACATACGTACAGAAACGCTAAACGTGCCAACAATTTTCGAGGTTTTCTCTCAATTTTATCAGGATTCCAGTATCAGATCCTGATTTCAATAATCATTAAGATCGGTTCATAAATGACGGAGTGAGGGCTGAACATACACAAAAAAAAAAAAAAAAACATATATACGGTCGAATTGAGAACCTCCTCCTTTTTTTTCGTCGGTTAAAAATACAAACATCCGAATTGATAACCTCCTCCTTTTCCGAAGTCGGTTAAAAATAGAACCGACTTCCAAAAAAAGTGCAAAATAACTTTAATTTCGGAAGTCGGTGTCAAAAAACGAAGACACAAAACAGGAACACCGACTTCCGAAATTAAAGTTATTTTGCAATTTTTTTGGAAGTCGGTTCTATTTTATGTTTTGATTTTTGTACTTGGTTACAAATATTTTAGTTACTGTAATTGGTTTTAACCGTTGTAAATTAATAAATCCAAGAAAAAGCCGCTTTCGTGAGATAGAATATCTACAGGGTGTAACGGAAAGGTGTGCTCGTCTTTTAAGAACGGGCTCTGCCCATGGAAATGAACAACCTTCTCTAAGAAAAAAAAAATTGAGTTTCCATACGAAGTGATCATCAGCTGATCAATATTTGTATGGCGGGTAATTTTTTTTTTTGAAAATTTCCTCATGTTTTCTTAAAGTCGTTCATATCGACGATGAGCAGAATCAGATGCAGTTCTTAAAATATGAAAACACCTTTCCATAACAACCTGTAGGTATACATATTATTTAATTATGATTAGAGAAGTTCAATTGAATGTAAATGTGGTTAGCATCTCGTCACAGCAATCAAGCGCGCATCTGCGTCTCATGATACCTCCCCCCTCCGCCCGCGTCCCCAGCGCACTCCTCCCCTCGCTTTTGTACGCCAATCTACCCACACACGTAAATATCACCTACACCTTGCCATATTGTAGCCAGTAGCGTAACTTCGTTGTTGGGGCCCTGCTACAAAGTGGAATTTGAAGCGAAGCCGAAGGTCCAAGTATATTAGGTTCGGAGATAGACAGTAGAACTTTTATGGCTCAGAGGTAGCCGGTTAATTATTGAGTTGTTGGTTGTGATTTGACGAAAACAACAGAATGCACGATATTAAGTTAGTTCATAACAATTACACGAAAGTTGTGTTGGATGCTAATGCGCGATTCATTCTTTACGGCAGCTATTTGTACGACCGCCCGGTCGCGGATAAATTTGAAATAGAATTACCGCGGCACAGGCAACTATATGTATAACTCCAGCTTCCTCATATGTGATAGAATAATTCTACCTATGCCAATATTTAAAGGCATAATAGCAGCAATCAAATTCCCAGTATTAATTTAGCAGCCACAAAAACTTCGTTAATATGAGTCGTTTAGTGTGTGTCTGCTGGAGTGACGTCACCTCAGCTTCCTCATTCAATACAGACAAACCAGTGAGGTCAGGGTTTTGGACTAAAGTCAAAAAAATAATAGCACAAGGAAGAAAAGAACTTCAACAATAATACTTAAAAACTGTTGAAACTACGATCAAAAACGTGCTGTGTAAGCTGGAGTGACGTCACCCCAGCTGCTCATTCATATCTTCCAAACGCAAGAAGATA
Organism: Polia nebulosa; assembly: GCA_951329385.1. Lineage (NCBI taxonomy): Eukaryota > Metazoa > Arthropoda > Insecta > Lepidoptera > Noctuidae > Polia > Polia nebulosa. Next base: position 216,541 of record OX589611.1, on the reverse strand, counting down.
TGAACATATATTTTAGTTCAAAAATTAAGGAATAGCAGCAGCCATAGGCTGCAAAATTTTCAAATCTCTGGTCAAAATACTCTATGAGTTATTAAACCGATAAGCATGTGTAAGCTGGAGTGACGGCTCCCCAGTTGCTCATGTAATATCTTCTGAACGAGTGATGACATGATTATGTATTATAGCTCAAAATTTAAAACATAATAGCAGCCCAAGGCTCCAAAATTTTCAAATCTCTAGGCCTTGACGTTTCCACGTAATAAACAGAAAAAAACAGTTTCCGCGCCAAAAATTCAAATTATTGCTTCGGAGTAGGTAAGGGCGGCGTTGCCGCTCCGTGCGCTACATTATTGTAACCAAGTTTGCACTTTGTATGCATTATAATAGAAGTCATTTTAACTTGCGCTCAAAATAATTTTAATTTTGTATAATGAAAATATAGTCTGAGAGCCGACTGAACTTTAATGGAACTCATCATCATTCTCCTGCCCTTATCCCAATTTATTTGGGGTCGGCGCAACATGTCTTTTTCTTCCATAATCCTCTATTAGTCGTCATCTCTGTAGTCACCCCCTTTTTACCCATATCCTCTTTCACACAGTCCAACCATCGTTTCTTTGGCTATGAATGTTATATTAAAAAGTAGATTCTCATCAAGTTTAGACGAGGAGAGAAATACTATTATTGTTTTTTTTTGTGACTTGTTCTTTGTAGTTCGGTTATGGTGGATGCGCAAATGTAGCCCGCGAAATTAAAATTTTGTTACGTTTTTTGCAATTTACAGGTCAGGTTGTATCTTGATCAAATATTATTCGCGAGCAATAAATCGTGACATGTGCATGTGACACAGTGTTGCCAGACGGTTACATTTCTTATATTTTTCGTAACTTTTGAGAACAACGAGATTTGTAATACTAGATTTTTATTACAAACAGTTTACGAACACTTCCAAATTGAACGTACCTGAAACTGGCGCGTCTAAAAAGTATTTCACTCCATAACACACTCAGAGATGGCTCTTAATGGAACGCACCATGACAAAATGAAACGTTTTCTGGATGGATTTTTATTAGTGATCGATGATTAGAACTTGATTTTGCTTGAGCGTAGGCGCGCACGTTTCCTATTTCGCAAGAAAAAGAAAATAAACATGGTTGATTGTGATTTGTTTTGTTTCGTTGTGTTATTGTTTGTTGTCGTACAACTATGTGAAAGGTGCTTGAGACAATAAAAACTGACCATTTCGAATATTTTTTGAATACTTTACTTTGATTTTTCAAATTATATACAGGCTGTAAGGAACAAGATACCGCAAACTTTGCGAAAAGGCTACACCTAATGTGAGTAACAAAATTATGATAGTCATTAATCTCGGTAATGATCGATTACAGAAATTGACAATTTCAAGCACGCAATGTATTGTGAACAATGCGATCTCAACGCTTCGCAATGAATGTAGGCGCGCGCGAGCGCGTAGTACGTGGTAGTGCGCAGTTACCTACCACGTCTTATACACACAGACACACCTGTGTCTGTGTGTATAAGCTTGAACGCTTGCACAGACGCCAGCAAAAGTCGATAAGAATTCTCACAACGTATTAGTTTGACGTTTAGTTTGACTTACGACCTTCTATTTTCAAGTTTTCGCCAACAAATGATTGAAATTCACAATTTCATCAACTTAGCATAAGTCAAGATGGCCCAGTGGTATAGAGCACACAGATTGAAGCGCAAATCAGTGTGCCGCAAGAACAAATCCCACGCAATTGTTGACTTTTTGTAAGTTCTTACCCGATTGGAAATTATGGATTAGCATTAAATTTATTAAATTTAAATTATTCTTTAACTTGTTCACACATTTCTTAGAGTTAGAAGGGTAGATCACAAAAAAAACTAAATAAAGAATTAGATTTCTGCGAGGTAGACATGAGTTTTAACTTGACCGAAATGAACTGTCGTTTGGTTGTAGTTGTTGGTTAGTGACGTGTGGTTAACAGTATTGTAATATTAGCAAAATGCAGGCTAATATTAGTATTGAAGTCAAGCTGCCTAATATTTTTTTTTTGTTTTAGAAAAATACTGTAAGTCTTTGGATAAAAAGATATGAGGAAGAAGGTAGCCTTGCTAGTCGAAAGAGAAGTGGGAGACCGAAGCTTACTAGCGAGGCGCAGCGACGACATATGGTGGACGTATACGAAACGAATGGTTTCACACCAACGAGACATTTTGCGGAATTATATGACACCTCGATGGATACTGTTCGCCGTGCACTTTACGCTGAAGACGTGTATCACAGAAAACCTGCTAAAAAGCCGTACTTGACAGAGAGGCACAAACAAGAAAGCTTACGTTTCGCACGTGATTATTTAGATTTTGACTGGAATACTGCGGTATTTTCAGATGAAAAAACATTTAAATCCAGTCAAAAGGGCAGGCTTCACTTATGGCGCAAGAATAACACTCGCTGGTGTGATAACAACGTTATTCCTAACACCGAATCAGGTCGAATCACAATTAATATGTGGGGATGGATGAGTGCAGCAGGACCAGGAGAACTGGCTTTCATTCCTCCACGCGCAAACAGTTTAACTTATGTGGAAGTGTTAGACTCAATTATGCTACCTACTGTGCGCAACATTTACCCAGCTGATGAGTTAGCAGAATTTCCGTTTGTCCAGGACAATTGTCCTATTCACCGAGCGAGTACTGTGCGTGAGTGGTTTCACAATCACCCGGAAGTAATTGTTATTCCATGGCCAGCACGATCACCCGACCTCAACCACATAGAAAATCTATGGGGTTTGATGGTGCAAAGGTGGGACTCGCGGAATGAGAGGTCTACGGAACAATTAAAAACCATTGCATGGAGGTGTGGGAAAGTTTTAGAGGGAGCGAAATATGCGATAATATTGTTGGGTCCATGCGCAAACGTTTACTTGACTGTTTCGAAAATAATGGGAGTTATACAAAATATTAAGTTTTAGTTAAATCAGTCGGTGTAACTAAATGTTTAGTAGGCCATTTTATTTTAACATATCCGTGATTATTCGTTAACAAACAGTGTATTATATTGTGTTTACTTTCGTTTAAAACAGCTATATCTTTTAACTTGTGCCATCGCCTTATCTTAAGAATGCAGTGAACTCGCTATCAATTTTGTTGACAATAATCATGATTCTATTTTGTTTTTTATTCTTCTACCCGCACTGTTCTAACATAATAGTTCAATTTATTTTTCTCATCTAATTGACGATTATCTTGTAAGAATTAAAGTTCTTTTAACAGAAATTGAGGTTTAGTTTCAATCTTCTTTTCGTCAAGAAAATGAACAATTAAGCTATGACCTCAATACATTCATTGTGACGTTACATAAAAATAAAATGTTTTCAAAGTCTAAATCATATATCACTTTTCAATAAGTAACTGGATATAAACAATAATATTTTATTTTATTAAAATTTTAATATCCTTTCATTGTTACGTTATTCATATTATGAATGGTCTAAGTGGGTATACTTCCAACAAACAATCTTACACGTAACATAGATAACGGTCACAAGATAACTTTTTTGTCTAGGTAAAAATTCGACGTCACAATTCTCATTCATCACAATTTATAAACATAAAGAATAAACATTTTTATTAAACACGTCTTTTTATTTCCACCTTACAACATCGAAAAATGTAACAACTAAATAATTGCAAATTACGAATGTGATTCTTCTTGTGGTTAATAGATCATATTCGTAATTTGCAACTATTTAGTGCAAAAAATGCAATAGTATTTTTCATAGAAATATAAAAAGCAACTATATTAATATAGATTGGGAATTTTCAAAGTAAGAAATAACCGCAACGGACCGACCATGATTTGAACTCGGGCTACGTTATTTGCGAATCCAACACTTAGTTCATACGGCTACCAGCACATGACATATTTGCGCGAATTTTATCAAAATCAAAAAAATCAAAATCAAAAGTCATTTATTCAAACTAGGCTGAGAACCAGCACTTTTTGAACGTCAAAGTTCTACATAAAGACAGTCCCCCAAAAAACGCCCGCCCGTCACCACTTCCTAGTGTTTTAGCTGTGAAGAAGAAGTGGCCAACAAACTCCCCAGCCACACATCTGTCTGTTAAGTTTTAAGAACTTGAATCTATATAATTTTATGCAACAATCTTAACATTATGTAAAACAGAAAAAAAAATATATGTCGTCTAAAATATAATCATAAAATTAAATAATCCGCCACTTGCCAGCTAGCACACTCAATCATGCCATTAAAAACAAACTCTAGCATAAACACTAAACCAAATTAAAGAAGCCTCCATACATAACTGGTGTGCCTGCTTACAAGAACAAAGATAGAAACTATCAAAGGGCTGTGATTCGAAGCCACAAGTGATGAACTAGGGCCATCACACTAAAATTGGTAGACAATTATTATTTGAACTCATATAATCTGTCATAACCATAAGCTAAATATGGAGAAAGAACATCAAGTGTAACATTGTCTTGCGTTCAACACAGCTACCAACTATTATTATCTTCTAAATAGTCGTTGATGGAATAGTATGCCTTCGAACAGAGACTAGATTTAACTTTAGTTTTAAATGCATTAAAAGGCAAGTCAAGAAAAGAACGGGGTAGAACCATGAACCCTACGAACACGGTGGGCAGGAACATGAAGTTTATACTTATTTCTGGTGTTATCAATGCAATGGTAAGAAAAAGTCGCCTCTGTGACTGTGTGATGCGTATTCAATGGCACAGAAAAATAATAATGATGTTTTTAAGCTCAGTGCGACGACAGTTCCTTGGTGAGTGTTATCTGTGGAATGTGGATACTCATACACGCGCACACATACGCACGTAAGTATCGTGCTCGCTCGGTTCGTAGCAATGTAATCTTTAGCGTTCTTATGGACTTTTGCGGCCTCACTGTACCTAAATAGACGTTCTACTTTGTGATAAAAATACATTTACGTCGATGTTTCCGATGTTTCCGGTCGATGTGATAAACAACTAGATCAAATACTTAACAGACATAAGCGCATACGTGCGTTAAACGTTTAAAATGACAAATGCGTATAATGTTCCGTGACACCTTTAACTGTTTAATCTAATGACGACAACATTGGTATCACATACATTTTTAATCCCTCAAGAATACTGAAGATAAGGTTAGATAAAGATTAGGATAGATAATAATAAAGAAGCTTGTAAGTACCTACATTGCGCTCCAGGAATATAGGTATAAAGCGCCTGCTACACGGTCGCCAATCGCGTCCCTACAGAAGTGACCTTGGTGATTTTGAAATTTCGTAGGTACAGCTCTGCCGCTCGCCAACCACGAACACCTCTGTCAGGGACGCGGTTATTAACCGTGTACTTAACTAATGAACAAACTCACCTTAAAGTTCGTTCATTTCTTACGAGGGAGGCGCCTACGTGCTTCATGCATGAGCATTTTCCTGGGCACTGAGTTATTGTTTCAAAACCACTCAAGAAGCAAAACAAAAAACACACACTAACACAGAAAATAACTTATGGTTTTTATAACTTTACGATAACAACCTAAAGTCGCGACAGACTGCACATCCGTTTGCGATGAACGTAAACACGGAACTATTAAAAATTCGTCGTCGGCGAAATGCTAAAGAAATAAAATTTTATTTGTTGTCGTAGGTACGCTTTTGAAAGTGCCGACAAACTCGTAGACCGCATAGATCAATAAAATTGATAGACTGTACAATCGCATTAAGTTGTACCTACTACTCACTTAGTAATTATTTCGATGTAGGTATACAAAATGCAGGAATTTGGTTTTAACGAAATGAGTAAGTAACGTTGTTGTATTGTATTACTTAACTTAACTTTGTTGATAACAAAAATGTATATAAGAATTATGTCGTTATCAGTAAACTGTAACACATTTTTTTTAGATCTTCTTTACTTATTTTGATGAAGGTTTATAAAAATAACCTCCCCTCAAAATAAGTTCAAATAAAAGTAGTCAATGGGATATAAATTTTTGTATACACTTAAAATGCCTAATGTGTCGCGTCTGTTAGATTCATAGGTCTGTGTGAGCATTTGCCGACATAGGAACGTCATAGGTCTTTGGCCGATGTTGCGTGCGTACCTATTAAGCCCGCGATGACCTCCGGTGAACTTAGGAAATCAGCTGAGCAGGGAGCTTCTTGTAATTTTATTTACATTGCGTTTTTTTGCGAATAAAGCGAACTAATTATTTTTTCATTAAAAAATTCATTGAGGTAGATAGGTATAACGATTTTATATTGTTTAATGTAAAAAAACGCAGATTTTTTTTTTAAATTAGGAAAAGCCGACGAAAATTTCCAACGCTAGGGGGTCCAGAATCATGTACTGAATCACTGGAACACGTATGTGCGTTCATGTACAGACTGTTGTCAGCATTACCTGACCCACCCTAAAATCAAACGACTTTGGACCCTCTGCATGTAACATTAAGGTTTATTTAATTTATATGAGCTTATCAGACAACTGCTCGAGGATTTGATGAACAAATACAATAATAATATAGACACGAAAATTTGATCTTTAAAACGTTAGTATTAGGTTATATTTTATAACTATTTGTTATAATGTGATAAGTGTAATAGCTTATTTTAATAATTGAGTTTAAGTAATTCTGGTCTCGTGGTCTGTGTGTAAGACTGTGAAAAACGAGGTTCGAGATCAAATCCTGCGACAAAGATATTGTTTTGCTTTCAATATAAAATTTATATTTCAAAACTATTTCTTGTATTATTGTAAAGAACTACAGATTAGACATAAACTTTTTAAAATGGTAATATTTTCACATAACTTGTAATAAGTGGGTAGTTGAAAAATAAATATTCGTATTCATTATAAAGCTGGTATTCAAATGCTACTATGGAGTGATTATTTAAAATACAAAATAATTTGCACGAGGAGAAGATGGCTGCTCGTGCTGTGCAAGAATAAACTTTATGATAGTATACTATATGGTTCAAATTTTTTTGAATATTGCGTCTAGCATTACAACTAAGATCAAATTTCAATGCGGCTTATAAGAGTTGTGTTGGTCTTGTGGTCACTAAGGTAGTGCGATATTCATCGTTGTCTACGTTCGAAACCAAGTTTAACCTAAATTTAGATACGAGTATTATATTACACTTTTTTACAATTTTTTAATAGACGACGTAGGGTATTGTCTTTTTAAACGGGCAGTTTGTATAGAAATAAAACTAAAAAATTGCAAGTTTAAAATGTTTATTCATCATTCTCCTGCCCTTATCCCAATTTATTTGGGGTCGGCGCAACATGTCTTTTTCTTCCATACTCCTCTATTAGTCGTCATCTCTGTAGTCACCCTCTTTTTACCCATATCCTCTTTCACACAGTCCAACCATCTTTTCTTTGGCCTTCCCCTACTCTTATAGCCATCCACATCCATACACAAGACTTTCCTCACGACATTTTCTTCATTCCTCCGCATCACATGCCCATACCACGACAACCGATTTCCACACAATTTTTCAGTCAGCGGTGCCACTTTCAGACTTCCTCTTATATACTCATTCCTAATTCTATCCATGCGCGTAACACCACACATCGCTCTTAGCATTCTCATCTCAGCTACATGCAATTTAAAATGTTTATGTTTTGCAAGTTTAAAATGTTTATTATTCCATTAAAACACCTAAGTAAGATAAAGTAAGTAAATGCTCATATATTTCCAAATTAATATACTTTTTATATCAGTATGCCATATAAACATTAAAAAAGGCATGCATATGCTTCAAAGTTTGTTATCGAGAAAATGAATTCATCTGTGAAATGCTTTACAAATTTATAGCTGCCTATATGTCAGTCGTCGTTCGCGCGCGAATGTGAGCGTACGTACTACTAGCGTACTTGTACTTAATTTCGGTGCAATGGCGTCAGATATTGTCAAATGTGTAAATTGTAACATAGTGATAAATGAGCTATTAGCGTTTATACAAAACAAGGCGGATGTTATGGATGAGGTTTCCCTCACCCGAATATGTAGTGATACATTTGCAGACAGTGAAATTGTGGCGGCGAAGACACTGCTTTTTGATTCAGTACCAAACGCAAAACGGAAAAATCGTAAAAGTAAAGGAAAAAGTGCACGGGACATCGAGGATATCATATGTCTCCTGAAGCTCACTGATCCAGAGATAGTACCCATCTTCGTTGCGCGTGATCTACAAAAACTACCTCCGGTTACGTTTGACCATATAGACGCGACGAAACTATTAAAGGATATTCTCGTACTACAAACGGATATTAAAATCTTAAAGAATGATTGTGCGACAGCGTCTCAACTACTGGAGTTAAGAACTGATTTAGACAATCTAAAGAGTGCCTCAATTGTACACAATAACTTTGACTTTATCAATAGAAGGCGTGGCGCATATATTGAAGACTTACACAACTTTGACAGTGGTCCAATGGCTTTACAACAGCATTCAAAATCAAAAAGCGATGATAAATTCCCGAAATCCAGGTCACAATCCATTATTAGTGATTATTTTCCAAAATATGTGGGTATACAGAAAGAACTGTTATCTACCCCAGAGACCGTTAACGAGGCGAAGCAATCAGCTGGTGGTGCGAGCTTGACGGCAAAGCCGTGCGATGCTGTCTCGCTCGCGCAGCGGCTCGACAACATTGGTGACTCAAAACAACGAGTCACCGCCGACGACAGCCGGTCAAATAAACAATGCAGTACCCCTACCGCGCGCTCTAATCTCATTAACTCGAACATTACCAGTAATATCTCGCCTGCACCGCAAGGTAATGAATGTAAGTCGATGGCAGATGTACTAAAGGCGAGTAACAAGTGTGAAGAAATAGTAGGGGATAAATGGAATGTTGTTACAAATAAGAAGCACAAGAACTCATCTCGTGGAAAAATGGGAAAAGCGTACGTAGGTCCAGATGGCAAATTTAAGGCAGCTATTATTAAGGTACCATTGTTCATATCAAATGTGTGTAAAACCACAATTGAGAGTGATATTATTGCTTATATTAAAGACAGCACACAAGAAGACGTAACTCTGTTTAAAATTAACAGAAAAACAGAAAAGAGGTACAACTCCTATAAGTTGTATGTCCCCAAAACGAAACTAGAACTATTTCTAGATAGTAAGATATGGCCCGACGGAATTACTTTTAGACGTTTTGTAAACGAACCCTACAAGACAAAGACTGGCATAATTAAGCAAATATTGACACAATAAATAATGGATAGTAGTAATTATCAGACGAGTAAATTTGTTAGTTTTAACTGCAAATCGGTGAAACGATCTGTTGAGGCAGTTCATTTTCTGTGTCAGTCAGCTGACATAGTTGCTCTCCAGGAAACATGGCTGCTTCCTCATGACATACCCTATCTTGGACAAATTCATAACGAATTCGAGTACACAGGAAAATCAGCTGTTGACACCTCAGCAGGAATATTGAGGGGGCGACCGTATGGTGGCGTTGCGATCCTGTGGCGTAAGCGAGCCTTTGAATCAGTAACGGTAATCAGCTGTGTCAGTGCGCGTTTAACAGCGATTAAAGTTTCACTCGGGGGCAGATGCATAATAGTGTTCAGTGTTTATATGCCGACTGACTCGAGTGAAAATCTGGCAGAATTCATAGAGTGTCTAAGTGAAGTGAGTGCGATCGTCGAAGCTAGTGACGTTGAATCAGTTTACATACTGGGCGATTTCAACGCACACCCCGGTGAGTCATTTTGTTGTGAACTCTTAGAATTCTGTAACGAACAAAAGTGGAGGTGTGCGGACATTGAAAAATTTGGCTTAGAGTCAAGTAGCTATACCTTTGTCAGTGACGCGCACGGTTGTAGGCGATGGCTTGACCATTGTGTCGTTACACAGTCTGCTTGGTTAACGGTTACTGAGATAGGTATTGTGCACGATGTGTTCTGGTCGGATCACTGTCCCATATTTGTTGAGTGTAGGTTAGATAAGATTAAACCTAAGTTAATAGACCATAAAACATCCCGTAGTAGAGTAATTTGGGGCGAGAGGGATTGCAATCAAATAAGCGTGTACTATGAACTATGTAATAGTAGGTTAAAGCTGATTGATTACCCTCAGGAATTTGGTTTGTGCAGTAATATACACTGTAATAATACTGAACATAGGGTAATTCTTGATAAGATGTATGAAAGTATTGTTACTACTTTGTCAGAAACCGCGGTACAGAGCCAAGTGGAAACTCGGACACATGGACATGTTGGCCATGTTGTTGGGTGGAACAAGCACGTGCGAGGCGCCCACGCGAGGGCGAGGCTTAAATATCAGATATGGGTATGGCACAATAAACCAACTTCTGGCGATGTCTACAAAGACATGTGCCTGACACGAAAGATATTTAAAAGCAAACTTGTATGGTGTCAGACTCATCAAGAACAAATTAAGCTTGATATTGTAGCTTCTCTGCGTAAAGCCAATAATTTTCAAAAATTCTGGAAGGCTACCAAAAAGTTTGATATTAAGCCTAGCCTTCCCGTGAGTGTCGGTGGTGCTGATCAGCCGGACAGCATCGCCAACATGTTTATGGACCACTTTAAAGTGGAGTCGCCGCTGGGCTCTCCGTTGCGAGTGCTCGATGACGGATGCTGTCGTGAATCTGATATGATTCGTTTTTCGGCCAAGCAGGTGTCTAGCACTATTAAGAAAATGTCGAGAGGAAAGTCCCCGGGTCACGATGGTTTAAGCATTGAGCACTTGCAGCATGCCGGCCCTCACTTGGCTAGAGTGCTCGCTATGTTTTACTCGCTATGTATGTGTCACTCGTACCTTCCCTGTGATCTTTTGCAAACTATTGTCGTGCCTATTGTTAAGAATAAAACGGGTGACGTTTCTGATAAGAGTAATTATCGACCCATCTCCCTGGCTACTATTATCGCGAAGGTACTCGACAGTCAGCTGGATGCACGGTTGGATAGCTTTTTGAAATTACACGATGCACAGTTTGGGTTTCGTAATGATCTTGGCACTGAAAGTGCGATTCTCGGCCTCAAACATACGGTGCAATACTACACAAATCGTCGAACACCAGTGTATGCTTGCTTCTTAGATCTCTCCCGTGCCTTTGACCTTGTATCTTACGAGGTTATGTGGGAAAAGCTGCGGGAGAGAAAAGTACCAGCGGAGCTGTTGCGTATCTTCCAGTATTGGTATTACAACCAGACGAACAGTGTGAGATGGGCTGATGGGCTGTCTGTGTCGTATGGGCTGGAGTGCGGTGTGAGACAGGGAGGGATAACATCACCAAAACTTTTTAACCTTTATATGGACGATCTAATCGTTGAGCTCAGCAGCAAGAAAATCGGATGTCGCATTGATGACGTCAGTGTCAATAACATCAGCTACGCTGACGATATGGTGCTGCTGAGCCCTACGGTTAGGGCGCTCAGAGAGCTAATTACTTGTTGCGAGGGCTATGCTCGTGAGCATGGCCTAGTTTATAATGTGAAGAAAAGCGAGTTCCTGGTCTTTAAGGCTGGCGGTGCTAAATGTCCTGAGTATGTGCCCCCGATTAAACTAAATGGGAATGACATATCAAGAGTGTACCAGTTCAAGTACTTGGGGCATTATGTAACCGACGGCCTTGATGACCAAATTGATATTGAGAGGGAACGTAGGGCGCTGGCAGTCCGATGTAACATGTTGGCTCGTAGGTTTGCGCGCTGTAGCAGGGCAGTCAAAATAACGCTTTTTAAAGCTTATTGCCAAGTGTTTTACTCATGCAGCCTGTGGACCAACTATACTCAGAGGGCTATCAGCGCCCTACGGGTCCAATATAATAACGGGTTCAGGATGTTGATGGGGCTGCCCCGTTTCTGCAGTGCATCAGGTATGTTTACACAAGCACATGTTGATGGCTTCCATGCCATCGTCAGACAGAAATCTGCCTCTTTGCTCTGCAGAGTGCGGGGGAGCTCCAACTCCATCCTGAAGACCATAGCGGGGAGGTACGAGTCTCCTCTATTAGGTGATGTTGTTCGAAGATGTATTTCGAACAACTGCCGTGTTTCCAAATAGATAATTAAGTTTACTAACATAGTTATAAGTTATCTTTCTTTCTTTTTGATTACTAACCCCTATGGATGTTGCTTATCCGAAATAAAGATTATTTTATTTTGTTTATTTATATGTAGTGAATAAACATGTTATTTAAACAGATAAAATCTGTTTATAACAATAACATCACCACATAATCTGCAACATTTTAATGGTTGAACAATCAATCCATTGAGCATTTACTTGCATGGTGTGTTTAAATATACCTACTAGATGAACTAGTAGCGGAGTGGTGCACCGTCCCCTGCTATAAGTTGTTGTAAGCGGCTACGCATACTGCGCACCATGTTCCAACACAAATCTTTGCCTCTCATCATCTCATGTGCTCCCAAGTCGATGTCACGACCTCAGCCAAGTTGTGTTTGTTTCGCACTTCCGTTGTGTCCCAATTTAATACCATTTGACCCCATAAATTTTCTATAGGGTTCAAATCAGGACTTTTAGATGGCCAATTAATAACTGTCACACCTTCTTGAGCAGCTAACCATTCCCGCACAATGCCTGCACGATGGATGGAGCAGTTATCATACATGAAATAAATATGTGACGTTGGATAGGCAATTCGCACAGTCGGCAGCATGACGTCACGCAGAATCTCCAAATACAAACTGCTATTAAACCTATCACCAACTTCCACCAATTATTCACCAGGTCCCATGGACGACATCCAGCCCCAGTAGCCCAGGGTTATTCTACCGCTGGTTCTACAAGGTAGCAAGCACTTCTCGTTGTAACGTTCTCCTTTCCTCCGCCATAAGATTTTACGTCCATCTTATATTATAGGTTTATATTTCTTTATCCCAGCAACGTGTAAATGCCTTCTCACTGTTTCCACTGAAATATTGTGGTTTATTGCGGTTGCACGAATGGGCAAAAATTTATTTTCAACGTGGCTTGAAACAATAGCCCGGTGACGTTCGAATTCGGGACTATACTTAATGGCTTTTGCTCCTGGACGAATCCGCTGAATATTTCCATTGTCTCCATAACGTCTTAGCCATAGCCTGACCGTATTTCTCTAAAACAAAAATAAACATTTTTGGAACCGTGTATGTAAGTTACATACACGGTTCCAAAAATGTTTAAATGTAAGGAGAGAATGTAATGGTAAAATAGCCAACTACGCGTTCATTCATCACAATCAATAAAATAAAATAGGTATAAAAAACACTTACTGCTATATTAAGTCGGCGACCAATCTCTCTAATTCCAACATTCTGCTCATGTAAAAATATTATTTTATGTTTGGTATAGTCGTCAAGTTGTGACATGATGCTATATTACAGCAAATTGCTTAAAAATACTTAACGAGTTAAACGATTTACAAATGTGTGTGCGCAATCACTGCTATTAAGCGTAGTGTAAATTTTGTTACTTAGATGAATTTATGATCTACCTCATAACCAACCATTCTTGGTAAATATAAATTCTGTGAACTTAAAGTTTTTTAAATTACCCACCCGTTTACAAGATAAGTTATTAGGCGAAAATCATATTGGTCGTTCTTTAATATTGCAAGCAAATATTGTAGAAATGAAAACAAATTAAAAAAGAAACTGATGTATTGGTGGACTGTGTTTTCGAACCCACATGCTGTTCGTCGTCAATCCAGCATCAAACCGCTAAGCCACAAGAACTTGTTGGATATACGCGAAATTAAAGATTGGGTTGTAATTATGTAGTGTGACTTAAAAGCTTTTCAACTTTAATGTTAACGAGATAATGATTAAAATAGCTTAACAAAAACATATATAATGCCGGTGGCTCCGACTTTGTTGGGTGGGTTTACCTTAACGTTACGTGTTAAAGATCAAATTTGCGTGTCTGTGTTATTATTGTATTTTTGTTCATCGAGTGCTCGAGCACTTGTCTGATAAGCTCATATAAATTAAATAAACCTTAATGTTACATGCAGAGGGTCCAAAGTCGTTTGATTTTAGGGTGGGTCAGGTAATGCTGACAACAGTCTGTACCTTACACCCTGTATATAAATTTTAATCTTTTTCTTCTAAAATGTACTCGATAAAAAATTTTGGTTTTAATTCTATCCGACACCTACATGCTTTACCCGGTTTTTTTTTTTGGGGGGGTGGGAAATCATCTTATGACTTCTTCCGCTCTAGGGTGGAGCGGAAGGGCGTGTCAGACTCTTACTGACTAAAACCCACCCCTGTTCCTCCCTGCCCTACGCGCCCGGGGGCGAGGTAACTCTTTCGAATTTATCCTCCACCCCCGGGCAGGCATTGGCCGTGGCAGGCCCCGTCCTTTGCTGACAACTCTTTGAGGCGCGCGTGGAACACTACGCGCCGTCGACTCTCGGGCCTGGTGCTGATCGGACGGCGAGCTACCCACTACTCGCCGTCCGCAGGCCCGGGATGCTTTACCCGGTGGACACATTTGGTACCTTTTAATAATTTTTATCTTAAAATATTGTTTTTGCCCACTGTGTAAAATGTTTGTTTAGCGTATATTTTTATTAAAGTACATTCCGGTAGCCCGCGTGGAGGCAAATCTTTTGACACCGCACACTTGAGCCTAGCTGTCACAAAACGTCAAGAAATTCTGACATCAATTTACTGCCGACCCCAAAAACACCTAAATTAAAAAAAACTGGCCAAGTGCGTGTCGGATTTCGCACATTAAGGATTCCGAACCCAATATTGGTATTTGTTAAGTAGGTATACGTTATCATTTTTTTTATAAATCAATTGTTATAATTCACATTATCACCTTTCAAGTTCATAGGTCAATGGGCAGTTAAAAAATTCTTCGTAACAAAATTTTATGACAGACAACGGACACGTGAGTGACAACAATAGGGCTCCGTTTGACCCTTCGGCATACGGCACCCTAAAAATGAATCCCTATTTGAAAAAAATTAAGATAGTTGCGCGGAAAATTCAGAAAACTTAACGACTATTTAAACTACATGCTTTTGACGGTTCATAGCTAAGACAGGACAACGTCTGTCGGCTCAGCTAGTACTTTATATTTTTTGCTAGTTAAACGACATTTATAAATTCTACATAGGTAAAGTGCGATACACGAAAGAATTCCTTTCACCATAATGTTGGCTCCATTGCTTTTCATTGAAGGAATGGTTTTTGCAAGCAATTCTTCAATGAAAAACAAACGTGAATTCTTTCATGAACCGACTTTACTTACGTTAGCTTACCTACTAAAAGATATTTCATCTTAAATCTAAAGAATTATTTGTGATTTATACTGATCACGTTTTATCTGATTTCAAAGACTAAATTATGCCAAAAATGTAATTTATAATAAAAATATACGAAATTGATAAACTTAGATTGTTTAATTTTTTTTCATCTTAGGTGTAAACACACAATATGACTATAAAAAACCTCAATACTTAGGTATATGTAGCACGTTTAAAGTCGGCCTCCAGACTATAATCTAGTTCAAACTAATTCAAACTGACAATGTAGCGCACGGAGCGGCAACACCGCTCCTTACCTACTCCAAAGCAATAATTTGAATTTTTGGCGCGGAAACTATATTTTTGTGTATTACGTGTAAACTACAAGGCCAAGAGATTTGAAAATTTTGGAGCCTATGGCTGCTATTATGCTTTAAATTTTGAGCTATAATGCATAATCATGTCTTCATTTGTTCGGAAGACATGACATGAGCAACTGGAGTGCCGTCACTCCAGCTAAGTGTCGCACGCTCGCTTGGCAGCTCAATACCAGGCAGCCTTGGTGTCTGGTTCGTTACCCGAGTTTCTTACAAAAGGAATAACCCACCTGCTCCATAAAACAGGTAGTACTGCGGAACCTAAAAATTATAGACCGATCACGTGCTTACCGACGATCTATAAGGCTCTTACATCCATTTTGAGAGCTAAGATTAACACACATGTAAATAGTAACTGTATCATGTCTGCCTCTCAAAATGGATGTAGGAATAGGTCCCGCGGTACTAAGGAGCTGCTCCTCATCGATATGGCCATTAGCCAACAGGTTCGGCGTTCCAGAAAGGATCTGTCGACATGTTAGATAGCCTATAAGAAGGCCCCAGTAAAATTTTTGAGAAAATTATTTTAGATCAAATTCAAAGATATTTTAATAAACACAAATTATTACACAACAAACAGTTTGGTTTCACAAAGGGTCGTTCAACAACTGATGCTGGTGTTGAACTTTTGGGACACATTTATAATGCATGGGAAGATAAATGCGATGCGTTGGGCATTTTTTGTGATTTGTCTAAGGCTTTCGATTGCGTTCTCCATGATACATTGATCAGGAAGCTGCACTACTACGGAGTCCGGGGCGCCTCTCTGGATCTTCTTACTTCATACTTGAGTAATAGGATTCAGAGAGTTGATGTGAACGGTAAAAGGTCTCCCGGGTCTGTAGTCGGAATGGGGGTTCCTCAAGGCTCAATTCTGGGTCCTTTTTTGTTTCTAATCTATATCAAAGACTTGCCTTACCTCATAAAGGATAAACATGATATAGTGCTGTTTGCAGATGACACTTCACTTTTATTTAAACCCAAACGTCAGCAGGTGGTTGTTGATAATGTAAATAATGCTCTTTCAACTGTAGTTAACTGGTTCAACATTAATAATCTTCTCCTTAACGAGAAAAAAACAAAATGCATAAAGTTCACATTACCCAATGTAATACAAGTGAACACTAGTGTGTCAATAAAGGGTGAAGAGTTGAAACCCGAGGATTCCACAGTGTTCTTAGGTTTAACTTTGGATGCGCAGCTTCAGTGGAGCCCTCATATAGATAAACTGTCCAAAAAACTTAGCTCTGCAGCATACGCCGTAAGGAAAATTCGTGGTTTAACTGATTTAGAGACAGCTCGTTTAGTATACTTTAGTTATTTTCATAGTGTGATGTCGTACGGCATTCTGTTGTGGGGAAATGCCGCCGATATTCAGACAATTTTTGTTTTACAGAAAAGGGCTATTCGTGCAATTTATAAATTAAGTCCCAGACACTCCCTCAGAGACAAATTTCAAGAAATTAATATTATGACTGTTCCCTCTCAATATATTTATGAGAATCTCATGTATGCACATAAAAATATTAATCTGTTTAAAAGATACAGTGATATCCATAGCATAAATACTAGGAACAAACACAAATTTATTGTACCTAAAACCAGGCTCAAGAAAAAAATAGGTGGTTCGTTTAGATGCCAATGTATACGTTTCTATAATAAACTTCCTAGCCAAATTCAAGAACTAAGCATAAATAAATTTAAATCATTTATTAAACGTAAGCTATGCCAGAAAGCTTTTTACACAATTAATGACTTTCTTGAGGACAAAAAGGCGTGGTATTGAGCTGCTTCAATGATATACATGAGCCATTGTTTTCATATGTACTACTTACTGATGAAATTTTTTATATATATATTTTTTTTAATATTCGTTTTTGACATGAATACTTGTATAGTATTATATTATATTTTTTTTTATTTTTTGATTAACATATCATGATTACTATTTTGTTTGACACAAATATTTACTTTGTAAAGCATATTTTTTTTTTTATTACTTAATTATTGTAAATGTGAGGACTATGTGGGTTATTATTATTATTTTCTCCTCCTTTTTACAGTAATTTTCAACGTTGTCTGACAGTTTGAGTACTTTTGCGGCCTACCCAAATGTCTTTTCTTTGGTATTGTTCGTCATGTCATTGAGCTCCTTAGTGGTTTTTAAGTTGAGCTATTCGACTATTGACAAATGCTTGCACTGACTGGACAGGTCCACTCAAATATGTTTGGTTCTTTCTCCAAAAGACCACTACAGACACTAAGCTGCATGGTCCTCATATAGAATAATGTGAATGCGAGAACTATGTATGTCGTTATATTCATGTAGATTTTATGATTGTCTGGCAGTTTCGAGTATTTTTGCGGCCTACTCAAATGTCCTTACTTTGGTATTGTTCGTCGGTTCGTTGAGCTCCTCAAAGTTCTGAGTTGAGCTTCGCGATGACTGACAAATGCTTGCACTGTCTGGACAGGTCCACTCGAATTCGTGTGTTGCTTTCTTCATAAAGCTCATCCCAGACATAAACGTACATGGTTCTCATATGATTTAACCAGTACACATTGTATGGATTTGAACACTAAAAGAGACTTTGACCTCTGAGTTTGTTTCGGTGTTTCTTTTCAGGGTAGTCAGCTAGGAAACACCGGCCTCATCTAGCTTAAACTGACAAAAACATTGACGTGTAAAAGTGTTCCTTGTAACCTATTTACTGAATAAACATCATTTATCATTTATCATTATGACTCAGTTCCTCATACGTGGCTCATGAGGGTGCTAGAATTATATAAAGTTGGTGCAACGCTACGCCACCTTCTTGATGTCGTGTATGGGGCAATGGAGGACGGTCCTTCGCTGTCCAGGATGTCGAAATATCCGGGGGAATAGCGAACCGGTAAGGATCGGGCGGGGTATATTCCATGGTGACAGTTTGAGTCTGCTTTGGTTTTGCCTGGCCTTGAATCCTCTAAGCACACTGCTGGAGGGTTCAGAACTGGGCTATCGTTGAAGAGAGGTGGTCGGGTTATATCTCACCTCCTTTACATGGATGACTTGAAACTTTTTGCCCCCAACAATCTGCAACTGATGGAGCTACTGAAGGTAACTAAAACCTTCAGTAGTGCCATCAGGATGGAGTTTAGTGTGGACAAATGTGTAGTCATCCATGTAAAGCGAGGGGAGGTTGTGGAATCCGTGGAAACTCAACTCTCGGATTCCATAAACCTGAGATCCCTCTCTCCAACCGAAACCTATAAGTATTTGGGCATGCCGGAAGCGTTAGGTGTCAATGTTGCTGCCGTGGGGCAATCGTTGAGGGAGCGCTTCCTTGGCCGCCTGAAGAAGGTATTTAATAGCCTTCTGTCGGGCGGAAACAGGGTGCGCGCCTTCAACGGTTGGGTCGTGCCAGTGTTGATGTGCTCTTTCGGCGTACTCAAATGGACTCAAACAGAACTTGACTCCCTGGATAGGCGGGTCCGTACACTACTAGCTGCATACCGAATGCTTCGCCCACGTACGTCAGTGATGGGACTGTATATCCCGCGGAAATGTGGAGGCCGAGGCTTTTTAAATGCTAAGACCCTCCACGGCCGCGAGGTATGCAGTCTGAGGGAATATTTCCTAGCTGCTGACGTGGGTGTGCATCGAAGTGTGGTGGCGGTGGACAGCGGCCTTACCCCACTTAACAGGTTCTGGCGCAAACCTCTAGTGCTTGACACTAACGGTCGCAGAGAGGTATGGCAGAGTAAGGAACTTCACGGACGCTTTTTCCGGTCCCTACATGGGCCCGATGTAGACCAACAAGCGTCCGTAGCCTGGCTGCGTGTCGGTGACCTCTTTGGGGAAACCGAAGGTTTTGTCTGTGCAATTATGGACGAAGTTATCATGACGAAAAACTACCGGAGATTTATTGTGAGGGACGGCACGGTTGACATTTGTCGGGCATGTCACCATCCGGGAGAATCAATCCGCCACATAGTCTCTGGTTGTTCTCGTCTAGCTAACGGTGAGTACTTGCATAGGCACAACCTTGTAGCCAGGATTATCCATCAGCAACTTGCTCTGAAATACTCTCTTGTGGAATCGGAAGTGCCCTACTACAGGTACGTGCCCTGCCCAGTTCTCGATAATGGTCATATCTCATTGTACTGGGATCGGTCCATCATCACTGACAGGACTATTGTAGCCAATAAGCCTGATATGGTGGTGGTGGACCGAATCGAGAGGCGTGCAATGATTGTTGACATAGCCGTCCCGCACGACGAGAACCTCGTGAAAGCTGAGAAAGATAAACAAATCAAGTATCTTGACTTGGCTCGCGAGGTTGTCGACATGTGGGATGTGGACTCGGCGATCATTGTGCCGATAGTCGTGTCAGCCAATGGCCTTTTAGCCACGAGCCTCGACCAACACCTCAGAAGGCTCTCGTTAGGCGGCTGGATCAAGGGCTTGATTCAGAAAGCTGTACTTCTGGACACGGCTCGCATTGTCAGGCGATTCCTCTCTCTGGAGCCCTGACCGCCGGTAGCTTGGACCCTGTTCCCGATACCGGCGGGCTACTATTTTTATATTTTTAAATGTTTTTTTTTATCTTTTTTATTTACATATTTAAAAATGTAAACAATATGTATATACAAATAAATAAATGGAATAATAATTTTTATTGTAAAAAAGTTTTTTAATATTTTTATTGAATAAGTGTACAATCACTCTTCAACTTTCAATTTCATTTTAATTGACAGCTCTATCGATCGACCAAATGGTTTATATAAATGTTTTTGGTTTTAATTGACATTTGTCCGTTGCGGGATCCCAAACTGTTTTTTTTTCATATTACGAAATTACTTTACTTTACTTTGTTTCGCACGAGATCTGCAGCAACGTCAAACGTTTCCACTGAATAATCAGCATAAGCCCGAGTTTCTGGTTTTCTTTTACTTCGCTTTTTAGCATTTCCCATCTTCCATAGTAATAGAATTAAGTTTAGATTTAATAAAATACGTCAAAAACTGAAGCGCTAATGTAACCTTTAACTGATTGATTGATTGCTCTATTTGGTCACATCATAAAGGATTATTTATCCTATAAAATAACGTGATTATATTATTTCGTTGCTTCATTTTTCAGATGTGATTAAAACAACGTAGTACCCTTACCTACTCGGTAACGTCGCACGTATTTTAAAGATTTTTAGAAATTTTAAAACGGTAGTGACGTACAGGGGCCCAATTCTGTAAAATAACTAACTTGTCAATAGTGTGTTGGTCGTGTGTCAGTGGTGTCTCAATAGAATAGTCATTGACATTTGGTATTCTATAAATTATTTATGGTCATTGACTTGCCACTATAGTGCCATTGAAACGCCATAATAAGACTATTGTAATAATTAGAGATTAAACGAACTTACCTGTGAGTGAAGTTCGATCCTAATTATATGAAGGCTTCGTCCGAAGAGATTAGCATTTTATATATGTCGAAGATGAGACAGGACGGTTATTTTTAAAAATACGCAGAACCGCTGACCTTATTCTGGTCATCGGTTCTGCTATAGCTACAACGGATTTTATTTGAACTATAATGCAAACTTAAGGGATTTAGCAAATAAAAACAAGTAAAACATTCAAAGTAATAATTTGTTTAATCAAACAGAAAGATTTTACTCACAATGTTTCCTTCCCAAAAATCAGCAGCAAAGTGAGCTCCGCGCTCAAGTTGCGCCTTTTATGAACTTGTTCACCCCACCAGAGGCGAACGTGAATCACAAAGCACTATAACGTCAAATAAACAGATGACGTTTAAACACTGCTAACACAGTCAATTTTAGGTATTACCATTTACAAAACAATTTTCCAAAAATTCAAGTTATTTAAAAATAATTAGAATTCAATTTTAGACGCATTATGAGATTTAGTTAGTCATGGTCTTGACATCAACTGTCATAACCACTACCAACCAAATCTGAGGTTATTTTAATTATTACAAACATAAAACTTCTCTAAATATTGGTACTGATTAAACATTTGTGATTTGTATTGAAACTTAAGGTAATTATTTTATAGTGAATCAATCAAAGGTAACAGAATCAGCTTAATTAGTGGCCAATTAATCTTCGCGGCGACATATACATGTAGTAACGCATAGTAAACACCATTCCACACTATTTTGAGAATATTTTAATTTCTTCTGCATTTTCATCATCTTTTTTTTTTTGATGTGGGTAGATTAGTCCACTTGATTCCTGCACCCGCTATCCGTGTCATACAGTTTAGAGTTTAGCTCATTCAGTTCATATTTTACGATTGACCAGGGAAGAGACTTAATGAGTGGGTGGGAGGGTTGCTAATCTCTTCGGACGAAGCCTTCATATAATTAGGATCGAACTTCACTCACAGGCACAGAGTACATTATAATATATAGAAACTCACAGATAAGTTCGTTTAATTTCTAATTATACTTCAGGCTTCGTCCTCGAGATTAGCATTTTATATACATGTAGACTTTTAGAGATATGAATCGTAAAATATCAAATAAAATACATGAGTTTGCAATGTATTTTATATTGTCATAACGAGAAAAAAGGCAAAACAAAAAATTACTTCATTTTTCAAATTGCTGTAATTTAGAAACTTAAAGGTTTACTTGTTAATTGAATGATTCATAATAAACATACCAAAACAATCATTAGACACATTACTAACTGTTCTACTATAAAAAATTTCAAATGTTTGGGAGTTAGGGCTCCAACCAGGAACTTCCCTAATTTGATCAATGTTAACACCAAATCTTTGCGCAGCAAATGAGGCACCATGCCGAGCGCTATGCGCAGTGAACGTGGAAGTATCAATTCCGCTTAAACCTAGGATATGTTTTATCCATCTAGATAAAGTTAGTGCACCTACCGACTTATGAGGTCTTTTAAAACTGATAAATAAAGTATTCATATAAATACGAAGTCCTTCAGTCATTTCGAGGTTTAATCGAGTTTAGCTTTTGCTGGACAAATCTCTGGTTTTTTTTTTTTTGATAAAAAAAAACCGGAATAACTAGTATGGGTTGTGATGCACCAATTCTGGATGTTTTTTTTTTTATAAAAACATCCAGATGGTGCATTGGTGTTCCTTATGGTAGAAAATTTTAATTTTGATTTCTTTGGGAAACTTTACAATATTGCAAATTTCATTTTTGATAATGTTTGCTCCCTATGTGCAGTGACGAGAGCTAACAGAGTTATTACTTTTTTTTTTTTGTTTTTGAAAATTTTTCAAAGCTTAGATCTCCCTTAGGGAACACTTTTTCAGATAATTTAATACCAAAAACGTGTCCCAGGTTTCAATATACTTAGGCAGAGGGGGTAGGAGTACTCCTTTAAATAACCTTTATATACCTTCATTCCCGGATATATTTTCTTTAGTAATTAAACTCAAAGCGGACCGGTATGAATTTAATGTTCTGTACTGGGCACCACCATTATATGCAATTGTTAGGAAGTTCATAATATTTGAAATTAATACCTCATTTAAGTATGTTCAATTTATTCTCATTAGAATAAATTAACCACTTTTATAGAACCATTCTTATTGTTTATAAGAGTTCTCTGAGAGAGAGTTAAGTACAGTCTGTTGTCAACATTAGCTAACCCACCCTAAAAACAAACGAATTTGGACCCTCTGCATGTAACATTAAGGTTTATTCAAGTTATATGAGCCTATCAGACAAGTGCTCGAAGATTTGATGAACAAATACAATAATAATACAGACACGCAAAGAACAATGGCAGCTTCCCATACATACAGCTGAGATTAAATTCTTACGTCTTTAAATGAAAAATATCTTGTTTAACTCGGCGTCATCTTCTGAATTAGTTTGTGCAAGAATTTTTATGCGAGAAGGCCGAGAATAAAAGATATTCAATCATGAACTTTTGTAGGTTATGTCTTTAAGTGACCTTTAATAATGGTGTTATTATGTGTCTAATAGGTATTATTATTCAATTTCGAGGAAGTAAAAGGATTTTAGCGCATTAGTATTTCCCTTAACTAGTTTTTTCAGTATAATGTCTTGTAAAAATATTGTAAACTAGCTAGGCGTTAGGCGTGAAAACGTAACAAGGAAACTCCCTTTCGCGTATAATATTAGCTAGAAAGTTAGGATTAGGATGTTAGGTAAACCCAGTGGTTTTCTCCTTTGCTAGGCCTTACCTTAGGTATATAATAGGTATTTATAACAGGTCTTTTGGCTGCCAGTCACTGTCGGCATTATTTCAGGTATTGATACAATAGGATTATACCTGGGAGTCTTTAAGTCAAGAGTGAATAGGTTACTTCTTGGCAAGCGTGCTCCATCTTCGACCACATCATCGCTTACCATCAGGTGAGATAGTGGTTAAACGCATGCCTGTCAACAATAAAAAAAAATCTATTCCAGGATTTTATAAATACTTGCTAAGTATTAGCGTGGAATATGTAAGTTGATAAAAACCAATGAAACAAGTTTTTTTTATTATATCAATATTTATTCGTCCTCATAATATCTTACAAGAATTTCATCCAAAAATTCTGCAGGTGCGGAGATATTTTCCTGATGTCTGGCCCATCCTAAATACCAGACTAGCATCATTACATGAGCACAACATCCTACTGTGCGCCGACAATTGCAGCAGTACTCATTGATTCCTGTACGGCCAGGAATATTATTGTCTATTAAAATATATACATAATATTGCTTCCTGGTTATGTGACGTGACTTTATTTTGCCTTTTATTAGTGTTGTCTCGCCAGTGCCTCTGAAATTATATTCAGAAGAATCGATGCGTTCACTGGAAACCTCAATTCTGTACCCGACGTGGAAACGTACATGCTCGCCATAATATGAGCGCGCTTGTCTTATGTGGTACGTTCCCAGGGCGAACAGTATTAAATCTCTATATTCAAGGGTTGGGAAATATAAAACATTATTGCGATCAGCAGTGATAGGTACTTTGAAATTGTGATGTACGTCTATTAATATTTAAGGTTTCAACCATATTTGCCAGATTATTTTCTAAGATCATCCTTTCTCTAATTATATTTAATATTTCACTGGCATATTCATTATTTTGAAATGGAAGGCCGATGAAAGTATTCTCGACTAAAAAGTTTAAAATCTCGTTTAAAGTGGCCATTTACAGCCTCTACCACCCATCGGCAGATAGTGAAACAGCGATTTCTGTTAGCTTGAGCTGTAGTTAATTGGCATTCGTCTTCTAAAAGTGATTCTGGCATACATGTGCGATAGCCACATCCCTCTAGTAAAGTTATACAGTCCCTAAAACCCCTATCCAGAATGAACACATCATCTTCTCTGAAATATGATCTTAACCCTTCAACCCCCGCGGCCAAATCCGGGTTGTCAAATTGAACCCCGACGACAACCCGGGTTGACAGCCGATTTTTTTTTTTTTTCTCTTTAATATTTTTTTTTTTGTCCGACTCACCAGTGAGTCGCGGGGCTTTCTCAGAGGAAAATAGACCGGACATTATATCAGCGTCTGATGTAGTTGCTTTATATACGCCAAAACAATCAACAATATATCCATCACATGCAACAATCATAAAAGGTTTTAGTAAGTTCCTGTATTTATGAAGGGAATAAGTTGGCTTTTGGAACATGTAGTTTGAAGTCTTATTTATATAAATGTACGTGCCATCGCATATTACAATTACATTGTTACCATTACCATAAAGCCCATTATGTATTAACAAATTATGTTGTAATAATTGTTCCCGCCTTAATTGGCTAGGCTTAATGCCTAGATGGTCCGGTACAAAATCCTGAAGGAGGACCTCTCTGACTTTGTCCATTAAAGATTCCAAGGTTTGTCGTGGAACTTTAAGTAAATTGGAAATTCTTTCATCCGAATCACCTGTTCTCATTTTTAATAATAACGCTGCTAAGCCTTAATAATAAAGTATAAAGTACTGAATAGTCTTTTATCAGGCGGGAACAAGGTGCGCGCCTTCAACGGTTGGGTCATGCCGGTATTGATGTACTCTTTCGGCATACTCAAATGGACTCAGACGGAACTTGACGCCCTGGATAGGAGGGTCCGCACACTGCTGACCGCAAATCGGATGCATCACCCACGATCATCGGTGATGAGGCTGTATATCCCGCGGAAGTGTGGGGGTCGTGGGTTCTTAAATGCTAGGACCCTACACAACCGCGAGGTATGCAGCCTTAGGGAGTACTTCCTCAAAGCTGACGTGGGTATGCATCGAGATGTGGTCGCTGTGGACAAGGGCCTCACCCCGCTCTCCTTGGCAAAAGAGAACTGGCGCAAACCTACAGTACTGGATACTAATGACCGCAGGGAAGTATGGCAGAGCAAGGAGCTTCACGGGCGCTTTTACCGGGTCCTACATGGGCCCGATGTAGATCTCTTAGCGTCCGTATCCTGCAGTGTGATTCTGTAAGAGCACATTCGAAACTTCGAGTCTGAATCCGCTGTGAGTTTCTTGATTGGCATTCTAAAAACTCGGTTGATAACTCGACTCTACACTAGCGCTGCCCTTGCGAGTGTGTCAGCGAGTTGAACTAAATTCACAGGGAGATTTTGACAGATCAAGTATGGGATGACGTAAGAAGTGGTATTCAGTAAGGTAATTCCGCCGTCACTTCGACGCTCCCTTCGATCTCGATCCCGATTCAAAGTGTCAATTTATAAGTATCTATTTTACGAGTGAAAATATATAAGAAATCATAGAAAAATAGTGTTAAAATAATATTTATATGTCACAGTGTTAATATTTAGTACAATAACTATTTAATTTTGTAAAGTGAATACGAATGGCAAGAATGTTTTTGTTTAAATATTTATTAGAAGAGGCTCATACTTTGGATAAACTAGAAAAGCGTCGCCAATCTATCCAAATTCGAAGTTTATCTTTATTAACCCGAGATGACGACTATGTGAGCGTGTATAGATTGTCAAAAGAACTAATTAACCAACTAGAGTATGAGTTACTGCCTCTGATAAAGCCCACAAAACGTCGAGGCAAAGGACTTTCAACTCGTATAAAAGTAAGTGCCTTTTGTTAGTATTTACACAGTTTATAGCTGTTTATAGCTGATAGATTTGTAACCAAGCACACCAACATGATTTATCGCATAACTCATGAAAACAGTTCATAATAAGGAGTATTCTCTTTATGTTGTTTCCCTATTTTGTTTTGACTAGATCTAGATTACCTACTTAATTTTTTTATTGTTTCACAGATATTTACCTTGTCATTCTTGGCTGTTATCAGAAAATAATAAAAGAAAATATAAGGACATATTTATCACAACCATCAGCATCTCGTTGCATAAATGAAGTAGTGGAAGCTCTTAGTAATCCGGCAATAGTAAAAAAATATATAAGGTTCCCTAAAAATATACAAGAAAGACAAATATTAAAAGAAAGGTT
Organism: Polia nebulosa; assembly: GCA_951329385.1. Taxonomy (NCBI): domain Eukaryota; kingdom Metazoa; phylum Arthropoda; class Insecta; order Lepidoptera; family Noctuidae; genus Polia; species Polia nebulosa. The sequence goes on along the minus strand of OX589611.1, from coordinate 189,425 downwards.
AGTAGGTACCTATAATTAAAGTGACTGTTCTTTGATTTTTATATTTTTGTGATAGTTAATAATGATAGTGGTTACTTTAAATTGAAGGTTCTACAAAAAGTTTGGCACTCTGGTGGCATTGAAAAAACCGGTTACCATGCAAGAAATGTGCAATTGGTAAAATGGATTTCAATGTTGTAATCTATTACTATTAGGTATTCAATTAGTCTACTTATTATTTCTTTTTTCTATTCACTTAATATGTTTTTTCAGATAACAGATGCAAATCTAAATATTTTAAATGTGGATTCAACATATGGTGGAGCTACTCATGATAGCTTCATTTTTAACTATGGTGGTATAAAAGCCCACGACGCATTAACAAATGCTGGTGAAGAAGTAGTTACTTAGTTATTTATAAAAACTACATAATTATTTGATACTTATTAATTTTTTTCAGGTGATTCAGGATATGCCTACCTTATGACGCCAATTAGTGGTGCTGAAGATAATTCCCCAGAAGCTTTCTACAATGACCGTCACTTAACTGCTCGCAATTCAGTAGAGAAAACATTGGTCTCCTAAAAGGACGATTTAGGTGCTTGTTAGTACACAGAGTGCTCAATTATCATCCAGACATAGTTGCAAAAATAGTTATTGCATGTTGTGTTTAGCACAACATGTGCAATCGCGCAGGCATTCACAATTTCAGAAGAAGAGAGACTAGAAGAGCTCCAAACAATTGTTGAAGTTCAAAGGAGACAATTGTATTCCTGGAAACTAAAAATTGCATAACTTTTTGTTTATTTACGTTTTTTATTTTTGCAACAATTAGAACAACAAATTAAGACCGATATTTTGATGTATCATTCGCCTATCTGCATTATTTAGTTTCTGTGTAATTAATTACAGGCGATGACTAGGTAGGTACGGCAAGTGGTGGTTCTAGCGGCCAACTATTAATGATCATAGTGTCTTAGTTTTTTTTTTGCAACAAATTCAGGAATGGAGGTATATATAGTAACAAATTACCACTAATTCCTGGCAAACTTTCATCAAAATTTATGAGTTGGCCTCGCGGTTGAAATTGACATTGCGTACTGTGCACCGTTTTTAAGTCTTATTTCGCCATTTCTCTCTTGGAGAGCCCTCCCAATATGAGAAATGGTTGTAGATTCAATGAATTTCTATTTTTGGCACATCGGGAAATGTATAAAATCAAAACTAATAATCAATGGACAAAATAATACATTCAATAAAACTGCTTTGATATCCGTTTTAGTGTTTTATTTATTATATACTAGCTGTACCCGGGATGTGTTGCAATGCCACGTAAAGTAAGTATACAGAAACTACCAGTACCACAACAGCTACCTTTTAAAAGTTATTCTGCTATTCGGGGCGGAGACAAATCCAACAAATCAAAAACCATGAAAATCGGTCCAGCAGTTCTTGAGTTATATGTGTTGTAACAAATCCGACTTTGTTTTATATATATTTATACATTAAGTATATTAACTTAAATTACTACACCCTATCTCTATTCTTAGCCTCTGACAATGCTTGCATCCCTTTCCCCACTGCAGCCACAGCTTCAGCTAAAATACTATCTCTCTCTGCACTCCTTTCCAGAAAGGACTGCAGGATTTGTGCATTTAGTCGTTGTATCTCCAGCTGGTGTTCTTCCACCCTCAGGAATCTCTCAGGAGTGGTGGAGAATTCCGTTCGCCGTTGAGTTGGTGGAGGAGCAGCAACTGTCCTAGACGTGTGACGTGATGCTGAAAAAAGAACACCGATGACTATGATGCGTAAATAAAAAAATCTTAAATAGCGGCTTTTCGTTATCATTCGTTTGAAAAATGATGTTTTGATAGTTATTTTTATTTTGTATTTACACACGCAACCAGCACCTCGACTAGCACGAGCCATATTTGTCCTGGGGCGGTGAGAGAGGGAAGCAATTGGCGTTGCTAAAAAGATAAATATTTACATAAAATTACATGAAGGTTCTTTAATCTCAATTTTTTTTCTAAATCAAATACTTATATAAAAGTACAAATGAACTCAGATATATATATTTATGAACTGAGTTCATCATACCCGGGCCTGCGGACGGCGGGTAATGGGTAGCTCGCCGTCCGATCAGCACCAGGCCCGAGAGTCGACGGCGCGTAGTGTTCCACGAGCGCCTCAAAGAGTTGTCAGCAATAATGACGGGGCTCGTCATGGCCGATGCTTGCCCAGGGGTTGTGGATAAATTCGAAACAGTTACCGCGCCCCTGGGTATTCATGGCAGGGAAGCAACAGGGGTGGGTTTTAGTCAGTAAGAGTCTGACACGCCCTCCTGCTCCACCCTAGAGCGAGAGATGTTATTGGATGATTTCCCAACCACAAAAAAAAAACAGTTCATCATCGAGCATGAGCAAAACCACATAATATTGGGTTCCCACCTATGAAATTGGCTTTTTTATCTAACAAATAGAGAACCTCGTCACTTCTAAGAATTAAAATATTCATCAATTGCTTGATATTATATATCGAATAATGACCGTCATAGACAACTTTGTCGACACGGTTGGCGCAGTGGTTGAGCGTTCGGCTGCTGCGCTGCGTGTCGCGGGTTCGATTCCCGCACGGAACAAATATTTGTATGACCTGCTGATATTTGTTCCGGGTCTAGGTGTCTTGTGTATGTGAGTATATATGTTTGTGAACGCACCCACGATACAGGAGTAATACCTAGTGTTAGCAACGTTTAAAAAAAAAAGAACTGCCAATAGCAAAAACAACCTTAATACTTATAGTTAGAAAAACAAAAAAATAATACCTTAAAAATTACTCTTCTTTTTTTTGCTTAATCTAAGTGGCATACATTATCATAGTTTTTAAACATTATTGCATAAAAGTTCATAATTGTTAAAAAATATAGAAAATGTTAGTATGAAAAATGCAACCTCTTTAAAATTCTCCGTGCAAACGCTGGTTTCATAGATGGGGAACCTAATAGTAGTTAAAGTTGTTTAACATTATTGGTCACTTCCATGACGAAGCAGCAGTTCGACGACAAATCACTGGGGAGGCTACTTGGGTGGCACCGCGGAGCGAAGGAGAAGGTGTGGGTGTGTGTGAAAGTGTTATTGGTGGAGAGGACAGGCTAGGATGATATATATGGGGATCTGGAGGAGTGTGTTCTATGATAGAACACATTTATCTGTTTATATTTACTTAGATAGAACTTCTATCTAAGTAAATATAAACAGATAAATGCTAGATATCATTCATTAATCACATAAAATTATGAATTAAATTTAAATATCATACATTGTCACTATCAGCATCTTGTATTTGTTGCACTTCATGTTATGGAGATGGAGTATCATTTTCCTGAAACAGGTAATAATAATAATTAATGAATTTGCCAAATAATTCAAATAAAAATACACTTTATATTATACTAGCTGCGCCCCGCGGTTTTACCCGCCTAGACCGGAATAAAAGGTAGCCTATATGTTAATCTAGGCTATAAGCTATCTACATACCAAATTTCATCCAAATCGGTCCAGCCGTTTGAGCGTGAAGAAGTAACAAACATACATACTCACAAACTTTCACATTTATAATATTAGTAGGATGTATTTTCAACAGACAGATTGCACAATTCTTGGCCACTACCAGCCAGGCAGGATTGATGCAAAAAAGCTAGTACCTATTGCATTTCTAAATTTCTTACCGGATATGCCTGTATGCCTAAATGTGCATCTCCTGATGAAAAACTTTCACCACCACACAAAGCAACAACACTTTCTTCCAAGCTCTGATAGCTCCACCACATCCTCCACCCCACCACCAGTCTTACGCCTAGCAGCAGAACTCACTGCTACTTTTCTTTTTATGGTACTTTTTTGTCAGTCCAATACTACAATCAGACAATTTGTAATTAAATAAATTATAATACAATTCTGTTCTAAACATGTATTTTTGAAAGTATATTAAAAAAAACTCCATTTTCTTATTATTAATAGTCATTGATTGAGTAAAATTAACAATAAGATAAAATTTATGAAACCCAGGAACACTATTTAAACCAAGATTCGTCACACATTTTAAGTGGTCTGCTTTGAGGCATGTTAAGTGGTTCTAACTAACATGCAGTAAAAATAAGCGATGCTTACCTTGGTCCACTGTTTTGTGCCACCTATACTATTTAGGCGCACGGCTAGTTCCTCCCACTGGCGTCGACTTCGCTCTCTGGCATTTTGAGTTCTCAAGAAACCTTTCGCCATGCCAAGGTGTCTTTCCATAAACTCTACCAGTTTCAACCTGAGCCGACGATGGGTGAGAGGAACGTGTCTCATTTAGACTGGAACGTTGTTGGATTAGAAAACAAAACTAACTTTTTTAACATAGATCATTTTTAAACTACACAACCATAAATATAAACTTACTTCATTCACAATTATTTTCGGCACTGAACGATCAAATCAAACAAACAACGCAAGCGCAACGCATTATCAAAACAAAATATCGTCTGTCTGACACTGACATTTCTTTTTTTTTTTTCGTAATGGAAGCTTAGATATTCATGAGACGAATTTAAAGTTTTCTGTTTTTTTACTTATTAGCTACCTCAAATTCCTTAAACAAAGAAATTTTAATTTAAACATCATATTAGCTAAAATTCTGTGCCAAAAACTCAACAATTGTGTCAAAAAAATAAAACCGATAAAACTAGATTAACATTTTGTTGAGTGTGGCAATCACTAGTATAATATTGGTCGCTTCAGAGCTCACTTCACTTCGCTTTCGACTAGGTGATGCTTACAGAATGCAAACTCAAGGTCATTTTGAATCGTAAGCGAAGTGAGAGTGAATAGCGAAGTGAGACGCGAGTTGTTGTTTGAATTTTACAGAATCGACATACTGGCTGCGCTTTGGTGACCTCTTCGGAGAAACCGAAGGTTTTGTCTGTGCGATTATGGACGAAGTTATTATGACGAATAACTACCGGAAATATATTGTGAAGGACGGTACGGTTGACATCTGTCGGGCATGCCACCGGCCCGGAGAATCAATACGACACATTATTTCTGGTTGTTCTCGTCTAGCTAACGGAGACTATTTGCATAGACACAACCTTGTAGCCAGGATTATCCACCAGCAACTTGCTCTTAAATACAATCTTGTGGAATCTGAAGTACCGTACTATAGGTATGAGCCCGACCCAGTTCTCGAAAATGGCAATATCACGTTATATTGGGATCGATCTATCATCACTGACAGGACTATTGTTGCCAATAAGCCTGACATAGTGGTGATAGATCGACAAGAGCGTCGCACAATGATTGTTGATATAGCTGTCCCTCATGACGAGAACCTCGTGAAGGCTGAGAGAGATAAAAAAACAAAGTATCTTGATCTGGCTCGCGAGGTTGTCGACATGTGGGAGGTGGATACAGCAGTCATTGTGCCGATAGTCGTGACGGCCAATGGCTTAATTGCCAAGAGCCTCGACCAACATCTCAGGAGGCTCTCGTTAGGCAGTTGGATCAAGGGCTTGATCCAGAAAGCAGTACTCCTGGACACGGCTCGTATTGTTAGGAGATTCCTTTCTCAGGAGCCCTGACCACCGGTAGCTTGGACCCTATTCCCGATACCGGTGGGCTACTACTTTTTATATTTTTAAATGTTTTTGTATTTATTTATGTTTTTATATGTAAGTACCTAAATATTTGAAAATGTAAATTGTATGTATATAAGATTAAATAAATGGAATAATAATAATAATAAACATTTATTTCAGAATCAAGTTCCATAGTTTGTTAGTACCAGTATAACATGCCTTATATCTAGTGTTAGTAAATAAACTAAACTAACGGGTAATCATATACATTTTAAACAAAGTACACCCGCTAGAGACTCTCCCATCCCAATCTACTTCACCGCATGGAGTCGTATCCAGCGTCCTAGAATCGGAGAGTCCCAGCGGTCTGCCAACGTCCTCAGGATAGTGTTGGGGCTGGCGCGAAACCGATATAAAAGCGATGCGCATCTCTTGCGCATGACGGTTGAAAAGCTGTCAACATTTGCGTCGGCAAACATACCGGACGCGCTGCAAAAACGCGGCAGCCCCAACAACACCCGGAAAGCGTTGTTGTATTGGATGCGCAGGTCGCTATATGCCTTCTGCGTGAAGTTCACCCACAGGGTGCACGTGTAAAAAGATTGGCAGAAGGCTTTAAAAAGCGTTACTTTAACTCGCGCAGTACAACGGGCGAACCTACGGGCCAACATACAGCATCGGACAGCCAGCGACCTGCGCTCCCTTTCCACATCTAAATTGTCTTTAAGGTCTTCACTCACCCAGTGGCCCAAGTACTTAAATTTAGTAACTCTTTTTAATGGTATGCCGTCCAGTGTGATAAGTGGTACTTTAGAGTAGCTTTTATTACCAGCTTTGAAAACCATCAGTTCACTCTTGAGAGCATTGTACTTGAGCCCGTGGGCCCTTGCATAGGATTCGCACAGACTTAGCATCCTCCGCATTGCTCCAACCGAGGGACTCAGCAGCACCATATCGTCGGCATAACTGATATTATTAATACAAGTGCCATCAATATGACATCCGATCCTGGTGCCGCTGAGCTCCTCGATCAGACTATTCATGTACAGGTTGAAGAGCGCTGGGGAGGTTAAACCCCCTTGTCTCACCCCGCACTCCAACCTATACTCTTCCGACAAAGAGTCCACCCACCTCACACGGTTCACTTGGTTTCCATACCAAAATTTAAATATGCCTATCACTTCCGGTGGTACCGAGGTTTCCCTAATTAGTTTGTCCCACAACGTATTGTATGACACTAAATCAAACGCCTTTGAATAGTCTAGGTAACAGGCGTATATTGGTGTCTTTCTTGCTGTGTAGTAATGAACAGTCTGCTTGAGGCATAGGATAGCACTTTCAGTGGACAAGCCAGACCTAAAGCCGAATTGAGCGTCATTGATTTTTAAGTGCTTGTCCAGCTGGCGTCCAAGCAGACTGTCCAGAACTTTAGCAATTACAGTCGCGAGAGAAATTGGTCTATAATTGGACACCTTAGAAGAGTCACTGGTTTTGTTTTTAATAATTGGAACAACAATAGTACGCATTAATCTTTCCGGTAGGTATGAATGACATAAACATAAATTAAAAAACATAGACAGTATTCTAGGCAAGTGAACTCCAGCATGCTGCAGGTGCTCGATACTGAGACTATCATGGCCTGGAGATTTGCCTCTTACCATATTTTTAATAATATCAGCAACTTGCTTTGCGGTGAATGACACACTGCGCTCAGAGCAGACCATCTCAGCATCGAGCATCCGCAGCGGCTGCGGCGCTCCAGTCAGGGGTGATTCGACTCTGAAGTGTCGTCGGAACAGGTCCGCTATCTCACGGGTATTATGCACGCCCTCAACGCTCACCGGGAGGCTTGGTTTATAATTGAGCTTATTTGTTGTTTTCCAAAATTTACAGAAGTCTTTATTTGTATGATGTTTTGCAATGATGTCCATTTTAATTTGATTTTGGTGAGCTTGGCACCTTTTCAACTTATTTTTGAAAAGCTTCCGCGATTCATACATGTCTTGGTGAATTCTACCGGCGCTAGGCTTACCATTCAGTAACCATATATTGTAACAAAGTCGCGCCCTGGCATGAGCGTCGCGAACGTACACATTCCATCCAGTAATATATCTACCCTTCCTTAACTCTTTTACTTTGTAACTGTATTCAGCCGCTTCTGAGAGTATACATTCTAAGTTTCGATACATTTCATCCAACAGATACAAATGACTACAATCACAGCACATCTTATCACAACATTGACTCAGTTCTAAGGGGAAATCTATTTCTTTAAGACGTGAATGACAGTAACTTTGATATTCATTAATCTGCTTGGCGTCGCGTTCACCCCACACAACCCGGTCAATCTGTTTATTTTTCTTTAAAATCGCAGCGTGAATAACATTAAAATCACATTCCAAAATAATAGGTAAGTGGTCGGACCAGTATGAGTCATACATAACGGACACCTGCGTGACAGTGCTTAGCGCCGCCTCGGTCACAATACAATGATCGAGCCAGCGCAAACACCCGTGTGCATCGCTTACATAGGTATAGGTATCTAACGGAAGGCTATTAATATCCACGCATGTCCATGTCTGTTCCGCACAAAAAGAAAACAACTCCCTTGCAAACAATTCACCGGGGTGTGCGTTGTAATCGCCTATCATAAATACAGTTTCAACATTATTGTTCTCAACTATTGCATTAATTTCGCTCAGACACTCCGTAAATTCTAGTAAATTATCGTTACAATCTGTTGGCATGTAAACCGATATCACTAAGAACGCCCGGTCACCTAGTGTAACTTTAATTGCCGCAAGCCGCACACTATCACACGTAATCACTGACACTACAGGGAACGCACTTTTTCGCCAGAGAATCGCGACACCTCCGTGTGGTCGCCCTCGCAGTCCACCAGCCGACGTAGTCATAGCAGAGGCGCCCGTAAAGGCAAAGCTGTCATCTATGGTTCCCAAAAATGGCAAATCGTGTGGAAACAACCACGTCTCCTGTAACGCTATTATGTCCGTCTTTTGACAAAGTCGTCTTATGCACTCCACTGATCTTACAACGTTCTTACAATTAAAAGTTGCTATTCTAGTAGAAGTCATTATGTATTGATTCCGTTATACTCGCTCGCCCGTAAGGCAATCTTACGTTTATTTTTATAGCCAAAGTTAACAAATCGACGGTAGGGAATACCGACAGGCCAAAAATCATCTTGCAAAAATAGCTCCAGGTTTTCTTTGGGAACAAATATTTTATAGGAGTTGTACTCTTTATCCACTTTCATGCTCATTTGCTCCACAGTAACATTTAATTTTGATTTACTCGTTACATATTTGGTAATGTCACACAATGATACATCCTTCGCCACATTATAAATGTAAATAGGTACCTTAATTTCAGCAGCCTTAAACTTCACATTTGTATCTACCTCGGCTTTCCCTCTATTTACCGCAAAACGATTTCTGTGTCTTCTCCTCTGTACCTGGATCCACTCATTACCCTCTGTTTCCTTCTTCCATTCACCTTCCTTCACAATGTCCACCATTGTTTTTTTGGTATTTACAGATGTCGCACTAATCATACAGTCCGTGTGCTTCGATATATAAGCCACTTTGTCTTCAATCAGCTGAGAAGCATGACTCACCGTATTTGTCGTTGGTTGAGAAGTCGTGATAGCAACGTTATTCGACTTTACAGAATTTTGAACCTTATTGTTGTTGGGATGCGGTTCAGTTTTGCACTTGTTCGCGTCATTTATTTCGCTATGTTCGGAAAGCAACGGTTGCGCATTCGTATTCGACATTGCAGTTGTACTACCCTCAGATAGAAAATTATCACACACTATTTCACGATAAACGGTTTCTGGCGAAGAAGTTATGGTATTATGCATAGTACTCGTGCTTATTTCTCCCATAGGATGTCGCACTTGGTCACCATCACCGTCAAAGCTCTCCATTAAACATGCTCCACGCCTATTGTTTACATTGTACCCATAGTTGTTGACCAACGAAGTTTGCTTCAACATATCAAGCTCACGTTGTAGCTTCTCCAGCTGTTCAGTCATAGCATATTGTTGCTTAATAACACTAATATCTTGCTGAATTATTACCAGATCTTTCAGTATCTTCGTAACATCGACATGATCAAAAAGAATCGGGGGCAATTTTTGCAGCTCCCGAGCGACAAATATTGGTATTTCTTCCGGATCTGTCTCCTTAAGGGTGCAAATGATGTCGTCAATATTTCGAAGTGACTTTCCGTCTCCTCTCCTCGTTTTTTTCTCCTTTGTTGCTGCAGGGATAGACTCAAACAGTAGGTTCTTAGCCTCCACTATGTCGTTCTCCGAAAAAGCACTGATACATATTCTACTTATACTCTCCTCGTCCATAACATCTAACTTATTGTTCACAAAAGCTAACACCTCATTTATCACAATGTTACATTTGGTACATTTCACAAGATTCGCAGCCATATTCGCTTACGTCCGCTACGCGCAACCGAGACTTAACATCCTCTTTTTATTTGAGTAAGGCGGGGCACTTCTTGCAATAAATTATTGAAGTCTTTTGTTAGGCCTATCCAATATTTAAAAACACTATCATCTATCTCTTGTACATTTTCAAAATCTAAAGTTGGATGGAATGCCTTCACAAAAGAAAATACATGCTGTAACTGCTGAGCAGTGAATGTTTCCATGCTGTTTTCAGAATGGAATAGTGTCTCCCATGAATTACTCATTAAGTGTTCTCAGCAAATTCGAGCTAGGCTTGGCAAGTAATAGTTATGATTGCTTAGAACAATTGCACGTAAATTATCCGATATACTAAGCAGTGTGGTACTAGTACAATTTGAATAAACACGATGATGGTTAGCATTGGCTGCTCGTCTGTAGTCCGGGTAAACTATTATTTAAACATCTGCCTGACGATCAAGCCTTGGTTCAGAGGGATTGGATCCAGATGGCTGATCATCCTGTTGAGATTCCTCTGGCACTGGGTGAGAACTACTAAGGAATCTGTTTTCATCAGTGATGTTACCACGACGTGCTTTTTTTTGAGTGCGTAACCAACAAGGATGACATATGCGATCAGATACTGTTATCTGAAAATAAAGAAAAGAAAATTAATAAGCCTATCGTTTTAAGTTCCTATGCAGTTGCTGCTATAGAAACTTAAACTTGGAGTTCCCTGGTAAAATGATTTAGGAGACTCAAGATAGTGACCCTGTTAATTATTTTGTTTATAATGACATATTTTATTAACGGATGCATATTACTTTTAAATAGGTTGTAGTGAATGTAATTTAGTTTACCTGTCGTGGTGCTAGTCTGCTCTCTAGAATATTAATCATAGACTGCTGTAGTTCCGAAGGGTTGTCTCTCAGTATTTTGTCACTTTGTCTATGTAAAATAGAAGTAACACATAAAAGACACACATTAGTGTGGCCTTGCTGACTTGATCCAGCTTGTTGGTTATCATTGCTTGACACTTTTTGTTTCAACTCATCTTTGACACTAAATACCGCAAGATCTCTGCATGCTTCGTAAACATAGTCATCTTCAGTAATCTGAAACAAATTGAAAATATTGCTATCTGGAATAGATCCCTATCAGAGTCTTCTAATAATACAGAAGCAATATTATTGTATATCTTGTATTCATACAAACAGCCAGTTCTGTGTCAACATGTTTCTACAGATGGAACAAAATATATGTGTTGTGGCTAAGTGTTGTGGTATCTAAAATGTAAACTATAAATACATGTCCATAATTTAGAACAGCTACTTACGATTCGGGGATATACCCAGCTGCAGAGTAATGTGGTAACTCTAGTATCTAGTTCCAAGGCATGATATCGGCGCAGTGTATTGACGCATATATTGCAATTGATACACAGAATTCGTGTCGGTCTGCCACGACGAGCTTCCATCTTAGTGGTACCCAGCAAACGAGTTCACTAATAACTGATCCAAACAATGAGGCAAGATCGGTGTCCAGTAGAGAAAAGCACAATGTCACACAGGGAAAATCTCGAAGCCCTTATACACGCACGGGTCACACAGGGTAATATCAGAGTCCATAAGCAGTCCAGGTCAAGTGAATATTAAAGAAAACGTAAAAGCAATCGAGAGCAAAACACCACAAAGCGCAAAAAAAAGGCGTCTGTGATAGTAGGGGAGCCCAATAAGGGATTTGGGATTTACTCGAGCGTGACAGATGAAGATGGGGGGATACCTTGCATCCTGTTGAGTACCTCTACCATATTATATGTATAAGCCCTTTATATAGGATCGTGCGTCTTGGGTAGACCATCAGAAATACTGAAGTGCTTCAGATTATAGGTAATTGGGTTTATTATACTAGCTAAAAAGTGTACACTTGTAAATCTGACGATTTGAGCGTAACGTAAGGGAGTGGGGGGGGGGGGGTATAAAGTTGCACAAAAAAACGATGTATTGACATTCTCGAGCGCGGTTGATTTTATAAAAAATATTATTATTTTAAAAATTCCCGTTTAGCATCATGGGCTCCCTTACTATGACAGTGCGACTGACAACAACCAATTAACAGTCAATGTCAGAAACCAGCCAGCTATATTTTTCAGATTTGGGATACTCGTCTTTTTGCCCATAATTAATTGTATTGTTAATTCATTTTCTCCGTTTATTAATAATATTTGACGACATGGTTAGCGCAGTGGTTGAGCGATCGGCTGCTGCGCTGCGTGTCGCAGGTTTGATTTTCGCACGGAACAAATTCCGGCTCTGGGTATCTTGTGTATGTGAGTTTACATGTTTGTGAACGCACCCACGATACAGGAGCAATTCCTAGTGTGGGTAACGTTTTTTTTTAAATAAAAATAAAAAATAATATTACACCAAAACTGATAACAAAACGTACGAGTATTACACAAATACAGTAATGTTGTACATACTGTCACTTGGCAGAATAAATATATAATGGCAACACCAAACTAATAAAAGCCAACGAAAAAAATCAAATAACATTCCATTTAAAATATTATTTTTATCCGGCCTTAACATGTTAATGTGATAATTTGAAAAAACGTAGAAAATCAATAGAATTTCTTTCGTATATGAGTCACTTTTAGTCGCTGAAATTTTACTCAGCTAAGATTTCGCCATTGTTCTTTATAAATTGTCTTTGGAAAATTCTCTTGTTCTTTAAAAAAGAAATTGTAGAGAATAGACAATAATCGGTGTAATTTTATGTAATACTAATAATTGTTTTTTGTTTCACGTTCAATTCAATGAGGGACGCGACGGTCGAAGATTAAATACAGAACATACTGTGCGATATTGTTAATTTTTAACGTTTTTTTAGATTAGCTTAGGATACGAGCGCGGTCCAGCATGGCATTGTTTCTAGCTTGAATAGATCAAAGTATTTCATGTCGGCACCCAGTCGATGCTTATACCCGCTTTGCTAAAAAAGCATAGTCTTTGCAAAGTGTGCAAGTTCAGCTGATGATTGTGAGCTCACAGTTCAGTCAATATGGACTGATAGTTAATATATAGATTAACATTTAATGATTTTTGAAAAATTTTGCCACTGGAGCGGGGTCAACGTTTAACGGTTATTCGAACTGGCACAGTTCTGTCTTTGTCTTCTCTGACACGATAAGCGTCCGATAAGTCATGATTGTAAAGGTTTAAGTTAGTTATTAAACCCCTTTTGGGCTGATGTGTGCTAACACATAATTTTATTTGTCTTTTTCGTCAGTTTTGGTGCCAGGAGTTCCAAACATGACGACGTTAGTTTGTTAATTAATGCACATTAGCACCAAAACTAATATTAAAGTTGAAGACACATGCTGTAGTGTCAGGAAAAGTCGTTCGTCCTGTGTTGAGGCGTCTTTTGCAAGGGGCATACCCTTAATGTAAAGTTATTTCTGACGTTAGGTAAATGTTCGTATTAGGGTTAGGTAGGCTTTGCTCGACTCTCCCAATGTGTAATGAATAGAAGACTTACTAGCGTTTGCGCTTCTATTCGTAGAGGCGCAGCTCATGTGGCGATTGTAGACACAGCCTAAACTCAGCGAGTCTGCACCGGCCTTTTGCTGGCAGTTAAGAATATTGAGGAGTCGTTGGAGTATATATTAAAAGCATAAGTTTGAGGTAAGACTTGAGTTTTGCCCTTGCAAGTGGGCACACATGTAATTCTTATAAAAATCAATATAGAGTCTATCGCGCCCTCATCTCTTTTCTTATCCACCTGCACCGAGTTACCCTTTTATACACCGCACTCTCACGTTGACAGCGAGTGAGACCTCTACCCTGAAACTACTAAAACGTCCCAGGATCCCTGCAGGCCGTACGGGTTCCTTGAAGTCCTACAGTACCTAGATCCATTGTCAGCGAGTGAGACCTCTACCCTGAAACTACTAGAACGTCCCAGGATCCCTGCAGGCCGTACTGGTGCCTTAGGGACCTACAGTACCTAGATCCTTATAAACTGTCAGCCTGCGTCGTGTCCACGTTGGACTCCCCTGATTACCAGCTATCACGACAATTTATTAGAATTGTGGCTTCCTTTCCTAAAGAAAAGTATATCTAAAGGTAGTAAAGACATGTTAGTGAAGGTTATCCCGTACCATAAAATTGTAGGCTCTTGCTAAATTGAATTCAAAAATCTCGGTGGTCTCGGATATGGAATAGAATAGAATACTCTTATGTACACCATTTAGATTACAGAACATATAAAGGAAGAAAACTTTACATAGGGTGACACAATGGGCGGCCTTATCGCTAAAAGCGATCTTTTCAAGACAACCTTTGGATGGATTTTCTAAAGAAAAAGGAAAGACAGTACTGTAGGTAGTCTTAGGTGTTCTATTTATATATAGGTACAATAAATACATAATAGATAAATATATACAAATAAAACATAATAGATATATATATACATTAATAATTATGAAATTAAAAGTATAGAACCCTAGTAAAAACGATTTAACGAGAAAAGTAGTGATTTTTGACCATTGTTTTAAAAGTGGTCAAAGATTGAGCACGCCTTACCGACACGGGCAAGGCATTCCACAACCGCACCGCTTGTACCGTGAAAGATTTGTCGTAAAAGCTGGTGGAATGCATCGGCAGCTCAAGTCAAGTTTTCCGATGACCTCAAATATCTATTATGTGTGTCATGAAGGAACTTGAAACGTTCTTTAAGATATGAGGGGGTTTTAGGATTGAACAGAATACTGTAGAGCAGAAATAAAATATGAGAATCCCGGCGAAGACGCATGGGAAGCCACTTGAGCTTTGTGCGAAATTCAGATATGTGATCATATTTGCGCAGGCCAAATATAAATCTTATGCAAAGGTTTTGAAGACGCTCAAGTTTATCTAGTTGTGCCTGGGTGAGATCGAGATAACTGACATCAGCATAGTCAAGGATGGGAAGCAGAAGGGACTGTGCAAGCGCAGTTTTAGTGGCAGTGAGAAGAAAGTTCCGCAACCGTTTAAGGGACCTGGCAGATGCAAAAATTTTCCGGCTTACGTCCTGTAGCTGCGGACCCCAAGACAGATATTTGTCGATCCAAACCCCAAGGTTATTAACCTTCTCAAATATTGGAATAGTAGTTCCGTTAAATTGTATCTGGGGAAGCTGTGACCAATTTACTTTTGGAATCATCCTAGAGCTGCTAACAACAATGACCAGAGTCTTCGACGGATTTACCAGCAGCCCATTTGCTTCACTCCACTCACAGACTGTAGCCAAATCCTTATTTATTGCATTAATTGCATCAGCCAAATCTACAAGGGCAGCTTGTTTGTAGATTTGTAAATCGTCTGCGTAAAGGTGGTAGGAAGACAGAAGTTTTTTGGAAATAGCGTTTATAAATATTGTGAAGAGTAGAGGAGATAACACGCCCCCCTGAGGCACACCGGCATCTGTATAACACTAGGAAGAGCCATACAGGTAACTGCGAAACCAATCTTCATGAAATGAGTGCATGCGGACCTCGACGCCGTGTCGTTTTGTTTGTTGTGTCATTATTTGAAAACCATCGAAACCAATCTTCTGCATAATATGAGGTAGGTATTATGCTAAAATAAGGAAGGAACTTCTGTCGCTCTAAGATCTTCGTGTATACCCCAGCATACTTTAAGGTTGGGCAAGCGGCGACTAATATAATAATGTCGAGCTAATTCGCGAAAAGATCATGACTGCAAATTTGTAAACTTAATGACAAAGTCGGCAATATTACGTCGCCTATCAGCTGGTAATTTTAGACCAAGGGTCTTTTTTTTCGGTATCAAAACAAGATTGCAGAGTTGTCACAGTTTTAATTAATACACTTTTGTCATAATTAACAACAAAACCTAGATGCTCGACGAGTTTGGAAGTTTTATAGTACATTATTAATACAACTGGTATAACTAGCACACTACAAACTGGTATAACTACATATCTCCAATACATAGGTAAGATATGTTTATTTTAAATAAGATGCTGTTTGTAAATTGCGATATCTGAGATACGCCATAACTTCCTTTATAACTTTAGTAAATATCCATGAGGCTATGGATAAACCGAAAGGCTTACAGTTAAAGCTAAATATGTGAGCGGCGAATTATTGGGTAGAAAATAATTTTTTTAGTCTATTTGCGGTCAGAAGGCCTAATGGCTAAGAGGAGATAATTTTACATATTTTAGGTCGATGGTGGCAAAGTATCCATCGCGTGGCATCAATTTGCATGTTGTTCGATAACCCTCCATTTTAAAATGGTAAATTAATTAACTTAAGGGTTTCAAATTTAATAAATGCGTTTATCGCCGTTAGACTTCAGCGTGAGATAGGCCGTAATAACTTTAGTTTATCATTTCTAATTTTTACAGTATGCATTTTGTGACGTCCACTTGTCACAGGGGTAAGCAAAGATCGTGAAATAAAACAATAGTTTGTTGTCTTTATATAGTACATCGGTTGTACGTCCGCTCAGTAAGAGTGACAGCTGTCTAGTGACACACCTACCCGCGCGGACCTACCTCCACTACTATATTCTTTAATCGTCACACCTCTTCCTTTTTAACAAATATTCATTTTTCAGATCTTTATAAATACACATAAGTGAAACTGAAAGCTTAAACACATATAAAACGCAATTGGAATTAGACTACTTAATGTAGTTCACACCTAACGTAAATATAAATTTAAATTAATTAGAGTACTTTCAACTTTAATCAAATATTTTACACAGAGGTTTCAAACAAAAGAAAGTTATACATTGTTAATTACAATTAAACAAACAAGATTGACAAATAATTATACTATTCGTTGTCTGAATCGCAATCGCTGGTATCGTCACAATAAGGTGTGTTTTCTCCACACACTTGCCATTTACCTTCAACTCTTTATAGATGTACAATATTCCTCCTCAACTCTTGTCCGATGTTATCGTTCTTTATGGTATATTCAGAACCTCTAGAATTTATGACCGTATGTAGTGTGGGGTTAAAATTCGGTGTCAATTTGTTTTCTTTTATTATTCTCCCTGTCCCTGACCCTTTTTTTTTTTTGAAATCTTTCTTTATCCAAACAAACATTACCTGAATTTTCGATTTTTTTTTTTTTCATTTAGTGATGTTTGTTTTTCCAGGTGTGTGAACTACCTTGAAATTGTATGCCTGCCTGCCTGCCTAATTGATTTTGATCTGTTACCAAATATAACTTCCAGCGGCTTGTGATCAGTCAACAAATCAATAGTTTCTTTGCCGTATAAGAACATTCTAAAGTGCTCTACAGTCCAAACCAGAGCGAGAGCATCTTTTTTTTTTTCTAACAGTAAAGTTTGTCCAACTTCTGTAAGGCTCTTATTGCCATAAATAATCACCTATGGTCCGTTATTAGCAGACTGAATGAGAATCGCTCCTAAACTAACCGGACTAGCATCTGTCATGACTGTGGTTTTTCTTTTGGGTCATAATATCCAAGTGTATGGATATTAATCAAGAAGTTTTTTAACATAAAATACGACTCTGTTTGTTTAGGACCCCAATGTTGACTAATCTCGGCATTTTTTCCTAATTTTAGCGTTAAAAGCCTCCTAAGGGGTTCTGGATTTAATCACCATCTGGGATTCTGAGATCCATTTCTTGACATAGTTTATTTGGCTCCCTAAAACTGTCTAACGCATTGTCAAGGGGTTTAACCCCTTCCGACAATAATTAATGTTCCAATAATTTTATGCTCTTGACATTAAATACGCATTTTTTTTCTGATTTATTGCAATTTTTTTTTTCTTTAAATAAATGCAGGACATGTTTGATAGGCTCAAACGCATTGTGTTCTTGCCATTTATGACAATGTCATCAATAAAGTTGACGATGCCATCACAGAAAAGAAGTATTCTTTCTACATTTTTTTTTTTGCAAAATACTCTGGCGCACACGATTATGTCAAACATGAGCCGCTGATATCGGTACCAACCTTGACTCGTTATAAATAAAGTTTGTTATATCTCTTGAGTCCTCGCTGATTTCGACTTGATGAAGTACGTATTTAATGTCGAGCTTGGGAAAACCCTTGCTTTACCAAATTTTATTAGTAGCTGATCCACTGTCGCCAATAGATGGTTTTCCCTCACGATAGCCTTATTCGCGCATCGCATGTCTACGCACACTCTTACATCTCCTTCCGGTTTGAGGACGGGCACTATTGGTGATACCCTTACCGAAGGTTTAGTAATAGGATCTATTATATATCCAGTTTGATCAATTGGTCAGTCTTTTTGTTAATCTTTTCTTGCAGGGGAATGGGTACTCACCGACAGGGCTGGGCTACCGGTTTGATTGTTTTGTCTATTGAAATCTCAAGCTGCACGTCTTTAATTTTAGGGAAACTTGGCTCGCTTACCGGATTAACTCCTATACCGAGTTTGAATACTTGTACTGTGATAGCGGTGTCCTTTCCTAAAAGGTCTCGAGTGCCGTTCTCAACGACATAGAATTTTGCAGTCTGCTGTTAGTCGCCTACATGAACATCTGCATCGAATGCTCTAATTATTGTCAACGGTGTGCTGCTGCCGTAAGCAACAAATGTTTTATTTAAATTGATAATTTGATTACTGATAGTTATGCCGCATTTTTAAGATAATCCTAAGTTGTTTCACTCAAAAATTTTACACTTGCTGCCAGAATCAATAATCAAATAAACTTTAATACCTCCCATATGACAGCTTAGCGTCGTGTCATCCTCAAAATGAAAAATATAGTCAATATTATTTTTGACAGGATTCTCCTTGACGTTAGGTTTATCGTTGTCTTGCTTCGTCAAGTTAGGCTTTATTTTAGGAAACTTGTGTGTGTTTTGAGTTTTCCTTTTAGATGCTCGAGTTTTGCATTGATTTCTATGGTGTCCGATGAAACCACATTTTAGAAATTGGCGCAGACTCTAGTTTGTACAAACCAAACACAATTTAGGTTATTGCTATCTTTTTATCTTTAATAAAACAAGAAAGAGACGAACGTAAGTTAGAGCTGTCAAATTTAGTTGAACTAATATTTCCATACAAATTAAGGGTACACGTAAAAACATGTCGACTAAAACACGGTAATTGAGTTTGACATCTCTAAATTAGCTCATAGCTATAGCCGTCCTCTTCTGGAGTTGCCCAAGCGTGTAAATAGCCGTGGGTCTCTGCGGATGGAGGACAATGCTACGGCCAAACACTTGGATTGAATGCTGGCCCAAAATTGCCTATATTTGTCTGTATAACTTCAAGTTAGGAGTGGTTGGCAGTAGACGGCGCATGTGGCCTTACTCTAAGTTAGTAAGAACAAGTGGTACCTGACTTTCTTTCTTTGGCTGCCACGCTGGAACCCGACGACTTGACGAGTGGCCACTCGATTCTCTTCACACCAACACTCCTGGCTGTTCACTAGTTACACGGACGCGGTAAATATGGGTTATTTATTATTCCCGGAGAATCCCCAACGTTTACGGGATATTACTCGGGATTTTAGTGTATTTGCGGGACGATGTTAATAAGACATTAATTTAGTCTGCGGTGAATGCGCTCGGCTTCGCAGCGGAAGGCACACTGACGTGACGTCGATTGCTGCTTTTTTAGATTGCCTATGGTTCTCGTAAAGCCGGCTACGCACTTGCCTTACATGCTAAAGCGGGACACACACGTCGTGATACCACACCCCATCCAACTTGCAGAGTGGCGGCAACTCGCCACACCAACTATCTTTTAGTAAAAGATAGCGATTCTCCAATTTTAGTTTAGTTATTGAACAAGAGAATCGGCACCATTGTTTTAATTTTGGTTACTGTCTTCGTTATGATTCACACTGCTACTACACCGTACACATCCTATATTTCTAGAGACTTGCTATTTCGTGTCTGTTTTATTAATAATTGAAGCCTGTGTATCCTGACCATAATCGTTGAGTTGTCTCTCTACTGCTTCTACAGCATTTACTTCTGAAATAATTTTAACGAGACTAACCGAGTCACCTAAAGTGAGAACTTTCGTTACGAGCTCTTTGAAACGACAGTTTTCGATAATTTCATTAATTAAGTTGTCTTTTTCGCAAGAGAACTTGCATTTTCTACTTTGGTGACGAAGCCGTACTTACTTGACGAGGCAAAAAGTAGTCGTCAAGTTTCTTATGAGTCCAGTTGTTAACATCTACATTGATTCCCACTGCTTTGTCTATCACTTTACCAGGGATATTATAGTATATCTCCTGAAGTGTCAAACCTCCTACATATAGTAGTGTGGCCTTTTTTTTCTCTGGGTTTGATATATTTAATCCAACTTAAAACAATTCAAAGCCCCTCTTCCATTTTTTCCCATCGTACGGACGCAGGATCGCCTTCACAATCAAAAGCTTCCAGGGGTGGTATGTGGGACGTTTTTGGGGTGACTTACGCCAATTTGCTATTGTTAGTACCAATTGACAACCAGATACTAGGAGTGAGGCGTATTTATCGAAACTGTTTTAAAAAAACAGGTTTTAAAAAGTAACGACATTTAACAGGTATCGCAAAACCAAAAATACAGTTCCAGTTCCTGCCTGTTCCACAACCTACAACAGACCAATCAAATTAAAATATTGCCGTAACTGGTGTCTGTATGCTCTTCTAAAACTACCTTACGGATGTTTACGTTATTAGAAAGAAAACTGACCTGGAACAGTTTGAATCAATTCTTTTCTCTTCTAACTTATTTTAACAGAAAGTGATAACATCTGTTCCTACTTCACTGAATGATACTAGGTACTATATTATAAATCTGTTGCAATCAAAGAGTCTTTGGTTGCAACGGAACAGGCTGTTATTTTGGAACAGGTTTTTTTTGAAACTGTTATGTCCCTGTAACTGGAACAGGTGAAACAGGTTTCTAATTTTACCTGTTACAGACCACCTCTACCAGATACTTAGGTCAGTTTACTACTCATAGAAATTTGAATTATTATTATTTTTTATTTTTTTTTATTAGTTCCAGTCGATCATTCAACTTGCGAAATTGGAAATGTTCCATAAATATGATGGAAGATTTTTAATTTCGCTAATTATATATATGTATGATATAATTATATATATATATATATTTTTTTAGTTAGTAGGTACCAACTGCAGTATGCAGTTTACTGCTTTGGCGTTTTAAGTACCAGTCGATCATTTGACTTCCTACTACTTATGATGGAAACACCATTTCCACTTTCGCTAATTATATACGAGTATATACATAATTACATTTTTTTTTCTTTTTTTTCCGTTTTGTTAGTACCAGTCGATCATTCGACTTCCTACTACTTATTGTTAGGAATCAGTTAGGAATTGTTATAGTAAGTAAAATATTTATTTGTATAAGCGCTATTTAATTTTAGAAGTCTGTATAGTTTTTTTACTCACGGTTAATAAAATACTTAAATGATAAATATTATCTAATTAGTTATTTTATATTGATTTTTGTTTTCATCCTGGCAACACTGACTTGATCGCCACCCCGTTGCGCCCTCCCATCAAGCACTGGAGGGGGTTTTATCGCGGGCTCAACGGGCAAGTGGGTCGAGTCAGTCTTGCTGCGGAAGTCGAATCGAATAGACGAAAAATAAGTCAGTACACGAGTATATAAATCCGTAGTTCTGGATATAAGTGCTGTTTGTGACAAATTAAGGTATGTACACTGTTTTAATAAAAAAGTAATGAAAATAGGCAACTAATGATTTTGTTAGTGTTGTAATTATACTTTATTTTCAACAATAATAAATGCTTGAGAATCAATTTGGAGTTTCCTTTCATCTCAGAAGTGGGATAAGCGGGTTTTTGTTTCCATTATTTTTGTCTGCAAACTACCCGCTTATCGCTGCCCACAAGTTTTTACTCGTTTGTTTTCTTTTCTTTTAAATCCATAATTAATTCTCAATTTTTAAAATTTGACCGTTGATTGAATGAATGAAGAAGAAGAATGAAGACATTTAATTTGATTGTGCTGCAATGTTTCAAAAATATTTTTTTTGCATTATGCTATAGGTCAGGCAGGCATGGCCAGGGTACTTTCTGGTAGCATAATTATTGGCAAGTGCTTTTCCTTTTAAAATTACTAGGCTATTCTATGGAAATGCGCCGCTGAGTGCGCAATGATCGTGTAATCTTAATGTTTACGCGCAACATTTTTCTTCTTACCCTCTCGTTAGTAAACATCACAGCACCACATAGATTTCCGCACTAGAAAGTACAAATCTATAGTAATTCTGATTAAATAATATCATGTTTGTTTCTCAACAATGGTCAAATTTATGAAATGCATTCTCATCCTTTCAATTCTTACTTAAGGCGCTATTAACTGCCAACGACCTTGAGTGGTTAGCTTGCGTGTTTTGTGCTGAGCTCATTTAACGCGTCGCGTCCACCCAGTAATAGGACTCTCCCAACAAGGAGCACTGTCTGAAATTAGACGCATTATTATTCATTATACATAAAACCACAAGTAACATAATAAAATACAAATAATTAAATTATCTTTAAAAAGGTGATGACTGTTTCATATAAATACGCTTTATGATTTTTGCGTGATTCTCAATCTTTTTTACGCGTGTGAGACATAACTTTACAAATTAATGACACCATGCTATAAAAATATAATTTAGTTATAAACGTATCAAATGACGAAGGAAAGTGTTAAGAGTAACATATATTTTTTCATATAAATAGGACTAGTTGTTTAGACGTGATCAATTAAAAATCATTAAAAGTCTAATAACTGCGCCTTAACAGCCACACTCTTCAATTGTCACTAAATAATTTCAAGTAAGTACGGCGTATGTACCTGCAGTACAATAAATAAATAAGTACAAAATGCTGTATTGGACTTCCTTTTTAGTTCTCCTAAAAAGATAGCCGGTATAACACCGTACATTTCACCTTATAACATAACCGTAATATTAGGAACTTTACTTGCCTATCATTTCATTGTCAACTTAATTACCTTACCTTAATATTACCTTACCTTAATATTACCTTACCTTAATATTAGCTTACATTAATATTACCTTACCATAATATTACCCTACCATAATATTGACTTACCTTAATATTAACTTACCTTAATGCTACCTTGTCTTTAAAATACCTTACCTACTTAAGGTAAAAACCTTACCTTATTATTATCTTACCTTGACATTACCTTACCCTAATGTTATCCTCCTTCATATCACCTTACCTTAATATGCTTCAAATATCATCTTACCTTCATCATTCTATGGATTATACATAGGTTATGGTATAAGTTTCAGATTCATGAATAACAATACATCAGGCGCTTTAATGGAGGGAGAGCCTACTAACCGTAACCGTGATGATTCAAGCGACGGAAGGCAAACTCCTGAGCGTGGCCTGAGCGAGGGAGTGGAAGGGCGCATACGAGAGAGGCAAGTCCACAAACGCTCGAAACAAGGCCAGAGCGAGGGAGTGGATGGGAGTCTTCGGGAAAGGCAAGTCCACAAGCGCTCTTATAACTTAAACTCACGAAGCCCGAGTAGGGAGGTGTCGCGACAAAGTGATGGTCACAGGGAGTCGCGACATCAAAACTCGGCAACTTTAACGATACTAAGTAGTCCAAGTAATAAAGACGGTCGTCGGTACGAAGCCTTTCACTATGGGCGACAGAGTTCTCAAAGGTCTCGTCCACCACGTCCAATCTACAAGAGGTCGCGGTATGATCATAGTAGGTCACGCGAATTGTCATATAGTTCTGAGGATGAAGTACGCGGAACGATGAGGCGTCGGCGTCGGTCGTATTCTGATAACGAAGACGATCTTAAGCATGTAAGGAAGCGACGACGTCAACGTTCTCGATCTCGTCGCCCGCGATCCAATAACGTGAACAATAATCTTAAAGATATGCCTAGTAATGATAGAAATATTTTAAATAAGTTTTTAGATATACTAAGTAATGTTAAAGGGTCAACGACCTCTAAGCTTTCTTTGACAAACGTCCTGCCAGAATTTGATCCAACATCTAAGGATCAGACTATAGTCACTTGGCTCACAAAGGTTGCAGAATGCGCCGAAATATACGGGTGGGATGAACGCGAAGTCATACATTTTGCTGTTCCAAAATTGACGGGCATAGCTAAAACATGGTACCAGGGGCTAGATACAGTACTTTACAGCTGGAGTGAATGGAAAAGAAAGCTTATAGAGTCGTTTCCCTGTAGAGATGACTATGCAGAACTTTTAGCGGAAATGCTGGCCAAAAGCGTGCTTTATGGGGACTCGCTAGAACATTATTATTATTCTAAAATTAATTTGATTAACAGATGTGGAATTAAAGGTAGGAAAGCGGTCGATTGCCTACTTCATGGTATCGAGGACCGCGCTATTAGGGTGGGAGCACAAGCTGCCCAGTTTAGAGAGCCAGAAGATGTCTTTAAATATTTAAAGACCGTAAAACCAGGGCACAGTAGGGAAACTTCCGAAAAAGCAAAATCTGAACGAAAGGGTCAAACTCACATGAATAAATCTAAACCTCACGATTCCTCTAGTTAGATAAAATGCCACAATTGTAACGAAAACGGCCATAAAAGTTTCAAATGTGGTAAACCGCCTAATAAATGTACATTTTGCGGTAGGTTCGGACATTTAGACTTGTACTGTAGGACGAAATCAAACAATAATTTAAATGAAAAGAAACCAACTTCTGAAACTGAAAAAGAATAACAAGTTGCTTTATTAGATAATAGAGAAGAGGCTAACGAAAAAGAATTGATAGTAATTAAAGTAAAGGGAAAACCACTAATGGCACATGTAGATTTAGGAAGTCAGTGTACTCTCATTAGAGTCGATAGCAAAAGAACTGGGTCTCGATTATAACTTTGATAAATTACCGATCTTACGAGGTAAAGGAGGTTATCATGTATAACCACTAGGAGAGGCTCACGTTGACATTTTAGTACAAGGTATTGAAAAAAAAGGTTAAAATTCTTATTGTAGATGATTCAATTATAAAACATCCCGAGTTACTGGGGCACACTTTTACGGAGAAACCAAACATTACGATAACAAAAACTCCCAATCAGATTATTTTTGAAAAGCGTCCGAATACTAAAATTTTTCTAATGGCTGGTGTGGATACGAATTTAAAACCTAACGAGTTAGTAGCGATAGCGGGTGAAAGTCCTACTAGATTTCAGGGTACGTTATTTGTAAATGGTAACGTACGAGGACAGGTCAACAAAGAACATTACTTGCTTCCTGGTGCATACACACTTGAAAATGGTTTAGGGAGAGTCCTTATTCACAATTTGTGCGGTAACGAACTCGCATTGCGAAAAGGATCACTTATTACGCGAGCTGTACCCGTAACTCATAGTTTTGACGTACTACCTGTGTCTTTTGATGATGACATGATAAAAGAATCTGTACATTGCGGAGAACAACTCTCCACTGGCAAAAAAAAAAAATCGAGTTACAGGAGCTTCTCACTAAATATTCGGATTGTATTTCTTCAGGCCTAAAAGATCTGGGTTTTACAACTGCAGGGGAGATGAAGATTGAACTCGAAAATTCCGACCCAGTAGTATACAGACCTTACCGTTTATCTTATGGTGAAAGAGCCCAAGTACGCGTAAAGGTTCCAAAAATGTACTTAGTGACATCATAGACGACACTAGGGACCCGTCTACCAATAATTTGGATCACAATTTGGATCAAATTCGAGAACAAGCCAGTGCGCGTATTATAGAACAATAACAAAAAGATAAAGCTATATTTGACTCCAAAAGAAAAAACATGATTATGCAGTGGGCGATCTAGTAAGCGTAAAAAGAGAGGTTCCTAGCGACGGAAAATCTAAAATAAATAGTTAATAAAGTAGTATAGTAGTTAGTATAGTTAATAAATATCAGGGTCCTTATCGCGTAACTAAACTGCTAGCTAATAACAGATTTGTAATCGAAGATACTCCATTGACACGCAAGCCTGGCCGGCCCCTATACAACAATATTGTTGCAATAGATAAATTTAGCCTTGGTTAGTTTTTAATAAAAAATTTTGATTCCTCCGATAAGTCCGATGATGATGGCGTTACATCTCATAACGATGTTCAGAAATCTGATAGTAATTAACTCTGTACACTTCTTAACCATGTATATGTTAACCTTAGTTACAAGCTTTATTATACCAAATGTTATTACGCGCAATAAAAATGTAAATCCTAAATAAATAAATAATGTAATGTAAGATACCTAGGTTATGCTACTTAGTTTTAAGATTAAACTAAGTATTTGTCTTAAAAAAAAAAAAAAATTAAAGTACCTTTAAATAGTTGATTTATAAACCGCATAGGTTAATGTACCTGCTAATTATTAATTATTCACAGCTGTTTACTTTTCTAGTGATTATATCGCTTCAGCTATTTTGTTCTTGTACATCAGTTGAGGTTCAATAAATTAAATATATTTATTTAATTGAATAGAATGAATTAAATAAATGACACGGATATATGTACTTAATGAATTTACCAGAAACTCAAAGCGAAGGGACTCGCTAAAACTGCAGGATGACCGAGCTGTTAGGAATCAGTTAGGAATTGTTATAGTAAGTAAAATATTTATTTGTATAAGCGCTATTTAATTTTAGAAGTCTGTATAGTTTTTTTTACTCACGGTTAATAAAATACTTAAATGATAAATATTATCTAATTAGTTATTTTATATTGATTTTTGTTTTCATCCTGGCAACACTGACTTGATCGCCACCCCGTTGCGCCCTCCCATCAAGCACTGGAGGGGGTTTTATCGCGGGCTCAACGGGCAAGTGGGTCGAGTCAGTCTTGCTGCGGAAGTCGAATCGAATAGACGAAAAATAAGTCAGTACACGAGTATATAAATCCGTAGTTCTGGATATAAGTGCTGTTTGTGACAAATTAAGGTATGTACACTGTTTTAATAAAAAGTAATGAAAATGGGCAACTAATGATTTTGTTAGTGTTGTAATTATACTTTATTTTCAACAATAATAAATGCTTGAGAATCAATTTGGAGTTTCCTTTCATTATGATGGAAACACCATTTCCTTTTTCGCCCATTATCTAAATACATAATTATATTATTGTATTTTTTTTTTTGTTAGTACCCACTGTAGTATACAGTTTACTAATTTGGCGTTTTTAGTACCAGTCAATCATTCGACTTCCTACTACTTATGATGGAAACACCATTTCCACTTTCGCCAATTATCCAAATACATAATTATATTATTGTATTTTTTTTTTGTTAGTACCAACTGTAGTATGCAGTTTACTAATTTGGCGTTTTTTTAGTACCAGTCTATAATAGACTTACTACTCAAATCTATAAGGGTGACTTCACATCCCTCAATGCAGTGTTTACGTGCCACATTAATAAAATTAATTACCAACCTTGAGTAAAATGACAAATTACCACTTGCCTAGAATATTAGGTAGGTAAAAAAAATAATAACCTAGATCATAATCAAACATAGCATACTTTATAAATACTTTGTTTACGTTGCAGTAATTATATAAAGTCTGGCACAACCACAACGAGCTATTCTCTATTTATGTTTCCCGACATGCGGGACTGGAATTGGATCTGTCAAAATACTACTTTATAATATTAGTTCAAGTACCGACATGCGTTTCAAATAAGCTAATAGATACGTTATTCTTCATAGTATCAACTGAGTAGGTACTTGTAAGATACGCGTATAACTTGTAAACAGAATTTAAATTACAACATTGTGGACATTGTGGGTAGTGGTGTTATTTTAGAAAGGCACACCTTTCTAAGTTTTGTAATCAAAAATTTACCGTAGGTAAATATGTAATAAAAATGATATTAGCAAAAAACTTATTGAGCCATATTGTGCATATCGCAAATAATTAACCAAGTACGTATAAGTTGCACGTAAACACCGCTTAACATATTGCTAAATTATGGGACAACATTTCCCGTTGGTTCACTCCTTTTTCTTTTTTTTTCTTTTTTTATATTGGTGTACTTACACAAAACCTCGTCGCCACTTGTGACGTCCACTTGTCACAGGGGTAAGCACAGATCGTGTAATAAAACAATAGTTTGTTGTCTTTATATAGTACATCGGTTGTACGTCCGCTCAGTAAGAGTGACAGCTGTCTAGTGACACACCTACCCGCGCGGACCTACCTCCACTACTATATTCTTTAATCGTCACACATTTCATAACTTAGTTTTATGTGTTATTGATTGACTCACAGGCGTATGAAATGGTATTTGTTATTTACAATTTTTTAACCAATCAAGAATTACACGGTTTTTGGTGTTCTTTAATCACCAGTCGTAAAAATGGCTTAGCATACCTGCACGTTTGTGCGGGCACTTTGTACTGCGCCACACACAGGGCGTGATAGAGGCCATGCTGATGATGTGTACGGTTGGCAACTCCTTGCCCCCCCCCCTCCTTTCATGACAGGAAGGACGGGTGCTGGGCTGTTGAGTTCAACGGCCTTGGTGGCTTTTATTCCCTCGGCTAGGGATGGATCAACCAGATTCGTTGAGTTCATTAGTACCTACCTAATATTTAAAAACGGCCTTGGCCTTGTCAAAACTTAAAATAGATAAAATAGATTTCAATCAAGCGGCGAGACCGTAGTACGGGCATTGCAGTCCCCGGGTAATGGTTTCATTGGCATTGCCCAAGGACACGTTAGGAATTTAGGATCTTCGTTATCGAAAATTACAGTTTGTAATTAAGTTGTCAAAATAACCATTTGGGGGTAGGACAAAAATATAAGTGTAAATATTTTTTTTCAAGCACGGTAACGTTACATCTGTTTTAGATTGTACGTATTTCGTGTGTGTTTGTCATCGAAAACTCCCAGTCCACCCCAACGCAAAATAAAAGTAAGTTTCACTTTTATGCCTTCGTTTTGAAAAAATGACAAATTTATTTTAAATAGTTGCACGGTAACGTTACATCCTTTTAGATTGTACGTAATTTGTGCGTGTTTGTCATCGCAGAAGACTTGCAGTCAACCTTGATGCAATATAGAAGTAGGTATAATTTTAATACCGTCGTTTTATAAAAAAATGTCAACGTTATTTTAAATAGTTGCACGGTAATGTTAGGGGAGAGTTGGATAATACCGCGCGGTTGACAATTCCGCGCGTCAGCTTAATTCAAAAACTATCCACTAGTTCTGCGATCCAGTGCGTATACATCGAAGCGGGACATGCTTACACCCTTCCCCGCGCATCGCAATTACGGTCCGCGCGACGACAGAGATATCACGCGCTGTCGACGTTTTTTTCGTCACTCCTTGTAATTTTTCGTGTACTTTCGAGAAGAGGTAAGTAATACTGTATTTATATTGTAATACTTTGATACCTTACATTTTTAACCGACTTCGAAAAAGGAGGAGGTTATCAATTCGGATGTTTGTATTTTTTTATTTTTTTTTTTATTTTTTTTTTATGTATGTTCGGGCATAACTCCGTCATATATTGACGGATTTGCAAAATTCTTTTTTTGTTCGAAAGGGGTTTATTCCGAAATGGTCCCATTTACATTTAAAAAAGATCTGATTATGGGTTTCGGAGACAGACAACGGAACTCTTCAAAAATTGACAGCAAATCAACCGCGATTGCTGCTATCGTATGTCTATGAATAATTGTTAACACAGTTTAATGGGGAACCACAACTAAAAAGTGAAAAATAGAAACTTTTTTACAAAAAAATAGAACCGACTTCCAAAAAAAGTGCAAAATAACTTTTATTTCGGAAGTCGGTGTCAAAAAACACAGACACAAAACAGGAACACCGACTTCCGAAATAAAAGTTATTTTGCACTTTTTTTGGAAGTCGGTTCTATTTTTAATGTTTGTTTATTGTAGAATTAATGTCAGAATATGTTTTTACGTACTTTAATATTTTCCATATAATTTTGAGGTTAAAAAATAAAATGATCAAGTTTGATAATTCCGCGCCGTGATACTTAATATACTGATTTAATTTCTAGAAAAAGATTTGGGGCTCCCTATCTTCACGCAAGAAAATTACTTAAAATAATATATTTTTTTTTTTATTATTACTTTTATTATTTACCCATTTTTGTGCAATTAATGTGGGCACGATATTATCAGACCAGTTCGACAATACCGCGCCTTTATTTTTTTTTGTAAAGTGTCAATAATTACTTTTTGTTTAAATTTTGGAAGTATTTGTTATACGGTATGCGTACCTGAATAAATGTCCTACTAATTACTCAACTTTGTTTCTTTCAATATCAAACAGTTTCCTAATAATAGGTCCAATTCCTTAGGGGCTCGGTATTATCCAACTCTCCCCTATATCGTTTTAGATTGTACGTAATTTGTGGGTGTTTCTCATCGTTGAAGACTCACAGTCAACCCCAATGCAATATACAGGATGTAACCAAAGGTGTGGTCATATTTTAAGGACCGGTTCTGCCCATGAATATAAACAACTTTCACTAAGAAAAAAATATGAATTTCCCAAATTAAAAATTGCATTTCCCTGTAAAGTTATCATCAGCTGATAAATATTTGTATGGAAGGCTAATTTCTTTTTTTGAGAATTTCTTCAGTTTTTTGGAACGAAGTTCCTTATCGCGCGTTGTGAAAGGGGGCTAGACGGAAAAAATTCTTACGAAAAAAGTTGTCACGACACTTTTTACTATAGTAAGCTATTGTAAGCTGTGCGGCGTCGCATGTTTCTCTGTCTGTCTCTCTCTCTCTTATAGAAAGCAAGCCAGATATTTTCATTTCTATTTCGCATTTGCTCTGAGCTGAGCTGAGCTGAGCTGAGCTTAGCTGATCTGAGCTGAGCTGCGATGAGATGAGATGAGGTGAGATGAGATGAGATGATGAAGTATAACTTCTTACGTGCGTGCGTGTGTGCGTAGTTAATAATAAAAAAAATATTATAAATTAAAAAAATAAAATTATATTACAATTCCTTCACTAATTAATCGAAAGGAACTTCGTTCCATCCGGGTGTCCCTTGACTCCTCTCAAGTTTTTTTTAGGATAGTTGTTCATATCCATGGGCAGATTTAGTTCTTTGAATATGACCCCACCTTTCCGTTACACCCTGTAGAAGTAAGTATAACTTTTATACCTTCGTTTTAAAAAAATGTCAAAGTTATTGACTCCCAGTCAATCCCAGAGCATTTACAAAACTGTTAATATTTCACTGTTCACTTTTAGGTCACTTATTGATGTACTTTTCGAACATAGGGCTCAATTTGTGATTGTGCGCACCTTTTTAGCATATTGCCTGCAGGGCGCGTGCGATAGCTACCGCCAAAGAGAATATGCTACCGCGCACGAAAAAGGAATGAGCTAAACGTCAGTGTGGCGTCACGAGGCAGACATACAGCGAGTACGTCACTACCGTTTTAAAATTTTAAAATCTTTAAAATACGTGCGCAGTTACCGAATATGTACGGGTACTACGTTGTTATAATCATAACTGAAAAATGAAGCAACGAAATATAATTGACAAAAAAACGATAATATTTGTAACCTTATCGTTTGTCCTAATTGCAATTCTAAAACTTTCTCTATAGACATCTACGTTGTTATAATTATATCTCAAAAATGAAGCATCGAAATATAATATATGATTAAACGAACTTACCTACATCGAAGTTCGATCATCATTAAATATGAGTTGCTTCATTTGAAGATATGAGCTCCCTCCCATCCCTGACACTAGAAGATTCACAGATACACAGAAAGTTTCATAGCGTATCGTCAACTTGTCTCTAAAATATGAGCTAAACGTCAGTGTCAACACGAGGCAGACATACAGCCAGTACATCACTACCGTTTTAAAATTGAAAAATCTTTAAAATACGTGCGAAGTTACCGAGTAGGTAAGGAGGACCTTAGATTATAAAATGTCCAGATACCGTGTTCAATACAAAACGCAACGTTTATCGTGAAGCCAAATTTTCATACGTGCGTGAGTGAACGCGACACTCGCGAGTGTATTACGTATCGCATTTACGTTTGTGTGCATCATGCGTATAATACCAGCGCCAGAGAATTACCCTAAAAATGTGGGCATTTTTAAAATTTAAAGGATAATTTTCATCTTTATTGTTGATGATTTCTTATGTTATTTGTTTTCATTTGTGTAATTTTGAATCTACCTACGACCGCATGTTTATGTAATGAATTTGTGAATGTTCGGCAAATCCATCATACATATTTATTATTTATGAAATTTGTTTTTAGTTTCCTCAAATGGGTAGTAAATAGGAGCGTAGCCCAATCGATAGTTGCGAGGGCTTATAATCCAATTTCGTTACGTCATTTTCATATCAACGCTGATTTGTTCACGTGGGTTAAAAAAAATACTTTCAAACTGTAAAAACCGCATCGAAATCGGTTCAGCGCTCCTCTGAGTGCTGAACCGATTTCGATGCGGTTTTTACAGTTTGTGTTTTTTTTTGTGTAGTTTCAGCTCTCTAGCTGTGAGGTTGAAGAAACCCACAAAACAATAATCGTTCATGTTATAAAACCCCTTTTTGTCATCCCTACTTTTTATCGAGAGGTGGTATATAGATTTCATGCCCTTGGCAACACTTTAACTTTTATTCAGTCACATTGTTAATTTTTTGTTTTCACATTTAACAAAGAAATACACGGTGAAATTACTTGCATATGAAATAAGACGTTAATGCATTTTTCTTTTTTTAAGTGTAATTTTTACACGATTGCATAGCACAAACTGTATCTTTTTTAAATTCAAAACTCCGACTCGTGACGTGTTTACACGGCGTACGTTCCTTGGCGTGTGGCGCGTTGAAATTGCGATAGGAGAACTGTTGTATTTTCTCTTCAGATATCGCAGCATTAATGGCTTCGTTCAAGGTCTTATAATCTCTACATCTCACAATATTAGCGATTCTAGGGGTTAATCCCAATATAAATGTATGGAGAGCGAGGTCTTCCATATCGGCTAATCTGCCCGGAAGTTCGGTTTTCCTTGAATTTGAAACAGTAATTTCTGTCAGAAGTTTTTGCAAACAGGTTTCTACTCTCAAAGAAAATTGGCTAACGGGTTCTTGGTTTTCTTGCCTACAATCCTGCAAGTCAGTGAGCAGGTGTGTTTACGTTCACCGAACTGATTTTTCAAAAATTCTTTAAGGGATGGCCATGATTCAAAATCTTTAATAGAGCAGGCAGTCTCTGCCTTGCCTTCTAGTTGACTTAATACGTATTTGAATACGACGTCTTCCTGTTGAGAAGACGCCAAGGATATTGCGCTATCGCAGTTCCTTAGGAAAGCTGTTAGCTTGTCTCTATCGCCATTAAATGGTTTAATAAATTTTAGCACAACACTTAATGAGATTTCCTCATCATTTTTTAATTCTCTAAGGTCTTTTTTAGATTCAGATTTCGACATATTTGTTTTATAAATTATTAGGGAATACCAAAACCACCACCGTTTACACCTCTGCTTAACCCTTTAGAAAGTACCGGCGTGATGTTATGTTACTGGTATGGACTTATAAAAACGTTTGATTAAATAACTTCCCGAGAATTATGTGGGCGTCGGATGTGTAAGTTATGCACAACTGATAAGGACGACTGGGATCAAACCATATGTCTCTTAACAAATAACCTTGGATCTATTTATAAATTTCTTAAAATTAATCTTAGGTTAACACATAAGATCATAACACGATTTACGCGCACTTTTACGCACTTTTACGCACAGTACACACAAATATCACTGGATAGAATAATTTGGACTTACAGGAACAGCTCGTAGGAATTCTTCATTCTGGATCGGCTGTACTACGTCTACTTTAGACGTATCTATGAGGAGCTGACGGCTGCCGTCAGGTCGGCGCTGGATACAATATGGCTTGGGTGCAGCAAGTGCTACCCAACTGCTAAATACCACTTACTGCGCAGTGAACCCGGAGCGGCGATATGCAACTTTGGACCAGGTCGAATTATCGACCTTCGATGTGATGGATGAGTTCGGATTGGGGTGCTTATTAGGCGACACAGTCACTGGGCACTTTTTAGGACCACACAAACACCAAATTTTGTTTCCGGCGACGTATTACCGTTTTGAAGGACACTGGGTCAACACTCTTATCCCACCGCTGCCACCAAATGTTAGAATGGAAAAGTCCCGAACCTTTTTAATTAGATTTATTTAACTTCCTAAAATAAAGGTCAATACATAGTTTAATTATTTTGGTTATTTTGGGGAAAACTCGGTATACGTCCCAACTCAATGAATGCCAAATCCGAACTGCCTGGGAAGCGATGGGCAGTCATGTTCTAGAAGAGCTAATGCTGACTAAGCATCAGTGTCAGCATTTATCTATACAAAGTAGGGATGTAACAGAACGAAGTAGTCAATATTGGCTACTTGTTTTGGCTTCAATTTACGGTGGCGTACTAGGAATCTGGACATTTTATAATCTAAGGGTACTACGTTGTTGTAATATTTTCAAATGAGGCAACTCATATAATCATGATCGAATTTCACTTGCAAGTTCGTTTAATCATATATTATATAGGATATCTCAGAAATAACGACAGTTAACATTCAAAGCTTATTTATTCGTCTCAAAAGTTTTATTAACATTATTGTCTGTAAAATCAATTGCCAAGGTACTACGATAACACGACTGTTCGCTGCCAACTCCCATCGAAAAGTGCACGATCTAAGCCGAGTCACTGTAACTGTCGTCACCAGTGCGGCCAGTGTCAATTCTTTCAATCTCCCAATTTTATTTAAAATCCCATTGCCGCCGTCAGTAAGGTCAGTACAGAAAATTTTAAACCATAGATCTATTTTATTAGTAGATTTTAAATCGTGTTGTTTCAGATTAATAAAACCTTACAATTGTATACTTTAATAGTGTTTATTCAAATGCCGTTTTCCTTTTTTTCAGGTCAGGTACAAGAAATCGCGGAAAGATTTTGCGTCTTGATCAATGATGCAAAGCTCATGGTTGATCTGATAAACCGTAACATCCTGAGGAACGGATTGGTTTGCAGATTTATGGTTAATATTGGTTGGGTAAATGGATAGATAATTGATTACTAGGATAATTGTCCTTGCGGCCGGTTGGTTACAGGGATAGTCCTTACGACCAATTGGTTAAATGATAAATGATGTTTATTCAGTAAATAGGTTACAAGGAACACTTTTACACGTCAATGTTTTTTTGTCAGTTTAAGCTAGATGAGGCCGGTGTTTCCTAGCTGACTACCCTGAGAAGAAACACCGAAACAAACTCAGAGGTCAAAGTCTCTTTTAGTGTTCAAATCCATACAATGTGGACTGGTTAGATCCTATGAGAACCATGTACGTTTATGTCTGGGATGAGCTTTATGAAGAAAGCAACACACGAATTCGAGTGGACCTGTCCAGACAGTGCAAGCATTTGTCAGTCATCGCGAAGCTCAACTCAGAACTCTGAGGTGCTCAACGAACCGACGAACAATACCAAAGTAAGGACATTTGAATAGGCCGCAAAAAATACTCAAACTGCCAGACAATCATAAAATCTACATGAATATAACGACATACATAGTTCTCGCATTCACATTATTCTATATGAGGACCATGCAGCTTAGTGTCTGTAGTGGTCTTTTGAAGAAAGAACCAAACATATTTGAGTGGACCTGTCCAGTCAGTGCAAGCATTTGTCAATAGTCGAATAGCTCAACTTAAAAACCACTAAGGAGCTCAATGACATGACGAACAATACCAAAGAAAAGACATTTGGGTAGGCCGCAAAAGTACTCAAACTGTCAGACAACGTTGAAAATTACTGTAAAAAGGAGGAGAAAATAATAATAATAACCCACATAGTCCTCACATTTACAATAATTAAGTAATCAAAAAATAAATAAAAATATAATACTTTACAAAGTAAATATTTGTGTCAAACAAAATAGTAATCATAATATGTCAATCAAAAAATAAAAATAAATATAATACTTAACAAAGTATTCAAGTCAAAAAAAAAAAATAATAATAATAAAATGTCAATAAAATAAAATAAAAAATATAATGCAATACTATACAAGTATTCATGTCAAAAACATATATATATAAAAAATTTTTCATCAGTAAGTAGTACATATGAAAACAATGGCTCATGTATATCATTGAAGCAGCTCAATCCCACGCCTTTTTGTCCTCAAGAAAGTCATTAATTGTGTAAAAAGCTTTCTGGCATAGCTTACGTTTAATAAATGATTTAAATTTATTTATGCTTAGTTCTTGAATTTGGCTAGGAAGTTTATTATAGAAACGTATACATTGACATCTAAACGAACCACCTATTTTTTTCTTGAGCCTGGTTTTTGGTACAATAAATTGGAATAAATTGGGTTATAGGGATAGTTGCCCTTACGACCAATTGGTTGGATAATTGGTTACTAGGATAATTGTCCTCGCGACCGGATGGTTACAGGGATAGTCCTTGCGACCAATTGGTTACAAGGATGATTGGTTACAAGGACGATTGGTTACAAGGATAATTGGTTACAATTAACAAAACAGTTATTCATTAGAATGACAACGATAATGGATTACTACAAGGATAATTGGTTACAAGGATAATGGATTACTATAAGAATAATTGGTTACAAGGATTATAAATTAGTTCTAAAAATAATAATCAGCTCTAAGGATAATTTGTTCTAAGGATAATTCAATCTAAGCATAATTGGTTGTCAAAAAGAAATTTTGGCATATATTTTTGTATTCGTAATCAGATATTTCAATCAAGAATATTTGATATTGTTTTTTTTTTCTCCTTGTTTACTCATTAATGTGATTCTTTCGAAATGTGCTCGATTTTTGCCGAGTGTAAGGTTTCACTAGATACGTATACTGAGGACATACACGTTGTCAGGATGGTCAAGTGTAAGATTTTGTTAATATAACTAAAACTAAACGGTTTAAATGTTCGGTACTGGTCATACTGATGGCGGAAATCTGGAAGATTGAAAGAATTGACACTGGCCACACTGGAGGTGACAGTCTTTTTTTTTTTTTTTTTTTTATGTTTGATAGGCTCGCGTTTGACCACTATCTCACCTGATGTTAAGCGATGATGCGGTCGAAGATGGAGCACGCTTGCCTAGAAGTAACCTATTCACTCTTGACTTAAAGACTCCCAGGTTGTATCTTACAGGAAACACAGACTCCGGTAGAGAATTCCACTCTCTAGCTGTACGTGCAATGAATGTTTTCTCAAAACGCTTTGTGCGTATGGATGGGATGTCCACCATGAACCGGTGGCACTTCACCGTACGTCTTGTGGTCCTTAGATGAAACGGGCTTGGCGGAATCAAATCATGCAATTCCGTCGCACACTCCCCAAAATGTAATCGATAGAAAACCGACAGGCTAGCAACTCGGCGTCTATGTTCAAGACTTTGGAGTTTTGACTCAACGAGTCTATCATTGCCGATGATCCTCTTGGCTCGCTTCTCAATTGACTCAAGGGCATCAAGCTGGTATCTTGCAGATCCGTCCCAAAGATGAGAGCAGTACTCCATACACGATCGGACCTGCGCTTGATAGAGTTGGAGCAGCTGTTCCGGCGCGAAGTATCGTCTCACCTTTGCGAGGACCCCCAACTTTTTGGCAGCCACTTGAGCCTTAGCCTCTATGAAGGGACCAAAATTGAGGGTAGATGTTAAAGTAACACCAAGAAGATCAAGTCGGTCGGTTATCGGCACGGTTACACCTCGGAAAGATGGAGCCGGGTGAAATTGGCTCTTTTTAGCAGAAAAAAGACACGCCTGGGTCTTAGCAGCATTGAACTTAACCAGATTGGCATCGCCCCATTCTGAGACAGCCTGCAAGGACAAGTTCAAGCGCCCAACCATAGCCTCTCGGAGAGACCGGACCTGAGACCCACTAACTCGTGCGTCCGGCACGTATCTCTCGGCAACAGTGCTGTCGTCTGCATACCCAAAGGTACCGGGTTTTAGCAGATCGTTAATATGCAGCAAAAACAATGTTGCCGAGAGCACCGACCCCTGAGGAACACCGGCATTAATAGCCAGCAGTCCGGACGAGCAGCCATCTATGACTACTCGGATAGACCGATCCCTCAGGAAATCAGCTATCCAATCACACAATCCAGCGGGCAGACCGAAGGAAGGAAGCTTGCCAATTAAGCTGTCGTGCCAGACCCGGTCGAAGGCCTTCGAGATATCAAGGGAGACCGCAAGGGCTTCCCCTTGTTTGTCGATGGCCTCACTCCAGATGTGAATGGCATACGCTAGAAGATCTCCTGTTGACCGATTTCGGCGGAAGCCGTATTGTCGGTCACTTAGGATATCGTTAGCTTCTAGGTATGCTAGGAGCTTACCATTCAGTATACGTTCCATACTCTTACAGAGAACGGAAGTTACCGAGATGGGCCTGTAATTTGCTGGGTCAGCTCGACTACCCTTCTTGGGTACGGGTTGCACGTTAGCTTGCTTCCAAGCCATCGGCACTTTTCCAGTCTCAAACGAAAGGCGATATAGGCGTGTCAAGATCGGAGACAACTCAGGCGCACAAGTCCTCAGTACAATTGCCGGTATCCCGTCGGGACCACTAGCCTTGTTCACGTCCAGGTTACGCAGTACCCTCCGGACATCCTTCTGATGAATGCGAATGTCTGACATAATCGACTCGCATCCACCAAGAGTGCCAGGGGGCCTCGCGCCACCAGGATCTAGACGCGAAGATTCCGCAAACATAGAGGCAAACAAGGTTGCTTTCTCCTCAGCGGAGTGGGCCAGCGACCCGTCGGGTTTCAGCAGTGGAGGTAGTGAGGGGCGGCAGAAGTTCGATTCAACCGACTTAGCCAGGGACCAAAACGCCTTACTACCAGCTGGGTAAGAAGCAAGTTTGTTCCCAATTCGGCCAATGTGGTCAAACCGAGCCTTCCGAAACACCTTCTTGCTGAACTTGGCAGCCCTGTTGAAGGCTCTCTTCTTCTGACTCACGTCACTCGCTTTACGCGTCCGAGCATCGACCCATGCTAGGTAGGCCGCGTGTTTAAGCGCATCAGCGCGATTGCACTCGGCACCAAACCATGGTCGAGCCCCGCCAGACATTGTTACGTCAGAGAATGGAATGTAGTACTCCATTCCCCGCCGCAACACATCCGTCACGGCGTCCGCGCACGACGAAACATCAGTCGAAGAAAAGCAAGTGGGCCCCCAAGGATAACATGCGAAGAAAGATCGCATGCCATCCCAATCTGCTGACCTGTATCGCCAAATCCGCCTGGTGCCTCTAGGGCTAGGATCGGGCGGGGAGTAGACGGATACAGATTTCACCAGACAGTGGTCGGAAGTACCTAATGGTGAAGAAATCGACACTGAGTAACGGTCTGGATCTGTTGTCAGCAGAAGGTCCAAGCAATTGGCTGTGTGCGAATCAACATCCGGCACCCTCGTTGCCCCCTGGACCAGCTGGGTAAGATTTAACGCCAGCGCTAGCTTATACGTCTCTTGTCCAGCATGGTCTGTGTACTGGTATGGGAAGAGCCACTCCTGATGGTGGGCGTTGAAGTCCCCCAGTAACACTAATTGGGCAGAAGGGTACCGTTGCTGAGCCACATCCGCCGCTTTACTCAGATGTTGTGTGAGCCCAGTTGTCTCCAGATCACCGCTGTGCGAACGGTAGACACAGGCGTAGACAATTTTATCTAGGCCTGTGTCCACTAGGACCCAAAGAGTAGAGAACCTGGAGTCCTCAAGGTTACGGAGACGCCGATAGCAGATGTCGTCCCGGGCGTACATGCATATACCAGCGCGTGGCTTAAAATTGTGCTCCAGGGTAAACCCTGGGTAAGATAGGTACGCCACGTCAGACGGACATCCGATCTGCGTCTCCGAAAGGAATAAGAGAGCTGGTTTCTCAGTCTCTAGGTGATGGTGGACTGCGGCGAGATTTGAGTGCAGACCTCGAATGTTAGAAAGGTGCACTTTGTGTGAGAGGGAGTGCTGCCGCTGTACAGCTTTTTTCTTTTTAGTTCCTTTTTTCATGAATAAAAGAGTGAAGGAAGGAGAGGAGAAGGAAGTGAAATGAGGTTCCATGCTGGCAACCTTCAGGCACGCACTGACAGGACGGTATCATTGGGGGACTAGTCTGGAGACTGCGGGGACGCCCGAGCCCCCCCGGGAATGTCCATCGGGCCCTCTCGTCTGGTCGCCAACCAGCACGATGGTGCATTCCGGGATTTTTCGTCAGTTGGCGGGGCAGCCTTTCGTGTGTGGCTAGTACACTACTTGGGCCCCCAACTAACTGCGGTCGGCCAGCGGCGCACCGTGCCTCGGATCCCGCTACCCTCCGCGACTAGTCTCCCGATACATTCACATCAGCGCGAGCCCGGTTGGTCTGCCTGCAATGGAACAACTATTTCGACCCAACTCCTCTGGATTGGCTACACTGAGCATCGTACCGGAACACGGCCAGGCCGCTTGGCGGTACGTCTTTGCCCAGTGGGTGGTCGCAAGCCATCGGTCGAAACCTACCACCAGTTTGTCACCTGATTAGCACCACCCGGGGACCACGTGTAGGGACTCAATGGGTATACTCCTACGGACGCGGGTGACTCGGCCCCCAAAAAGTCGCGGTGACTCGGCTGGGGGTTAGACAAAATACTTAATTCTGTTAACGTTAACGCTAACGCTTCGTGCAAAATGTATGGCAACGACGTTTTGCACTGTTTCGATGGGAGTTGGTAATGAGCAGTCTTGTTATCGTTGTAACGTGGTGATTGACTTTTCAGAATAAGTTTTGTTAATAATAAGTTTAGAGACGAATAAATAAGTTTTAAGTTGAAGGTTGACTGTGATTATTTCTGAGATATCCTATAAAAGACACGGGAATGTTAGAATCTAGAACTGTTGAAAATGTGGTTTACAACTTTCTGTGCGTTGTATGCACACATTGCCCTTATGCATTATTTCTGGGCTTTGAAAGCCATTTCTCTCTCTAGCGAGTTTCCCCAAAATATAAGTCCATAGCGTAAAGTAGGTGCAACACACTCGTGATACGCCGTTAGGTTGCACGATTTGATACCTTTCTTAAGTTATGGAGAGCATAATTAATGCTGGCTAAGCTTTTTAGGGTGGTATTACATCTATCCTAGATCTTTGTCCAATATGAGTTTGATCAAAGAAATAGGACGACTTCGTCGAATCTTATCAAATTTCTTTGACGGATGGGTTTTTTATATGTATATCAATGACGGATGCCCATTAAATCTGTCAAAGCAATTTGATCAAATATAGGACAAAGATATTGGACAAAGAATATAGGGTAAATGTAATACCACCCTTTTGTTTTCTTTTTTTTTTGTGATATGGGATATCATCCAATGACATCTCCCGCTCTAAGCTGAAGCGGAAGGGCGTGTCAGACTCTTACTGACTAAAACCCACCCCTGTTCCTTCCCTGCCCTGAATGCCCAGGGGCGAGGTAACTCTTTCGAATTTATCCTCAACCCCCGGGCAGACATCGGCCATGACGGGCCCCGTCATGTTTGCTGACAACTCTTTGAGGCGCTCTATGCGCCGTCGACTCTCGGGCTTGGTGCTGATCGGATGGCGAGTTACCTACTACCCGCCGTCCGCAGGCCCGGGTCTATGGTGGCCCGAGATCGTCTCGCTACGTCCTCCGCCCAGGGCGTCTCCTGCGGCGGCTGCTGCTGAGGGCGTGAGTGCGAGTCTGTTGTTGTAGCCTCTCCCTCACCCGTTCCGCCTCCACGAGCATCAAGCAGTAATGCTCCTTCGCGAGCATTACTGCTTCGCAGAAGAAGGAGCCTGCTTCCCATTCCCTCTCACTCCGTATTATGGCCTGGACCAGGACCGGGCGCGAGGGGTCGCTGCCGCAGATCGCCTCCACGAGGACACGGCGGGGCTCCGCCCAAGCGGGGCAGATCTCCACCGTGTGCTCCACTGTGTCCTCTGGGCGATCCTCACAGTGGGGACACCCGGGCGTTTCCCTCGGCCTTATCCTACACAGGAACCTCCCGAAACTTCCGTGTCCAATGAGGACCTGCGTCAGGCGGAACACCTTCCGCCTGACGCAGGAGGACGCTGTGGCGCCTCTCCAGCCACATGTAATTACCACCCTTAAAAGTGTTTTCAATATGGCGGAGTAATATGGCATGTGGCGGAGATGAGAATGTTGAGATGGATGTGTGGAGTAACGAGAATGGATAAAGTGAGAAATGTGTACATTAGAGGTAATTTAAAAGTGGCGCCAGTCACAGAAATGTTGAAAGGGAACCGCTTACATATCTTGGTATGGTCATGTAAAGAGGAGGGATGAAATACATGTAACTAAAAGAGTCATGAATATTTAATGTGGATGGATGGAGAGGGAGGGGGAGGCCAAAGAAAGAATGAATGGATTGTGTGAGGAGTGATATGAAACAAAAGAGAGTTAGTGATAGCGTAACGGCTGACAGGACAGAATGGAAGAAAAAAACGTTGCGCCGACCACAAGTAACATGGGATAAGGGCAGGAAGATGATGACAAGTGTTTTCAATATGACTTTCCAGCTCATAGTT
Organism: Polia nebulosa; assembly: GCA_951329385.1. Taxonomy (NCBI): domain Eukaryota; kingdom Metazoa; phylum Arthropoda; class Insecta; order Lepidoptera; family Noctuidae; genus Polia; species Polia nebulosa. The sequence goes on along the minus strand of OX589611.1, from coordinate 146,744 downwards.
TTATTTATTCAAATACCTAAGAATTTAGTGTGTTCTACTTCACTGATAGTTGTGCATATATAGAAATAGATACAGAAAGTAGGTCTTTACTTAAGGTGGAAGCACCAGGGTCATTATTCTCCTGCCCTTATCCCAATTTATTTGGGGACGGCGCAACATGTCTTTTTCTTCCATACTCCTCTATTAGTCGTCATCTCTGTAGTCACTCCCTTTATACCCATATCCTCTTTCACACAATCAAGTATTTTATGAAATCATGACATTTGGCATCAATTCTAACTGAGAGAGTTGTATTGATGATTTTAATGATTACAGTTCTGTAAATACGTACTTGCTACGGCCACGAATCATATTTTGACCAACATAAAACAGGTTGTATGTTGGTCAAAATATGATTCGTGATATGATACTGACCTGCAAATTGCAAAAAAACGTAAGAAAATTTGTATTTCGCGGGCTACCCTGGAGCTTTCACCTTAAGTATAGATTACAGGAAAACATAAAGGGAGGTAGTTAAAAAAACCCCTGAAAAAGATACGATTTGTTCGGAACCCCCTGCGCGCGACTCCGAACCCGACTCATGTTTTTTATTTGTTCGGAACCCTCTGCGCGCGACTCCGAACCCGACTCCTGTTTTTTATTTGTTCGGAACCCTCTGCGCGCGACTCCGAACCCCGACTCCTGTTTTTTATTTGTTCGGAACCCCCTGCGCGTGACTCCAAACCCGACTCCTGTTTTTTATTTGTTCGGAACCCCTGCGCGTGTCAGCAGTATGGAGGTAACTAAGAGTAGATATTTATACCTACCTACATATTAAGCTTTGATGTACTAGTTATTTAGTGTAACTATAGGTATGCAAGTTCCTATTAATGTGGTGTGTAGGAAAAGGGTTTATTAAGTAAATCACAAAAAGACAAGAAAAGGTATTTATTTCCAACAGGCTTGTCATGAATCGAAAATCTAATGGCCCGTTCGCAAAACTAGGTCTTCGTGGAGAAGAACGAACCAAGAAACTCCACGGTAGCTCTCTTATGGTATTATACCCACACATCATTAATAATCGTTTATCAAAATAAATCAAATTCTATGATCTATCGCTTGTGCCAATTTACAACGTGAAATATCTTGCCATTTAGAAACAATAACAGTGACAAGGCAAAGAACATGAACATGAATAGGTATTCCTTAATACCATTTAATATAATTAGAATCAAGGGCCTTAACATAGCACATACACAGAATCAACACAATTATTAGCAACAATCAAGATATAACATCAAATAACTTACGTGAGCCTTTGTAATCAATCTTTCACATCAAGTATATTAGCAGTTATTAGAACAGAGCTTCTTCTCCATGAGGTTGTATGTATTACACTTTCAGCAACTTAATAATGAATAAGAGTAATTAATAGCACATCTTTTATAGTAAGATGTGAGTCGACAGTTTTCTTAAACGTCACATATAATATCCCGCCATAATCTACCTGTTTGTCTACTTTGCCAATAGATGGCGTTGTTAGTTTAAGACCGAATCCTGAATCGCGGTGTCAAGATTCTCCGCGGTTTAGTTAGGGTACGAATATTTTGTTTGTGTAAAATAAGCTCCAATACCCGCATATTTCATATCATTGGATTTATTCTTGATAACCTCATCCTTGCTATTTTCGGAGTACTGCAGGGAGGCTGTGTGGAAGCAAACATTGGTCCTTCGAGACCGGATCTAATCAGTTCCGGAGGGTTTTTGGTAACCAGTCTTGGCTGGGCAAGTGGATCGCTTGCCGTAACCAGCCAAGGTCGCAGCAGCAGTACAGCAGCAGCAGCAGCAGCAGCAGGCATCGCAAAACGGCGGCGCTGAGGAGTGTCATCGCGGCCAGCGGGGACTGCAGACGGTGTCGGGTGCCATCGTCAGGTATCAGCAGCAAGGGTGATCGGAGGAGGCGTGCAGGATTGAAGAAAGTTGGATTCATCATTGGAGGTATCTTATCAAACAAAACAAACTGTGAGTGACTTTTCTATTATTTTGTTGTGTGCCGAGGCCTGAGTGAACAACGGATATTATTCCTGAATTTAAACTTGAAGATTTTATGCGAACATTATTTTGGTCGATTAGAACTGTTCAACTAAGTGTGTGTTATTGCTAAGCAAATTTCAACTTTGTTCTTTTGAAGATATTAACTTGTAAAATATTTGTGTTGTGTCAGAGATAGTCTAATTTTAAGGATATTTGGTTGATACGGGGAACCTATGCCCGATATTACCTAGATTTTAAAGTGTTAAATTTTAAAGTTTCACTAATAATATTGAATTATCCCTATTGCCAGTTAGTTTTTTTTTGTATTTGAGTTTAAAGTTTATTTTGATAACTTATAGTTTTTTTTTTGTGAGTTTATCATTTGTATAGTTTTGTTTGTCTAAAATGGAGGCGCTTATTAGTGTGCAAAATGACATTTATAATCATATAATGAAAGCTAAAAATAATTATAAAAAATCTCCTAAAGAGAGAATAACCGCGCCGTATGTAGAAGTTAATAAAAGCTTTTTTTATTGATTCCTTACAATTATATACAATCATTTCATACATTATTAATAAAAAATATAAAGTGCAATTTGATTCAATTTCAATAAAATCATTAACAATTATTGTTTACCTAATATTAAAATTATCACAGTAAAAAAATAGTTTCATCTAAACAGGTTAATTTTCTACATTCTATTAATTATTGTTTATCTAAAACTAATTATTACAGTTAAAAATAATTACAATAAATAAATAAATTTTAAACTTCATTCCAATCAAAATTTGAATAAATATTAGTTTTTGTGAGAAGAAAAAATGTCAGAAATAAATAAATATAAAATCAAATAAATAATACATTGAAATTATTGAAATTATTATCAATCATTGTTATTGTTAGTTTATAAATTCATAATAGTTAGTATTTTTTTTTTTTTGAGAATTTTATTTGCTTTACTTATCTAGGATTATTGTAAGGACCGCCTAGTGCGGTAAAAGCCTCCTCCATATGTCTCCATCTTTTTCTATCCCTAGCTAGTCTGCTCCATGTTTTTCCAATCAAGCCTGATATGTCGTCACTCCATCTCTTGTTGGGTCTACCACGACTTCTCTTTTTGTTGATAGGATACCAGTTTGTTATGGTTTTGGTCCATCTGTCATCGCTTACTCTTTGTAAGTGTCCAGCCCATTTCCATTTCAGTGTAAGTGTTTGCTTGATTACGTCGATAGCCTTGGTTTCTTGTCGTATTGAGCTGTTTCTGACTCTATCTCTTAGTTTGTGGCCCGTATAGCTTCTCTCTATTGCTCTCTGGCAAACTCTTAATTTTTCTAGAGATCTTCTTGTTAGAGGCCATGTTTGACAGGCATATATGTCAAACACGGCATCAAGCAGCTCTCCATAGCTTTTGTCTTTAAGTTGGTAGGAAGTGTACTCTTGAAGATTTCTTTCATAGCCCAGTACTTACTCCATGTGTTCTTTACTCTTCTATCTATTTCCAACTTTGTGCAGTCTTTGGTTGAAATTAGGTGTCCCAGATAAACATATTCTTTGACCCACTCAAGAGGTGTAGAGTTTAGCGTTATTGTAGTTTCCGTGCAGTTCGTCATAACTTTAGTTTTACTCTGGTTCACCTCAAGCCCCACTTTTTTGCTTTCTTGATTGAGGGTCTTCAGCATATATTGTAACTCGTTTGGGTCTTCGGATAGCAAAACAAGGTCGTCAGCAAATCTTAAATGGGATAGATATTTTCCATATTATGTTTAGGCCCACGTCGTTCCAGGTCAACGAACGAAATATTTGTTCTAGGACAGCTATAAATAATTTTGGTGACAGTGGGTCTCCCTGTCTTACACCCCGCTCTATCTTAAAAGCAGGTCCGGTACTATCCAGTTTAATTTTGGCTTGGCTGTTTTTATATACCTCCTTTATTATGCTGACGTACTCTGGATGCAGTCCTTGCTCTTTCAACGCTCTCCATATAGAGTTGTGGCAGATAGAGTCGAACGCTTTTGAGTAATCTATAAAGCCAATATACAGTGGCATGTTGTATTCGTTGTATTTTTCAATAATTAATTTTAATGTGTGGATATGGTCTACCGTAGATCGGGTGCTCATGAATCCTGCTTGCTCTATGGCTTGGTTCTCGTCGATCACTCTACTTATTCGTCTCAGTAATGTTGAAGAAAACACTTTATAAAGGCATGACATAGGCTTATAGGTCTGTAATTAGATATCAAAGTAGGATCGCCTTTTTTATACAACAGTGTAATCTCGGAACATGTCCACTGACTAGGTAGTACTTTTTTCACCATAATATTATTGAATAAGTTAGTTAATGGCGTAACCAATTTGTCGCTTCCAGCTTATAACATTTCGTTCGTTATACCGTCTGGGCCCGGGCTCTTGTCTGATTTTAATTTTCTTATTGAAAACTCTATCTCATTTTCGTTAAACGGTGGAACTGGGTCGATATTTGGTGTGTATTCTAAGACATTTGTCTCATTGTTTGAGCTTGTTTTAGAGTAAAGCTTCTTGTAGAACTGAGTAGCTACTTTTAGTAGATCTTGTCTGTTTGTAACTTTGGCTCCTGATGAATTTTGTAGCTGGGTCATGAGATATCTCGTTTTATTCAGTTTTCTGAACGCTTTTTTGACTGCTCCACATTTCTGTATGTATTTTTCTATTGTATTTATTTGGTGAGTTTTGATGTTCTGTGCAATTTTTTTATTTATAGTTCTGTACAATTGGCTTAGAAAAATCTTTTCTGTTCTTGTTTTGTTTTCTTTATTTTTCAGTGAATGTCTTCGGTTTATAAGTTTTGTTATCTCTTCTGTTATAATAGCTTGTTGTCTTAGTGTCTTGGTTGATACAGTTGATTGTTTTGCACAATCTATTATAGAATTTTCTAAAATGTTGTACTGAGCCTGTATTGGTTCGTTATTATCATAGCAGCTTACAGTGTGAAGTTGAGCTTTAAATATTTCTTGATCGAATTGATTTAGTGGTTTCTTGTTGAAATTCTTCCGGTTAATTGCTGTTTTATCAAATTTAAAAGTGGTTCTAACTAAACGATGGTCGCTAGAGTGCTTGAAATTGCTTAAAACATTTATATTCTCTATAAATGATCTGGGCAAGTTTGTGGTAATATAGTCTATTTCATTTTTGGTCTTACCATCTGGCGATTTCCATGTCCATCTTAAATTTGGCGACTTTTTGAAAAAAGTGTTAATTATCTTCAGATTATATTGATAGCAGAATTCTATAAACATTTTTCCTCTTTCATTTCTGTTACCGTAACCAAATTTACCCATTATAAAGTCTTCATCTGGCAGTGGTTTTCCAACTTTTGCATTTAGGTCGCCCATTAATATGATATTTTTCGTGCTTTTTTCCATTGCTTGTTTAAGACAGTCATAGAATTGTTGTATTTCAGTTTCGTCAGCGTTTTCTGTGGGTGCGTATACTTGGATCACTGTGTATGATTTGTTTTGTATTTTTATGTGAAGAAGGGCAACTCTTTCCGATAATCCAATAAAGTCTTGAACAATAATTTCAGTCTGTTTTTTGACGAGATATCCCACTCCTTTCATGCCTTTTGATTCACCATAACAGTAAAACAAATATGCACCCCGGTCTTCTATTATGTAGCCTTGACGTCGTATCTCTGAAATACCAAGAATATCCCATTTTATAGTTGATAGTGCATTTTCAAGCTCGATTAATCTAACTTCGTTCGACAGTGATCTTGCATTGAGAGTAGCGATGTAATATTTGGGTTTATTTTGTGTTGGAGGGTTGTAGTCTACTGCCCCCGCGGTGACAAGCCGTTGTGGGGGAGATTGGTATAGGAGGGGCGAGGCTGGTTGCTAGATTCCATCTATTTATTATTATTATTATTATGTAGAAGTTAGATTAGAAAATTTGGATAAGTTTTGGAGTCAATTTAACGAAAACCATAAGGAAATTGTAAAAATGGCTCAAGGGAAACAAATAGAGTACATTCAAGGGGATCGTCGATCGAACGTTCTGATAAGTCTACAACAGTTAAATTGCCACGAATTGTTATTCCTACATTTACCGGTTCGTATTCTGAATGGGTAACGTTTAGAGATATGTTTATATCGTTGGTGCATACAAACACTCAATTAGATAACGTACAGAAAATGCACTATTTAAAAGGATATCTCTCAGGAGAAGCCGAACAACTATTAAGACAGATACCTATTTGCGATTCAAATTATAATAGATGTTGGGATTTACTAAATGAAAGGTATAACAACAAAAGGTTTCTATGCAATTCTATTCTAAAAACACTCCTGAGTCAAAGAAACTTAAATAGCGAATCTGGAAGCGCCTTAAAAGTTTTAATGGACACTACCACTGATTGTTTGTGTGCACTAACTAACATTGGAGTAGATGTTACTACATGGGATGTTATAATAATACATATTCTCACTTTGAAATTGGACCCGGACTCCAGAAAACAATGGGAATTACAAGCATCAGGGAACATAACTTCAGACAAATTGCCGACATTTGAGCAATTTAAAGAATTTTTAACGAGTCGGTATCGGGCTCTTGAATTTCTGGAAACCGGATCCAATATAAATAGAGTACAAAAACCTAAAGTTTTTCTTGCATCACATAGTCAATGTATCATTTGTAATGAAGATCATAAAATAAGTAGTTGTAAAAAAATTGTTGGTACTGATGTGAATGCTAGACGTAATTTTGTGGGGCAACATGGTCTGTGTTTTAATTGTTTGGGGTCCAAACATACGGCCAAGCAGTGTAGGAGTTCACAATTATGCCGCATTTGCAAACGCAAACATCATTCGTTGCTTCATCCAGATGGTTAAGTTGATAATCATGCTAATTCAGAACAGTTGCCTGAAACCAGTGATGTACCCTGTAGCGGTGATAAGAATGCATCAAATGAAAATATTGCTTCATCTTCCGGACTCATGAAGTCTGATACAGTGGCTACATTCTTCTCGGCGCATAAAGTTAGGGATCACAGTTCGGTGTTATTAGCGACTGCTCTAGTACACGCCACAGCTGGGAATGGAAGGACACACACGATCCGAGCGTTGCTAGATCAAGGCTCTCAAGCTTCTTTTATAACCGAGGCAGCGACTCAATATTTGGGTCTTCAGAAGACACCTGTAAGGGGTCTAATTTCAGGACTAGAAGGCAATACAAAAATTAGTTCACGGTTTATGGTGCAAATAGAACTTACCTCAATTCATAACCCAAAAGTGAAGGTTTCGGTTGGCGCATATGTGTTAAAGACAATAACGTCCTTTCTACCTAGCAGTAAAATGGTTCCAACAGAATGGCTATGTGACTTACCTTTAGCGGATCCGCAATACAATACACCGAATAGGATTGATATTTTACTTGGTGCAGAGGTCTACAGTCAAGTTATACAAAATGGGTTAAGGAAAGGACCTCAGGAAATGTTAGTGGCTCAAGCTACTTTGTTTGGTTGGATAATTTCGGGTGTGACCCAAAGGTCACATCAACCTAATACGAATGTAGTAGTTATGCATTCATATTTGGAGGACAATGAAATTTTAAAAAAGTTCTGGGAATTAGAGGCAGAGACTTTAGTGGATAAAAAACATATTGTTACCGAGGAAGAGAAACAATGTGAACAGTTCTTTGCTGAAACAACCATTAGAGACACGGATGGCAGATATGTGGTACGTCTGCCATTCAAATCTGAAAATCCAGGGCAGATTATAACAAATTCAAAGAAGATCGCTGAAAAGAGACTTACGTCATTATTAGCAAGAATGAGTAAAAATCAAGACATGAAAACAAAATATCAAAACGTATTAGACGAACTGCCTGCTTAATCACATGGAAAAGATTCCTGAAAAAGAAAGGATAAATTCTAACGGAACATACTTACCGCATTTTGCAGTTATTAGAGAGGATAAAGAAACCACGAAAGTGAGGATAGTGTTTGATGCATCCTGCAAAGGTGAAAACGGGGTATCGTTAAATGATCTTTTAATGATAGGACCTACATTACAACCGGCTTTAAGACATATTTTGATGAAATGGAGATTGTATCCCATTTGTTTATCTGCAGATGTGGTCAAAATGTATCGACAAGTTAAGGTGGCTAAACAGGACGTTGACTTCCAAAGAATTGTCTGGAAAAACGATGCTACGGATCAAGTTGAAGAACATCGCTTGTTGAGGGTTACATTTGGTACAGCATGTGCTCCATATCTGGCCGTAAAAGTACTTCAGCAGGTGGCTTTGGATGAGAAAGATGTGTATCCGTTAGCTGTTAAAAAGGTAAAAGAAGACTTTTATATGGACGACCTACTTACGGGCGTCCAAACAGTTGAAGAAGGAGTTCTAATGATAATGAAATAAATGGATTATTACAAAAGCAGGTTTCACCTTGCAAAAGTGGTCTAGCAACAGTGAAGCATTACTACAGAAAATGTATGATTGTACTGAAGAACATAATGAAGAAGGAATGAACATTAAAACTGAAGAAGTTATGAAATTATTAGGACTCACCTGGAATCGGATGACTGATGCCTTCCGCTACACGGTGACTCTTCCGCCGACTAGTAAACCAGTAACAAAAAGAATAATAATATCTGATATATCACGATTATTTGATCCACTCGAATGGATGTCACCGAGTGTAATAGTAGCAAAAATAATGATTCAAAAGCTATGGCTATCAGGAATAGGCTGGGATGATGCAGTTCCAAAGAAAATATTAGATGAATGGATAACTTACCGAGAGGAATTGCAGCAAATAACTAAAATACAAATACCTCGTTGGGTTCACACAAAACATGGTGATGCTATTGAACTTCATGGATTCAGTGACGCGTCGAAATCAGCATATGCGGCAGTTGTTTATATCCGTGTGATCGATGATCAAGGTCACATTCATGTAAACTTAGTCACAGCAAAAACAAAAGTGTCGCCTATTAAACAAATCTTGATTCCCAGGTTAGAACTCTGTGGAGCAGTGCTTCTTGCGAGATTGTTAATTGAGGTGGCTCACGTGTTAGACGTACAAAAGGGAAATATTCATGCTTGGACAGACTCAACGATCGTTCTAGCCTGGCTTAATAGCCATCCCAGTCGATGGCAGACGTTCGTCGCCAATAGAGTCTCTGAGATCTTAACATCGTTAGATACAAGTCAATGGTCTCATGTGCGATCTGGAATAAATCCATGCTTCTCGAGGTCTTAACCCATCAGATCTCGTCAGGACATCAACTTGGTTTCAGGGACCGGAGTTTTTACTCTCCAATCAAATAGATTATCACAAACCAAAAGAAATAGAGACTGAGGAAGAAGCCATCAAGGTGCATGTATCTATTATAGATGATACATTCTGGGATAGGTTTTCGAGTCTAAATAAATTGTTAAGAGTAGTAGCTTACTGCAGACGCATGTGGGTGAAGAGAAAAAGCGATCAAGGTCAAGGTACTATTGATGAAAAAGGTGCATGGAGAGCCTAAGGTCGACTTTTGACTGTGAGGTTTTGCATTACGTGTCATGACTTTCATGAGACGACTAGATGGCGCTGTTCAATCATGAAAATAACACTGCAAAGCTTATAAACCTTATTATGCAGAGGCAGATAATAAGGTTTTTAATACCTAAAATAATTACTAAGTAATAATAATATATTTATATTCAAATAAACAAAAATTACTATATTTTCTTATTTCCAAGAACTTAATACAGCGCCATCTAAACCAAACTAAATAAGCCAATTGGTACTATATCGGTTAATTCGACTACAGATGGCGTCGATCATAAATAATAAAAATCCCTACATTCACAAAGTAGCTCATATTTTCACGTTCCAAAATAAATAATCAGTAGCTCAGGTGGATAAGCATGGCAGAATAACATAGATCGTTCAACAGGGCACCGGTTCGCAACCCAGCTCTCTGTCGACTTTTTTTAAATTTAATTATTATAATATATAATTTATATTCTATTTTTTGTATTTTTAAACGTTTTTATTTTATTTTTTGTTATAAATAATATAAAAAATATGAGGTATAAGATGTATAAATGAATATAGGGATGATATACAAGTATACATATACTACTATATATAACATTATATAAATATATATTATATAAATTACTTTCTTAATTGGTGGTAAGTATTAGTATTATTAGTAAAAAAACATTTATGTAGAAGATTTAGATATATTTTTCTTACAGCTTAAGATTTACTAAGTTTAATTCTCGTAAAGGATAAGAAATGAAACTATTTTATTGATTATAGTTTAAGACATTTAATTCTCAAAGAAGAATACAATTTATGTCTTTCTTTCTTATAGAATGTATAACCTAACCTAGCAGTTTTACATCCAATTAACAATGATTTAATTCACTTGTTAAGGAGAAATACAAGTAAAATTTATAACTGAATAACTCTATTACAAAATAGAAGACAAAGACAAACAAACAACAAAGTAAAACTGTATAATAGATATTATAAGTATTCTAAATCAAAACTGTGTTGTGCTATTCTTCTATTATTTAGTTTTATTTACATTATGTTATAATAACTTTCACTATATATGCAACCTTAGTTCTGTAAATATTTTACCTACTCATAAATTATAAAAATTTTACGTTTTGCATAATTATGTTTAGTGGTATTGACTATAATGATTGATTTGTGCATTATGTTATGACTAAGGTTCATAGCTTAAGTATTCGTTCCAGAAGGAGGAAGAAATTGAAGCTAAACCTAAAATCAATGACAATTGTAAGACCGGGTTATAGCTGTCATTTTGGGACCGAGTTGTTTATAATAATAAATAAATAATTTATTATGTTGGAAAGGAATCTATATTTATATTGTTTTTATTTTAATTTCTTATATTATATAAGAAATCAAAATCATTAGTGTAATAACATTTTGTTGTTATAAAGTAATGTATAAATTTATCCAACTTACACCAAGTTTGATTACTGTAATTTATCATATAAATTATAGCTACCCCGGTCTTTTCATTTTTACTCAATCATTATTACTCAATTCAATAGTCAACACTTTATATTCTTTAATATTTCGTGTATCCGCCATTTTGATCGATTACAGCTTGCAACCGCGAACCCATGGAGTCTATTAATTTTTCACATAAATTGTGACCCCGTATAGAATCCTATACCTCCATGCAGTGAGTACTCAGTGCTTCCTTAGTCCTTTCGTTCCTATTGTCCCACTTTTGAACCATAACGCCCCATAAATTTTCAATGGAGTTTAAATCTGGCGATCTCGCAGGCCAAGGAATAATTCGTATGTCCGATTGCTGGCTAAACCACTCTTGCACAATTATGGAACGGTGTATAGGACAATTGTCCTGCACGAACGTTATTACTGGCATGTCTTCTACAGGAAAAACATTCCGCACAGTGGGCAACATGACGTCATTCAGCACATCTAAGTAGTTAACACTGTTTGCACGACTGGGTATTACAGTAAGTTCTCCTGGTCCTGCAGCTGTCATCCATCCCCAAATGTTCACTGTTATACGACCGGATTCAGAGTTAGGCACAACGTGATCACTATCATAACGCGTATTATTCCTACGCCACAACCTAACTCGCCCGTGCTGGCTAGACTTGAAAGTCTTTTCATCACTGAAGATAACGTTGCTCCAGTCGAAATGTCTGTATTTCAAAGCGAACTCCAATCGTGCTCTTTTATTAGCTTCGGTTAGCAATGGCTTAATAGCATGTCGACGATAATGCAGACCTTCACTATGAAGAGCACGATACACCGTCCGCAAAGATGTATCAAACAACTCTGCGTAATATCTTGTTGGTGTAAAGCCATTTTCCTCATAACCTTGCACCATAAGTTGACGCTGGTCTGAGTCAATATGGCGTCTTCTGCCAGATCTACTGCGGTGTTCCAACGAACCCTCTTCTTGAAACCGCTTTATCCATAAAGTGACAGTCTTTACCTATAAGGGAAATATATTATTTATTATTTTCGTGTATCGATAACCATGGATAATAAAATAAATAACGAACAGTGATTTTAAAACATTACTTACGTTTAAGCCAGTTTCTCTCGAAATTTCAGAATAATTTAGGCCTTGATTATGCAATGCTATTATTTGGGCCCTCGTAGCCATATCAATATTAGAACGCGAACTCATGGTAAAGATAAATATTAAAAAATTGTTAAATGCAATCGTAACTGAACTCACTCAAAGATAGTAAAGAACGTTATGATTGAACAAAAAGATTTAATTTTTATACAGTCAATATTAAACTACCCTCAATTCTTTTGAGATTTATGATACAGGTTAAAGTCGCTAAACAACTTCGATATAATAAAGAGTAGGATAATTTCAACTCATTGCGTAATGACGCAATAGTCCAGTGGCTATGGTATCGGTAAATTTTATGCCACCGAGTTCGAATCCTAGTTATTACGAGCTTTGCTTTATAAGGTTTGTAATGTCGTAGGAGAATTTGTGTTAAAATTAAGTAATATTGTAACTAGCAAAAAACAAGATAATGTTCTTTAACGAGAGATGTATATTTTCCAATCCAACTACTATACTAGCGCCATCTATGTCGTTCAAGACGTATTATTAAGGCGATGAAACCCTGTACAAACGATTTTGGTTTGGAACTCTCCATGCACTTCTGTCTTCATTAGTACAGGATTTTTAACAACGCTAGAATTAAAGGAAGCTTTAGATATCTGTATCAGAAAATGTCAAGTAGAAAGTTTTGGACCGGAGATGGAAAAATTAGCAAACAGTGATACTTCAGTAAAGTTAAAAGGACCTTTAAAATATTTGAATCCATTTATAGATGGAAATAAAATAATGAGAGTAGGAGGAAGGCTACAAAAGTCGCAGTTAAGTGAACATAGAAAACACCCAGTACTGCTGCCCAAGAAGGCAGTTTTAACGAAATTAATAATAGCAGATTCACATATAAATACCTTGCACGGTGGACCTAAGTTAATGTTAGCATATGTGAGAACCAAATATTGGATACTTGGTGCTCAAGAATTAGTTAAATCACACGTACATAAATGTGTTAAATGTATCAGGTATTCAGCATCCAAATCAAGTCAGCTAATGGGGCAGCTACCAGCTGCAAGAATTACGCCTGCAAGACCTTTTAAATGCTCGGGGGTAGATTATGCAGGTCCCATTAATATCCGAACCTCCAAGGGCCGTGGACATCATGCCTATAAAGGCTATATATGCTTATTTGTTTGTATGGCCACAAAGGCTGTACATATCGAAGCGGTCAGTGACCTCACTACCCAAGGGTTTTTGGTTGCATAATATAAAAGATTCGTTGCAAGAAGAGGCTGCTGTTCAGACATATGGTCTGACAATGGAACCAATTTTGTAGGAGCTTCAAGGGAACTACAAAAATTATTTTTTGCAGAGGAGTCAAACTTTACGAATGAACTCGCTGAAAGTTTGGCGTCCCAAGGAACCAGATGGCATTTCATTCCGCCACACTCACCAAATTTTGGAGGACTCTGGAAGGCCGGGGTCAAATCGGTTAAATTCCATCTCCGACGGGTAATTGGAGACTCAACATTGACCTTCGAAGAACTATCGACTGTTTTGGCTCAAATTGAAGGATGCTTAAATTCTCGACCACTGTCGCGGATGGATAATGATTTGGATCAGTTTGAAGCTTTAACTCCTAGTCATTTTCTTATCGGTGAGCCTTTAGTTGCCGCTCCGGAATATAATTTCGAGTCTTGTAATATTAGTAATTTACGCCGCTGGCAGTTGATTCAGCGAATGATGCAAAGCTTTTGGCGACGATGGTCGCAGGAGTATTTAACAATGTTCTTGCAGCGTTATAAATGGTGTCAACAAACTTCAGAACCAAGTGTGGGAGATCTGGTGTTGGTCAAAGAGGACGATTTACCACCATCTAAATGGCTGCTTGGTCGCGTGGCTGCGAAACATCCTGGCATAGATAACATTACAAGAGTGGTCTCATTACGTACGAAAAATTTGATAATAAAGAGACCTGTTTCAAAAATTTGTGTGTTGCCAGTCAACTCAAACTAAATTTTATTGAGTGTTTATTGTTTATTAACCTGTGAAGCCCCGAAACTCACCGGTGAGTCGGACCAAAAAAAAAAAAAATTAAAGAGAATAAAAAAAAAAAAAATCGGCTGTCAACCCGGGTTGTCCTCGGGGTTTAATTTGACAACCCGGATTTTGCCATGGGGCTTCACAGGTAGTAAACTTATTATGTTGATTATGTCATGGTGGGCGGTGTCTTAATTTAAGGAAGGACAAAATTGTTAAGTTGTCCTTGGTGGGCGGTATGTTTGTCTACTTTGCCAATAGATGGCGTTGTTAGTTTAAGACCGAATCCTGAATCGCGGTGTCAAGATTCTCCGCGGTTTAGTTAGGGTACGAATATTTTGTTTGTGTAAAATAAGCTCCAATACACGCATATTTCATATCATTGGATTTATTCTTGATAACCTCATCCTTGCTATTTTCGGAGTACTGCAGGGGCTGTGTGGAAGCAAACACTACCAATCACAGATTGTCATGAATAAACTAATAAAAGATGTGATAATAATCAATTGTTGTGTAGTACAACTGTTTTAAAACATAATAAGATTATATTAAGAAATTTAATAACTCTGGATCTCTAATGCTTAGTTGATATTCGAAGAATATCAACACTATCTGATAGTATTGTCCCAATCGTTTCAAACAACTTATTAGGTACATTAAAATAGCAATATAAAATCATTATAAAATGCGTAATAATTTATAGGAGTATCATCAATTCAGCATTTTAGAAGTTAAGCGTTTTATATTTGTACTTGACAAACAATAAGATTTACTTAGGTACGTACTTCTACATTTGTTCCAAGGTTCATAAATGTGACCAATGTTTAAAATGCAACGAACAATATTCTTGGAAAATCAAAATATATAATGAAATGATATCACATAATTCATTAAATCTAACACGCGCGACTCTGAACCCCACTCCTGTTTTTAACCGACGAAAAAAAGGAGGAGGTTCTCAATTCTTTCGATTATTCTTTTTTTGTTAGATAGGGTATACCTCCAGGGTGGTCCCATGTCAAGGAAGTCAGGCTCTGACAGTGGAAACCTGATAAAATTGAGAGAAAACCTCGAAAATTGTGGGCACGTTTAGCGTTTCTGTATGTATGTTCGGCCCTCACTCCGTTATTTATGAACCGATTTTGATTATTCTTTTTTTGTTAGATAGGGTATATCTCAAGGGTGGTCCCATGTCAAGGACATTAGGATCTGATCATGGGATCCTGAAAAAACTGAGAGAGAACCTCAAAAATTGGGCACGAATATTGTTTCTGTTTACTTTTCATAACTTAATCAGGTATCTGCCGCGACACCTCGCGGTTCGGCAGACAGAGCTCCGACAGGATCTCATGGTGACATGGAGAGAGCGACTGTCACAACCCAGCGCTGGGCACGCCACCATCGCGGCGGTAGTGCCCCTCTTTGAGGAGTGGCTGGAGAGGCGCCATGGCGCCATCACCTTCCGCCTGACGCAGGTCCTCACCGGACATGGCTGTTTCGGGAGGTACCTGTGTCGGATCAAGGCGGAGGTGACCCCTAGGTGTTTCCACTGCGAGGATCGCCCAGAGGACACGGTAGAGCATACGGTGGAGGTTTGCCCCGCTTGGGCAGAGCACCGCTGTGTCCTCGTGGATGCGATAGGCGGCAGCGACCTCTCGCGCCGTGCCCTGGTTCAGGCCATGGTACGGAGCGAGAGGGAATGGGAAGCCGTCTCCTCCTTCTGCGAAGCAGTAATGCTCGCGAAGAGGGAGGCGGCATACGTTAGGGAGACTCAACAACAGCCGAGTCGCCCTAGCGCCCTCAGCCGCAGCCGCCGCAGGAGACGCCAGGGGCCGCGAGACGATCTCCGGCCATCGTAGACCCGGGCCTGCGGACGGCGAGTAGTGGATAACTCGCCGCCCGATCAGCACCAGGCCCGAGAGTCGACGGCGCGTAGTGTTCCACGCGCGCCTCAAAGAGTTGTCAGCAAAGGACGGGGCCTGCCACGGCCAATGCCTGCCCGGGGGTTGAGGATAAATTCGAAAGAGTTACCTCGCCCCTGGGCACGTAGGGCAGGGAGGAACAGGGGTGGGTTTTAGTCAGTAAGAGTCTGACACGCCCTTCCGCTCCACCCTAGAGCGGAAGAAGTCATAAGATGATTTCCCACCCCCAAAAAAAAAAAATCTGGTATTTGCATTTAGGAATCATCACATCCTGAAACTGAGCTGATGATGGAAACCATACCATTCCTACACAATATAAGTTAGATATCAAACTGGTTTTAGTGACAAATACCTACCACATAATATGCTTTGAAAAAAGTCGTCTTTATAATATTGGAGGTAACCTCAACTGGTCAATATCCTGGAAACTTCATGGAAGAATGGTTACATCATCAGCTCAGTGGCAAGAGGAATTATGGAGGATTAGAAATTAGCCTCAGAGTGTTAAAAGATGATGCGAGTCACAAAAAATCATAAAATAAAAAAGTTTTTAACAAAAAAATTAACCGACGAAAAAGAACTAAAAAGCAAAAAATAAATAAACCTTTTAAAGTCTTGAGTAATGAGCATATTTACCTACATAAAATATCAAATTTTATATAAACCAATTTTGAGTCGGCGCCAATTATTAAAATAATTAATTACTTACCTACTTACAGCCTTCTTCATTTGTAAGTACTTATAAAATTTAGATATTTAATAATCAGATTGTTGTTTGGCGCCGACTCAAAGTTAGTTTATATAAAATTTGATATTTTATGTAGGTAAATATGCTCATTACTCAAGACTTTAAAAGGTTTTTTTATTTTTCTAATCGCAGAACAACGTTTGCTGGGTCAGCTAGTACTATAGTAAAATTCTCAGCTCCACTACCGAGATGCACCCGTCTCAAAGATTCCACATAATTATTTTCCAGTTGCGGTGCCACAAAACTGCGCCAATTTTAACTCAAATATCCATAGGAATAATTTTGCGAATAATTAAAACAGCCACTGAACTTCATTCGAAAAAACGCGCCAAAAATCCTGCTCAAGTCCATACTTCTGGGCAGTTCTGGGGGCCACTCATTGACATATAATTATGACAATGGGGCCACTGTTGTAAAAATTGCGTTTTGTGTGAGCTTATTTAATATGATATAGCTTTAACAACTAAGCACTCTTGATGTTAACTCAAAAATCATTTTACAAACTCCACTAAATTGGTAATGTCAAGTTATTGATAACTTACTAATAACGAGGTTTTAATACGAAAAGGTTTCTAATTTGCTGAGAGTCTTACCTACTGTCGCTCTGAGAAGCTCTGCAATAACAAAACGCAAAGTAACTGTCAATAATCTACGTCATTCTAGCGAGCTTTTAGTGATGTGCTCATCAAAAACCATCTACTATCGATCAAATTTCAAAACAAGAAAAAGCTGCATGTTAAAGCATATTTAATAAAAGCGTAAAAAAAAAGCGCGTAAGCGTAAAGCGTAAAGTGTAATTTGATAAAAGCGTGTGTTATAAAATAATAGTATAGATGCCACCAATAAAAAATCAATAATTTAATTATAATCAATAATAATCATCGCGGATGTCTTTCTGAGGAACTTGTAGTTTAATAATAACAGCTGCAAGAGTGGATCTTCAAGGTTAAGCAACGCTTGCCGAGGTCAGTCCGTGGATGGGTGACCATCCATTATATACCAAAACTCCTTCATGCCTCAGAAAGCACGACATACGATATTGTTAATTATACAATGATATATCGTCTGTCATTTGTAGATCTTTGACAGATATTACGGCAGTCGAAAGCTAGAAAAACACCAGTCTTGCCAAGAGGTATGGTGTTGGCTAGTTAGTCGGTACTCGTAAAATTGTGGTACTCAACTGCATCCGGTTAGAGTGGAAGTCAACTCCAACATAGTTGGGAAAAGGCAGACAAAACAGAGTGACAGATTGACACTATTGACAGCGTGTGTCTGTAAGTATGTATGTATGCATGAAATAATAGGTTCTTGTTTAAAAGTAAATAATTGTACTTTAAAGCTGAATAATATCACTAAATCCGTCGACAGATTAGATGCCTAGCTAATCCATCGCAAGATTTAAAGAATCTAATAAAATTTATGAAAAGTTCGCATAACGATCTCCAAAATCGATAAGCGAATTTTTAATAAATTTTACAATTGCAATGTTAGAAACAAACGGAATCAATAACTTATCTTATTTCGTTTCGTTGAGCTTTATATTGAATCGAAATCGAACTTATGAAAGTATTCTGCAAATCTGCATCGATAGTGGCCGTGAAATTGTAGGTACGGGCGTCACTATTCACGACACATAAATTAGTTAATAATAATCAGTCAGTCATTTTACTTTGTGTGTGATGGTCATGCCGTTTTATTGATGGCACCGTGCGGCGGGTCGATCGAATAAGATCGCTGTGGAGTTCGCCACAACTCACAAGTGACGAGGTCGTGTGCGAGTGTCGTAGAGGAGCGTCGGAGCCAGGCCGAGCGCGCGCCCATGAGAGCGAGCGCCGCAGCCGCCGCCTGCGCCCTGCCGGACGACGACCTGCCGCTGCCTGATGCCGGACGCTCCGAGCCCGCACTAACGCACTACCTGCAGACTATCATGGTAAGCATCACCATCGTTACTACTCATTGTCAAGTGTCTGTGCCGCCACAACACTTCTGACGTATTCATGCGACTGAGTATTGACAACACAATTGTTTATCTAACTCGCGTTAATTAAAGCCGACGTTGTCGATTAAGTGCAGAAATCAAAATGAGAAGCACCTTGATGAAGCATTGTTTAGTGTAAATGCAGCGGCGCGGCTCGCATCAGCAGTCGCGTCGCGCGTGCTGGACAGCGCTCGTGTGCGTGCAGCTCGCGAGCGTGAGGCAACGACGTGCAGCACGCGTGTTTACACAACTCCACTGTTACTGTTGCACTAATAACTTTACTAAATCAATAAATGTTAACAAGCACACTGACCTTTTTGTTTGTAGTCAGCTGTCCACTCAGCTGTGTATTGTGTTGTGACTCTAGAAACAGCAATTTGTAAGTTTTATAATAATACTTGGCAGAAGTGCAACATGTGGAAATGAGTGATTTGCGAGTGTTGTGTCTGCTGTGTAGTGTGTGCGGAACATAAACATTGTGTGTGATCTGCAGCGTGCAGTGGACTGGTTCTCAAGAGACGCACACAGTGAGTGGTGAGCCTGACAATGCATATTTACACCCTATTCACTCAGTCTGTCTGTTGTGACGGCATCTCATTGATCACAGTCTGTTGTCTGCCTGTCTGTAGTCTGTCTGGCATCGTTGTGGCAGTGCACTGTGTGACAACAATGTACATCACTGGAGAGTAGCTATTGTTAGCTCATTAGTGTTAGACAATGGCAGCACTAGTGAAACATACAACTTGTAACTGTCACTCATTTACATAATAATAGGGATAACGGAGTTACTGAAACTTACTGTCACCTTCAGTAACTGACTGGGCACACACACACCACAGGAAGTCGGGTCTATTTTTTGTAAGAAAGTTTTTTATTTTCACTTTATAGTTGTGTTAACAATACATAGATATGTCGCAGCGTCAGCGTCGAATTCAACCAGATGGGTTGAATTCGCCATTCAATTGGACGCCTAGGTCGTTCATTAAACGCTGGCATTCAATTAAATGGCTTGACCGATAGTTAATTCAACTAGGATCACTCAATGTTTGACAACCTGGCGTGTTTAAAGTCAGCCCTTTGAAGATGACTGACCAAGACTCAGCCAAATGATTCAAAACTTCAAATTAATTGAAAAATGATTAAAATGGAACCCCCATTTTCATCATTTTTCAATTAACTTGAAGAGGGGTTATTAAGACATAAAATCATAAATATCTCGAAAACGGTACGTCCAATCGCAAAAAGAACCAAAATTAGGGCTCTTTTTATAAAACCCTGTAGAAAGATCCGTAAGATCTAAATTCATAAAAAAAAATCCGCTACGAGTGATACGACGGTCGGTGACGGTGACGCGCGAGTTCAATAGTTTTTTTCCCATTTCAAAAATGCCCAACGCGACGAATAATAAATAAATTTTTTTGATGTTTTCACTTCAAAAATATTATTTATTATTGATTAAATTCGGTGATCCGTTTCGCAGGGCTCAATGGTTTAAAAAAAAATTACCACGAAGGGGCCACGGAACCTATGAGAGTCAGGGTGCCCCATGTCCCGAGCTCACTCTTGCATCCTAACATTGTCTTTTGTCCACACATAATCATGATCAGTGGTATATCACAAACTCATCAATATCCAATTTAACTAAATGACTAGACGACATCCAGCCATCTGGTTAAACGTTGGATTCAACGACTTGGCTGGTTGGCTTTCAGTCATTTAATTGAAGCCGGCGTTTAATGAATGGCCTAGGCGTCCAATTGAATGGCGAATTCAACCAGATGGCTGCGACAGATATACAATAGCAGCAATCGCGAGTCATTTGCTGTTAGTTATTGAAGAGTGGAACTCGTGTCTATCTCCGAAGATCTTCATCAGATCCTAATGTATAGTTATATACTAAAACGTTCCTTGAAAAATATGCATTTGAATAACGAAAACCCCATTCCAAATCGGATGAGTAGTTTTGGAGAAAATCGCGGACAAACAAGATACATACATACATACGGGTCGAATACAAAACCTCCTTTTTTGAAGTTGGTTAAAAACTTGTTAAATGATTCAACTTAGGGGGCGTCATTGGGAGGACACGCCCGGGTGTCACCACTGTGCGGATCGCCCAGAGGACACGGTGGAGCATGCGGTGGAGTTCTGCCCCGCTTGGGCGGAGCATCGCCGTGTCCTCGTGGAGGCGATCGGCGGCAGCGACCTCTCGCCCGGCCCTGGTCCAGGTCATGGTACGGAGTGAGAGGGAATGGGGAGCATTCGCCTCCTTCTGCTAAGCAGTAATGCTCGCGACCTCCTTCGCGAAACGGGTGAGGGAGACTTGACAGTCGCCCACACGCCCCCAGCAGCAGCCACCGCAGGCGACGCCGTGGGCGACGATCTCCGGCCACCGTAGGCGCGGACATGCGGACGGCTAGTAGTGGATGGCTCGTCGTCCGATCGGAACCAGGCCCGAGAGTCGACGGCGCGTAGTGTTCCACGTGCGGCTCAAAGAGATGTCAGCAATACCAGACGGGGCCCGTCATGGCCGATGCCTGCCCGGGGGTCGCGGATAAACTCGAAATAGAGTTACCGCGCCCCTGTGCACTCAGGCAACTGGAGGAATAGGGGTGGATTTTAGCTAGTAAAAGTCTGACACGACCTCCACCCAGAGCGGGAGAAGTCATTGGAGGTTTTCCCAACTCCAAGAAATATTTTTTTTGGTAAAGCTGATATGAGTGAATGTGGTCACTTCCAGAGCCACATGTTCTGATCAGTCACACTACTATGTGCGAGCCGAGATAGCCTGAGATAAGACAAGCTTTGATTTGCTGAAGTGCACATTATCTATGCAATTCACTGTCCTGCATGTTAAAGCATGGAGAGATTAAAGAACTAAAGAGAATCAAGCCATAGGTTCCACAGAGCTGTCCCTGGAGCCGAGAAATATTTGAACGTAAACAAATGTCCAATTATTTGTGACAATTTGAAACTAAAACTGTTCCATGTGAAAGCTATTAAAGTTTTATCAGCGCTGTAATCACAGCAGTCAGTGACAGAAGACCTCATTATACTGCTCTTATTACTGATAATATTCGTACTAAATATTGTTCAAATTAATTGCTAACTTGTGTAATAATATTGATAACGTAATGAAATCAATACATACTCGTAGTCACACTAACTAACATCACCCAACAGGCTCTAAACAATTGTCGTATTTTCCCAAAATGTCCTAAACAATAGTTCTGATTAGAACAAAGTTCTTATTAAATGTATTGTGTTTCCTGCATTCAGTTATTGAGTCTAACCAGGGCAGTGTTTGTGTACACATGAGTAATAATCGAAAATACATCAGTCACTTAGTCACATGTTTGTGTTCCCAGATGTATTGTGTAGTGATAGTGACCATGTGCACTGCAATACTTATTAACATATTAATTATGCACATCATAAATATGTGCTGGAACAACATTCTCTAATTAATGCGTGATATTTGTGTGCGTGTCTGATCACCTCGCGAGAGCGTGTCGACCATTGATGTGTGTGTGTCACCAACAACGTGATTTACGTTATATTTAAACAAACCTACAATTTATTTAAACAATTAACCAACCTAATCGGATTGTTTAGTGAGCAAACAGTTTGAGTGGCCACAGCCATGAGGCTGATGACGGCACTCAGTTGCATCAGGTACGAGTATGATTCACGAGCACATTGTTCTGGAAGCTGAATGCCACAGCTGTTACACGCAGAAGACCATCACTAACTAATTGTATACTTAATTTTAGGTAAAGCTGTGTTCACAACAAACATACGTATTTTATTATTTATTAGTGAAGGTTCCGATTCCGAAGGTCGCGCGGCAGGCGGCAGGTCTCGCACCTGTTGCTATATTGAGTGTTTAGGGTGCGTTCCTACTGCGGCGGACCTGAGCGGAGCGGAGGGACGTGCGAGAATCAACCTGTGACAGACGCGAGACGCGAATGCGACGTGTATTCAACAATGATTCTTGCTCGACTCCGCTCTGCTCGACTCTGTGGAAACGCATCTTGACGCTTCAGGGTCAACGGGCTTGCAGTAAGCTGCCTGACCTGTCATGCGCCAGGCCACCATGGGCACCATGCGCCGGTGAACTGTACGTCGTACCTACCAGTACCCCTATTATTATTATTATTATTTATTTATTTATAAAGTAACAAGACTCATAGCATAGTGTTAGTTACAATTTACTTATAATCTATGTTAGTAAAAGAATAAAACAATGCAGAACAATATGGAATCATACAAAATCAGGTTTGGCCTTGATTTGTGATTAACATCAATTCGGTAGCAGTAATCCAATAAATCGGTATGCAAATGTCAATAAATTGAGTAAAATAAAATAAAAAATTATGTCAATCAAAACCAAAAAGGAACAGAATGTCAAGAAAAAATAAAAATAAAACATAATGTTAATAAATAAAATAAATAAATTATATCAAATTACCGCGCCGGCGTCTCAATTGTGTTCTTGGCAACATCTAGCAATTTTAATACGAAGTTTGTTTGAAGAAATTACCAAGCATTACGATTGCTGAGGTCGGTCTGTGGATGGGTGACCATCCATTACGAACCGAGACTCCTTGCTAGCGCTACCTCGGAAAACACGTAAATCTTATATGTATTTATGTTCCAGCTCTTAGACTATGTAGACTAAGTTCCAGCTGCCATTTGTTAATTTGTAGGGTTCCGTTTTTACATTAGGATGAAATATAAAAAATCCGGTCAAGTGCGAGTCGGACTCGCACACGAAGGGTTCCGTACCATAAACTGAAAAAAGCCAAAAAAACACGTTTCTAGTAGGGAAATAAAAATGAATTAAAAATTAAAGGGATTCAATATATGGCGTAACATCGATTTCTTATTGAAGCTTTTAATTGTTTTGAAAAAAAATGTGGTAAAGACTGTATTTTCTTATTTAATTAACTGCCCTGAGCATGAAATTGTTTAATAATTGGCTCCTAATTCAAATTTAGATGATTATTGTAAGGAATCCTTGGACATCTATATTTCTTGTACCAATAGTGTTGCTGTTTGAAGTTTTAGAGTTTATCCATTCGCCTCACACATTTTGATACCGTAAAACTGTTATGAAGTGCCAAAAATACTATTAAGAGTGAGAGTAAGAGAGTGAGTAAGAGTGTGAGAAAATATTGGTAAGACTTTAAGTAAATTCATTAAACTTGCAAGCCGTCACTGCTAACACCATCTAGCGAGATGTAGAGGACGAGCCCGAACGAAGAATAAAAGTTGCTTGTGCCAGTCGAAAACCCGTAGTTACGGCGGTACCGTTTCTTTGTATGGGATGAGGCATCTGTACGCTAGTATTATATTATCTGTGGTATAGGGTCCCGTTGGTTACCCTTCGGGTACGGAACCCTAAAAAGGGAACCCTTTTAGGATCACTCGTGCGTCTTGGCTGTCTATCAGTCTGTCTGTCAGTAACTCTGTCCGTCTGTCTGTCTGTTTGTCCGTCCGTCCGTCTGTCTGTCTGTCTGTCTGTCACAGCCGAGTTGAAATTTAGTACACACGTGACTTTCTGTGACACAAACACGGAAGTGTTACTTCAATAAATAAATTTTAAATATGGGGTCACTTGGGGGACAAACTAGGAAATAAAATTTTACTAATTTAATAAAATATACCGTGGCCGTGGGACATCTCAAATGCAAGGGGTCTCAAATATATTTCTTTGATACGTGCAAAAATGTATGGAAGCCTATTGTAATGTTTTCTCGCAAATGTGTTGAAAAACGTTGCATGAGACCATACTTTCGTCTATGGTAAGTCCTCGACTTCGTCTCGGGCTTACATTCGTCTACTCGTTTGTAAAAACCAATTTACCGCACTAGCATAAATAACTATTTTGACTTCCCACCATAACAATTGTTAAAGTACATAAAAAAACCTTTCCAATGATATATCGCATGTTATTATTGGTTCTTAGGCTAGAACGCCCGTTCTCCTTTAAAAACTTCCAAAAAAGTGCAAAATAACTTTAATATCGGGTCAGTCAAAAAATGAAGAAACAAAACCAGAAACATCGACTTACGAAATTAATTTTTTGGAAGTCGGTTCTATGTTTTGTAAAAAAGTTTTTTATTTTTCACTTTTAGTTGTGATTCCCCATTAAATTTTAACAATACATATTTATATTATGCGATAGCAACAATCGCGGTTGATTTGCTGTCATTTTTTGAAGAGTTCCGTTGTCTGTTGTTAATTTGTGGCAAATAAATACTTTTTCTTTCTGTCTTTCTCTGAAAGTCTTCATCAGATCAATATGAATTTTAACCATGGGACCATTACGGAATGGCCTTTCCCTTTCGAGCAAAAAAATAATTTTGCAAATCCGTTTATTTAAGACGAAGTTATGCCCAAACATACATACAATTTTTTTATAAACATCCTTTTAAACTTTTTCTGAACTTTTGGGTGTAGCATCGAATACGTACACATTTATTAGTCAGGCTCATGGGTCATCGAGGTGGCTTGACCACTGTTTGGTTACCAAGGCTGCTGTGCAAACTGTTAGTAGGGCATTTGTTCAATATGATGTTGTGTGGTCTGACCACTTTCCTCTGATTATTGAGTGTAATTTAGATGTAGTTGTACCTAAAAGATGTGTATCTGGTAAACGTGTGAATAACGAGGTTGTGTGGGGCGAGCGGGACTTGGCACAGATTGAATTGTATAGAACCGAGTGTCATAAACGTCTCAGATTAATAGATTTTCCAATGCAATTTCAATATTGTTGTGATCGTATGTGTACCGATTTAAATCACAGACTTCTTATTGATAAGATGTATGGACAAATCATTGGGGCTTTAAGTGAAGCGTCGGTGGTTGGTCGTGATAGCAATAAAATTAAAAGGAAGGTTGTCATTGGTTGGAATAGACATGTTGCCGAGGCGCACAGGCTTGCTAGGGATAAATTTATTTTGTGGTCATGGTACGGTAGGCCAACTTCTGGTCGCTATTATGACGAGATGTGTGAATCAAAGAGGAGATTTAAATCTCGGTTGAAATGGTGTCAAAGCCGAGAGGATAGGATTAAAATGGATATTCTGGCATCTAATCATCTGAATAAGGATTTTCGTGGATTCTGGAAAAATACTAACAAAATGAATCATAAACCTAGCGTCCCTGTGTGCGTCGATGGTGTGAGTGATGCACAAAAAATAGCGGAACTTTTCAAAGATAAGTTTGAAGTTAAGTCACCGTTAGGACCATCGCTGGGGATGATTGATGTTGAGTCCAAAGGGGAAGTAGTGGTCAGGGTATCTGCTAAAGACATTGCGTCTGTCATACTGTCCATGTCAAGGGGCAAGTCTCCCGGTCACGATGGGCTCAGCATTGAGCATCTTCGGTGTGCGGGCTCTCACTTAACGCGTGTGTTAGCGTTGTTCTACAACCTTTGTTTAAGTCATGCATATCTCCCCCAGGATATGTTAAAAACTATAATAGTGCCTGTAGTCAAAAATAAAACCGGTTTAGTGACGGATAAAAATAATTATAGACCTATTTCACTGGCTACGGTTGTGTCCAAGGTATTGGACAGTGTGCTTAATGCGCAATTAAAAGCGTTTGTTAAATTGCATGACAACCAGTTTGGGTTTCGACCTGGGTTGTCCACTGAAACTGCGATTTTGGGCTTTAAACACACTGTGGAGTACTATACAGGCCGGAGCACGCCTGTTTACGCCTGTTTCCTAGACCTATCCAGTGCTTTTGATTTGGTTTCCTACGACACTCTTTGGAAGAAACTTAACGATGCTAAGCTACCATCTGAAGTCATCAACATTTTTAAATTTTGGTACGGGAATCAGGTCAACAGTGTTAGATGGGACGGGGCGTATTCGAGTCCATATGGTCTGGAGTCAGGTGTAAGGCAGGGGGGGCTGAGTTCTTCTACACTCTTTAACCTGTACATGGACCAGTTGATTGTGGAGCTGAGCAGCACTAGAGTCGGATGTTATATTGATGGCGTATGTGTAAACAATATTAGCTATGCAGATGACATGGTGCTGCTCAGTGCCTCAGTCTGTGGCTTGAGGAAACTAGTGAGTGTGTGTGAGAAGTATGCTAGTGCTCACGGCCTATTATATAATGTTAGAAAAAGTGTCGTTATGGTGTTTGGAGCTGGTGGAAAATACCCTGAAACGGTACCTGCAGTCGAAATCAATGGTGTACCGTTATCGAGGGTACACACATTTAGGTACCTTGGACACGTTTTGACCGCTAGCCTCAGGGACGATGACGACATTGAGAGAGAGCGGAGGGCGCTGTCGGTCAGAGCCAATATGATTGCCCGCAGGTTCATGCGTGCGCCCTTCGCGTACAGTATAATAATGCTTTCAGGGTGTTGATGGGATTGCCTCGCTTCTGTAGCGCATCAGGAATGTTTGCGGAAATGCGTATTGATTGCTTTTATGCATTAATGCGTAAAAGATGCGCATCCTTTGTGCGCAGGGTGCGGGCCAGTTCCAGCGGCATTCTGGGCATGATTGCTGACAGACTGGACTGTTGTGTCGTTAATCGTTGCTCCAGTATTTCGGGTGGAATGCTGAAGCAATGATTAATTTATTTGTTAATAATTGGTTTATGTGTGTATGTCGCTGTTGATGTTATATGGTCTTATGTCTTACTAACATAGTAATAAGTATATTTATTGTTACTAACCCTATGAGTCTCATTGTAACTCGCAATAAATGTTTAAATAAAAAAATAAAAGTCGGTTTAAAATGTTATTTCTCGCTCCCCTTACCTTCGAAATTATTGAACTTAAAATTAAAAAAAAAAAATTACAAAAAATAGAACCGACTTCCAAAAAAAGTGTAAAATAACTTTAATTTCGGAAGTCGGTGTTTCTGGTTTTGTGTTTTAATTTTTTGTTGACACCGCCTTCCAAAATTAAAGTTATTTTACACTTTTTTTGGAAGTCGGTTCTATTTTTTTTTTTTTAAGTTTTTATTTTTCACTTTTTAGTTGTGGTTCTCCATTAAATTGTGTTAACACTACATAGACATACGATTGCAGCAATCGCAGTTGGTTTGCTGTCATTTCTTGAAGATTGTCGTTGTCTGTCTCCGAAACTCGTAATCAGATCTACATATATGAAATTTAAATGGGACCATTTCGGAATAAAGCAGACCTGAACAAAAAAAGAATTTTGTAAATCCGTCTATAAATGACGGAGTGATGCCCGAACATACATAACAAAAATACAAACATGCGATTGATAACCTCCTTTTTGAAGTCGGTTAAAAATACAGAAAGTAGTTCTTTACCCTATAAGAAGTTTAAAAAACAATTGTTATGAAAATGAGATTTTTTGGAACACTGTGCGGGAGTCCGACTCGCACTTGGCCGGTTTTTGACAGTCGTTACGGGTAGTCTGAAGCCAGAAAATCTTGCACCAATCTTGCCAAGGGGTCCAGTGTTACCCAGTTACTGGGTGTGGTCGTCAGATCGGCAGTCGCTTCATAATACTGCTATTCAGCTAGACTGCTAAATAACAGTTTTTACATGAAGCGACTGAAACCCTAGGAAGATTAACTGACTAAGAGTTATGATGGAAACTGTTCTCACCTGACGGCTTACGTGGCGGTCACACACAATAAGTAGGTATGCACCCTAACGGCAGGGGTCGTGACACCTGCTATATCTCTCAAGACTCTCAACCCAAGCATGGCCAAAATATTACCATACTAAACGAAACCTAGGTATGTATGGACCTGCCCAGGGGTTGAGGAAAAATTCGAAACAGAGTTACCTCGCCCCTGGGCACTCAGGGCAGGGAAGGAACAGGGGTGGGTTTTAATCAGTAAGAGTCTGACACGCCCTCCCGCTCCACCCTAGAGCGGGAGATGTCATTGGATGATTTCCCACCCCACAAAAAAAAAAGTATGTATGGAGAGGCCAGATATAGCCTTAGTAAGCTCGCCAAAGCGCTAGATAAAGGAGGCCGGGATAGACCAGCCCGTCCTGCGCCCACCGGCGCCGCCGTCCTAGAAAATCAGCTTTGTAGACTGTCGGAGGGTCGAGTTTTCTCTGTGTCAGCTCGCGGCTGTATGACTGATTTAGCCACTCAGGCATCAGAGTACTGTAGCTTTAAGAAGTATGTTTATTACTGAGTATTCACTACAATAATTAAGTGATAAAAAACCGGTCATGTTATCACAATACCGACCAGGATTTTCCTTGTATAGTGTTACATTAGTAACCCTCTAAGTTGCTTGTGATGAAACATTTCAAGTTTTTTGAGATTGCGTCTAACCTCTGACCATGGGGTTATCTGTAGTTGTAGATACCCGTAGAAGAACACAGTAATTGTGAGCCACAAGTCTCTCAACAGTGGAGATCTTTAACGGGCTCGTCGGATGCGGGGAAGTATTACCTCCGAACCTATTCCTCCTGCTGTCAAGCAGTATTTCCGTGTTCCGGTTTCAGCTGTAATATAGGCACATTAAACATTTGGCTTCATCTCTGACCAGACTTGTCTCTGAGATGGCAATGCCTTTGTAATAGCTATGTCCAAATGCGGCGGTAACCACTTAACATCAGGTGGGGTGGGCCTACGGCTTGTAAAACCAAGGCTCTTGAACGGTTTAAAAAAAAAACCTAAGGTTTCACTTCAGACAGGATGTTCAGTAGTACTAAGCAACTGAGATCTGCACGGGCGGTCGTTGGTAACTTGGTAGCAGAAGCAAACATATCATAAAACGACTGTGTATGTTTATCTGTCAAGAGTGAATAGGTTACCTGTAGGCAAGCGTGCTTACCATTAGGTGAGGTAGTGGTCAAACATAGCATAAAAGGACTGTATGTTTATATGTCATGAGTGAATAGGTTACCTGTAGGCAAGCGTGCTTAGTGCTTACCATTAGGTGAGGTAGTGGTCAAACATAGCATAAAAGGACTGTATGTTTATATGTCATGAGTGAATAGGTTACTTGTAGGCAAGCGTGCGTACCATTAGGTGGGGTAGTGGTCAAACGTGAGCTATCAATGTCAGTGCCGGTCTGACGGAGGCGGGCGCGGCGTATGTAAGCGTGCGTAGCCGCAGAGACCCGCGCAAGGTCCCGGCGCCTCGCCTCGCCACTCGCACGACTCACTGCTGCCTGCTGGCTAAGTGTGAGTAGTCGCACCATCGGCGACAGTGTCCGCCGCGCCGTCAACGACAAAGGCCGTGCGCCAGTGCGACTGTGACGTAGTGCCTGTTGATATGTCTTGTCACCCTACTCACCACATCGCAAGCGATGGATAACAAAACGTATGTAGCGCTATGTTTGTACCCGATTGGCCCAGAAGGTCTGATACTGTTGATGTTGGTGCCATCAAAGCTGAGATTGTACAGACCAGACAAGCAATAGACTGCTTGAAAACCTTTTTTTATATTTAGATGCAGTTTTATACAAAGTATTTTCATTCTTTAATTGTGACTTCTGACAGATTTTTTCGCTGTAGGTCTGACGTCTGTTGTCTTGTGTCTGTTTGCCTGCTCGTTAACGTGAATGCGCTATACTCGGTATAAGTCAGGAATCGTCTTCCAATTAACGTGTTTCGCATATTTAATTCTTTGCAAATAGCCCTCTGCCTAGGTTCTCGTTTCGGCGCATCGAGTGTGTGCTGTTTGCGTACCTTGCACACGAATGCCGACTGCAGTCTGTTTATAAGCGCGGCCACTGCAGCTGCACGCTGACGCTGACGCTGCCCTGTAGCGAAACCAGTTATGTGTGTGATTCATGATTATGATAGATGTGCCATTCGCGGCACAACTACAGTCAGCGTGTTTTGGTCGTCACTAATTGTCGCCGCCGCTCGGTCGTAGTGTATCCAAACTGTAATGTGGGACTTAACAATACTTGTCGACAGGTGTCGTCATCATCAGTAAACGTTTTGCTCTAAAACTGATAGTTTGCCTGGCAAAATCATATTTTCAATGTATAATAACTTTTCAATTTCGGCCAAGTCTTGACAAATCATGCTTTAGAACTAATTGAGCCTTACTCTTTGGTTTGTGGACTATGAGCCCGCTGTGTAGGAAGGCCGAAATGGAGCAGTTTCTGTCTCATTCTATACAAACTATAAGTTTAAAGGCCGTCACACATGATGAAGATGCTATAATAGATAGCTTTAGTATCTTAGAACATATTCCACAATATCGCCAGCCATACATTGAATGAAGCAACACACACGACGAATTCAGTTAACAGCCTAGCCTTTTTAGTAAACGGCGCCATTCAACTACTCGCCTGAACGATATTCAGCCATTCAATCAAACAGCTAGGCAGATGACTTGAATCGAAAACGTTTAACTACTTGCCTAGCCCAGACGTTTGAGAGAGGCTGCGGCAAAGCGTAAGATAAACGATTTGCGCTCAGCCGCAATGTCGTAAGTCGACGGGCTCCTATTTCTGCCTGCTGGGTTTAAAGGAGCCTAAGATGAAGGAGAGGATGGGGTGCTCTAAATTTTTTTTTTCGCTCTGCTCTCTGTCTTTAGCCCCCGTCATCTCCTTCGAACCTAACCTGTCGGCGGCCCCAAGTTTATTTTCATCATATGGTCACCCTTTTGTATGAATGATCTAAGCATTAGGCAGCCAGTGCTGCCTGTTCATTAAATGTATGAGACGCATCGACATTCAGGCCGCTAGTGAACGGCGCCGTTTAGGTATCAGGCGGCTGTCAGCTGAATGGCGGATGAGGCTAGTTCATTAAATGTATGCGATGCATCGACATTCAGGCCGCTAGTGAACGGCGCCGTTTAGTTATCAGGCGGCTGTCAGCTGAATGGCGGATGAGGCTAGTTGGCTGCGACATATACATAACTAGCTGCGCCCCGCGGTTTTACCCGCCTAGACCGGAATAAAAGGTAGCCTATATGTTAATCCAGGCTATAAGCTATCTACATACTAAATTTCATCCAAATTGGTCCAGCCGTTTGAGCGTGAAGAAATAACAAACGTACACACTCACAAACTTTCACATTTATAATATTAGTAGGATAAAGTCATGTGCTGGAAGAACTTAAGGTGCACACGGGGTGTAACGGCGGACATGGTGCTCGTATTTAAAATACTGCTTCTTTCTGCCCATAAAATTAAACAACTTTAAGAAAGTGATAGTAAGTGAAACAGAAAATTTATTGGACTTGCCATACTCATTTTGATGAAAAGAATTTAAAATATATTAACCCGTTTCCGTTCCACAGTACACCCTGTATATTTTTATCTTAAGGTGATAGCGCCATTTGTTGTTAATTCTAACTGAAAGAGTTGTATTGATGATTTTAATGATTATAATTGTATAAATACAAACTTGCTCCGGCCGGCGGCCGCGAATCTAATTTAGACCAAGATGCAACCTGACACAGACCTGCAAATTGCAAAAATCGTAAGTAAATTTGAATTTCGCGGGCTACCCTGGCGCTTGTTTTAATACTAGCACTTAGCCCACGACTTGCTCCGCGCAGGTTTACTACTTTCCTGTTCAAATTCGAGCACTCCTCACCTCGTTTTAAGGGTAGTCTTGCTATAATAAATAATTGTTGCGATCTTTATTAATCACTTTTAAAAGTATTAGTTCTGTTTCAGGTTTCTAAATTGAAGGTATGAGATTTTTAATACAAACATCTTTTGCCCGTTTCACCCCGATGGGGGTTTTATATGAATAAATTAAAGGTAAAAAATATTTTTAAAAACATACTTTTATCTGGGACAATGAAAATAAAAAAATAAACAGGTTGAAAATAAATTCTAGTAAGTATTTGGCTTGTAGGTACTTACATAGATTCTTAAGAGCTTGAGGCACTACCCGTAACAGGTTACAGGTTAGGTACTTACTATACTTCTGTGCCTCAAGTTTTCCATTTCTAACCTTCAATGTTCGACTCTAGGTATGTTTTTTTCTTTTTTTTTATGTAAGTATGTCCACCGATTTCTCTGTCAATTGTGGGCCGATTTTCAAAATTCATTTAAGTATTATCCGAAAGAGTATAAGTACTCCAGAGGTGGTCCCATATGAATTTTATCGAAATTGCTTCACCGTTTTTTGAAAAATTCAACATAAACATAAATATGTAAATATACCTACATAGATGACGTTTTGGTTTTTCTCCAATTACGATTGTTTAAATTCAATGTTCCATTATATTGGGGTTATCAATTCGGGCGTGACTGTAATATTTGGTTTTAGTTCTGCGGTATGAGAATATTTTTTTTTTACAAAAAATACTAACGACTTCCAAAAACGAAAATACACTAAAAATTGAAAAAATATTTTAATTTCGGAAGTCGGTGTCAAATAACGAAGAAATGAAATACAAACACCGACTGCCGAATTTAAAGTTAAGTATTTATTTTTTCTTCTCTTTCGTCTTTCATACAAACCTTGTTGTGTTGAACAGACAGCCACACGAGTGATCCTGTAACGGTTCCATTTACCGTTCGGAGTTTCGGAACCCTATATGGAATTTGTAAATAAAACCTATGTAGCAGTTTCGATCCGCCGCCGCGCCGAATTTTTACCTGCAGCAACAATGCTTTATTGTAATTGAAGTTCTTGTTCAGTTCGTGAGAGCACTTCAATGTCATTACTTATTTACGTTGAAGATGCTCCACTGAGCCGAATCTGATGAACGATGCAGCGGAGTTAATGAGTACTTTGGTGTAGACTCCATCACGACGACACTCAGACAGATTTATCTTTGGATGCGAAATATGAGGCAATGTCGATAATACTCATATAGTCATATGAGTACGCTATATGAGTAGTTATCAACATTGCCTCATATACTTTATTGTCAATATTACTTCGACTTTCTTCAGAGAAAATCGAAGTAATATTGACATTAAAGTGTATTGCTTAAAAAGACCTCTGCGCGAGCTTACCTTAAACCTTAACTGAAAATAGTGTAAGGCTAGGCAGAGACCCAGTTGGTCATAGGTCGCGCGCACCGGCGCCGGCGCACTGCACAGTCATAGCCAGCCGCTGGTCAAGTGTGCGGCGCAACCTTGTGCGCGCGAGTGTGCGCGGGGTGAACCACCGGCGCGCGACGCATTCCCCCCGCGCCGACCACTGCGGGCGCTGACTTACTACAGCGTCACTGCGACACGTGTAGCTAGCTCCTTACTATAGGTACCTTGAGATAAATACCACCAACAAAAACCATCTATACTTCTGTTAAAAATATAACATCAAAATATTTTTGAAGACTTTAGACTTGTGATAGGATTCCAGAATTCGTCACCACAATTCTATGTGATAATGGGCCTACCGACCTTTTTGAATCACTGTATTATCATCAATAAATAACTTAGGAGTTTACAAAGCCGGTTAAGCCCGCCTAAAGAACACTACTATCCTGCAGGTCCTCAAAACGTAAGTAGCGGGGTCCAGAGGTAGGTGGTTCCGGTTGTGTGCACGCAGGGTTGTCCAGCCACTCCCTTGCGGCGGCTGCAGCAGAATTAGTATTCGCTGAGTCGGCCCACCGAAGCTTGAGCGAGGGCGCAGCGCTTGTAGGTATGCTGGTGTGGGTGTAGGTAGTAATCCTGCAGGTCAAGATGTAGGAATGATGCCGGTAGAACCCTGTCTCGGGTTCTGCACTACACAACTTTTAGAGTTTCAATTAAATTGTAGTAACTAGCGAGGAATCTAGACTTTTATAGAGTACTAGATGACTGTTCGAATAGACGGTTAGTCTTTTGTAGCTATGTCGCCTCAAGTGGTCTGTCCTCGTAAAATGATGTGCCGGCCCTTATAAAACCCTGTCTCGTGCAATATGGCGACATAGGGAGACACTATGGGAGACACAGCCAATCATGGCTCAGCTGTCATTGCTTACAATGTTGCCACTATAATTCCTAGTTATTATTTTATGCTAAATGTTGCCCGATTATTGTAAAAGCTAATTATAGAAATAACGTGTAACATTGCACGGTGACTCACTAATAAAAGCTAATGGAAGAAACTCAAATTAGTAAATCCTCCTGCCGAGCGCATTCGTTTCAGTTGTATCGAGAGCTGGCTGGCACAATGACAGGCCGTAGTCCTCTAGGCGATGACGTCGCACGAGGAGGCACCCTCAGCACTCAGTCATCACTTTATCAGTCATGAAGCCGCGCCGCCGCTTGACCGACTCGTATCGAGTATCGATACTAGAGTACCAGGAGAGCATACCAGACAGGTGCCACAGAATACAATACTCGTATGATGACTCCCAGTGTGTCTCAAACGGTTATCTCCGAGGAAACATATCCTTCAAACACTCGACCTCATTGTATAAGAGCGGGAATCTTACAAATACCTAAATAGAATAAATTACAAAAATCTTTTCAAATTCTACCTCACCAGAAGTATTTATATGAGATGCAGAATGCAGTGCGTCCATGTGCGTGTGCAATGTAATGGGCACAAGTTCATTGCCACGCTTATCAGTGACGAGCTCGCGCCCGCCGCTCGGGCCGGGACTTATCGCGCTGATAGCGTCTGACAAGTCAACCGGCAGGTGTGCGACCTTCACCCTTCTCCCCGCTCCCGGGCTCCGAGCTTTATCTCTGCTCGACGTCCGTGCCGGTTTCAGGGTTCGAAAACACCACAGAGCACCCTACTGAGAAGTGTCATTGCGATCATAAAACCGTTGTGAGAAAGGAATAGTGCTATTCGTCGTTTATGGCTCCGTCCCGCTTTCGCAACGGAATCATGATAGCATCATAGTACCAGAGCACAGAGTTGCCGAGACTTACTTACTAGAGACGCTTCAACTAATAATATTCGTGCCCGTGCAATTAGCACTGAGTGCAAGCTTCGGCTGACGCTGCGCAAGATTCGGCATTGACGTCATTCTCAAGCGCCGTCAGTGCTTATTAAAAAAAAAAAATTAAAATTCATTTATTTCAGGATTTCCCATAGAGATCATGACACAATACAACATAGAACACAATAAAAAAAACAGCTTCAATAAATATCTACAATTAAAATTAAAATTACGGTTATTATTTTATCATTAAGTTATTAAAAGTCAGAAAAACAAAATTACATACAATTAAAACGCGGTATGTGAATGTCAAAAAAAAATAATAATAATAAAATGTCAAGCCGTGCGCCTAGCCTAATAATATAACAAGCCTGTCACAACAGTGTCGAATGTACGGACAGTCGAGTCGATCAGCGATCATCGCCAGGACAGCATTGGAGCTGGCCCGCACCCTGCGCACCAAGGACGCGCACCGCTTGTGCATGGTGCCGTGGAAACAGTCGATGCGCGCTTCTGCAAACATGCCCGAGGCGCTACAGAATCGGGGCAGCCCCAACACCGCCCTGAACGCGTTGTTGTACTGGACGCGGAGGGCGCCGTACCTAGATTGCGCATAACTAGCCCACAGGCTACACGTGTACAACGAGGTGCAATATGCTTTAAAAAGAGTGATCTTTACTTGATCAGAGCAACGTGCAAACCTGCGGGCCATATTCACCCTCACTGACAGGGCCCTCCGCTCCCGTTCAATGTCAGCATGATCTCTGAGGTCAGTAGTGGTGTTGGTTGGTGGTTGGTGGTTGGTCGGCATGGCCATTGGTCGGCGGCGGTAACTATCGCAGAAACGCTTGTTTTGTTTGGCTTTTTGTGTTGACGATACCTTCTCAAGCAGATGCCACCGAGCGACCTCTGAGACGTATCTCATCATACTCGTAACATCCACACTACAAAAATGTGCGTAAAAAGTTTGACTACTCACCACTGCTGCCAACAAACAGTTGTCCTGCAGTGTATTGTTTTGTTTGCCATCAAGGGTTAAATCCAGTTTTTATAAATACTTCATTGTTGTAGGTGTAGGTTCCAATTTGTAGATATCAATGGTGTTAAGTCTTCCGGGCTACCAGTTCATTTAGGTGTGCCTCAAGGCTCGACATTGGGACCATTCTTGTTTTTGGTGTATATTAATGATTTACCATATTTTTTAAAGGGTATCTGTGACGTAGTACTGTTTGCAGATGATACCTCTCTTATCTTTAAAGTAGATAGGAATAGAAATGATTTTGATAACGTAGATAGCGCTCTCTCAATGGTTACGGATTGGTTTACGACAAATAACTTAGTTCTTAATGCTAAGAAAACTAAATGTATAAAGTTTGCCTTACCTAATGTTATAAATCTAGGACCTAATGTCATCTTAAATAAAGAAGTGCTTGAAACTGTGGACTCGGCAGTTTTTTTGGGTATAACTGTTGATTCCAAACTTCAATGGGGCGCACATATATCAGGCCTATCAGGAAGGCTCAGCTCTGCCGCCTACGCCGTCAGAAAAGTTAGACAATATACTGACGTTGACACAGCACGGTTAGTCTATTTTAGTTATTTCCATAGTGTTATGTCTTACGGTATTCTTTTGTGGGGTAAAGCTGCGGACATACAAAATATATTTGTTTTACAAAAACGTGCTGTACGAGCAATATACAGGTTAGGGTCAAGAGTTTCTTTACGAGAAATTTTCAAAGAGATTGGAATTCTCACGGTGGCATCTCAATTCATTTTTGCAAACATATTATACATTAGACACAATATACATTTATACAAAAAGACCAGTGATATCCTCAATTTTAACACCAGAAATAAGTATAAACTTCATGTTCCTTCCCACCGTGTTCGTAGGGTTCATGGTTCGTTTGAGGGTCTCGGTATCGAATTTTACAATAAGCTACCCCGTTCTTTTCTTGACTTGCCTTTTAATGCATTTAAAACTAAAGTTAAATCTAGTCTCTGTTCGAAGGCATACTATTCCATCAACGACTATTTAGAAGATAATAATAGTTGGTCGCTGTGTTGAACGCAAGACAATGTTACACTTGATGTTCTTTCTCCATATTTAGCTTATGGTTATGACAGATTATATGAGTTCATATAATAATTGTCTACTAATTTTAGTGTGATGGCCCTAGTTCATCACTTGTGGCTTCGAATCACAGCCCTTTGATACTCGTAGTTTCCATCTTTGTTCTTGTAAGCAGGCACACCAGTTATGTATGGAGGCTTCTTTAATTTGGTTTAGTGTTTATGCTTGAGTTTGTTTTTAATGGCATGATTGAGTGTGCTAGCTGGCAAGTGGCGGATTATATAATTTTATGATTATATTTTAGACTACATATATTTATTTTTCTGTTTTACATAATGTTAAGATTGTTGCATATAATTATATAGATTCAAGTTCTTAAAACTTAACAGACAGATGTGTTGCTGGGGAGTTTGTTGGCCACTTCTTCTTCACAGCTAAAACACTAGGAAGTGGTGACGGGCGGGCGTTTTTTGGGGGACTGTCTTTATGTAGAACTTTGACGTTCAAAAAGTTCTGGTTCTCAGCCTAGTTTGAATAAATGACTTTTGATTTTGATTGTGTCTGCTAATGTTTCATCTGCCCGTCAGATGCTTGTCATTCTATTATAAAACTGGTATTCAGTAGCTGAGTTACAAGTACTTGTCGGGGCACTGGACAGTGGACACTATCAGTCATTCAGGCAGGTTCGTTTATTGCGCGAACATAAACAACGCACGAACTATTTACGTAAATGAAGTCGACTAATGAATTGATTGCACTTGCACCAGTCCGCGCAGCGCCTCGTCACTTCATCAACTCATCACACGCAGGACGGCTCGCATAGAGTTGACATCAGTACACGCTGCAATGACGAGTGTGGCGGAAGTACTTAGAACTGATCATTATGGAACACTTGGCTACGTAAGAGTAGAATGTCCAGTAATCACTTTGGGTGGAATTTAACAGAAACTTCCGTTTATAATGTCCAAAGAATGATCAGAATATGTAAGTCCGTCCGTATTTTGAAAGATTTCAGGGTTGTTACCAATAGCCCAATTAACATTAAAAGCAAACTATTGACATTTCCATTAGCCACTACACGAGCAGCGCGCCAGGCGGCTGGCGGCCGTCACCACACTCAGCACTGCAACAATCAATATTGCACACAAGTGTTGGTGCAACGCGACCTTGCCGAACGTCGGTAAACAGCTCTTCACTTAATGCGCTCAGCACACAATCAAGTTGTTTGCCAGACGAACGGAAATATGGTCACGTATCCTTCGCTCGCTTCGCAAGATCGCCTTTACTTCAAGCAAATGAGCCCATTTTTAACAGACTTCAAAAAAAGGAGGAGGTTCTCAATTCGACTGTATTTTTATTTTTTTATGTGTGTTACCTCATAACTTTTTACTACGTGAACCGATTTTGAAGATTTCTTTTTATTTGAAAGCTGTTGCTTCACATGTGGTCCCATTTTAATTTGGTGAAGATCTGATGAAGAACTTCGGAGATACACAATGGAACTCTTCAATAAATGATAGCAAACCTTCCAGAATTGCTGCAATCGCATGTCATTGTTTTCACCACGCTCTGAAGGGGTATACAGATTTCTACAGTTCACTCTGATATGTTCAAATTCCCTATTTTTGGGGCTATCAATTCGGGCATAACTTTTCTATTAATTTAGTTTTAGAATGGGGTACAACAACTAAAAAGTGAAAAATAAAAAACTTTTTACAAAAAAAAATACAACCGACTTCCATAAATAATACTAAAAACATATATACGGTCGAATTGAGAACCTCCTCCTTTTTTTTCGTCGGTTAAAAAATGCAAAATAACTTTTCGGAAGTCGGTGTCAAATAACGAAGAAACCAAACTAGAAACACCGACTGTCAAATAACGAAGAAACCAAACTAGAAACACCGACTGTCAAATAACGAAGAAACCAAACTAGAAACACCGACTTCCGAAATTAAAGTTATTTTGCATTTTTTAGTATTATTTACGGAAGTCGGTTGTATTTTTTTTGTAAAAAGTTTTTTATCGAGTATGTGCGTCCGGTCAGGCCAAGCCAAACTGAGTTTCGCATGTAACCTCTCCCTGTATGAAATGGGGTTGACGACTAAAATAATCTAACTAGTCCGTCAGTTAGATTACCAAAAAATATTGGACACGTAATTTTTCTTTTGTCACTTTTCTTTTTTTTTTTTGGGGTGGGAAATCATCCAATGACATCTACCGCTCTAGGGTGGAGCGGAAGGGCGTGTCTGACTCTTACTGACTAAAACTCACCCCTGTCCCTTCCCTGCCCTGAATGCCCAGGGGCGAGGTAACTCTTTCAAAGTTATCCTCAACCCTTGGGCAGGCATCGGCCATGACGGGCCCCGTCATGTTTGCTGACAACTCTTTGAGGCGCACGTGGAACACTACGCGCCGTCGACTCTCGGGCCTGGTGCTGATCGGACGGCGAGTTACCCACTACTCGCCGTCCGACGCAGGACCGGGTTTCTTTTGCCACATTAAGGCGCAAATAAGACTTTTAATGGTTTTTAATTGAACATCACGTCTAAACGACTAGTCTTATTTCTTTGAAAAAAAAAAATATTTTACTCTAATCAATATTTGAAATAATATTTTTATAACATAGTGTAATTAATTTTTAAAGTCATGTCTAACGCGGATAAAAAATTGAGAATCACGCAAAAGCTATAAAGCGTATTTTTATGAAACCTTCACCATTTTAAAGATCATTTATAATTTATATATAATTATTTATAATTTAGTCTCAGTGTTTTAGTTTAATACCAGTTGTTTTATGTGTGATTTCGGACAGCGCTCCTTGATGGGCGAGTCCTATTACTGGCTGGACATACGACGCGTTACGTGAGCTCAGCGCAGAACACGTAAGCTAACCACTCAAGATAATTGGCAGCTAATAGCGCCTTAACAAAAAATGAAGACGATACAGTGGAAAGAAATTTCGGTTGACGTCACACTTAAGTTATAAAAGT
Organism: Polia nebulosa; assembly: GCA_951329385.1. Taxonomy (NCBI): domain Eukaryota; kingdom Metazoa; phylum Arthropoda; class Insecta; order Lepidoptera; family Noctuidae; genus Polia; species Polia nebulosa. The sequence goes on along the minus strand of OX589611.1, from coordinate 106,119 downwards.
ACCTCTTTTTACTCAAAAGTGACGTAACAAGCCACCACTCCTGAACTTTGATACGTTGTATCTTTGTAATTTTTCATTAATTTAATAAAGCAAAAAATACGTCTCCAATACTTTTTGATAATCTAACTTACGAACTAAATAGAATGATTATTTTTTTCCCCTGGCGTCATCCCATTGAACTTTATTGTGAGAGACAACTTAGATTCTTGTTATCCCAGAGCATTTTTTTTTACTCTTGGTGGGCGTTTGGCCACTATGTTACCTGATGGTAAGCGATGATGAGGTCGACGATGGAACACACATTCAGTCTTGACTCTTGCTGAATTATTTTCGGCATCTGTTATTATACCGAAACAGCAATGTTGCTCGACGGTGGAAATACATAATTATGATTTCTCCTATAACACTCCTTCACGAAGAGCTCTTACAATTTGACTCCGCTGTCACCTGGCTGGCAGATTTCGTAGCACGCTTCTCAGCTGCATTCACTACTGATCAATGAGGTTTATGATAGCTCCTTTATCTGCCTGTGTACTCTGAGGCTCGGCAAGCGATGATTTGGTCGACGATGGATCTCTTGACTTAAATACCCCCAGGTTAGAAAACCGACAGGCTGGGAACTCTACGTCGATATTCAAGGCTCTGACGCTTTGATTCGACCGTCTTTGTCGACGAGGCTTGTGGTGTAATGCGAACGTCACGCCTCCGTGTCGTCACCGGCAGCGCCCGTGCCGAGATGTTCGCACGACGCGCGCCGCACGACCTCTTCTGTGAGCAGTCATTATCAAGTTATGTGCGTCGTGAGCATCGCAGGGCCGCGCTTTAACTTACGCAACACACGGAACTGCTAATGAAGCCGAACGTGTGAGACCTTCACTTGAGTTTACTTAATAACTTAGTGCCGCTGACGTTACATCACGATCTCACCAGCATTGTTACCGGCGGCCGCTTCTCATGCGCGACGCTTGCATGCCGACTATGTTGTTGAATGTTGTCTTGGTGTTCGCTTGACATTACTGCGTCGACGGCCGCACTTACGGTTGCGCGATAATTGCGTGTGTTGTGCAAGCTGTCACATCTCTCATGCCCCATGTCACTACTGCCACGGTGGACGTAACCTCGGGGAAATGCAGCGCGTGGCACAGTTCGGACGTGTTGTGGACGCGCGTCAGTTGGCGAGCGAGATGCACCTTTGTGTATAGTATACTATGCATTCTAAATGTCGTACGTGATTCCGCATTTATTTGTGAATCCGCACTGTGAATACTCAGTGTCGTGAACTCGACAGGCCTCATGATTGTTGACTTGTAGGCAGCATATTGATAGCTGCCACCTGCCACCGTGTGACCTAAGAAAAACATCGGTGTTTTCGTTAATCATTATTAACGTTACGCTTAATGCGAATGTGTGAATTGTTGTCAAGAGGTCGACTTTTTGTAGATAAGGTCTCGTCTACAAAAAGTCGACCTTTTGACAAAGCAATTTTCCATAGAAGGTTTAAAGAATTTTCCTAACTTATAATTATTTGAATTTACATGAACTGTATGTTGTAACGTTGCAGGTGTGTGGTGGGTATCGGCGGTGAGCGCGCCCCTCCCATGCTGGGCCCCGTGCGGCGCTCGCACTGCGCCGCGCTGGCCGCCGTGGGCGCGCTGCTGCTGCTGCTGCTGGCGCGCCTGCCGCCCGCGCCCCCACAGCTGCGGCCCGCGCCCCTGCGGCCCGCGCCCCTGCGGCCCGCGCCCCTGCGGCCCGCGCCCCTGCGGCCCGCGCCCCAGCAGCCCGCGCCCGCTCCGCCCGCAGGTGGCAGCACGGCCGCGGCCCCGGCGCCCGCCACCAACCGCACGGCTCCGGCCGCGGCCGCCAGCACGGCGCCCGCTCGCACGGCGCCGCAGACGCCTCGCGCGCTGCTGGTGCGCGACGTGTACGCGGCGGGCCACGCGCGGCCGCACGCCGAGCTGTGCCCGGCGCTGGGCGCGCGGCTGCGGCTGCTGGTGCTGGTGAGCTCGGCGCCGACACACGCGGCGGCCCGCGACGCCGTGCGCCTGACGTGGGGCCACTTCGCGTCGCGCGCGGACGTGGCGCTGGCCTTCGTGTTGGGCGCGTCGCCGCCCGCGCTGCGCGCTGCGCTGGACGCGGAGGACGCGCTGTACGGTGACGTCATCGAGGGTCGCTCGGTGGACTCGTACTCCAACCTGACGCTGAAGACGCTGTCGATGTTGGAGTGGGCGGACACGTACTGTCCGCGAGCGCCGCGTCTGCTGAAGACGGACGACGACATGTTCATCAACGTGCCGCGCCTGCTGCAGTTTGCCGCCGACCCCAAGCGCGCCAACGCCACGAAAACCATCTGGGGCAAGGTACGCACCTGTTATTCTACTCAATCATTTAGATGCACAGCTGCATCTAAATGCAGCTATCCTCAGGAGTGGTGTGGTTAGAATGTACTGTTCCCGAGTCGAGCGAGCGCCTGAGATCATATATTTCTTTCTTAAATCAATAAATCCTAGCCAGTGTTCTAAGGGAGTTCATAAAAAAGCTATGTAATAATAAAACAGTAATTACTGACATGACTAAAGCTTTTCACTGCGTTATTTTCTTTCAAAAACTTGATGGCTTTGATATTCGAAAAAACGTTATAAGCCGTGTAAAATCGTACCATATTGTTGAAAAATTTTCTAGTACGGTACATAATTATGTATCCGGCGGAAGGAAGTGAAATTAGGAGTACCACAAGGTAGTGTGCTGAGACCTCCATTGTTTTTAATATTAAAGATTTATCCTTATGATGATTATAAACTTCCTGCGTTTTGGATAAACAAACACAACAATGGGTTGCAGGTGATGCGACGCTCGCTACCGAAGCGCACGATGAAGTCAAAGTACTACGTGTCACCGCTGCAGTTCCCGGGCCGCGTGTTCCCCGACTTCGCCACCGGGCCGGCCTACCTGCTGACGGCGGACTGCGTGCGGCCGCTGCTGCTGGCGGCGCCCTCGGAGCGCTACGTGCGGCTGGAGGACGTGTTCGTGACGGGAGTGCTGGCGGCCCGCTTGGGCCTGCGACGTCTGCATGCGCCCGAGTTCTACAACAAGCGGGTGGCGGCGCACCCGTGTGCCGTGCAGCGAGGCCTGGCCATCCACATGGTGCGCTACCACGAGCAGTTCGACCTGTGGCGCAAGCTGCTGGACGGCAAGACCAAGTGCGCCAGCTAACTGCCGCCTAAACTATTCCTTTTGATTTTGTACCGAACTATATTTTGATAGTGGGTCGGGGTCAGGTCGCGACGCTCGCTCGGCCGCTCCTGCTCTACGTACACGTTTTTTTGTATATAAAGTACAAAGCGTTAGCTTTAGTGAGTTGTCGTTCGCGCGCGCCTCGCTCCGCGGCCCCCGGGGCCCGCACCGGGCCCCCGAGCGACGCGCAGGCCCCGGGCCCCGCGCGGGCCCCGAGCGATGCGCAGGAACCGGGCCCTGCGAGGACCTCCGAGCGACACACAGGCTCCAGGCCCCGCGCGGGCCCCCGAGCGATGCTCAAGAACCAGGCCCCCGCGAGGGCCCCCGAGCGACACACAAGCTCCGGGCCCCGCGCGAGCCCCCGAGTGACACGCAGGCCCCGGGCCCCGCGTGGGCCCCCGAGCGACACACAAGCTCCGGGCCCCGCGCGAGCCCCCGAGTGACACGCAGGCCCCGGGCCCCGCGTGGGCCCCCGAGCGACACACAAGCTCCGGGCCCCGCGCGAGCCCCCGAGTGACACGCAGGCCCCGGGCCCCGCGTGGGCCCCCGAGCGAAACAAGCTCCGGGCCCCGCGCGAGCCCCCGAGTGACACGCAGGCCCCGGGCCCCGCGTGGGCCCCCGAGCGACGTGTCGGCGGAGACGCTCTCTGTAATCGAGACACATTGTACACGTATTCTATTCGTTCTGTGCGTGCAGGTTGTGCCAGATGTAAATATATAGTATGTATGTACGTTGTATCAAGTTGTTTGATTGTCCCTCCATTTGCTTCCTTCCTTATTTGTATATTTAATAATTTACGCACACATAGACACAGAAAAATAGAAATCTTTTATTTGCTGATAATGGAACTATATAAATTGACAAGTTGAGAAAAAGTTGTTGTTGTTGGTTGTTGAGGCGGACATAGTCATTTTCTACCAGTCAACGTCTAGGTAATCCAGAGACGAACAGTGGAAGGTGCAATATTGAGAAAAAGGCGATTAATATTTATGTAAACTATAACTACAAGGGGTGACGAGTTTGTTTTTTGAGACAAATTGATTTATTTTCTACATAGCCTCCTTTTACATCGACACACTTAGCCCAACGATATTCCAACTTTTTTAAGCCAAGCTCAGTTGCGGCCATAAGCTCTTCGTTTGTTGAGAATCTCTTTCCACCAAGCCATTTTTTAACCGACTTTCGAAAAAGGGGGAGGTTCTATGTTCGACTGTATGTATGTTTTTTTTTTTTATGTATGCCCGCGCATTTTTCCGTCAGTTGTGGACCGATTTCCAAAATTCTTTTTTTATCCGAAAGAATATACTCCCGAGGTGGTCCCATATAAATTTTATCGAAATTGCTTTAGCGCTTTTTGAGAAACTGAACAAAAACGAAAAATACGTATACCTAGATGACGTTTTTGTTTTCTCCAATTACGAGTATGTTTAAATTCCAAATTCCATGTTATTGGAGTTTTTAGTTCTGGGGTATAACAAGTAAAAAGCGAAAAATAAAATACTTTTTTACAAAAAAAACAACCGACTTCCAAAAACAAAATACACTAAAAATTTAAAAATAACTTTAATTTCGGAAGTCGGTGTCAAACATCGAAGAAATAAAATACAAACACCGACTTCCGAAATTAAAGTTATTTTTAAATTGTTAGTGTATTTTTTTTTTTGGAAGTCGGTTGTTTTTTTTGGAAAAAAGTATTTTTTCATATTTGGAATCAAAAAGACTTAAAAAAAAATACAACCGACTTCCATAAAAGTAGTACTAAAAAATGCAAAATAACTTTAATTTCGGAAGTCGGTGTTTCTAGTTTGGTTTTGCATTTTTAACCGACTTTCGAAAAAGGAGGAGGTTCTATGTTCGACTGTATGATTGTTTTTTTTTTATGTATGTCCGCCGATTTCTCCGTCAGTTAAGGACCGATTTTCAAAATTCTTTTTTTATTTTAAAGAGTATACTCCCGAGGTGGTCCCATAAGAATTTTATCGATATTGCTTCAGCGCTTTTTGTGAAACTGAACAGAAACGAAAAATACGTTTACCTCGATGACGTTTTAGTGTTCTCCAAATGCTTAAATTCAACGTTCCATGTTATTGGGGTTTTTAGTTCTGGGGTATAACAACTAAAAAGTGAAAAATTAAAAACTTTTTTACAAACAAAAAAACAACCGACTTCCAAAAAAAAATACACTAAAAATTAAATAATAACTTAAATTTCGGAAGTCGGTGTTTGTATTTTACTTCTTCGTTATTTGACACCGACTTCCGATATTAAAGTTATTTTTAAATTTTTAGTGTATTTTTTTTTGGAAGTCGGTTGTTTTTTTTTTGTAAAAAGTTTTTTTTTAGTATTACTTATGGATGTCGGTTGTATTTTTTTTGTAAAAAGTTTTTTATTTTTCACTTTTTAGTTGTAGTACTCCATTCGAAAACTAAATTAATAGTAAAGTTACGCCCGAGTTGATAGCCCCAAAATAGGGAATTTGAACATAGTTGGTGAAATTAGGGTGTATCAGGGTGAACTATACGAATCTGTATACCCGTTTCGAGCGTATCAGCGTGATGAAATGTTTTGAAGTGGTGAAAACAATATACAGACATGCGATTGCAGCAATTCTGGAGGGTTTGCTATTATTTATTGAAGAGTTCCATTGTGTATTTCCGAAGTTCTTCATCAGATCTTCACTAAATTTAAATGGGACCACATATGAAGCACCAACTTTCCAATAAAAAAAAAAATTGGGACTTAAGAGGCGAGAGTCCTTGCCTCTATTGTACCGGTGGCGCGGGGCGGTGAACCGATGCAGCGCGAGATCGAACTGCGTCGGTCACAGTTCCGCGAGGTCATGGTGGCGGAATGGTGGGACAGGCTTCTGCGCTCTACCTGCTAGCTACCGTCGACGCGATCCGACCAGTGCTCGACGAATGGCTCGGGAGGAAGCACAGCTCCCTGTCGTTTCCGGCGACGCAGGTGCACCCGGGGCATGGCTGCTTCGGGAAGTAGTACCTGTGTGACATCAACAGGGAGTCGGACGCTCGGTGCCATCACTGCATCGACTGTCGGGAGGATACACACTGGCAGAGTGTGCCGCATGGGAGGAGCAGCGCCGTGCCCTCGTGTCCGAAGTGGGCCCCGACCTGTCGCTGCCGGATGTCGCTTGTTTGATGGGCGGGAGCGCCGAGTCGTGGGATGCGGTGATCTCTTCTTCTGTGAAGCCGTAATTTCGCAGAATGAGGGTGCGGAAAGGGAGAGGGAGGCCGTGGCCACTCTCCCGAGCTGCAGCAGGCGAACCGGGCGTCGGCGGAGGGCGGACAAAGCCCTTTTCAAGCCCCATTTATATTCATAAATTTTGTTTTATTATTAATGGACTGATTTATTTTGCCTAAAACATGTTTTTAATTTTGAAAATAAACTTTGGTACAAGTAGCGGCACGTAAGTTTAGCGCTGAACGATACTAGCTGCGCATGGGTACTGCACACGTCGGTACTGACGTGCGCGGGGCGTCGTGTGGAGAGCCAAGCGGCGCTACGCACACCCGCCCTTCATCCCGCTAGCCCCCCTTCATCCCGCTAGCCCTCCTTCATCCCGCTATCCTCCTTCATCCCGCTAGCCCCCTTCATCCCGCTAGCCCCCCTTCATCCCGCTAGCCCCCCTCAGCCTCAGGTACCTTACATTTTACTTCTGCACAATAACGGTCGGCGCTAAAGTTTCGTGCCGCTACTTGTACCACGTTATTTTTATTAATAATAATAATTTAATTTAGCCATTTAATTCCATAATAATTTAAAAATACATTATAATACATTCAATAATAATTGTTCAATTATACATTAAAATAATAAATAAAATGAATTGCAGTTATAATTAATTGTGAATTAGTTCATTAGTAATATTGTTCATCCCGAATTATTAGGGACCTCTCGACGAGTAGGTATAGGCCTCCTCCAATTTTTTCCACTTTTCTCTTTCCTGAGCCAATGTCATCCAGTTACCCCCAGCCATTTTCTCGATTTCATCTGACCATCTTTCTAGTGGTCTTCCTCTTTTCCTTTTACCGGTTGGGCCAGACCAAATGGTAACCATCCTAGTCCATTTTGCATTGTGCATTCGAGCGATATGGCCTGCCCATTTCCACTTTAGTTTTTGGCAGTGTGATAGAGCATCAATTACTTTGGTTCGCTTCCTTATTTCTGTATTTCCAAAAATTTTTTTTTATCTCTACGTTTCAGGTTGAGTATGCTTCTCTCCATGGCTCTCTGACATGTCTCAATTTTATGTTTAGTGTTCAGGTAATTTAGGTTGCTTTTCGTTTGAGGGATTGGTAATTAACAGAAACAACGTCGTTTTCGTACGCTCCGTATATTGACACTAAAAATCAACACCTTCTAACATGTGGACTGTATTAATAAATGATTCGCTATAGCTATGTAAGTAACACACGTATACATTGATACGAGTAGGTAGGCACACAACATCTTAGAATAATTTAGACATTCCGCCCACCAAAGAACATCGTTCTTTAGTCACTATTATCTACACTTTAATCTAGGTAAGTAGGTACACAATACGACATAAGAGTACACTAATAAATAATCTACACAAAACAACTAAATAGTGAGTTCAACAACAAAAAAAACTAATTTCTTTTAACAATAAAATAGTAGGTGCATGTACTAACAGGTGAATGTGACTCAAAACATTATAAGTGCACCTATGAACTCAAAAGAGTAGGCAAGTAATAATACGTAATACACGATAGCCAGAAAGACATAATAATTATATCAGAGTACTTACATTATGAAAAATAGCCACCTATCAACAAACTCCCTGATTAATAGTATAAGTACTTAATAAGTATGACCCGCCCACCTTGGCTTGGTCATAAGAATTTCACAAAAATGAAAAAAAAATCGGTAAAGGAAAGGCATGCAACATAATACAGTTTGTATAATAGGTAATAATACCTCAACTTAAAATGTACCTAATATAAAGGAAAGTGTAAAATTACTTAAAATAATACAAGTAACTATTTTATTTAGTTATAACGCAAATCCTACTAAGTGGACGCTTATATTCTCCTGTCTTACATTTAACTGTCACGACACGGGTTATGTTGTCATGGCCCGTATGTTTTTGTATAATTTTACCAAGAATCCACTTAGCAGGAGGAACGTTATCCTCTTTTAAGACGACAATATCACCGATTTCTGGTTCAGTACCCTTTGAATTCCACTTATACCTTTGGCTGAGACTTACTAGATACTCTTTTGACCATCTACTCCAAAAGTTGTTTACAATTTTTTGAGTAAGTCTCCACCTGTCTAAACCTACCACATTGGATTCGGAATAATCCTTATCAGCTATATTAATTAACGGCTCACCTACCAAAAAATGACCTGGCGTCAAGGGTAGTGGGTCATTGAGATTGTCGCTGAGTAAAGTTAAAGGCCGTGAATTCAAACACGCTTCTACCTGTGCTAGAACTGTCGCCATTTCCTCATAGGTAAGTGTAGCATTACCGACTACCTTACGTAGATGTGTCTTGGTACTACGAACGCCAGCTTCCCACAATCCACCAAAATTTGGGGCATGTGGTGGTATAAAATGCCAGGTTGTTCGCTCTAACGTAAGTAACTCCGCTATTTCCTTTGGAAGGGCCGACTTGGCACTGTTGAACATTTCTCTCATTTGTTTGTCAGCGCCAACGAAATTTGTGCCATTGTCGCTATACAAGTCTTGACAGTAGCCTCTTCTCGCAGTAAAACGCTTGAACGCCGCGATAAAGCCTTTAGCCGTCAAGTCAGTAACAGCCTCTAAATGTACCGCTCGTGTAACCATACAAACAAAAAGGCATATATAGCCCTTGTATGACTTAGAACCTCTACCGGGTGAGAATCGAATACTCACCGGCCCACAATAATCTACTCCAGTAGACTTAAATGGTTTACTGGGTTGAACTCTTGGCTTTGGAAGCGAACCCATTAATGGTATCGACTTCTTCGTTGAGTACCTTAAACAAACGACGCATTCTCTAAAACACTTCTTGACTCGATCCTTTGCACGTAGTATCCAATATTTTGTTCTTAAGAGATTCAACATAACTTGTGGACCTCCGTGTAACGTTTTGAGATGAGCATCGTTAATTATGAGCATGGTAAAATGGTGTTTAGCAGGCATAATTATTGGATGTCTCGTATCTTTGCACGCATCTGCATGATTTATGCGGCCACTTACTCTTAAAATCCCCTTTTGATCTAAAAACGGACAAAGAGTTCGTAAAGAGCTTTTTTTAGATACACATCCTCGAGTCTTTAACTGTTTGATTTCAACAAAAAACTCGCGTTCTTGAATTAGTTTAATCAATGCCATTAAAGTATCATTTAATTCGTTTGCGGTAATAAATTTAGGTAAATTTGGTCGTTCACTTTTAGGTAACTTCAAAGTCAATATTCTCCTACAGTATGATGTAACTTTCAATAATCTAGATAGTGAAGAAAATCTCAACCAAACACGTAACTCGTTAATATTAGATGAAACAATTAATGACTCGATTTTCTCCTCTTCATGTGTATCTATGACATCTGTGTTGAGCTTTCGTATATTTTTCTCTGCCAGCCATTGAGGTCCTTTCCACCACAATGGATGGTTTTTTAATTCTCGTGGTTGCAAGCCTCGTGACGCACAATCGGCGGGGTTCATATCAGTGGAGACATGTCCCCACTGTTCATAATCTAAAATATTTAAAATCGTGGATACCCTATTACTAACGAAGGTCGCCCATCGACTTGAACCTCCTTTGAGCCAAGCTAGGACAATAGTGGAGTCTGTCCATCCGTATAAATCTTTCTTGGGTATCTCCATTACCTGTGACACTTCAAAAATCAGTTTAGCAGCCAAAGTTGCCCCACACAACTCTAATCGAGGAATCGAAACTTCTTTAATAATTGGTGCAACTTTCGTTTTAGCAGTGATCAAATATACATGTACCTTATTTGACTCATCAGTGACTCGTATGTAAACTGCAGCCGCGTAGGCAGCCTGTGATGCATCTGAAAACACATGTAATTCCGTTTTCGAGGCTCGTGTTACGTTTACCCATCTTGGTATAGTAAGCTCCTTTAAATCAATTAAATGATTTTTATATGTTAACCACTGCTTAAGCAGATCCTCCGTTAAGCAATCATCCCACTCAAGGCCTGATTTCCAAAGTCTCTGTATAAAGATTTTGGCAACAACTACCACGGGCGCAATCCAGCCCAACGGATCATACAATCGTGCTATAACAGACAGTATTTGTCGTTTAGTGACCGGCTCCTCCTTGGCGTCAGGTAAGTTGAGCACATATTCAAAATGGTCAGATTTACGACACCAACTTACTCCCAGTACCTTAATTGAATTATTTACCTTAATTGGTGTATTTTGGTCACTAGATTGTTCCCCACTCTTGCATATGTGATTCAGAAATGGTTCACTGTTACTGTTCCACTTTTGGAGTTCAAATCCACCCAATTTCATAAGCTCGTTCATCTCATAGTATATTTGTAAGGCTTCACTCATTGTTTCAGCGCCTGACATCAAATCATCCATATAGTAGTCTAGTTTAGTTATTTTTGCTGCTAATGGGTATTTATGTTTCTCCAAATCTGCTAGCCTTTGTAAACACTTAACCGCTAAGTATGGCGCGCATGCTGTACCAAACGTTAGCCTCACAAGCTTATAATGTCGTATAGCTTCAGATGGACTAAATCTCCATAAAATTCTCTGAAAATCAGTATCTTCTTCAGCTACTCGGACCATTCTATAGAATTTTGTAATGTCTGCTACTAGACCTATTTTGTGATTTCTCCATCTCATTAAGATATGCCTAAGATCTTGTTGTAACTTAGGTCCAACAAGAAGATCATCATTTAATGATACATTATTGGTTCCTTTGCTTGACGCGTTGAAAACCACTCTCACCTTTGTAGTATCCTTATCTTCTCTCACCACCGCATGATGAGGAAGATACACTGCACGTGGATTCTCTTTCTCATTGACTTCCGTCATGTGGTTTAAACTTAAATATTCCTCAAATACTTTATTATACTCTATTCTCAACTGGGGATCACGTGATAACTTTCTCTCTAAACTCTCTAACAATTTGATAGCTCTCTGTTTTGACTGACCGTACTGACACTTAGGATCATCAGTCGCAAAAGGTAACCTTACTATAAATCTTCCCGTATCATCTCTAACAGTGGTTAAATCAAATAAGTCTTCACATACCTTCTCGTTTTCAGTCATCTCCTTTTGTATTGTGTTAGGTTCATTCTACATTTCCCAAAATTGTTTCAGTAAATCAGTCTCTTCTAAATGTACATGCATGCTAGTCAGCTTACTTCCTGCCGACGAAGAGGGTTCTCTTGACACGTTACCTGAAATAATCCACCCTAAAAGTGTGTTTTGTGCAATTAAATTACCCTGAGATTGCCTGATAATACCATCAAGCAATATCTTTCCATACACTTCAGCCCCTAGCAATATATCAATTTTACCTGGTGTTGCATAGGTGTGGTCTGCTAAAGGTAGACTTTTAATTTCAACCCACTCATGAGTCTTTAGATTGGCTGTGGGAAGCATAGACGTCAAAGAACGCATGACATAAGCGTTAACTTGAATATAATTTGCTGGATTATGGCGTGATTCCACTTGAAGTGAAACTCTGTGTTTTATTCTCGAATGACCATCTCCCAGCCCTGACACAAAACCATTTACTGGTATACGTTTTAACCCAAGTAACTGAACAGTAGCCTCAGTAACTAACGAAGCTTGAGACCCTTGATCTAATAAAGCTCGAATACATTGTTTAGAACCTTGTGAATTAAATACCTTAACTCTAGCTGTTGCAAGAAGTACCCTGGCTGGCTGCAACTCTTCTCTAGTAAATGTAGTAGTAATGTGTGTATCACCTTGTGATGTGCTCGCTTTCTCATGTTGTTCACTCGGTGACATTGTTACCTCACTTGCTTGTTTGCTGGTCTCGTTTTTCTCTCTCTCGAAGTGTAGCAATGTGTGGTGTCTCCTACCACATTTCTTGCAGCTCATTGATTGACGACATTTAATGACAGAATGTGTAGGTGACAGGCAGTTGAAACACAATCCCTTCTTTTGCACAAACTCTTGTCTTTCCTTCGGTGTCATAAGTCCGAAACGTTTGCAATGGTAAATATAATGGTTCTCATGACACATTGCACACTCAACATCTTTTGACTTTGTTTTATTTTCAACTGACGTGTGAAACGTTTTTGATTTTTGTGCAGACTTCCCTGTCTGTGTTGAACGTTGAGTGGTGGAATCGATCATTTCCAAGGATCTAAATCTATACTCTAAATAGTCTATCAACTGCGACCAAGTGGGCAGTCCATCACTAGACAAAGTATTAAGATACTGTTCCCATTGTTTTATTGATTCCGCGTCCAACTTTGCGACGGTTAGATAAACAATTATTTCATCCCAGCTATCTGTTCTGATGCCTATATTCTGCAGTGACTTCAAACAAGTTGATGTGGTGTCTAGTAAATGTTTTATTGAATTAGCCGACTCAGTATTTATTTTCTTAAGTCCAATCAGGTTATTCATAATAGCATTGCAATTGTAACGCTTGTTATTATACCTTTTTACCAGTTGTTTCCACGCCTCCTCATAATTTGTTTCAGTAGTTGCAAAGTTTCGTAAAAGATTTATAGCTTCACCCGACAAATTACTTTTCAAATAGTGCAATTTTTGAACTGACGTTATGGATTTGTTGTTGTGAATTAGTGATGAAAACATATCATAAAACGTTTGCCACTCCTCATATTTACCTCCAAATGTTGGTAGTGTGATACGCGGTAGCTTAACATCACTGCAGTAGCTGTTCTCATTACTACTAGTGGCTGAAGCCATTGGCGTTTGAGAAAATGGCGGTGTCAAAAATGGCTCCAACGCTTCACGCAAACTAGTTTTATATTGCACGTACAGTTCCTCAAACTGTTCGTAATAGCTCTCGGTGAAATATACTTCCTTTTTATCTTTCGAAGCTGCAGAAATTATAAGCTTATGTCCCTCTTTGAATTCTGTATATTGTAGCTCAAGTACCTCCAATCTTGTTTCTAAATAAGGGCGTTTTATCCTTTCTTTCGGCGTTTTCTTATAATTTCGTTCGGCTGTCTTCAAATTGTTCATTAACTGTTCTTGTAATGTAACTAACTTCTCCATTATATTTGTATAATAAGGCGCGTAACTGTTTTAATCCCAACACACTATTATAGTTATTTAGTCTCGGAAAACACTAATTGTTCAAGTCTTTAACTCACATACGTAGGTATTGTCTCGTTATTTAAAAAACCACACTCGTAAATAACTAAATAGTTCACACTCAATCAGTCACCGTAATAAAATAATATATAACTCGTTATTTAGTTATAAAATGTCTCAATGTGTAAGTTGCCGATCACCGGACGAATCCTTATCTAAGGAATGCGGTCTTTTGTTCTCGCGGTGCGTGGCGAAGCTCGATCGTAGGTGACACAATCCGGCTCGTTATGGACCATATGTTCAGGTAATTTAGGTTGCTTTTCGTTTGAGGGATTGGTAATTAACAGAAACAACGTCGTTTTCGTACGCTCCGTATATTGACACTAAAAATCAACACCTTCTAACATGTGGACTGTATTAATAAATGATTCGCTATAGCTATGTAAGTAACACACGTATACATTGATACGAGTAGGTAGGCACACAACATCTTAGAATAATTTAGACATTTAGCATATGAATTATAAATCCATTTTTGGCTTGCGTATGAGAGGCAGGGTAGGAGACATGAATCTAGAGTTTTCTTTTTTAACGTAAGAGGGAAATCAGCTTTTAAAACTTCTTTGTAGCTCCAGAATTTGTTCCATGTCATATTCACTCGCCGGTTTAGTTCATCCTTATGTCTATATTTCCTGAAAGATATCTGCTTTCCTAGATATATATTATTATATTCTTGTACGTACTCCAGTGGTATGTTGTTAATTTCGATGGGTATTATTATAGTATTGTTGGTCATAATTTTTGTTTTGTCTGTATTCAGTTCTAAGCCTATAGCATGGCTGACAGAGTTAAGGTCGTTTATTATTTGTTTACGCTGTGATGCATTTTCTGAGAACAATACGATACTCGTATCATCTGCAAATCTTAAGTTACTCAGGTAGTTTCCTTCGATATTAATACCTTTTTTAGACCAATTTAGTTTTTTCATTATACTCTGGAGTACAGTTATGAATATAGTTGGAGATAAAGGATCACCCTGTCTTACGCCTCTACATATACAGGGTGTAACGGAAAGGTGTGGTCATATTTTAAGAACCGGTTCTGCCCATGGAAATGAATAACTTTCTCTAAGAAAAAACAGAAAATTCCCACAAAAAAAAATTTGACTTTCCATACAAAATTATCATCAGCTGATCAATATTTGTATGGGAGGAAAAAAAATTTTTGAGAAGTTCCTCTGGTTTTCTTGAATAAAGTTGTTCATATCGATGGGCAGATGCAATTCTTAAAATATGACCACACCTTTCCGTTACACCCTGTAATTATCTCCTCACCTTTCCTGTCCAGTTTTACTCGACTAACGCTTTTCTTGTAGATGTCTTATGAGTTCGATTGTTTCTTGTGGTATTTTGCAATCTTGTAGAGCCGCCCACATGCTCCCATGAGAAATTGAGTCAAATGCTTTAGCGTAGTCTATGAATGCCAAGTAGAGAGGTCGTCTGTGCTCTTGGTATTTCTCTATGACTTGTTCTAAGGGGTGAATATGGTCTGTGGTTGCGAATCCTGCCCTGAACCCCGCTTGTTCAACTGGTTGATAAGTTTCTGTAAGGGTAGAGATGAGTTTTCCAAACGCGAGGCGAATAGTTTGTAGAGATTTGATTGCAAGCTGATAGGTCTATAGTTAGCAATTTTAGCTGGGTCTCCTTTTTTATATAGTAAAATGATATCTGATTTTGCCCATTCTCTTGGTATTTGCCTGCAGTCTAGAATTGGACCGCTGCTCTTTCCTCGCTTTAGAAACTCTTATCTTTTTGATGATCTCATCTTTGGAAAATCTTTGTAGAGATAGGGTACGTGACGTTGTTATATCCTCTGACTTTTCCAGACTTTCATTAGAAGTTTGGTTTGCAGTATTTAGCTGTGAAGAATATAGATCTCTGTAAAAGTTAGTAGCTGTCTCTATAATTTTAGATCTTGAGAAAGTTTCTTTATTAGATGGTTTTACTTTAATATTTGGGATCCAAGTTTTTGTTGAGTTCAGCTCTTTAAACCCTTTTTCCAAGCTTCCTGAAGTTGTTAAATGTTTCTCTATTATTTTCAGTCTATGGGTTTCGTATTCTTTCTTAATTATTTTATGAACATTTTTGTAGAGACTACTAAGTTCGATTTGTTCTTCTTTTGTTCGAGGTTTTTTATGTTGTAGTTCGTTCCTTCTGTTTAATAGCATTCTTGTATTGTGGGAAATTATACTTTGGCGCTGATGTCTTGTGGTTTTGGAACAATTTAGTGCAGAAGCGACGATTTTCTTTAGTTTTTCGTAATACAGCTCAATATTATCACAGTTATTTCCATCGAAAAATTTTAGATTTTCTTTCAGGTTTTCAAGATAGAGTTCTTCGTCTTGTTGTGTTCTAAGAGTGATGTGATTGTGGCCATAGTTAGCTCTACTTTTATTAGATCTTGTAAGTTGGAAAGTACATCTTACAAGTCGATGGTCGCTAGGATAATTAAGCTGGTTTATAATTTTGATATCTGTGTTGGTAAAAATATAATCTAGTTGTCTTTTGGTATTTCTGGGTGGGAGCCATGTCCATAGTTTGTTGGTTTTCTTTCTAAATATGCTGTTCACTATTGTGAAATTATTTTGATGCACATATTGTACTTATTTTTCACCTCTTTTGTTCCTTTTTCCAAAGCAGTACGGTCCCAATACTTTCTTGTCTTCAGGTTGTGGTTGGCCCACGCAAGCATTGAAGTCACCCATTAATATGATCTTTTTATTACTATTTTCTATGGCTATTTGTAGTTGATCATAATATGCATATTCGTTCTGAGATTGCAACGAAGCTTTCTATATTTGGTTTCAGGTGTTTTTTTATTAGGAATCCAACACCATAAAGGCCTTTGGTTACTCCATAATAACAAAATATATGTTCATTATCCTCTATTATGTGATAATCTTTTCTTCGTATCTCAGCGAGTCCGATTATATCGTATTTTATCTTCGAAACAGCTTCTTTAAACTCCAGCAATCGTGCATCAGAAAGTAGAGTTCTAGCATTGTATGTGCAAATATAAAGTGGGGGGAGTAGAGGGTTTTGATCGTTTGTCCCCGCGGTGATCAGCCGAGTTGGGGAACATCGTAGAGAGGTCGCGCTTCTTCAATATTTCTTCCGCGGTGACTTGGGTTAGTGACAGTGGTGTTATAGCTTTCAGTAGTGGAGGATGTGGTCGTTACCGGATGATTTTTATTTCTAGTAACAAAACTGTTCATACCTACTACAATTTTGCTTTTTGGGGGGTTTTTTGTAATAGATTTTCTGATATTTATGGTGTTTGTAGTTTCGGGAGATTCTGGCAGATTTCTTTTATTTGAATTTTTATATTTTTCTTTTCTCTCATGGTTTCTATCTTGTGTACGATATTCTGGTACGATTATCAATTGGTCGTATTTGAGGAACGCCTTTTTCCCTTGTTTTTGTTCTACTTTAAGCTGTTCTGCCAGTTTTTTCGCCGATCTTGATAGGAGTGGGTGCTACATTTACCATAACCTTGGTTTTGTCCATATTCATTTTAAGACCCACTCTTTCAGAAGCTCTACTGAGGTCAACCAGCATTGTACTGAGGTCCTCCATAGTCTCAGCCATGACGACATTGACGACTATATCATCGGCAAATCGAAGATGAGTGATGTACTCGCCTCTCCAGTCCAAAACCTTGAAGCCATCGTCCATTGCGGCCGTGTACAGTTTCGGAGAAATGACGTCTCCCTGCCTCACACCCCGCTGTAAGAGGATAGGTTTCGAGGTCTGGTCCTGAAGTCGGACTGACATGGTGGCGTTTTCGTACAAACACTTCAACACCTCGATGTACCGATAGTCGATCTGGCACCTTTGGAGAGACTGCAGCACAGCCCAAGTCTCGATCGATTCGAAGGCTTTTTCGTAGTCCACAAACGCTAAGCAGAGGGGCAGATTATACTCTTCGGTTCTCTGTATAACCTGCCGCAGCGTATTTATGTGGTCTACGGTGCTGAAGCCTTTTCGTACTTGCTCGGGAGGCTGGAAGTCGTCAAACCTGCGCACGAGACGGTTCGTGATGACTCTGGAGAACACCTTGTAGTTGTGCTTGAAGATTGTGGCGTTTTCCCCTCGAGTATGACGGAATAGAACAGTTTCTGAAGGGCCTTAAGGACTGGTTTTCCACCCGCCTTCAGAAGTTCGGCCGTGATTCCGTCATCACCCGACGCCTTGTTGTTCTTAAGCTGCTTCAGAGCCATCCTAATCTCATAAAGGCTGACGTCCGGGATGTCTTCGGTATAGTGTCGGGTTAATCTAGTTATTGGGTCGTTAGCTAGATTCGCAGCGGGTTTAGTTGTAGACATGTATAACTGTCCATAGAACATCTCGATCTCTCTCAGAAGCTCCGATTTGGCGGATATGGTTCTGCCATCGTCGGTCTTCAGTTTCGTGAGCTGGCTTTACCTAATAGACAGATCTCTTGCAAAGACCCTTGAGCCCTTATTCCGTTCTATCGCGTCTTTAATCCTTTCGGTATTAAAGCGGCGGAGGTCGCTTTTCAAGGACTTGGAGATTCATCTATTGAGCTGCCGGTATTTACACGAATCGTCTGAAGACTGCAGAATCATCTCCTGTCTCTCCTTCATGAGCTTCAGAGTAAACAATATATTATAAAAATGTTACTATTTTATTACTACCTATATATTATTTAATTACACTTGTACATACACTATACACAATCTTTTTTTAAATTATTTTTTTAGTATAAATAATGTGAACGAGGATCGACTTGGAGAGGGTTGGAAAATCAAACACGACTTGAAATACTAAGCGCGTAAGTATAATATTCAATCAGTACTTTACTTGCAAAGATAGCTAGCTGGAAAGAAGCTTATTTTCTACTATATAAAAATAAGTCGGGTTTTCCTTCCTGACGCTATAAGTCCAGAACGCACGAACCGATTTCCACGGTTTTGCATTCGTTGGAAAGGTCTCGGACTCCGTAAGGTTTATAGCAAAGAAAAATTTTTGGGAAATCAAATAAAATTGCACCCGTGCGAAGCCGGGGCGCGTCGCTAGTTAGGTATAAAATTAAGAGACAAGATTGAAAATAAGCACATTCGCAACAAAACCAAACTAACCGATGCTTTAACATTCTCATTGAAAATGAAATGGAGATGGGCGGGACACGTAGCCCGCTACAACGACGACAGGTGGACCATTAGAATTGTGAAATGGCAAGGCCCTACGGGTAGTAGGGTTAGAGGCCGCCCATGCGCTAGATGGACAGATGAACTGGTGAAAGTAGCAGAAGAAAATTGGTTATCCATGGCTAGACACAAAGAAGGATGGAAGTCCTTGGAGGAGGCTTTTACCCGAAGGGGGTCCATATAAGCCACGTCAAATAAAAACAAACATAATTAATTAATCTAATTATGCATACTGCAATTGTAATTATTTATTAAGAATTTTATTTATTTATCTTTTTTATAAATCAGCATGTATTGTAATGTAAGTAGGCTAATGGAATTCAATAAAGCTTTATTATTATTATTATTACTTTACTTGCTGCTGAGGAAAAAACTACGCGGTGTCAGTTGCCACCCGTAAGAACAGGAGCTTTCAAGGGGTACCTTACATGGGTTTGGATGACTTGGGTGACTCTATAAGAACCTATCAGGCAGCCGATGGAACTAACGCCTGCCAAGATTCTCATAGCAATCGTCCATGTATATTGCTAAGTGTAATACTGTAGGCTCGAACGTATATTCACGGCAGCTAGGCGGTCAGTCACCTCCAGGTGAGACCCCCAGTTTCCTGTGGGAGGCCCAGCGGATGTCGACCAGCAACAAGGCCGCCGACTTATAGTGAACCTATTCAGTGAGTGGCTCCCGTCCGCCCTGCTTCCAGATCGAGCCGGTCACAGTCCGGACCGCAGAGACGTAAGCGTGTATGTGGGCGGCATTGTATGTGTAACACCGCCCATGTATTCATTGTTATGCGCGAACGTGCCGCGCCTACAATGCGTGAATACACATGCGTGTGGAGTCATGCGTGTCTCGTTCACGATAGTTTGGAGCTCCGTCTCCGACTCCGCTTGTGCTAGGACAACCAGATCATCCGCGTACGCCTGGACATGTGCCCTGAGTTTCTCCCGTTGTCTTGCTGTCCAGTTGGATGTTCCAGAAAATGGGACCACTGATTGAACCCTGGATGCATCCTTTGGTACTGGGTTTAGAAACAGTATGAGTGAGATTTTCAACCGTGATGCTGCGATCCAATAAATAACTGTCAATGAGACACTCAAGGTTTCTCTGTTTATGCCTTTACTTTGTATTTGCTGCAATATGGTCGGCCACCAAGCATTATCAAATGCGCCCTCAATGTCCAGTGAAATAATGGCAACGATCTTCTTGGCACGAATACCTCGGTGGATGTAGTTGACGGTGTCGTAAAGGGCGTCCTCCGTACCACATTGTGTTCTGAACCCACACTGCCTTCTACTCAGGAGACCTTCACTCTCCAGCGCCCAGGTGAGTTTGTTTGCCACGAGTTTCTCAAGTACCTTACCCATGACTAGGAGTAGCCCGATCGGGCAGTAGGACTTAGCCGTTGTGTGGTCGGGCTTACCAGGCTTCAGAATCACCCTGATCCTAGCCTCTTTCCAGGCAATGGAAATGAAATACCTGACATTAAGGCACTTGTTAAAAAGGGCCAGCTGGAATTTTTTTTTTGTGCTTTATATGGTCTGTGACAAATATCCGCTGTAAAGCCCCTGGCGCCTTCTTTGGGTTGGTTCCGGAGTATACGTTTCGAAGCTCAGTGTGTGTCAGTGAACAGTGGTGTCTTTTGTGACTGAAGGTTCCGTTCTTGGTTTACATACCTCATCTTGTGTACAACTTCCCGTATCGTCTTATGAGCAGGAGCGTCTGTCTCAGGATCGTCGACTGGAAAGAAGGTTGCAACAATGTTCAGCTGACGCTTCAGCTGACATAATTAAGTTGGTCTGAGGGTCCCACAAGAGGTTAGATTGGATTCGACTAGTGTTTGAGCACCGAGTGATTACTCGCTGTGAACAGCTCCAAACATCGTCTTCCTTCTGTCTAGTGCAGAAGTCCTTCCAGCTAGCCGTCAGAGTTATTTCAATTTGTTTTTGAAATCTTCTCTCGCCTTTTGGTAGTCCGAAATACAGAATTGTCTTCGTCTAGCGTTTGCTGAGTGTATTTTTCTCCGTAGTGTTATTACCGATATTTTCACTCCAGTTCTTCCGTCCACCACTGCGGTTTAGCGCTTGGCTTACGCTCCGCAAGTTTTGGGATCGCCTCATCGCTGGCTCTAGTGACAGATTTATTGTATTTGAGGACGAAGTCCTCCAATAGCTTTGGGTCTTCGCATCTGCCAATTTTTTCTTCAGTGAGTCCCATCTCTGCCATTACCACGCACAGTGTATCGGAGAAGAGAGCCCATTTAGCCTTTCTGACATTGTATATCCTTGTTGAAGGGTCCCTTGACCCGCAATTCCTGATCTCCTAACACCAGTTCGAAGACGACCTTCCAATTGGTTATTTTTGCCAGCAGCAAATCACTACAAGCAGTAATGTCCACAATGCTTGAGTAAAACTTTCCACCCCTAAGGATGTGAAAAGTCAGCACGCTACCCTGGTTTACGACACTCATGTTGTTTTGGGCCACCAAGTCCATGACCGCTCTTACCCGACTGTCTTCAACATCAAATCCCCACCAGGGACTCTTCGCATTGACGTCGCCGACAAGAAGGATGTCGGTGCCAATCTCCGCGATGATCCGTTTGATTTTTCTGAGGTGCAGCTCCATGCCCACGTCGCCTTCGAGGTACACATTAATCAGGCCTATATGGAGGTGCCCCACATTCAGAATTAGTGACGTTATGTTTGGACAGTTAAGGGTTTGATTTGTGACAAAGCAGCTAAAGCTTTCGTTTTTGTGATAAAGCTACTTATAGCAATGTGATTTTGATTAAATACGGCAAATAGGTAATGTCTAATCAAATAGTAACTATCCCAATAGTTTTTCATTATAGTTATGATGCCTAAAAGTGGGAAATATCTAAAGGTTGGCTTCCTTAACGCAGGTTCTCTGGGTACAGGCCATGATGATTTGATCAGTGCAATAGACAAGTATGGTTTTGATATTATGGCTATAAACGAACCTGGCTTCGGCCGGGCGGGGAGGTCCGCGCGCCCGTTGTGCTCGGGTACCGCCTACGTCACACTCCGCGATCGACAGCTTTTTTTTTTTTTTGTTTTGTGGGGTGGTATATCATCCAATGACTTCTCCTGCTCTGGGGGAGCGGTGACCTTAAGGCAAGATATACGACAGTGGAAGCCTTTGGTTCGATTTTTGGCCACTCCATTATAGTCAGTCAATTTAATATAAAGCGAGACAAAATTACACCTTTTGTCTTAATTTAGGCCGCTAAAAATATATGTAGGGATAGTTTTGGTATGGACTTGTTACAATTAAATATAAAACAAGCTTCTGAAATGAGCGTTACTGACATGGTCGTCTTTTTTTATAATGGCATTACAACTTTGTTTGATGTTTATGCACCTCTAAAACATGCATTATTAGGGAACAATCGCATCCCTGGATTACGGATACTGTAAAGCTCACGATAACTTTACGTGATAAGGCATTAACCATTTATAAAAAATACTATAAACAGTTAAAATCTTTGGTCAAAAGTGCCCTCTACCATGAAAAAGTAGCGTATTTTGGGCACAATATTAATAATAAAATAAAAAATCCCAAATTGCTATGGAAAAACATTAAATCCACCTTCGCACCTTCAAAGCAAAGACAAGACCTTCCTTCACACTTTAGAAATCCCGACCTAATAAATAATACTTTTTTTAATGTTCCCTGGCAACCCGGTAGCTAGCCCGTCGCTTATAGCTTTCTATGAGTCCAACAGATATAGTGAAGCCATTTTCACACTAACTCCGGTGACTCAAAACGATGTCGCTCGTATCATTAGTGACCTGAAGTCAAATGCTGAAGGTTACGACCACATAACCTTGGGTATGCTTACGCTAACTTTGCTAGATACTTTACCCACTATAACCGTGTCACGTAGCGGGCCGGAGTGGTGGTGTGACACGTAGAGGAGGTCGTAGGAGTGACACGCAGAGTACGAGGACCGTAGATGAGAGTTGAATGTCACAATGCCACCTCCTCCTACTACTGTCACCACCAGAACTGGGAGAAGAGTAAAATTTAGGGATATAGGTATAAGATTTGTAAATTTATTTTGTATATTGTATACCTTGTATTTCTCCGTGGGGGAGTGGTGTGGCGAACCATATTATAAACTTACAAATTTATCTATGGTTCCCACTTGCCTATAATTTTCGTCTCCGCAGTACTACCTGATTTATGGAGCAGGTGGGTTACTCCTGTCGTAAGGAACTGGGGCAGCGACCTTAGGTTAGGTTAGGTTTTTTTTTTTTTTTTTTCGGCAGGAGTGGGAAATCGTCATGGACGGCCAGGCTGCCTCACAAACGAGCCAGTCTGGGCAGTGTCAGACTCTAACTGACTAACGTGCCCTTGTGTATGCGTGTTTACAAATGTTTGCTGCTGGGCAACTCCACGTGCAAGTGGCGTCGCTCCAGAGCACCTACTGTGTTTTATTACATTACTGCGGTTACGGTTCTCCCGCTTCAGACAACTGGCCCAAAGTGGTTCATGAGAGCCTCGTCTACTATAAGACGGTGGTATTTCTCCTGCTCCCTGAACCCGTTGACTAAAATTGAGGCCATAGTGCGCACCTTTGTCTTCACCCGATCTCCTAAGCGGTGCGTAAGCTTCTGCCTGAGATCTTTGGCAGCTTCGGCTGTCGTGGTGACTACGACGTCCTTCCCCTCATCGAAGTGATTCACCACCCAGGTTGTTTTTCCGCAACCCGGAACCCCATTCACCCACCCGATATTGGGTACCGCCCAAATCTCCTGCGATGCTGGGTTGTCTGAAGTCCCTAAAACGGACTGAGCCATTTCAAGGATCCTATCGTCCAGCATTACTTTGGTACATTTGGCGGTAACCACCATCGGATCGTCATCCGGAGTTCTAAATTTTATTTTGCCCGAGCGCTCCGTTTCCTCCTCATCCAGGGCCACAAAACCGCTCTTCGCGCTGTAGGCTGCCATGTACGACCCCGTCATTTCCCCTTTGATGACTTGGTAAGTGGCGTTGTCGTACACCGCAGCCTCTGCTTCCTCGAGCAGTACCCTTAGCAGTCCTTCCGTTTCTCTGTGGAAGGTCTGCATGATCTTTCTGCATGTCATGAGATTGACCTCTCTGGTCGCTCTCACGATTGCTACATACTCGAGGAAAGCGCTCTTCACGTGGTCCGTGGTGCCTGAGATCACTGCGAGAGTCGGCGGGCTGACTTGCCCTTTGTCGGCTCTTGTCGGGATAGGCTTTTGCGGCGTTGGTTCTTTTGGTTTTTTTTTAAAGAACCTCTCCACTGCTGTTTCTTGTTTTTGAGATGGAGATACGCGGCTGGTGCTTGGGAGCAGTGCACTGAGGAAAGTGCCAAAGGCTTTTAGGCGACTCCTCGACCGGGCCCGGTTTTCCGGGCTCGTGGTCTTGCTCTGCTCCATTGCAGCTTTTTCGGTGGCTATCTTCTGCTGGGCCCTCTCGGAACCGCTCTGGATGGTCGGACTTGTTGTAGGGCTCGGCACGCCCGCTGTTGTTTGTCTGGGGGCTTTGAGGTAGCTCAGAGATTCCCCCCTGTCCTCGTAGACAACCACCTCGTGATGTTCTGAGGCTTTTAGACAACCAAAGCGGTCTGCGACGCCTCCTCTCTCCCCTCCGATCGCCATCGCGTCGACGCTTATAGTACGGGCCGAGGCCTCCGTGTACCCCACCACCTCCCCGATCTTTTGAAGCAATGAGCTTGCCTGAGCGAATGGAGTCTCCACTCCCCACTCGAATAGTGCGATCGTCTTCCCTTTGTGTCGCACTAGACGGCATCTGTGAGTGGCTTCCACCTGAGGCAGTGCAGCATACTTGCTGCCTTTCATGCTCGTTTTGGCAGTGCTTCCATTGATCAGGGCAGCAAGTCCCGCTGAAATTGGTATGCGGCCCGCAGCTCGACTTGAGCCCACGCAGAAGCCTATGCCCAACTTTTCTTCTTCTTTGTTCATAAAAAGAGCGACGCCTCGCAGTCTGACGCCTGGAACTCCGGCTTCTCCACATGCCAGGAATTGCATGATGGACATGGTGCTCGGGGCTGGCTGTAGGCTGGCTGCCACTGCTGATGCTGTTACCGCCGTTGCTGTCTGTTGGATTGTGCTCGTGACCTGTGTTGTGGTGTGTGGTGTATGTGTTGTGCTCCGTATTGCAATTGCATGCGCTGTGTTTGCTGTGCTTGAAAGTGTGGTCACAGGTGGTAGTCGGTGTCGACTACGCAAGGTTGCGTCCGTTTTGTTAGCTCCCGCCGCAACGACAGCGGCTTTGCTCGCGAATGCCAAGAATGGTTCTCTTGTAACCGGTCTCCCCATGATGGTATGGAGTGTAGACAGGCTTAGCTGGGTGCCTAGCTTTATTTCCAGCTCCATTCTGTCGTGGCTGAATCTTGGGCACTGGAAGAGCAGGTGCCAGACTGTTTCTTCGCAGCTGGGGTCACAGACGCACGAGGGACTTTCTTTGAGATGGAAGCGGTGGAGATACGCTGAGAATCCTCCGTGTCCTGTTAAGACTTGTACATGGACCGGTGTGAGGACTGCGTCTCTCAGTGTCCTTTTCGCCGCTAGGACGTCTGGGAAGAACGCTTTTGTGACCGCTCCTGTACTCGAGGACTCGTATCGCGCTTGCCACTTCCTTATAGTCTCCTCCCGTATCTTGCTCCTCACGAACGATACGGGAACCTTGTCGTAGTCTGCTGTCTCTTTTGTTAGGGCCGCCTCCTTGGCCAGCTCATCCACTCTCTCATTCCCAGCGGTTCCCACGTGGGCCTTGAGCCAAAAGAGCCTCACCTCCCTGCCCTCCTCTCTGATCTCTCGTACATATCTCTTAATTTGGAGAGCCAGGTAGTGAGTGACCGACGGTCTCCTCAGCTGGTCAAGTGACGATCTTGAGTCACTCAAAATGCTTACGGAGGACGCCCTAGATTCTCTCACCATCCTTACAGCTCTGTAGAGAGCGTACATTTCCGATTGGAAGACAGTGTTGTGAGGCTCCAGGCCAAAAGTGCAGTACTTCGACTCCTTTCCGTTTTCCCACCAAGTTAAGCTCCGACTTTCCCCTCTATTTTGCTGCCATCGGTGTATATTTGGGGACCGATTACTTGTTGGTTTTCCAGGGTTTCAGGAGTCAGGTCCTTCAGGCATGCATACTCCGTTGTTATGAGTAGCGCTGGGTGGGGTTTTTGGGAGTGGTGTAAATCACACTCCAGCTCACGGGGCCCGGTGGTATAAAATCTTGGGAATGTCCCTTTTTGATTTTAAATAGGGTAGCTGCCTCGATTACCCGGAGATCTAGGGGGAGTTGGCCTGACAGGATAAGCGCCGATGTCAGAGACACCGTGCGGTATGCTTTGCAGATCTTTTGCGCAAAGCCCCTCTGCAGTGAGTGAAACTGATTTCTTGTCATCAGTTTATCGGCTGCGGGGGCCCACGCACTCGCTGCATACATCACGATAGGCTCTATCACCGACACGTATATCGTCCTGATTATCTCTCCGTTTAGACCCCAAGTCACCTTTGCTGCGCGTGCCAACTGCTTATAGATGTCTGCAGCCTTTTTACAGGTCGCAGACACGTGCGCGTTGAAGGTGAGTTTAGAATCTATCGTGAGACCTAGCAGCTTGACCTCTTCGACCAGGTTCAGCCGCGTGCCCGACATGTAGAGTACCGGGACGTCGTACTTAAGCTTCCTAGTTAGCACCATCGCGTTGGTCTTGTGCGCGGCGAAGCGAAGCTTATTTTGTACGCCCCATTTTGATACTATGTCTAGGGTATCGTTGGCTGTTTGCTGCAGGGGACCGGCTGTGAAGTCTGAAAAAACCAGGACAACATCGTCTGCAAAGGCCTGGCAGTAAACTCCCATGCTAGCCAACTTGTGAAGGAGCGAGTCCAGGATAAGGTTCCAGAACGTTGGTCCGTCAATAGAGCCCTGGACACAACCCTTTGTGGTACCCTTCTCACTAGTTGCTCTGGCGTAGTTTACCCTGATGTTCCGGTCTTCCAGGTATGAGGTGACGAAAGCGTGGATGTTTTTGGGACAGTTCTTGACCACCATCTGTCTTTTGAGTGCTGGCCACCATGCGTTATCGAAGGCCCCCTCTATGTCCAATGATATCAAAAGCACGATCTTTTTGGCTTTGATTTCGGTTCGTATATGGCCCACTAGAGCATAGAGCGCGTCCTCGGTCCCGCGCTGTGGCATGAAACCGTACTGATTTTTGTGTAGTGTTGGGAGGAAGTGATGCTGCAGTCTGCCAACTAGGAGTTTCTCGACGATTTTTCCTAAGACCGAGAGCAGACCTATTGGTCTGTACGACTTTGGGCTGGTGGTCTTTTCCTGGCTTGCGGAGAATGCACACATGGGCAACTTTCCACTGCTTCGGGAAGTGGGCAAGCGAGAAGCACCTGTTGGCTATCGCTAAGAACACCTCCCTGTCGCAGTTTATTGCCGCTGTGCAGATGTCTGCGGTTAATCCGTCAGGACCGGGTGCTTTTTTTGGATTTTGGTTCTGAAGAACCATTTCCAGCTCCGCGGCCGTGAAGGGTGGATCGTCGGCAGACAGGCCCTGAGGGTTCTTTTCCTCTGCTAGTTTCCTCAGGATTTTGTGGTATGGTTTTTCGGCATCTGTTGAGTCGTCGGGGTAAAAGGTTTTTGCCAGAAGATCCGCTGACTGTTATTTATTTATTTATTAAAACTTCATGCAACACAAATGTACAAAGGCGGACTTAATGCCTTAGGCATTCTCTACCAGTCAACCAAGGGTGGTGGAGAGATAACACACACACACTACTACTGATACTGTTGTACATGCTCTCTCGGTCCTGCTTCGAGCAGAACTCCTTCCAGTTAGCTGTGGCTGCCTCCGTCGCCGCTGTGGTTTAGGCGGTCTTAGCCAAGACGTATTCTTGGATGGTGAAGTCTCTCCGGCTGGCAGCCGCGTTCCGGATCCTTCTCTTCTTTGTCATTGCCTGCCAGGAGACCTTATGTATCGATTTTATAATTGGATTCTGTACAAATGAATTTAACTGGATTTAGCCTGAAATTAACTTTAATTTTTAATTTAGAAAAGTGTTGTAGTTTTGTTATATCTATTTTGTTTATTTATTACTTTAATTAAATACGTGTGTTGTTCTATGCTTAACATTATATATAATACGTCTATTATATTGCAAGCATAGCTTTGAAATTTTCCTGTTTCTATTTATTACCTTATTTGCGATATTTATGCAGTATTCCAATATTAAGTCTCTCGTTTTCCGTGTTTTTATCAAATCGCCTATACTATCCACGTTGAGTTCGGTCTCCAGCTTCTGCTCCAATTCACGCCTTTCTATTTCGAAGACCGGGCAGTGAAAAACTATGTGCGGGACCGACTCTACCGCGCTCGGCTCACAGATACACGATGGGTTCTCCTTACACTTGAAGCGATGCAAGTATTCGGAGAACCCACCGTGCCCTGTCATAATCTGGGTGACTACCCCTGTTGGTCTAATCTTCTTCACCAATCTGTAGGCGTCAACTGCGTCCGGGAGGAAGATCTTTGTTACCGACGCCGTTTCTCCAGTTTTATACCTACGGTTCCATTCGTCAAGCGACTCCAAACGGATAAGCCGCTTGACGAATGAAACCGGGCAGCGGTCGTAGTCCGGTTTCTTTTTTAAATGTAGTGCAGCTTCCTTCGCCAGATGGTCGGCGCGCTCGTTGCCTTCCAGTCCAGCATGTGCCTTTATCCAGAACAAAGAAACATCTTTGCTCTGGGATAAAGCCACATTGAGATTCGCCCTCGCCTCCACTGCCAGTGCGTGGAGGGAACCCTGGTTTGTGACCGTCTCCAGTGCGGCCTTCGAGTCACTGTAAATACCAAAGGTTCCCTCCCCGCGACGCAGTATCTGGCGTGTCGCTACGCATATGGCCAGGAGTTCCGCCTGGTAGACAGTACAGCACGTTGGCAAGCTAAGCTTGACGGACCTAATCTCGGCATACCTGTCCCAAAGGGTCAGTGCTGCTCCGACTTTGCCCGCAATCTTGCTGCCATCGGTGAAAAACCTCACCTCTTGGCTGTTGTGGGACTCCACATGTGACTGATCTACCAAGCTCACGAACCCCATGGCCGTATGTTTCGCCGGGTGCGGAGTTTCTGCAAATGCCACCACACGCTCCACCTCCCGTCCCGCAAGCGCTGGCTGGGGTACTCCCCTCTTTGCCTCGTACAGTGCGGCTGCTTCCTGTATTCGGAGGTCGAGTGGGAGTATCCCCGCCAGCACGAGTGCGGAGTTTAGCGAAACGGTGCGGTAGGATTTGCAGAGCTTCTGAGCGAATCCCCGCTGGACTGAATACAAGAGTTTTTGCACTCCGATCTTTTTAGCCGCTGGCGCCCATGCACTAGCTGCATACAGTACCACCGGCTCGACCGCCGCGGTATAAATCGAGCGTATCACCTCTGGGTGTAGACCCCAGCTCACCTTGGCTGCTCTGGACAGCTGTTTGTAAAAAGCGATGGCCTTTTGACAAACGTTAGCAGCATGCGAGTTGAAGGGGAGCTGGTGATCCACAGTGAGCCCCAGTATCTTTATTTCCTCAGACATGCCAATGTCGACCCCGCCCATGGTCAAGAGCGGGACATCGTACTTCAACTTTCTTGTCACTACCATAGCACATGTTTTGTGTGGTGCGAACTTCAGTTTGTTTCTGATGCCCCACTCTCGAACATACTCAAGGGCGGCATTGGCATGTCTTTGGACCTCCAGTGCTGTATCCCCGTCGAAGATGAGCACCACGTCATCGGCAAAAGCCTGGCAGTGGTAACCCCGCTCTTTGAGCCCCTTCAACAGAGGATCCAGCACCAGATTCCAGAGGATCGGACCGCCAATCGACCCCTGCACACACCCCTTCGTCGTCCTTCTCTGGTACTCGGCCCCTGCATACCTAACCCGGACACTTCTGTCGTCCAGGTAGCTGTCCAGCAGCCGTCTGACGTTCACCGGGCACTTTTCCTCAGCCAGTCTGGTTCTAATGGCCGGCCACCATGCGCTATCGAAGGCTCCCTCTATGTCAAGTGAGACAACAGTGATCAGCTTCTTTTGATCTAGCTTTGCCTTGATATGTTGCATCATTGTATAGAGGGAGTCTTCGGTGCTTTTCTGGGGCATAAAACCAAACCGGCGAGTACTCCACCGCGGGATCAGATGCCACTTAAGACGAGCTACCGCCAACTTTTCCAGGATTTTGCCCAGGACTGGTAGGAGGCCGATCGGCCTGTAGGACTTCGGGGTGGTGTAGGTGTCCTTTCCGGGTTTACGGAGCATCACTACTGTAGCCACTTTCCAGGCCCCAGGGAAGTGACCCAGCTCAAGGCACTTATTTGCCAGTGCAAGGAACATCCCTGGATCCCGGAAAATGGCCTGGGCACATATCTTGGCTGTGAGACCATCCGCCCCGGGTGCCTTTTTGGGGTTGAAGCTGTCCACCGCGGTCTTCAGCTCCAGAAGTGTAAACGGCGGGTCATGGTATTCATCATGCGCCCACTCGTTTACACGACTGGCCGCTTCTCGAGTCCGACGGTGATCAGCGTTTTCTCCCCCTTCCAGGTCATCCGGGTAGAATGTCTCAGCTAACAACCTCGCCGAGTCTTGTGGGCTGAGTGACACTCCGTCCCTCACCAAGGGCAGGTCTTCATACCTTTTGGCAGTCCGTCCGATTACCCGGTATACGCCCTCCCAGACTCCCTCCCTGTCCTGCTTTTCGCAGAACCTCTTCCAACTCTCAATCTGCGCCTGCTTAGCCCGGGATTCGTACGCTTCTTTGGCCTGCAGATACTCTTCGACGACCACTTGTCTCCGAACTGGTGCTGCGCAACGGATGCGGCGTCGACTGGTGTTGACTTTCTTTTTTAGGTCAGCGAGCTCGGTGGACCACCACGGCAAAGTAAGTTTTTTATTTAGTTTTAGTTTAGGTAGTGTTTCTAGGCATGTTGTTTCTATTGTCTGGATGTATGTATTTATGCTGTCTTCTATTTGTATTTTACTGTTTATGTTATTAATTTTCGATGTGTCTAGGTTATTGTCTGCTTTTAATTGGGCCAGTTTCTCATGAAACTGGCTCCAATTTGCTCTTTTGGTATTATAAATTCTGGTTGTTCTGTGTATACTAATGCCTTTTGACTTTTCCAGTTTAATTTTGAAAACAATGCCGTTGTGGTCCGAGCTCGTGATACCTTCCTCAACCCTCCTGTCTTCCACCAGATCCAGCAAGTCGGTTGAGCAGGCCGTTACGTCAACTAAGCTGGCGTAAGACCTGCCCCCCCTGACGGTATCGTAAGTTGGAGTGTGGCCGACGTTGAGCACCTGCAAGCCCAACTCATCCAGCGTCCCGGACATTTCCTCGCCCCTGTCGTCGACAACCGCATTACCCCACCAGTGGCTCTTGGCGTTGGCGTCCCCACCAACCACTATTTTGGTTTCACCAATTTCCTCGCGAATCCGCCTGAGGTGCTCCAGGTATGGCTCTATGGGCTTGCCGGGTTCAAAGTAGAAGGAGACTACTGCGATTTCCCAGGCGCTGGTTCGGATCCTCACTACCGTGATGTTGTTGGTAGTGAGTTCTGTACACTGTGAGACGTCGAGTTCGTGATCGAATACGACTATTGCCGCCTTCACAGTTCCACTTCCTTGATCAGCGCACTGGTAGATTCTCGCTCCCCGGTAGTCTCGCATCCTCTTGATCCCACCCACATAAGGCTCCTGGAGCAGCGCGAAAGCAACCCTCCGCTCGCTTGTCACTAGTAAGAGCTCTTGGGTTGCTAGGTTCTTCCTCTGCAGATTCGCTTGGATGACGTGGTATCCCGGGTGGACGCCGGGGTCTGTTCGAGTGCGGCTGCCTGGTTGAGTATTCCTGACTGCGGCCGTCACCACCTTAGCAGTACGCCACCGACAGGCGCGCCAATGCGTCCCACCTAGCACGAATCGGGCACTCGCTGTCGAAGGCGTTGTGGTCAGTTGTGGCAAGTTTTGCCGTCACACAGTTTCGGCATGACGGTTTTCCCGCAGCCAGTCGCGAGGGGCAGTCCGCGCGCATGTGGGGGTCACCACAATGGATACACAAGTTGGCGGGTTCCGTGCACCGCTTACGGCTGTGGCCATAGCGCAGACAGCGAGTGCACTGCACCAGCGGCGACTGGTCCAGTACACGCACCCTCTGTAGGTCAATATGCACGCAACCCGCCGTTGTGAGCCTTTGCCATATCGCTGGGGACACCTGCAGGATGATGTGGCACAAATGGGCGTTCCTGGTCTTGCGACGGTACTTTACGACCAGCCTCACATCTCCGGCAGGCACGTCCCCAAGCAGATGTTGGTTTTGCCGTTTTATGGCCTCAATTGTCTCCACGTCGGAGTGGCAGGAGAGGACGTCTTTTATGATGACGAGGGGGTCCCTATTCTTAACCTCCTCTACCACCAGGTTCCCTGCCCTCTTAATCCTCTCCTTGACCTTTGCCAACTCCTCCTCAGTTTTAAAACTGACCACCACCTTCTGGTCCCTCACCTTCCGTACACGCTCGACCCTTGTGCCCGTGTTTTTAGCATCAACTGCCGTCCTCAGCTTCTCAACAACCACTTCACCGGTGTCCTGGTCATCAACAGATGATATGACCACCGAGTGAAGAGGCCGCTGGAACTGCTGTTTGGAAACGGCAGCGATTTCGGCGAATGTTGGTCCCTGGCCGGCGACGTAGTGAGGTGCCTTTTTGAGCTGTTCCGACAGGGCCTGCGTGTGCTGTTGGCATTCCTCCAGCGCCCGATTTTGCTGCTGGAGGTTTCCTATGAGCTGTTTCACAAGCTCTGTCGGAACAACTGTGGTTGTCATTGGAACCCTCTGTTCCTCAATAGTGGTGGGTTGGCAGGTCGGATCCACTTCCGACGCTATTGCAGGCGGTGTGGCGGACGATCTGTTTTTCTCCGACTCCTTCACGATTTCATACAGCCTATTTATGGCCCCAAGCACCTCCGTCTTAATTTCAGTTTTGAGATTGCGAGAGTTGCCCAAATGCAGCTTCGCCTTATTTAGGCAAGCTCTCGCCTCCGCTGTCAGGTTGGGGTACCTGGGTTCGGCCTTTTTAGCAGGGTCCGCAGCGCCCGCAGAGGCCCGGCGCGTCACCAGAGAGCCGGGGATTCTCTGTGCAGTTGGTTGAGACGCAGCTGGTACTAGGTTGGCTGGGGACTTAGCTTTGGGCTCTACTCTCCCAGCCTCCCATTCCCCAATGCTGCGCCTGACACTTGAAAGCGACGTCCCAGCTTTCTCTGCCGATCGCGGCGAGCCTCCAGAGCCCTGCGCATCTGCGTCTCTCTTGGCCGGCGTACGAATCATGATGGAGTCAAAGGTCAGGGGTCAATATAAAAATAATAATTAACTGAATCCCTGTAAAGGGGGGATCAGCCAACTATATGGATTGCGCCAAATCACACTATAGGACTAGATCCCTGTAAAGGGGGGATCAGCCTACTATACAAACTACGTCAAAAAATCACTAGGACTAGATCCCTGTAAAGGAGGGATCCGTCAATATACAAATTGCGTCAAATTTAATAGGACTGGATCCCTGTAAAGGAGGGATCCGTCAAATATATAGTTTTAGGAATCAGAAGCGGAAATATTTAAAAAAAAACAACACGGTACACAAAACCTTAAATACGTTTATTTATTTTGATACACGTTTTCAAATTATTACAACCGTTATTCACAAACAAGGAATCAAATTATAACCGCTAAATAGACATAAATCACCACTGCTATAACTAATAGAATTAATGTCTAACTACCTGGTTTTCACAATCGAATATGACAACAATAGAAAATATAAAACTTACAGCCCTTTGAGCGATGTTGCCGCCACGAGTGCCACCCGAAAAGTGACCGAAACATGGCGCGCGCGCTCCTTTTATACTAGAGACGAAATCGTCACAAGTTTCTTCCTAACACGGCTTCTCCTGACACCAAGTCGTCCTCGACTTGAATGTTCTGCGATTCGTCATCAACAGGATCATTTTGCTGCGTCACAGCTCCTACTTCTACATCAAGATCAGGCATGGAAAGTCCTACCGCCACAGGTTCGTTATTTTCGGATTGATCTAAACCGCTGTCGGCATTATCAGTTTCATCATCTGAAAGTTTACACAACGATTATCATATGAAAAACTGGTACTATGAAACTCAAGATAATAATTCAGTGTGACAAGAGTATAGGATGGTTAGCGTCCCAGCCAGCCTATACTATTGCCGAATACTTTACCACAGCGACTAACGCTGTCTAGGCGACAAACGCCAACGTTGGGCGACACACGCCTTTGAGGAGGGACACACCCACATGTTGGGCGACACACGCCTTTGAGGAGGGAACACACCCACATGTTGGGCGACACACGCCTTTGAGGAGGGAACACACCCACATGTTGGGCGACACACGCCTTTGAGGAGGGAACACACCCACATGTTGGGCGACACACGCCTTTGAGGAGGAACATGTCACATTCACATGTTAGGCGACACACGCCGTTCAGGGGAACACATCCCAGCACTGATCTATTATGGAAACCAGGCATGATAACAGTGGTTGCAAGTATACTCACTCTCAAAAAAGACAGCACACGTCTCAGGGCACCATTCTCCTTTCCATGGTACCATGTATTGGGAGGCCGCTTGGGTAGTTTTCCCGCGACCCCCACTGAGCAGTTTAAGTTCATACCGACCCTTAGGCAGAACTTTAGTTACTTTGTAAGGCCCTCGCATTCCAGGGTCTAGTTTCCCCGTTGATTGTGAGTACTTTATCACAAAAGCGAGATCGTCGACCTTGTATTCACGTGGCGGGCGTCTGGACCGGTTAACTGAGGCATCCTGCTCATCTTGATTTTTCTGCAGTAGTTCACTGGCACGGCTTCGACGTACCTCCCGCAAAGCTTCTCTGTTAGTGTCTGGAGTATCTGAGGCTAGATCCCGCACCAGCGAGCGTATGACTGGGGTAGAGGCGTCAGTGCCGATCATTAAATTAATCGGTGACGTTTGAGTAGTCTTTTGTTTGCTGATATTCAACACTAATTGTAGCTTCCAAAGCGTAGTTGACCACAATGCTTTCTTGTGTCCAACTTCAATGCGAAGCATGTTGAGTACGGTTCTTATGTAGCGCTCTACTTGACCGTTTGAGCTATGCATTTCAGGGGTGATATAATGTAGGTCAGAACCAAGTTCAGAGATCCACTGAACAAAGTCCGTTGATTCGAACATTCTACCCCTGTCAGTGACTAGCATTTTAGGAACGCCAAATAGAGAAACGGCCTGGGATATTACACGTTTTAATTCGCCGGTATCCTGGCGGTAAATTGGATAAAGGAGGCAAAATTTTGTAAAGGCGTCGACCAATACTAAGACAAATTTGTAGCCCTCCGATTCAGGTAATGGTCCCAGGGCATCGACATGTATGGTATCGAATGGTGTATTAGGTTTTGGCCACGATGAAATATTCTGTAGTGGGGCTCGGGGAACTCGCTTTTTAGAAATACAGACTAAACAATGCGAAATGTATTTAGCAACGAATTGACGGAGGCCGGGAAACCAAAAATGTTTTAGAATAAGGTGCAAGGTTTTATCTGCACCAATATGCTCATGCTCGTCATGAAAGATCCGTAGTAAGCTCAGTCGATGGCCCTTGGGTATGAAGCAGAGAAAACGCGGTTCTTCGCCGACTGCTGTGTATTTGTAATACAACAGATCGTTTCTTATGCAGTAGCGATTAGGATCGAGCTGCCCTTCAGAGAGTTTTTGTATTAAATCTCTTGTTTCATGATCCGCAGCTTGTGCTATTTGTGCCCAGTTACGAGGTTTTGAAATTTGATTAACCGAGATAACAGGGTTTCGACTGAGATAATCGGCATGTGGTAGCATAGCTCCTTTTCGATATTCAATGGAAAAGTGGAAATCTTGTAGGTAAATCCACCAACGGGCGACGCGAGGGAGCAGATCTTTCTTGCGTTCAGTGGATTTGAGAGCATTGCAGTCTGTGACGACCTTGAACTGCAAGCCCACCAAATAATGGCGGAAATGCTGCAAAGCCTTCACGACCGCTAATGTCTCCAACTCATAGCTATGATATTTGCTCTCTGCTCCTTGCGTGACTTTGCTAAAGTATGCCACCACATGCCTACCACCATCAGCGTGCGTCTGCAAGAGTACGGCTCCATAGCCAGCGGAACTTGCGTCTGTGTGCACTTCGGTGGGGAATTCAGGCTTAAATATTGTAAGGACAGGCTCGCTAGTTAAGCAGCGTATCAAGTCTTGACGAACCTGTTCCTGCTCTTCACCCCAACGAAACTCAACCCCCTTTCTGGTTAAATGTGCGATGCACGCGGTCTTTGTTGCATACCCTTTAATATACTTGCGAAAATATCCAGCAAGTCCTAGTAATTGACGAACTTGTCTGACGTTCCCGGGTACCGGTGAGTGTTTTAAAGCCTCTATTTTACGCGGGCTCGGCCGCACCTGACCAAAGCTTACTACTCTACCTAAGTACTCGACTTCCGTTGTTAAGAAAGAACATTTCTTCAAATTTATTGAGAAGCCTGCTTTAGTCAGTGTTTGTAAAACACTTCTGAGTAGAGATATACCATCTTCTACTGTATTACTCAGAAGGAGCACATCATCAATATAGACTAAAGCGTCTCCAGCGTCAATAAATTGACGAAGGGTTTTATTGATAATCCGCTGGTAAACGATCGGAGAGTTCGTCAAACCATATGGCATTTTCAGGTATTCATAGTGCCCTTCTGGTGTGACGAACCCTGTCACGTGTATAGAGCCTTCTTTAATTCGAATTTGGTGGAATCCTGTTGCCATATCTAAGCTAGTGAAGAAGGTGTAACGTCCTAACCGATCGATGTGGTCGTCTATTAAAGGCAGAGGATATCTCTCCTTCTCAGTAACACGGTTAAGTGCTCTATAGTCAACACACATTCGGTCAGTCCCGTCTTTCTTCTTTACAAGAATTATGGGACTGGCGTACTCCGATCGTGATTCTCTGATTATACCTTTGTCTAGCAAATCGTTAATTATTTCGCGAACTTTAAGTTTTTCGTTATAAGATAGTTTGTATGGTCGATATACAATAGGGGAAGTGCTAGTGAGGTTAATTTCCATTTCACCAGTGGTGACAGTACTGGTTGCGGTACCAGAGATGAGAAAGTCCGAGAAACTATGAACCACGGACATCAAAGAATCGCGCGAAACACCTTGTAACGGGGTGTTAACTAAAGTTTTATCAAAGTTTTGAACTACATTAGCTTGGATGTGAGTATCATCAGTTCGCGTGATGTACTGTCTATCTTTTGTACGAACGTACATGACGCCATCACGGTTAAGGACGTCAGTTCCAATTACGATTGAAGTATTCATGCATGAACTTGGTACTATAACTAAATCTGTCTCTATGGAAATGTCGCTAAGCTCTATGGTTACCGTCACAAAAGACGAAACTATAATTTCCCGTTCACTTATACCCTTTAAGACACAGTGTGTCGGTTTCACTTGGCAAGAAAGGTGCTTTACAACATCTGAAGAAATCAGCGATACGTTTAGAGCTCCGCTATCTATGAGTACGTCCATAGGAATGCCTTGAACTACGGCTGTAATGATGTCTCTTTTATTGCTTGCGTGATCTGCGCATAAATTAACACTTCGCTGATTTCTAGACTCCGATCGATTCTTTGCAAAGCACGTTTCCTCAGTGTGTCCTGTTTTCTTGCAAAATGAACACTGTGTTCCGGCCTTAGCAGTGTTTTTATCTGGTGTACCAGACTTGGCAACAGAAGTACTAGATGGTTCTGTACGGGGCTTTTTAGGGCAGTTACGACCTAAATGTCCGCGCTGACTGCATATGTAGCACTTGATTCCGCGGTCCGAGGTTGAGTTCGGAGGCGTGTGTTTCTTAGTCAATCCGCCACGAGATTCTAGCTTGGCGCGATTCGGTTTTACATAAATTGAAAGAAACGAGACTAAATCTTCGGTTGCCAAGTTTGCATTTGCCGCGGCTGCCCTTATTTGTGGGCTATCGATACCGCGTATAACAATGAGGGTTCGCAATTCATCGGTGAGACCCTTAACGATTCGTAAACGTAACAATGTACGCCGGGCGTACTCTGCGTATGTAGTGAATTTGTCGGATGTCGTGTTCATCGTTTCAAATAGAATATTTGCATAATCTAACTTCCGAGGGCAAAGGGGTTTAAATTCAAGCTTAAAGTTTGACCAACAGCGGTCATTGGTGACCCATTCATTTAGCCAAACTTTAG
This sequence comes from Polia nebulosa, assembly GCA_951329385.1. Classification (NCBI taxonomy): domain Eukaryota; kingdom Metazoa; phylum Arthropoda; class Insecta; order Lepidoptera; family Noctuidae; genus Polia; species Polia nebulosa. The sequence goes on along the minus strand of OX589611.1, from coordinate 68,041 downwards.
CATCGCCTTTGAGGCAGGAAGCTACTCGCGATAAACACTCGTAGTCGCCCCAACCATTCGCGGTTACTGCACGGTCTACTTCATCACACCACACATCGATGTCATTTATGTTTGGATCGAAGTTAGAAACATAGTAACTATGTGACCTCGTAGGCTGCAAAGATCTAATAGCTTCCGCAAGCATGGTTACAGTCGATGAGTTCTCTGAACCGCGAGCAGTTGGTTCGTTTGTAGAAGTGGTTATTGAAATGCCCTCGGAATTGTCTGCACGTACTCGTTGCGGAACATCGCTCAAGTCTACGGGGCTACGAGGACGTGAAATGATTTCACGAACCGGATTTTCAAGACTAGCTACAGTATGATTATTGCTTTGTGGAGCTTCCAAAACGTTAGACGCGGCAATCACATTTGTACTGGCGCGTTCGATAGCACTAAGCCTCGTCATGATGTTGCCCAAGGTGTTTTGTAATGAGCTGTCATCATTTGACGCAATAGGTGGGTACCTAGTTCGCGAGGGGGTTCTGCGCGAGTGTGTCAACATTGATCTGGACCTAGAACGTTGGTAGTCACGAGCATCACGGCGACGATAATAAGAACCATCCTTTGAATTATCGCGTTCACGACGACGCCGACGGCTCTGCCGTGATCTATGACGTGAGCTACGCACGGTTTCACTACTAGTAGATCTACCTCGCGGACCGTCTCGCGAACGGTTATGAGAACGGTGGCGGTCATGCCTTTTAGGCATATCGTATCACAAATTTAAACGAAAACACGGAATAAAATGACAACACTAAAATAAAAAGTAAACTTTGAGGGTAGAAAAACAATTATAATTTTGTTCCTTGTGTGCTTTCGCTTTAGTGGGCTTTTAAGTTCTTTATCCCACTTCTGATTTTAGGAATCAGAAGCGGAAATATTTAAAAAAAAACAACACGGTACACAAAACCTTAAATACGTTTATTTATTTTGATACACGTTTTCAAATTATTACAACCGTTATTCACAAACAAGGAATCAAATTATAACCGCTAAATAGACATAAATCACCACTGCTATAACTAATAGAATTAATGTCTAACTACCTGGTTTTCACAATCGAATATGACAACAATAGAAAATATAAAACTTACAGCCCTTTGAGCGATGTTGCCGCCACGAGTGCCACCCGAAAAGTGACCGAAACATGGCGCGCGCGCTCCTTTTATACTAGAGACGAAATCGTCACAAGTTTCTTCCTAACAATAGATTAAAATTAAAATAAAAGGATAAAATGATAAAATTCAATAAAAGTCAATAATTAAATATTGTGACTAAAAGCTTTAGTCACGTCTGGTATAAATGTCAAAAAGATTCTAAAATAGTCAACCAATAGAAAACCTATTTTGTCAATTTAAATTTTTTTTATCGATTTTCTCTTCGTCTTATTGTATACAGTTTAAAAGACCACCGGGCGGGCGGGTGAGCAATTTTTGACGTTTCGTGAGAGCTAGGCTCACGTGTGGGGTGTCAAAAGTTGCGTCTCCGCACGGGCTAACGGATTTTATAAAAATAAAAATTTATCTAGAACAAAATTTTTGAAAATGGGCAAAAAACTAGATTTTTTGAGAAAAATTTGGAAAATTTGTTCCAAAACCAGGACTCGGATACGCGAAACACGCACCGGGACACAGGTAAGGGTTGATGGAGTCCTATGGAGTTTAAACCAAAAGAATCTGACGAGTAGAATTTGAGATATCTAATTTTGAAAATTTTTTTGAAAAAATCACAACTTGTAGGTATTCGAAAAATAAAACCTCGATGGTCAATTTCTATAGTCGGGATAGCAGGAACTAGCCTGTCCTGTAATTACTGTGCAAAAAACTAGGTCAAATTAGCACTCCTGGAGGCTGAGAAATCGATGGTTTTGTTTTGTGCTGGTTCAGTTTTTTTTTTTTTTTTTGGGTGATGGGAAATCATCCTATGACTTCTTCCGCTCTAGGGCGGAGCGGAAGGGTGTGTCAGACTCTTACTGACTAAAACCCACCCCTGTTCCTCCCTGCCTCGAGTGCCCGGGGGCGAGGTAACTCTTTCGAATTTATCCTCCACCCCCGGGCAGGCACCGGCCTTGGCAGGCCCCTTCACTTGGCTGACAACTCTTTGAGGCGCGCGTGGAACACTACGCGCCGTCGACTCTCGGGCCTGGTGCTGATCGGCGAGTTACCCACTACTCGTCGTCCGCAGGCCCGGGTCTACGGTGGCCGGAGATCGTCTCGCGGCCCCTGGCGTCTCCTGCGGCGGTCGCGGCTGGGGGCGCTAGGGCGACTCGGCTGTTGCTGAGCCTCCCTAACGTATGCCGCCTCCCTCTTCGCGAGCATTACTGCTTCGCAGAAGGAGGAGACGGCCTCCCATTCCCTCTCGCTCCGTACCATGGCCTGAACCAGGGCACGGCGCGAGAGGTCGCTGTCGCCTATCGCATCCACGAGGACACGGCGGTGTTCTGCCCAAGCGGGGCAAACCTCCACCGTATGCTCCACCGTGTCCTCTGGGCGATCCTCGCAGTGGAAACACTCAGGGGTCACCTCCGCCTTGACACGACACAGGTACCTCCCGAAACAGCCGTGTCCGGTGAGCACCTGCGTCAGGCGGAAGGTGAGGGCGCCGTGACGCTTCTCCAGCCACTCCTCAAAGAGGGGCACTACCGCCTCGATGGTGGCGTGCCCAGCGCTGGGTTGCGACAGTCGCTCTCTCCATGTCACCATGAGATCCTGCCGGAGCTCGGTCCGCCGAGCCGCGAGTTGTCGCGGCAGCGGAGTTTCGCCCCGGCGTTTGGCCTCCTCGCGCCACTCGTACAGGTGCGCGAAGATTTTTGCCTCCAGATCCCACGGTGACAGTCCGGCAAGGAGGCTCGCCGCCTCACGGGAGATCGTGCGGTATCCGCGGATGATGCGGATCGCCATGACCCTCTGGGACGCGTTCATCAGGCGAGCTGATCGCTGCCTCAACGAACGCGCCCACACCGGTGCCCCGTAGAGGGCCATGGACCGCACGATCCCCGCGTAGAGCCTCTGGCAGGAGGCGTTTGGCCCCCTCAGATTGGGTAGGAGCCGCTTCAAGGCGGCCCCGGCCCTGTCCAATCTGGGAGCCAAACGTCGAAAATGTTCGACGAAGTTCCACCGGCTGTCGAGGACGAGTCCCAGGTACTTCATCGTACCCTCGACGCCGATGCGAACCCCTCCTACCGTGATCTGGGAACCCGCAGGTGGCGCGTTCCGACGACCATGAAAACACATGGCCTCGGACTTGTGCAATGCCACCTCGAGTCCCAGTTGCCGGATCCTCTCTATGACTGTCGCAACCCCGCGTGTCATAAGTTCGGCCGCCGCCTCGTGCGACCTCCCCTGCGCTAAGACCAGCATGTCGTCAGCGTAGCACACTACGCTGACGCCAGCGGGGAGGTCGGCGCGCAGCACCCAGTCGTATCCGATGTTCCACAAGGGCGGCCCCAGGACCGATCCCTGTGGAACACCGCACGACATCTCTCGCCGGTTCCATACTCCCTGATGACCGGGGTAGATGACGGCTCTGTGCGTCAGATACGCCTCGACTACGCAACGGAGGTAGGGCGGCACCCGGTGATACCGGAGTGCCTCCACTATACAACTCCAGGGCAGGGTGTTGAAGGCATTGGCGATGTCCAGAGACACCACCAAGACGACCCTACCCCGGGCCACTGCATCCCCCGTCGTGAGGGCTCTTACGCGCATGACTGCGTCCACCGTGGAGCGCCCCCTGCGGAAGCCGTACTGGCTCTCCGCCAGGTCCGGCCCCACCCGCACCAACTGCCCGACGAGGCGGTCTGCAATTACTCTTTCAAAGAGCTTGCCCACCTCGTCGAGCAGCACAATGGGCCGGTAAGCGGACGGAGAGTCCGCAGGGCGCCCCACCTTCTTGATCAGGACCAGCTTCCCCGTCTTCCACCGACGTGGAAACTGGCCCCTCTCTAAGCATGCGCTTAAAAGCCCTCTGAGTCGAGGCCCGAGAGCCTCTTGCAAGGCCAGGACCCAGGCTTTCCCATGAAAGCCATCGGGTCCTGGGGCGGTGTTTTTGGCATTCAGCCTACGCACCGCCGCTCTCAGCTCTACCTCGGTCACCTCGGGAGCATCGTCGTCGTCGTCGTCCTGGTCCGCGTCAGGTACCGCAGGAGACGGAGCCATAGGCGGAGGAGTATGTTCCCCTCGCGAGGGGAACAGAGCGCTCACCACGCCCTCCACGATCTGTGGCCGGAGACTCTGCGTCAGTGGGGGGGCCCATGGGCGGAGTTTCCCCCGCACCGCTTTGTACGGGCGCCCCCATGGGTCTCTGTTCAGAGTCTCCAGCGACTCCTCGCGGGCCGATCTCTTGGCCCGCAAGATCTCCGTTCGGAGGGCGATCCTCGCAGCTCTGTACCCCTCGTATAGCTCCGCCTCGACGGCTTCCGTTTCCGGCGTGCGGTTACGGAGCCGTCTGCGGTACCTGGTGTATCGGCGTCGCGCGGCAATACACCCTGGGCGTAAAGCCGTAAGCGCCGGCGACCACCAGTACACCTGTCGCCGAGCAGAAGGCTGGACCCGGGGCATTGCCACGTCACATATCTCGGACATGGCCTCCTGGAACCACTCTGCCTCGTCGTTTATGTCGGCAGGCCTGTTCGGTGATGTCACCCAGGCCTGCACGATCGAGGCCTCCAGGAGTAGCTCCCGGTCCAGCTGCTTCAGCGACCAACGCGGACCGCTCGGGGTCTGTCGGACCGGCGGCACGCTGGAGGTCTGGGCGGAAACGTCAAACCGGATGTACCGATGATCGGAAGACGTCTCCACCTCCTCCAGAACGCGCCAGTCAAGTACGCGCGGTGACAGAGCGGGGCTGGCGAACGAGAGGTCCACCACCGATTCGCCCCACCACCGCACGCACGTGGGGACAGAACCCCGGTTCAGGACGACCAGGCCTGTCTCCAGAGCCCAGTCCTCCACCATCCTGCCCCTTGCGTCCGTGTACCGGGAACCCCAAGCCAAGTTCTTGGCATTGAAGTCCCCGAGAACGAGCGCAGGGAGGGAACGGTATCCGACTATGACGTCTCTCAACTCCGCGAGGGAGTTGTGGAACTCGGCGAGAGTTCGGCTCGGGGAGAAGTACACCCCTACCACTACTATCTCCCCGAACCGTGCTGCCACGCAACTCCGACCCCTCTTGACCTCCTCGAGGGTCGGGGTACCGGCGGCGGCCGACGAAATGATGGTCACCGAGCCGTCCAGGTCCTCCACCCAGTCATCCCTGGGCGGGACATAGTACGGCTCGGGGACCACGGCGATGTTAATCGACCACTGCGCCATGCTCTGGAACAACAGGTCCTGAGCATCGGCGCAGTGGTTGATGTTCGCCTGGAGGAGGCGTAATGGGGCCGTTATTGGCATTCCATTACAGCCTCCTCCTCCCCAGCCCTCTGCGAGGGTCCAGCCACCGCGATGTTTGCGGTGGCGACGACGGCTGTGGGGGCAGCGTCGGCGGAAGCGGCGACGGCGGCGGTTGCGACGGTGGCGGTGGTGGTGGTGGTGGTGGAGGGCCTGCCCCTGGCCATGGTCTTGGCGGGTGGGGCGCAGGTCCTGCTCCCAGCCCGGTGATCGGCCGGCTTGCCAGCTGCCGCACATGCTGCGCAGTGCGGCGCGGCCTCACAGGAGCCGGCCTTGTGACCGGACCGACCACAGCGGAAGCAGTGGTTCCCTCTGTCCACCTCCGAGGTGCACCTCGCTGCCACGTGGTCGCCCACATGGCAGCGGAAGCACCTCAGAGGTCTGGGTTCCAGCAGCTTCACCTGCGCAGACACCCAGCCCACCAAGAGCCTTCGGCCCTTTCCAGTTATTTGGCTCGCCGCCGACACGGGGCAGCTCACCGTTACGGTGAGAAGCCCCGCGCGATCAGGACGGAGAGTGCCTACCCTCACCTGCTCGGCAGGGCACCCTCCAGTCCTGGCGACGGCGGCCGCCACCTCCGCCTCCGTCACAGAGTCGTCCAGGCCCATTATGCGCATGTCTGCGCTCTTGGTGGGCCTGGACACTCGAGCCTCGTCGACCAGCAGCGCCCTGATCTTTTCAGCCAGGGCGTCAGCAGCTGGGCCGCTGGAGGCGCCGGGGACCTCCAGCATCCGGGCTCCGGTCTTGGTGACCTTCACCCGAACGCCGTCGGCACACCCCACCTCCTCGAGGCTCACCGCCGCCTTGGTTTTGGCGAGCACGCTGCGGTAGGTCACGCCCTTCTGGACCGCTTCCGGCTGCAGCGTGATAACCACAGCCGCGGACCTCGGGGCGCGGAGCCTGGCCGCAGCGGCCCGCTCCTTGCGCCGCTTCCGCCTCTCTCGGCGTTTGGCCGCCCTTTTGGCCTTTCCCGCCTTCTCTTTCTCCCCGGCCACTTGCCATTCGGCAGCCTCGGCTGGAGGAGGTTGGGAAGTCGGGGCAGGCTGTGACGGCCGTCTCGCCACCTGGGCTGGGGCCTTCGGGGCTTTCGCCGCCCGTGCAGCCGCCCCACCCGGTTTGGGCGGCGCCTTTGGCGCCTTCGGCGGGGCCGACCCCGCGGGTCTCAGCACAGACCCGCTGTCGGCCCGTCCCACCGAACCCTGCTTGGGCGCAGCAGCCGCAGCGGCGGCAAATGAGCCCACTAGCCGCTGGCCCAACGCCGGCTGACTCGCCGCCAGCGGGGGCCGCAGCACGATGCCCTGCACGGAGAACCGCCTGTTGAAGGCAGCCAGCTCCTGCCGCACCAGATCGAGAACCTGGTTCTCCGCGGCGGGCAGGGGCTGACTCGATGGTCAATTTCTATAGTCGGGATAGCAGGAACTAGCCTGTCCTCTAATTACTGTGCAAAAAACTAGGTCAAATTAGCACTCCTGGAGGCTGAGAAATCGATCGGTTAGGTTAGGTTAGGTTAGGTTAGGTTTTTTTTTTTTTTTTTTCCTGTCCGGTCGCCAAGGCCCGGCCCGCGAGCTAACCTCTAACGTTATTAGAGTCCTTAATTAACATTTGGGATAGGTTGGGACTGCAGGATTTCTTTATTAAGGAAAAAGTCTTACTGTCTTTATTCTTATTCTATCTTCTAGGTATACATTTTGTTTCAGGTTGACATTTCATTTTTTGTTTACTTAAATTTGTTCTTCATTAGCTTATTCTAATACATACAGACTTACTTTACTTATACTAATACAGTGACAGACCTACTCTACTTATTCTAACAGGTTTATTTTTATTTAGCTACTTATTTTATTGCCTTACTATTATAACACCTTATTTTCTAATATTATTCACCAATTCTTATTTATGCTAATCAATATACCGGGTGGCGCAAAAGTAGTGGCACTAAAGAAAATACCTTTTTTTTTTTTATATGACATTTTCTGTCATTCTGTTGTTGAAAATTGTGTAGTGAACAAATGTAAAATACACTGAAAATAAACATGGACCGTTTTACTCCCCAAGAACGTGGAATAATTGTGTCAATGTTCTTACGGAATAATTCATCAGTGATAAGAACACAACGTGAATTTCGTCGACGATTTCCCCACCGTCCGGCACCGATTGGTCGCACAATTCGACGCTTTGCCACACGCCTTGAAGCAACTGGCTCAACATTGGATAGACCTAAGTCTGGTCCCTATTTTTTCGAAGACGCTGGAGGCAATGCGATTACTGTCACTGGAGAACGCTACAGAACCATGTTACGTGAGTTTTTGATACCCAGTTTGGACGAATTGGGGCTGGAGCACATCTGGTTTCAACAAGACGGCGCTACGGCACACACAGCGCGCGACACTATGGACTTAGTGAGGGACGCTTTTCCAGGCCGAGTTATCTCTCGTTTTGGCGATTTGCCTTGGCCTGCAAGATCACCCGATCTGACCAGTCCAGACTTCTTTCTTTGGGGTTTTTTGAAATCTCGGGTGTATGTGAACAAGCCACAGACTCTCGCAGCTCTAAAAGAAAACATTCGTCAAGAAATAACGAACATATCGCAGGAAGTGTTACGGCAAGTTATGCAAAATGTCATAAATAGGGCTCAAATGTGTATCAACTCTGGAGGTCACCATTTAAAAGACATCATCTTTAAATCCTAATGGTACGAAATTTAATGGCACAAATATACATTTAAAAAAATCTAAATCTAGTTTTCTAATTTAGAAAAAATGTTATAGCTGAACCAAATAGGGTCTTTACTTTTGCGCCACCCAGTATTATACTAATATATATCTAACATAAACTTTATTATTCTATTTATTCCTACCTATGACAATTTTGGCAATGTCTACACAATATTCTATAAATTCCTTCCTAGTTTGTTTATTTGAAATAAGCCTTTGAAAATTCTCTGCGACTAGTTTCAGTTGTACTCTATTCTCCAGCTCAATTCTCTTTAGGGCATGAATGGGACATTCAGCCAGAACATGCTCTACCGTTTCGGGCGTCCCGGGTTGGCAGATGCACGATGGATTCTCTTTGCATTTGAATCGGTTCAAATACTCCGAGAACCCACCGTGCCCCGTCAATATCTGTGTGGTAACATTGGTTGGAATCATCTGTCGCGCTAGTTTGTATGCTACAATAACGTCGGGGAGGAACAGTTTAGTAACTTTTGCCGTAGTGCCGTGCCGATACCTTCGATTCCATTCTGCAATCGATACCATACGGTTTTGTCGCCTAATATATGAAATTGGACACAGGTCATAATTTGGTTTGGTTTTTGATTTAAGCGCTGCGTCCTTCGCCAGTTCATCCGCCCTCTCGTTACCAGCAAGTCCCGCATGTGCCTTGACCCAGAACAAGGACACAGTTTTGCTCTGGTCTTCAATAGTTCGCAGGTTCTTGCGGGCCTCAACTGCCAGAGGGTGCGCAGTGCTGAGGTTTGTTACGGTTTCCAGGGCTGACCTGGAGTCGCTGTATATCCCGTAACTCACCTCACTTCTCTTCCGGATTTCCTCTGTGGCTCTGCATATTGCGAGGAGTTCTGCCTGATAGACGGTGCAATATGGGGCCAGTTTGAGTTTGACATTTTTCACTTCTTCTGCACTATTCCATAGGGATAGTGCGGCGCCGACCTTGCCCTCTGTCCGGCTCCCATCAGTGAAAATTCGGATGGCCTGATTGTTATGGTTGTCAACTTGTTCCTGGTCTACCAAGCTCACGAACTCCATCGCAATATGTTCACCCGGGTGAGGCATCCTAGAGAACTCCACCCTGCGCTCGATCTCTCTACCCGCCAGCACCGGCTGGGACACCCCTCTTCTTGCCTCATATAGGGCAGCTGCCTCCTGAATCCGGAGGTCAAGTGGGAGTATTCCAGCCAGTACTAGCGCCGAATGGAGTGAGACCGTGCGGTACGCTCCGCACAATTTCTGCGCGAATCCCCTCTGGACGGCGTTTAGGTGGTGTTGAACACACAGCTTTTTCGATGCTGAGGACCAGGCGGCAGCAGCGTATGTGATGATGGGTTCCACTGTCGCGGTGTATATAATCCGGATTATCTCCGGATGGAGACCCCAACTTGCCTTGGCGGCTCTCGACAGCTGGTTGTAGACGCCAAGTGCCTTTTTGCAGACATTAGCCGCATGGCTATTAAAGGTCAGCTTGGCGTCCACTGTGAGTCCCAGGATCTTTATCTCCGAGGACATTCCAATGTCGATCACTCCCATGGTCAGATGTGGCGTGTCATGTCCAAGCTTTCTGGTCACCACCATAGCGCAAGTTTTGTGTGGCGCAAACTTAAGCTTGTTCATGACACCCCACTCCCGAACATGTTCAAGAGCGGCATTGGCTTGTCCCTGGACCTCCTGCGCAGTCTCCCCGGCAAACACCAGAACCACATCATCCGCAAAGGCCTGGCAGTACACGCCACGCTGCGTAAGGCTCTCCAGCAATGGGTTCAATACGAGATTCCACATGATGGGACCGCCTATCGATCCCTGGACACACCCTTTATTGGTGCCCTTGACGAACTCATGGCCGGCATACCTCACCCTTACCTTGCGGTCGCTTAGGTAGCTAGCCATAATCCTCCTAAGGTTCGCGGGGCACTTTTCCTCCGCCAGTCTAGCCTTTATGGCCGGCCACCAAGCACTGTCAAAGGCTCCCTCTATATCCAGCGAGACCACCGTGATAAGCTTCCTCTCTTGGAGTTTACCTCTCACGTGGCCCAACAGGTCATAGAGGGAGTCTTCCGTGCTTCGCTGTGGCATGAAACCGTACTGGCGTGGACTCAATCGGGGTGCCAGGTACCAAACCAGCCTTCTTACCATCATTTTCTCTAGTATCTTACCCATTACCGGAAGAAGTCCGATTGGCCTATAAGATTTAGGATTGGTGTAACTATCCTTTCCTGGTTTCCTCAGCACCACCACAGTCGCATCTTTCCACGCCGTTGGAAAGTGGGTCATTTGCCAGCACTTGTTAAAAATTGATAAGTGCAACTCCATATCTTGCACTATCAATCGCTGGCAGATATCGGCTGTAAGACCGTCTGCTCCGGGTGCCTTCTTAGGATTGAAACTCCCCGTCGCGAACCTGAGCTCCTCCGACGTAAACGCTGGGTCATGGATCTCGTCATGGCTCCAGTCGTTTACGCGGTCAGCAAGAGCCCTGATCCGACGATGGTATGGAGTATCCTCCTCTTCTACATCATCCGGGTAAAAAATCTCTGCCAGTAGTCTCGCAGATCCTTCCTGTCCCACTTCCTTCCCGTTCCATTTTAGTGGTAGATCTTCCTGCCTTTTTGTGGTATTATTTATCATCCTGTAAATACCTTCCCAGGTTAGGTCAGGTTAGGTTTTTTTTTTTTTTTTTTATTATTTTTTATTTTTTTTATTTTTACGGACTGGTTCCGCCAACGGTATTGGCGCCTATTTAATGCTAATCCTCATCCATACTAGTTCTCGCATTGCATGCCTCTCGTACTTTCATGCTACATACTGTTTCTTTCTCGTATCCATCACCATTTATCCTTTCTGCGGGTGGGATTCCCACATTTATAACTACCTATTCTTTACTTTCTTTATTATACTCTTATGCATAGTCTTAGGGAAAATAATTTCTTCAGAAGGTTTGGTTTTATTTATAGCAGGGGAAATAATTTAACATACAGTTCGGTTTTATTTACATTATTATCTTAAATTAAGTTTACAATTATCTTATTATCTACTAAAACATGTTTTACTTATGTTAACTTAATAGCTAACACACTTATAATTAATCTATTTCATACAGTTTTGATTGTTATACGTAACCTACTGCTTAAATTACTTAACAATTTATTGCGCTTATAACCTATGCTTACATTGACTATATAACAATATAAAATGAAACATAGTATTTCAACCTAGTTTTTATTTTTATTTATCACTTTTTGTGCTGTACTCTCACAGTAGGCTATAAATATATTTCTGTTTTTTCCCAGCATTACCTCTGCCACGTTTCCTCTATGCAGTTTCAAACCCAGGCTTTGTTCCAGATCATAGCGATCTTTCGCATAGATTGGACAATCCAGAATTATATGCGGTACTGATTCCGCAATATCTGGGTCGCAGGCGCACGATGGGCTCTCCTTACACCTGAAACGGTTCAAGTATTCTGAGAACCCACCGTGCCCCGTTAGAACCTGCGTGAGTACGCCTGTCGGCCTCACCCGTTGTACAATACGGTAGGCCGCTATGGCGTCCGGAAGGAACATTTTCGTCACCGAGGCCGTCTCGCCCGACACATATCTCCGGTTCCACTCATCGAGCGAATCCAACCGGATTTGACGCTTGATGTATGAAACCGGACATTGGTCATAGTCCGGCTTCCTCCGTGACGACAACGCTGCTTCCTTGGCCAGCTCGTCCGCGCGCTCATTCCCCGGCAAGCCCGCGTGGGCCTTGACCCAAAAGAAAGAGACAACTTTTTCTTGGTCCAACGCCCGAGCCAAGTTGGCTCGTCGGACCGCCAGAGGATGGAGCGAGCCATGGCTTGCCAGCGTCTGCAATGCTGCCATTGAGTCACTGTACAAGCCATAGCTCGCCTCTTTGCGCTTGAGGATCACGTCCGTTGCCTTGCAAATGGCCAGTAATTCCGCCTGGTAGACCGTGCAGTACGCAGCGAGGCTAAGCTTGAGGTTCTGGACTTCGCCTTCATTATCCCACAGAGATAATGCGGCTCCGACCTTCCCCTCAATCTTGCTGCCGTCAGTGAAGATACGCACTGCCTGCACGTTGTGGCTGTCTACGAACTGTTGGTCCGCCAGGCACATGAATTCCAGGGCCATTTGTTTAGCAGGGTGCGATGTCTCTGCAAATCTCACCATACTCTCAATCTCCCGATCTCCTGGCACAAACCGGGATGACCCTCTCCTTGCCTCATACAGGGCGGCTGCCTCTTGTATGCGGAGGTCCAGAGGTAGTATCCCAGCCAGCACCAGTGCCGAGTTTAGTGAGACTGTACGGTAAGACTTGCAGAGCTTCTGGACGAATCCTCGTTGGACAGAGCCTAGCTTCCTCCGTATGCCCAGCTTTTTCGTAGCGGGAGCCCAGGCTCCAGCCGCGTACGTGACAATCGGTTCTATGGTGGCTGTGTAAATTGTGTGTACTATTTCCCTATTGAGTCCCCAACTGACCCTTGCCGCACGCGAAAGCTGTTTATACACCTCCGCTGCCTTCTTGCAGATGTTTACGGTGTGTTCGTCAAAAGTGAGCTTGTCATCGATGGTCAGACCCAGCAGCTTCATACTCCTCACCATACCGATGTCGACCCCGGCCATGCTCAGAATTGGGGTGTCGTACTTAAGCTTATTGGTTAGAAGCATCGCACAGGTTTTGTGCGGTGCAAACCTTAGCTTATTTCGGACGCCCCAACTCTGAACATGGGCGAGGGCTGCATTGGTGGTTCTGGAGACTTCAGCCGCCGTGTCCCCATCAACGACCAAGACGATGTCGTCGGCAAAAGCCTGTACAAAATAACCCATTTTCTCCAGATCTTTCAGTAGCGGGTCCAGTAGAAGATTCCAAAGGATGGGACCACCAATTGACCCTTGAACACAGCCTTTATTTGTATCTCTCGTGCATTCCTCCCCAGCATATCTTACCCTTACTTTTCTGCTGTCGAGGTAGCTGTCTAGCAGCCTCCTGATGTTTACCGGGCACTTTTCCTCAGCCAATCTGACTTTGATAGCCGGCCACCAGGCGCTATCGAAGGCACCCTCTATATCCAATGACACCAGGACAACTAGCTTCTTCAGCCTCAACTTGTCCTGTACATGCTTTATTAGATTATAGAGGGCGTCCTCGGTGCTCTTCTGGGGCATAAAGCCAAATTGACGAGTACTAAACCGCGGCACGAGCTGCCATTTCGTCCTTGCTACTATCATCCTCTCCAGGACCTTCCCCAAGACCGGCAGGAGACCTATCGGTCTATATGACTTGGGGTTCGTGTAATCTTCCTTGCCCGGTTTCCTGAGGACTACCACCGTTGCCTCTTTCCAGATGTCCGGGAAATGTGCCAACTCTAGGCATTTATTGTAAAGGGCAAGGAAAGCGTCCAGGTCCTGGCAGATCGCTCGACTGCAGATGTCCGACGTAAATCCATCCGCTCCAGGGGCTTTCTTGGGGTTGAAGCGCTCCACGGCTGTCTTCAGCTCCAGCGCTGTAAATGGTGGGTCAAGATATTCATCTTGACACCATGCATTTACCCGCCTGGCTGCTTCCCTGGTGAGCCTGTGGTCTGCGTTGTCTTCCTCTGCTGTGTGCTTTGGATAGAATGTGTCGGCGAGTAAGGCTGCCGATTCCTTCGGGTTCAGGAATGCACCATCGCTAGTTAGGGTCAGATCTTCTTGCCTCCTGGTGGTCCCTCTAATAACTCGATAGATCCCACCCCATATAGTTTCTCCGTCTTGCTTCTCGCAGAATGCTTTCCAACTGGCTACTTGGGCTTCCTTGGCTTGGCACTCATATTCCTCTTTCGCTTTCAGGTACTCGTCTACGACCATCGCTCGGCGGACCGGTGCGGCGTTGCGGACACGGTTTTTCTTCGTCCTAACTTTCTTCTTCTTCGCAGCGAGATCCTCGGACCACCACGGGATAGTAATTTTTTCTTTCTTTTTAAGTTTTGGGATAGCCTCTTCGCATGCTTTATTTATTACATTTTCATACCTAACGACCAATTCCTCAAGATCATATTTATTATTAATCTGACTTATATTATTTAAATTTATGCTATTTTCGCTTTTCAATAACCCGAATTTTGTTTTAAATTTTTCCCAATCGGCTTTCCTGGTATTATACTTCCTAGTTGTTCTGTTTATGCTAATCCCTTTTTCCCTTTTTAATTTTACATTAAATAAAATCGTGTTATGGTCCGAGCTCGTCATTCCTGTGTCAATTCGCCAGCCGTCTACCATGTCAAAAAGCTCGAGCGAACACGCCGTGACGTCCACATGGCTCTTGTATACAACGCCGCCTCTTACTGTGTAATAGGTCGGCGTATCGCCAGTATTCAGTACCTGAAGCTCCAACTCTTCAAGGGTCCCGGACATCTCTTCTCCCTTGGGGTCTTCTATGGTGCTTCCCCACCAGGTGCTCTTTGCATTGGCATCTCCGCCTATCAGCAGTAGTCCGGTGCCCAGCTCCAACTTTATATCGGTCAGCTGATCCAGGTAAGGTTCTATGGGTTTACCTGGCTCAAAGTAATAAGAGACTACTGCGATTTCCCAGGCTTTGGTCCGGATCCCCACCACAACGATGTTGTTAGTGGTGAGTTTCGGGTACGGAATGACATCCAAGTCATCATCAAAGACGGCTATTGCCGCCTTTACCGTCCCACTTCCTTCAACCTCGCACTGGTAGATTCTCGCACCTCGGTAGCTCTTCATACTCCTAGCCCCCCCCACATACGGTTCCTGGATCAGTGCCCATGCGATGTTTCGCTCACTGGCCTCTAAAAAGAGTTCGGTGGTCGCCAGTTCCTTTCTTTGTAGGTTGGCTTGGGCTACTGCATAACTTCTGGTTGGGGTGCCTGCCCTTTCGCCAGTGACCACCTTAGCAATACGCTACCCTGGCTCTGGCCAGAACCTCACATCTCCTTCTAACTGGGCATTCGTCGCTGAACGCATTATGTTCCGCGTCCTTCCATCCAGCTTCGCTCGCACACAGTTGCAACAGGAAGGAGCTGCTCCGGCCAGCCAGTCAGCGCATTGCGTCCTCATGTGAGGGCCCCCGCAGTGGCTACATTTTTCCACTTGTTCCCTACACAGACGTCGTCCGTGCCCAAAACCAAGGCACAGGGAACACTGGACCAGTGGAGTCTGGTCAGCCACTCGAATTTTTTGCAGGTCTATATGTATGGCCTGTCTTTCCAGCAGTCTATTCCATAGTTTAGGGGAGACCCTGAGGACTGCGTGGTGTGTGTGAGGGTTCCTCGTTTTCTTTTTGAACAGTACCTCTACCCGGTCATCTTCTTTCTTAAGCTCCTCAAATACATCCCGGTTTTGGTTATGAAGAGCCTTGAGGATGTCTTCGTCTGTGTTGTAGGTTAGGACGTCTCTCAGAATCACCAGTGGGTCTCTGTTTTTGACGTCCTCAACCTTTAACATCCCCCCCACACTTATCAATCTCTCCTTTATCTTCTCTCTTTCCTCTTCCGTTCTGCACCCTAGCACTACCTTCCTATCTTTTGCTTTCCGAATTCTGTCTACTTTGACCCATCCCTCCTTCGCGTTTACCGCCTTCCTAATATGGTCGATTATTTGATCTCCCGTTTCGGTTTCTTTGCTCGAGGAGACCACGATGGAGTGGAGCGCCGTCTGCTTTACTGGCAGCTCGATAGGCCGACTTGCCGCTACACTAGCATAGGAGAGCTTCTCCATATGCGCTTCGCTAGTCTGTAGAGCCTATCGAGCTTCGCACTATTCTCCCGGAGGTTTCGGCTGTGGTCTTCCAAAACCGATTTGAGAGATTCTATCTCTGCCTTAGCGCTGGTAACCACAGTATCTTCTTCTCGCGCTTGTGTCCCTTTGCTTTCAGTCGATACCATTTGCGGCGGGGCTCGTCCTTTCTCCTGCTCGGACTCCTTCACGAGCAGGTAGAGTCGGTCAGCTTGGGCCTTGACCTCATCCTTTATTTCCCTCTTTAAATTCTTTGAATTTGTCAGATGGGTCTTTATTTTTATTAGGCATATTCTGGCCTCCGCAACCCTAGTTCTCACAACAGGCGGACTCAGACTGACTAGTTCGACGGATGCCCGTCGTGTCGTCTCCGGTGTCCGCTTTATCGGTACCGTTTCTGACGCTCTCTTCTCAAAAGTTGTATTGACCGGAGGAGTCGGTCTCCTTGCCAGCTGCCCAGCCTCCCACTCACCCACACTTCTTCGGACGCTTTGAGTGGAGGGTCCAGCCTCTACTGTGGCATTCGGTGGGCTCCTGTTTGGCCGGCTTTCCGGCTTTTTGACGGGTGTACGTATGCCTAAATGCATTTTGCTTTGCAGGATTCGGATTTAAACCAGTCCGACGTCAATAGGGTATTGTAAAAAGTACCCCAGTCTAGTGTAAATGTGATAAACAAATAAATAAAATAAAAGTGTATAAAGTATAGTGTATAAAGTCAAATAATAACTAATAGTGGATTCGATGAATCCTCTCAACTGGTCTGCGTATGTGACTGGGAGGTCAACAAGCGTGCCCCCGTCAGTTCCACTGATAAAATATCAGTGGGTCAACAAAATGATGCAGTCAATATTTGCCTGTCAGAAAATGCAGCCTCTATGAGAGCACATTCCAAATAAATATCAATAGAGCCTTGCTCTACCGGTTTCTTAATAACTAATTAACTAAAAAGTATACCAGAGCACCATCCGGTGTCCAGGAGCCTACAGGATCGGCTTTCGTCGAAATATTTGAAAATTTACAAAATTAAATTTTTCGACTCTACCTAGAGTCGGTCTCTATCGACCAGGTGATAGGTCTCCCCGAGCCCCCCCAGACGAACCCAAACTCGACTGCTCTAGCTCAAAGGGTTCCTGAGATACAGCCAGCCGAAGTTCAGGTCGCCAATCCAAGATGGCGCCCAGAACCCAGCC
This sequence comes from Polia nebulosa, assembly GCA_951329385.1. Lineage (NCBI taxonomy): Eukaryota > Metazoa > Arthropoda > Insecta > Lepidoptera > Noctuidae > Polia > Polia nebulosa. The sequence continues at coordinate 50,948 of OX589611.1, read as the reverse complement.
ACCCGCGGTTATCTCCGGAACCGTCCGTCCGAACACCGTCGTGCTTGGGTTCCCCTGAATGGGCACGACTCAATCTACCCCCCGGAACAATTTTCAGGCTGAAAAACCTGCCGTCCTGAAAAACGCCTGAAATGGCCTCCGTCGGCCAGAGAACGGCAAGCCAAAGCCCCAAAGAAAACCAGAAAGTTATACGATCACTGGTTCGGGAGTTAGCGAGGTCCGAAAAATCGTTTGACAGCTCGAGAACTGTCAAAGTCAGTCTCAAACCCGGTCTATCTCCCCACCCAATGATCGCAGAACATCCGTGTTTGGGCTTCCCAGACTGGGCGCAACGCGACCTATCCCCCGGAACAGCCTTCAGGCCGAAAATTTTCAGGCCCTGAAAACCCCCGAAAAGGTGCAGGCCCGATAGGGGAGGGCAAGCCAACGCCCGAAACGAAAACCCGAACGCTCTACGACCTACGGTTCGGGAGTTACTCGGGCTTGAAAAAGTGTTTGACAGTTCGTGAACTGTCAAAGTCAATCTCAAACCCGGGCTATCTTCCCTTCCAACAGCCGCAGAACGTCCGTGTTTGGACTTTTCTGGCTTGGCCTCACCCGCTCTAGCGCACAGGGTGGCTTTCAGGATCCTGAAAACCAGCAGCGCCAAAGTGCCTGAAAACAGGTGGACAGGTCGCGCACCGCCCTCCTAACCGGTCCTGTGGAAACGGCAGCTCTCCACGACCACCGAGTCCAAAGTTATACCGGGTGCAAGTTTTCCAAGATGGCGTCAAAAATGGCTGCCACCTTCACAGAATTGGCTCCTGTTGGTCGAAACCAGTCGAGTTTGGGCTCTCCGTACTGGGCTTGAAGAGTCCAGTTCAGATTCAACGTAGTTGACCTTGGAAAACTTACCCCCGATTTTTAAAGGTCAATAAACCCCCTATTTTACGCTAATAAGAGCACAGCACAGAAACAACACATTCAAATTCTTTAAAAACTTAATACTAGTACTAGATCTATCCTATGCTATTTTTGGGTAGTGATTCCGGAGATATCAGGCCCCTATTTGACACCCCTCGTGTCCTCCCTTAAATTTCAAAAATTTGTATCTCCTAAACTAACTATGATAAAAAACTGAAATTTTGCAAATTTATAGGTATCAATGAGATGCTTCGAAAATCGAAATAAAAAGATGGGGTCGTCGCGACAAATATTTAATTACGAATTTTTAAAATTTACGTAAATTTTAAAAACCTAATATCTACGGAACCACTCAACCTTTTTTGAAGATTGAAGCGCCGCTCTGCTGGGCTCGACGCTCTGCCTCGAAGCCGCCAGGTGCTGTCCGCCTCACTCGACCGGATACCGTGGCACGTGGCTACGTGGTTTGTAGTTTTTCCTTATTTTCTCAACGTGCTTGGCCCGGAAAAATCGGGAAACAGCTGGAACACGTAGGCGTCAACAAGACGCGTCTTTTGAGACCATAAAACACATATGTTGCCGATCTCCTTTTCGCAGCGTTTAATTTTTAAGTTTTTGTTTTTCAAACTTTTTCACTTTATTAAGTTTTTTACTTCCGTTTTTGCACTTTCTCTTGCACACTTTGCACCATCGGGTAGCCCGCACTTTCCCGCACAATTTGGTGGTTTGCACGATAAGATACGATAAGAAAATACCACTTTTCTTGATTTTTTAGTTAAATTTTTGCGAATGCGAGCGCGGAGCAACCTTGTACACGTGCTATCGTCGCGGGGGGAAGCCGCGGACTCTGGGTTAGGTTAGGTTTTTTTTTTTTTTTTTTTCGGCAGGAGTGGGAAATCCTCATGGACGGCCAGGCTGCCTCACAAACGAGCCAGTCTGGGCAGTGTCAGACTCTTACTGACTAACGTGCCCTTGTGTATGCGTGTTTACAAATGTTTGCTGCTGGGCAACTCCACGTGCAAGTGGCGTCGCTCCAGAGCACCTACTGTGTTTTATTACATTGCGGTTACGGTTCTCCCGCTTCAGACAACTTACATCTAAGCTTACTAACTAGCTTATGTCTACGTGAGTCCATCGTGAATGATAATATATATATATTTTTTTTTTTTTTTTTTTCTTTTAACACTTGCATTCATAGACATGCACATGCTCATGCTTTTTTATTGTTATTATAACTTATGAGGTTATCCTCAAAGAAAACAATGTCTGGTAGATAAAAAAGTTTATTACACGTCACAGTTAGATACATTCACAGACACGTTATGAATCAACAAAGAGTAAGAGTTCGGTTAATCCCTAAATACAGCTATTTCGCGTAATAATGGAGGCACGGCAAGAGCACGTGGTGACCTGCGCGGGATTTTATATAATACAAGTGCGCGGTAAGCGAGAGAGCGGCGGACTGGCGCGCAGCGCCGAGCCATGCGCTTGCTCGCAACGGGCGAGTGAGTGAAAGAGATAGCATTACATTTATTTAGTCTATGTATCTTGGCGGCATGCGACCGCGGGACGCTCTTACGGGCCGTAATGACGTTATAGGTTGTGAGTGGGTTTCTACATACTCCCCCTCCAGTCCTGGAGAACGCCCACGCTCCTGGACTGGTAAATCAACAGCAGCCTTAGCTGGACGTCCGCGTTTCCGTTTTGGAAAAACGGGTTTTGGTAATGAGTCGTCGCTACTTCGGTAACGTGTTAGGTCTTCGGAATGATATTTGCCTATATCTACATCTGGTTGTTCTGTGCTCGCGATGGTGTACGTAGTTGGACTTACTTTTTTACTGATCTGGTAAGGGCCATCTCGGCGAGGGTAGAACTTAGAAGTGAGGTCTTTAGACCCTTTACTCAACAAATGAGATTTGAGCATGACTAAATCACCGACCTTGAAAGCGTCAGATGAACGGCGCGAGGCGTCAGCGTACTGCTTTGTCTTGTCCTGTTGCATTTCGACGCGTTCTCGAACGGCTGAAAATGAATTCAGGAAGTTTTCGAGGTAAGGTGTCACTTGTGGTACAAAGTTTTCTTTGGCCCTAATTGCACGAAGGTCGTGAACGACCTCTGTAGGTGATCGCATCTCTCTACCAAAAGTCAAATACGCTGGTGACTTGCCTGTTGTGCGACATTTCGCGCTGTTCAGAGCTAATCGAATCATCGGCAACTTCGTCGGCCATGAAGTGTGGTCATCTGCCACGAGATGGGCCAGCATCGCTTTAAGGTCGCGGTTTTTTCGTTCTGCAGGATTAGCTTGAGGATGATAAAGTGGTACAAAATTTTGTTTGATGTCTAGGACTGACATACACTGTTGCATCACTGCGGAAACAAATTGTACACCATTGTCCGAAATTATTCTGCGAGGCAGACCGAATCGCATGAAATATTCCTCTATGAGAACATGAGCACAAGCTTCTGCTGTTGCCTCTTTTAGGGCAAACAGCTCTGTCCATCGGGTAGCCGTGTCTTCAATGAGAAAGACCCAACGCTCCCCCTGGTCTCCTTCCGGTAGTGGACCGAAAAGGTCCATGGCCAACACCTCGTTCCGCTGGTTCATGACCGGTGTCTGGAGAAGACCTGGTGGTTTGGCGTTGTTGGCCTTATACCGCTGACAGTGGATGCAGGCTAAGACATAATCGGTGATTATTCTCCGCATCCCTGTGAAATAATACAGTTGTGCTACCTTTTGGTAGGTTCTATCGATACCTGGGTGACCAGCTGTTTTTGAGTCATGTAACTCCTTCAAAATAGCTGCAACTTGGCCGGCAGGTATTACTATCTGAGGGGATTCACTATCGGAGTCCGGATTGTAACGGTAAAGGACTCCTTGATCCATGAGGTAGCCTCTTTCTAACCATCTTTTAGATGCAACATCATTCACATTCATCATCGCCACGTTATCCCCGGTGAACGTAGCGTTATTGTCGGTGCCCGGAGAAAACGTGTCGTTACCATCTTGGTTGGCGGGTGCAGCGGTCGGCGTGTCTGGTCGCGAGGGGACGGGCAATGCGTCATCAGCATCTTCCCTCCGAGTCAGACTAGCCGCTCTACTCCTAGTCACCGGCATTGTTACGAAATCACAGCACTACTTTAGTTCGTCACTGGCACACTGCAAAACTTTATCACACGAAGGAAAAACGTTGGAGCGCCACATATGAGGTTATCCTCAAAGAAAACAATGTCTGGTAGATAAAAAAGTTTATTACACGTCACAGTTAGATACATTCACAGACACGTTATGAATCAACAAAGAGTAAGAGTTCGGTTAATCCCTAAATACAGCTATTTCGCGTAATAATGGAGGCACGGCAAGAGCACGTGGCGACCTGCGCGGGATTTTATATAATACAAGTGCGCGGTAAGCGAGAGAGCGGCGGACTGGCGCGCAGCGCCGAGCCATGCGCTTGCTCGCAACGGGCGAGTGAGTGAAAGATAGATAGCATTACATTTATTTAGTCTATGTATCTTGGCGGCATGCGACCGCGGGACGCTCTTACGGGCCGTAATGACGTTATAGGTTGTGAGTGGGTTTCTACAAACTATATATATATATATATATATATATATTTTTTTTTTTACAAGAAAGTACAAACAAAACGGAATATAATTTACCAAATGACAGTTAAATGCTTAATAAGTTAATAGGGTAAAAATGAGGATGACATTTTTGGGTTTTCGGATTGGGTTTGGAGTTAGGTTAGGTGGGGTCTTCTGACCAGGGACTTCGCTACTGTGAGAAGTTTTTCTACGGTGACAGTGTCTCGATGCTGCATGGCCGTCTTAAGATTGTAATCGACGACCATTTTGGTCGGCGCATCCATCGCCTTCTTTGCGAAACGGCCCGTGGCGTCATCGGCGTCGTCGGAGTAATAGACGCAACTAACTGTGTGCCTTGACACCGCCACTACCGCGTGGGAGACGCTGTCGTGTACTTGGAGCCTCCTGGATTTCGTGTTAACGATGATAACGCTTTCGTAGGTCAACCCCTGAGCCTCGTGTATGGTCAACACGCGCGACCCTTCACCGGACTCGTATCCCTGACTCACAAGAGAGGATTTCTCCTCCTGCGTATGAACCAGGAAAAGGGTCATTTGGGCAGCCCTCGGTATTTTTGCACCAGTGTAGCTCTCTACCCTCAGAGAGTGGACCTGCGACAGCGATGACTTGGAGGAGTATATACCGGAGTATATCTCGCTCAGAGAAAAAGCTACATCCATTGGGCTGCGGTGTGTGCAGAGCAGCTCCCGGGTGATTCCAGTCACCAGGTTTGGACGAGTATACCTTAACTCAAATAGGTTCTGTCTGTCCAAAAATGGAAGCTGATTTATGTCTCCGATGAGGACAATCTCGTCTGCTCCAGACAACTTTACTGCCATAACTATGGCCCCAAAGTGGTTCATGAGAGCCTCGTCTACTATAAGACGGTGGTATTTCGCCTGCTTCCCGAACCCGTTGACTAAAATTGAGGCCATAGTGCGCACCTTTGTCTTCACCCGATCTCCTAAGCGGTGCGCAAGCTTCTGCCTGAGATCTTTGGCAGCTTCGGCTGTCGTGGTGATTACGACGTCCTTCCCCTCATCGAAGTGATTCACCACCCAGGTTGTTTTTCCGCAACCCGGAACCCCATTCACCCACCCGATATTGGGTACCGCCCAAATCTCCTGCGATGCTGGGTTGTCTGAAGTCCCTAGAATGGACTGAGCCATTTCAAGGATCCTATCGTCCAGCATTACTTTGGTACATTTGGCGGTAACCACCATCGGATCGTCATCCGGAGTTCTAAATTTTATTTTGCCCGAGCGCTCCGTTTCCACCTCATCCAGGGCCACAAAACCGCTCTTCGCGCTGTAGGCTGCCATGTACGACCCCGTCATTTCCCCTTTGATGACTTGGGAAGTGGCGTTGTCGTACACCGCAGCCTCTGCTTCCTCGAGCAGTACCCTTAGCAGTCCTTCCGTTTCTCTGTGGAAGGTCTGCATGATCTTTCTGCATGTCATGAGATTGACCTCTCTGGTCGCTCTCACGATTGCTACATACTCGAGGAAAGCGCTCTTCACGTGGTCCGTGGTGCCTGAGATCACTGCGAGGGTCGGCGGGCTGACTTGCCCTTTGTCGGCTCTTGTCGGGATAGGCTTCTGCGGCGTTGGTTCTTTTGGTTTTTTTTTAAAGAACCTCTCCACTGCTGTTTCTTGTTTTTGAGATGGAGATACGCGGCTGGTGCTTGGGAGCAGTGCACTGAGGAAAGTGCCAAAGGCTTTTAGGCGACTCCTCGACCGGGCCCGGTTTTCCGGGCTCGTGGTCTTGCTCTGCTCCATTACAGCTTTTTCGGTGGCTACCTTCTGCTGGGCCCTCTCGGAACCGCTTTGGATGGTCGGACTTGTTGTAGGGCTCGGCACGCCCGCTGTTGTTTGTCTGGGGGCTTTGAGGTAGCTCAGAGATTCCCCCCTGTCCTCGTAGACAACCACCTCGTGATGTTCTGAGGCTTTTAGACAACCAAAGCGGTCTGCGACGCCTCCTCTCTCCCCTCCGATCGCCATCGCGTCGACGCTTATAGTACGGGCCGAGGCCTCCGTGTACCCTACCACCTCCCCGATCTTTTGAAGCAATGAGCTTGCCTGAGCGAATGGAGTCTCCACTCCCCACTCGAATAGTGCGATCGTCTTCCCTTTGTGTCGCACTAGACGGCATCTGTGAGTGGCTACTTCCACCTGAGGCAGTGCAGCATACTTGCTGCCTTTCATGCTCGTTTTGGCAGTGCTTCCGTTGATCAGGGCAGCAAGTCCCGGTGAAATTGGTATGCGGGCCGCAGCTCGACTTGAGCCCACGCAGAAGCCTATGCCCAACTTTTCTTCTTCTTTGTTCATAAAAAGAGCGACGCCTCGCAGTCTGACGCCTGGAACTCCGGCTTCTCCACATGCCAGGAATTGCATGATGGACATGGTGCTCGGGGCTGGCTGTAGGCTGGCTACCACTGCTGGTGCTGTTAGCGCCGTTGCTGTCTGTTGGATTGTGCTCGTGACCTGTGTTATGGTGTGTGGTGTATGTGTTGTGCTCCATATTGCAGTTGCATGCGCTGTGTTTGCTGTGCTTGAGGGTGTGGTCACAGGTGGTAGTCGGTGTCGACTACGCAAGGTTGCGTCCGTTTTGTTAGCTCCCGCCGCAACGACAGCGGCTTTGCTCGCGAATGCCAATAAAAAAAAGAAATGCCGTAATTTGTGACCTAGTTTTCGTAAATAGCCGGCAGTAGAGCAAACTGAGTCATCGTTTTGTTTTATGTAAGGTGGATTTGTGAAGATGACTAGTTATTAACAAGTGAATAACCTAATCACACAAATGGAGGATAGCCCCTTCAGCCCGAGAAGTAGGTGCGCTCGCTCCCCGCCGCCTGCAGGCGCGCGCGCAGCCGCACCCGCTCCTGCTCCTCAAGCGCCGAGCCAAAGACGCGATGACGTTGAAGCAATATCGACGCCCGAAATTCAGAGCTGGATGACGAGTATTGACCAGAGCCTTCAGGAGGTATGTGCTATCGCAGCAGAAGGCAAGCTAAATTCTGACCAAAAAATGCGCATCAATGCCTTATGCCGAAAGGTTGGACATGGAACATCGCAGATGGCCGTGCAGTACCAGTCTATCAAATACAAAGCCCTACAATCCCATAATGCTTTGAAAGCACTTGAGAGTCAGCTCGACCTTTCACAGCAACTCAAGGAGCTCAAGCTGAAAGTCGGAGAATCTATAAAGCCTGCTGTGGGAACCTCCTTTTCGGACATGGTGAAGAAAGGAGCAAACAACTTCATCCAGCCGTCAAAAGTAAGTTCTGTGGCCATTTACCCGCAAGACAAATTGAGGTCTAGTGATGAGACAAAGTCACTCGTCCAAAAAATTATCTGCCCTGAACAGATGAAACTTCAAGTTAGAGGTCTGCGCAAGACCAGAAATGGCGGAGTCATCATCAGCACCGAGACGAAAGACGATATCGAGAAGCTGAGGAAATCGGAGCAGTTATCTCAGTCAGGTCTAACAGTCGATGAGCCTTTCAAAAGGAAGCCAAGGGTTGTTATTCTAGGAGTGCCGTCATCCATGGCAGAAAATGAAGTATTTGCGTGCTTATACCACCAAAATCTTGCCGAGACACTACAGGACTGCAGCCTTGAGAAGTTCTTGACCTTGATTAGATTGAGCCACAAGTCAGGTAAGAAAGACGCTGACCACTGCAACTACGTAGTAGAAGTACCTGCAGCCATACGCAAAGCCCTGATCTCAAAAGACCGAGTATTTGTGAATTGGTCATCGTGCCCTGTCAGAGACTTTACGTTGGTCACTCGGTGCTACAAGTGCCAGCAGTATGGTCATGCCGCCAAGTTTTGTCGGCAGACGTCACATACCTGCGGTCACTGTGGCGATCAAGGACACTCGATTAAAGAATGTCCAAAAAAGGAAACTGAGCCAAAATGTGCCACTTGCTCGCATTTCAAAAAGCCAGACAAACACAGCACAGGCGCTGCGGACTGTCCAGCGAGATTAATGGCCGAAAAAAGGTACATTTATTCCATTGACTATGCAGGCGCCTGAGAGCGCCGTTTATAAGTTTTTTATTTAGACCACTCTTTAGACTTTATATCTATTCTAGTACCATAGTTATGATTAACAATGTAATTAATGATTTAGATGATTTCTCTGTTTCCGAGTCAAAGGTTTGTGAAGCTGAGAATTGCAAACAATATCTTTCTGGGTACAAAAGTCCACTAACCATATTAACACAAAATATTCGTAGTATTTTTAAGAATTTTGATAGCTTTTGCACCTTTCAGCAACGTTTAGACATAAATTGTGACGTTTTTGTTTTGACTGAATGCTGGCTTGCCAAACAATATAACATACCATTAATACCGGGTTATGGAATGTACAAAAGTAATAGGAATTACAACCAAAATGATGGAGTGGTAGTTTATGTAAGGAATCATTTAGAGGTGTCAGTTGAGGAACCAAATATGTACGACTGCAACAGTTTGGTTGTGAGGATCGGATCAGATTTTGCAATATTAGCGTTATATCGACCTCCTTCTTTTACAAATGTTAGCAATTTCACGGAATCGCTGAATGATGTCTTGCAGGACCTGTCATCCATCAAAAACACGGTTGTGATTGGAGATATAAATATCAATATTCTCCCGGGAAGTTCTGATGCATCTGCTCAGGACTACCTTAACCTGTGTGCATACCATGGCCTGCTCCCCGCACATAACTTTCCTACACATCATAGTGGCTCCTGCTTGGATCATGTCATGCTAAAATCATATTACCCCTCGCTTGCAATCGTTGTTAATTCGACAATAACAGATCACAATGCTGCCCTACTAACCCTAGATTGTAACATAGCTAAGCAAAACACTCGCACAATTTTAAAATTGAATAAAAATGAACTTGAGGAAGATTTGCGCGTCATCAACTTTAATCCAGTCTATAATTCCGCTGATCCGCAGTATTGTATGTTGTATGTAATAGAAAATGTACGACATGCAATTCAGAAAAATACGGAAATTTTGCAGTTGAGCAACAAAAATTGCAACTTAAAACCCTGGATCACAACAGGTCTTATCCGCTGTATGAAGCATAGAGACAAACTGCACATGAAAGCTAAATCTCGACCAGAGAATGCAGTGATACAATTGACATACAAAAGATATCGCAATTTTTGTAATAACCTTCTCAGAAAAATTAAATGCAGTTACGATAAAATTGAACTGGAAAAGGCTGGAACTAATACTAAAAGAATCTGGCAGTATGTAAGAAATGTTACATACATATCAAAACAAAAAGAATCTTCGTCAGGTTTATTGCAAGCAAACACGTCACAACTGACATCTGCAAACATAGCAAATAACTTTTTTGTTAATGTGGGAAAATGCTTGGCAGAAAAAAATCGGTTTCAACCACATTCCACACAGTACCTAACAAGCAGTCCTTTTATGGGTCGCAACACTCTAACATCCTTTGCAATGCTAGATACTGATGAGACTGAGGTTGAAAGTATAATTATGACCTTGAAAGACGACTGTGCCGTTGGCTGGGATAATATATCCACTAAAATTCTCAAACAGTTCAAGCATATTTTAGTACCACCACTTACTTATACTTTCCGCATCTGTTTATCTTCAGGTATTTTTCCCGCGTGTCTTAAAAAAGCGATTGTTGTGCCCGTCTATAAGTCGGGTAGTAAAGAGCAAGTAACAAATTACAGACCTATTTCTGTACTGCCCTGCATGTCGAAAATATTAGAGAAAATTATGAACAAAAGATTGTTTAAATATCTGGAGGATAAATCTATTTTGTCTGAGCGGCAGTTTGGATTTAGGCCTAAAGTATCAACTGCCGATGCCGTACATCATCTGACCGACTATATAGCACAGGAACTGGACAAGGGCAGCCACATAGTAGGAATTTTCCTGGACCTCGCCAAGGCTTTTGACACAGTTTCAATTCCCATTCTGTTGCGCAAGCTTGAAACTTTAGGTGTAAGAGGCACCCAGCTGCAACTCTTTAAAAGTTATTTAGAAGATCGTACCCAGTGCGTAAAGATTGACAATGTACTCAGCGCTGATCTAAAAAATACGTTTTTTGGTGTTCCCCAAGGAAGTATTTTAGGGCCCACTATGTTCTTAATATACATAAATGACCTTTGCAAATTAAAGCTAGAACATGGTATGATCATATCTTACGCTGACGACACTGCTCTACTTTTCTCGGCTGACTCAGAAACTGAAGTGTACAAGTTTGCGCAACACGGGTTCAATATTGTAAATAATTGGCTCCATCATAATTCATTAACACTTAATACGGATAAGACAAATTTCATTAAGTTCTCGATGCGGAAACAAACACCTATCATTGCCCCAAAGCTGTATGCTCATTGTTGTTCAGCCCCTCTAAATAGTGAGTGCATGTGTCCCAATATTAAAATGACTAATAAAATAAAATACCTTGGTATCATTATAGACGATACCCTTTCTTTCAAACCATACATAGACGCTTTACATATTAGAATTCGCAAGCTTATATTCATATTTAAAAAGCTGCGATATATTGCAGACCCAAAACTAATTAGGCAAGTTTACTTTGCTCTGTGTCAGTCAATTCTGACGTACTGCATTACCTCATGGGGTGGGGTGGGTAAAACTTTGTTACTACCCATCGAGAGAGCGCAAAGAGCGATCCTCAAGGTGTCTACTTGTCGCCCTTTTCTATTTCCCACTAACCTTCTCTATAAATCTTGTGAAGTACTAACAGTTCGACAGTTATTCATAATGAGCACCGTACTTAAACAACATACAGCCCTTCCATATTGCACAGAATTTACTAAAAAAAGACGGAAAGATTTAGTTTGCGTTAATAATAGCACAAAACATGCTTTCACGACCAAATTTTATATGTTCCTTGGACCACTATTATATAACAGACTAAACGCACTAACAAACATTTATCCCCTAAATTATTGTAATTGCAAGAAGACTCTCAAGGAAACTCTTCAAAGTATGTCCTATGAAGACACAGAGAAGTTATTAATTGTATTAGGATAGAGATTGTTCGTATTTTATTTAAATCTAAGATTATTATTATATTATTTTTCATTTACACCTTGAAACATATTATATAAGATGACTAGTATATAACGTTTATTTTAGATATGATTATTTAACAAGAAAAAAGAGTTGTACCTACCTCTTATCGCCTGAAACACAGGATTACCTAGTTCAGGCACATAACATGTGTGAACTTCACGTAAATTTAAGCAAAAATTGTATTTATTATTTACCTTATGATTGATGAATAAACATTATTATTATTTTTCGGTATTTATTTTTACACATATTATTTACATTTTTAAATATTTTAAAAGAAAACATATAAAAAACATTTAAAAATATAAAAAATAGTAGTCCACCGGTATCGGGAGCAGGGTCCAAGCTACCGGTGGTTAGGGCTCCAGAGACAGGAACTTCCTTACAATGCGAGCCGTATCAAGGAGTACTGCCTTCTGAATCAGGCCCTTGATCCAACCGCGCAACGACAGCTTCGACAGGTGGTCGTCGAGGCTTTTGGCCATCAGGCCATTGGCGGTAACGACTATCGGCACAATGACAGCCAAGTCCACATTCCACATATCGACAACCTCGTGTGCCAAGTCAAGATATTTAATTTGTTTCTCTTTCTCAGCTTTCACGAGGTTCTCGTCATGTGGGATGGTGACATCGATTATCATTGTGCGGCGCGCTAATCGGTCTATCACCACTATATCCGGCTTATTGGCAACAATAGTCCTGTCAGTGATGATAGACCGATCCCAGTACAACGTGACATGGTCATTTTCGAGAACTGGGTCGGGCACATATTTATAATACGGTACCTCAGAATCCACAAGTTTGTATTTTAAAGCAAGTTGCTGGTGGATAATCCTGGCCACTTGGTTATGTCTGTGCAAATACTCGCCGTTAGCCAGACGAGAACATCCAGAGATAATATGTCTAATGGACTCACCCGGACGGTGGCATGCCCGACACACGTCAACCGTCCCATCCTTCATAATATGCCTCCGGTAGTTGTTCGTCAAGATAACTTCGTCCATAATCGCACAGACAAAACCTTCAGTTTCCCCGAAGAGGTCACCAAACCGTAGCCAGGCTACGGACGCCAGGCTATCTACATCAGGCCCATGAAGAGCCTGATAATAGCGCCCGTGAAGCTCCTTGCCTTTCCATACCTCCTTGCGGTCATCAGTAGTAAGTACTACAAGTTTGCGCCAGTCCTCTTTAGCCATGGACAACGGGGTGAGGCCCTTGTCCACTGCGACCACCTCTCGGTGCATCCCCACGTCGGATTCTAAAAAGTATTCTCTGAGGCTGCACACCTCGCGGTTGTGGAGAGTCTTAGCATTTAAAAAGCCTCGACCTCCACACTTCCGCGGGATGTACAGTCTCATCACCGACGAACGTGGGTGATGCATCCGGTTTGCGGTTAGCAGCGTACGGACCCTCCTGTCCAGGGCGTCGAGCTCAGTCTGAGTCCATTTGAGTATGCCGAAAGAGTACATTAAAACCGGCATGACCCAACCGTTGAAGGCGCGCACCTTAGCCCGACAAAAGGCTACTCAATACCTTTTTAAGGCGGCTAAAGAAGCGCTCCTTCAGCGATTGCTTCATGTCAGTAACGTTAATGCCTAACGCTTCCGACATACCCAAATATTTGTATGTTTCGGTTGAGGAGAGAGATCTGAGGTGTATGGAATCCGAGAGTTGAATCCCTTCAGATTCCATAATCCCCCCTCGCTTTACATGCATGACTGCACATTTGTCCACACCAAATTCCATCCTGATAGCGCTACTGAAAGTTTCAGTTACCTTCAGTAACTCCATCAGTTGCAAGTTGTTGGGGGCAAAGAGTTTCAGATCATCCATGTAAAGAAGGTGAGATATGGCCTGACCACCTCTTCTCAACCGATAGCCCAGGCCTGAATCCTCCAGCAACGTGCTTAGAGGATTCAGGGCTAAGCAGAACCAAAGTGGACTCAAACTGTCGCCCTGAAATATTCCCCGTTTAATCCATATAGGCTCATCATTCCCCTGGATTGGTCGACATCCTGGATAGCGAAGGACCGTCTTCCATTGCCCCATACATGACCCAAGAAAGGTGCGTAGAGTTGCATCTATTTTGTACAACTCCAACACCCTCATGAGCCATGTATGTGGAACAGAGTCGTAGGCCTTCTTATAATCTATCCAGCATGTCGACAAATCCTTGTGGGATCGACGAACCTGTTGGCTTATGGCCATGTCTATGAGGAGTAGCTCCTTAGTACCGCGGGACCCGTTCCTACATCCATTCTGAGAGGTAGACATAATTGTATTGCTCTCAATGTGTACATTAATTTTCGCTCTCAGGATGGATGTAAGAAGTTTATAGACCGTCGATAAACATGTAATCGGTCTATAATTCTTGGGTTCCGTGGGACTACCTGTCTTATGGAGCAGGTGGGTAACACCAGTTGTTAGAAACTGAGGCAGCGACCCAGACTCTAAGGATGCCTGGAATTGAGATGCCAGAAGCGCGTGTGAGCTACTATACCATTTAAGCCAGAAGTTATGCAGTCCGTCCGGTCCCGGAGATTTCCAGTTTGGTAACGGACGAACTGCTTTGGCTACATCGAATGGAGTGATGGTTACTTTTTCCATGTCTGGTATAGCTTCACACACGCGTTCGACATCACGCATCCAGCCACCCTCAGTGTGACAGACGGGCACCGACCAGATGTTGCACCAGAATGCATTCGTGGCGGCAGCATCGGGGCGGAGCACGTCAGTCACATTTTGTTCAGGTCGCTCCCAAGCTCTATATACCCACCTCTCATCGCTCTGGAACATGCGGTTCTGCGAGTACCGGTCGACCCGACGCTTATACCGCCGAATACGATTGGCCCATGCACAAACCTTCTGCTTCAGGAAGTCAATGCGTTCCGTGACACGGGACATGTATTCTCGAGGACTGATTCCAGTCCCCGAAAATGCCTGCCTCACGAAGCGCATCACACGTGGTCTTGTATTGCCCTCCCTGAAGCAGTATAGTTTGCCAATGAGTGCTCTGGCCCCATCAATACGCCTCTCGATCCTACACTGCCAGGCCGGTACGGTAGGCTTTGGTCGAGTAGCTTCGTCACAATTTGGTAACTTTACATTTGCTAAACGACATGCCGCAACAGCCCCACAATACAGGATCGAGTGCGTATCAAAGAGGTCCTCGCTGCTCTCAAAAACATTCTTAAGCAGCGAGTCTAGAGCACACACTAGCGCCCTATTTTTTTTGTGCATAGGTAACCGTGATAAACGGGGTCTAAGTTGAGTCGGACTCGATCTATACTCGCGAAGCGCATCTTCCAGTGCGCTCCTCAGTCGATCGTTGCACTGGCTACTTACTGTGACAACCCTATCATCTGTCTCCTCATCAACATGATTGGACCGCGCCAGGTTTTTATGAGAAGCCGGTGGGATTTCTTCGGAAACCGGCGGTGCCGCAGTCTGTGTCGTAGTCGAGAAGATAAGGTTGCTCAGTACCTCTGAGCGCAGCCGATCAAGTGCGGCGTCGTCCAACCTGTGGTTGCGTTGGATGACCCGCACCTGATCCGACAATCGTTGAGCTGAGACGTTGACCGTTGGTTCCAGGTCCTGAAAAAGAGACAGCATCCTACCACGATACGCAGTGAGGTTAGTTCCCCCCTCTGTAGACCCGTAATATGCGCGCATGACGTTCTCGTTCATGGATTGAGTCCATTTCATGCGCTGCACACAACCACCGGCAGCGGGGACCCGGCTCGGGGCCGGTTGGCCCCTAAGTCCCAGGCTGTTCGGTGGCCGGCCTCTCCCCTGCCGACGTACAGGTGTTGGCGACGTCGGCGGGGAGAAATACTCGTCGCTCGAGCTCGACGCGGCTGCAGCCGCCGGTAACACTGGTGATCCGAGGTCCGGCGGCGGCGAGGCGGAGCTGAGCGGCGAGTCCGGGGGTGGATGGCGTGCGCGATGGGCAGCTGCTCTTGTTATCATTATTATATTTTCATTCTTATTGGTTTATTGTTGTATCATCATTTATTTCAGTGTGACATATTATGTCATCTGTCCAATCTTGATTCATTTTTCTGTTTTGCTTAATTTTCCTTATTTATTCTGGTTATCTATAGTTTTTATTGTTTGTTTGTGTATATAGTTTCTTCTGTTGAATTTGTATTTATTTATTATAACGGACAAAAACTGTTTAGAAAAATATTAAAATTCGTGAATGAAAATAAACTTCTTGACGTTGAGAGTTGCCAGCTATTATTATTATTATTATTATTCCATTTATTTTATAGTTTAAACATACAATTTACATTTTTAAATATTAAAATATCAAAATATAAAAACATTTAAAAATATAAAAAATAGTATCCCACCGGTATCGGGATAGGGTCCAAGCTACCGGTGGTCAGGGCTCCTGGGAGAGGAACCTCCTAACTATGCGCGCCGTGTCCAGGAGTACTGCCTTCTGGATCAAGCCCTTGATCCAGCTGCCCAACGAGAGCCTCCTTAGGTGTTCGTCGAGGCTCTTGGCTATTAAGCCATTGGCCGTCACGATTATCGGCACAATGACTGCTGTATCCACCTCCCACATGTCAACAACCTCGCGAGCCAGATCAAGATACTTTGTTTTTTTATCTTTCTCAGCCTTCACGAGGTTCTCGTCATGAGGGACAGCTATATCAACAATCATTGTGCGACGCTCTTGTCGATCTATCACCACTATGTCAGGCTTATTGGCAACAATAGTCCTATCAGTGATGATAGATCGATCCCAATACAACGTGATATTGCCATTTTCGAGAACTGGGTCGGGCTCATACCTATAGTACGGTACTTCAGATTCCACAAGATTGTATTTAAGAGCAAGTTGCTGATGGATAATCCTGGCTACAAGGTTGTGTCTATGCAAATAGTCTCCGTTAGCTAGACGAGAACAACCAGAAATAATGTGTCGGATTGATTCCCCGGGTCGGTGGC
Organism: Polia nebulosa; assembly: GCA_951329385.1. Classification (NCBI taxonomy): domain Eukaryota; kingdom Metazoa; phylum Arthropoda; class Insecta; order Lepidoptera; family Noctuidae; genus Polia; species Polia nebulosa. Next base: position 34,419 of record OX589611.1, on the reverse strand, counting down.
ATGCCCGACAGATGTCAACCGTACCGTCCTTCACAATATATTTCCGGTAGTTATTCGTCATCATAACTTCGTCCATAATCGCACAGACAAAACCTTCGGTTTCCCCGAATAGGTCACCAAAGCGCAGCCAGGATACGGACGCTAAGAGGTCTACATCAGGTCCATGTAGGATCCGGTAAAAGCGTCCGTGAAGCTCCTTGCTCAGCCATACCTCCCTGCGGTCATTAGTATCCAGTACTTTAAGTTTGCGCCAGTTCTCGTTTGCCAAGGAGAGCGGGGTGAGGCCCTTGTCCACAGCGACCACATCTCGATGCATACCCACGTCGGTTTCTAGGAAATATTCCCTAAGGCTGCATACCTCGCGGTTGTGTAGGGTCTTAGCATTTAAGAAGCCACGACCCCCACATTTCCGCGGGATATACAGCCTCATCACCGATGATCGTGGGTGATGCATCCGATTTGCGGTCAGCAGTGTGCGGACCCTCCTATCCAGGGCGTCAAGTTCCGTCTGAGTCCATTTGAGTATGCCGAAAGAGTACATCAACACCGGCATGACCCAACCGTTGAAGGCGCGCACCTTGTTCCCGCCTGATAAAAGACTATTTAGTACTTTATTCAGGCGGCCAAAGAAGCGCTCCTTCAGCGACTGTTTCACGTCAGCAGTATTGATGCCTAACGCTTCCGACATACCCAAATACTTGTAGGTTTCGGTTGAGCAGAGGGATCTAAGGTGTATGGAATCCGAGAGTTGAGTTCCCACGGATTCCATAATCTCCCCTCGCTTTACATGCATGACTGCACATTTGTCCACACCAAATTCCATCCTGATGGCGCTACTGAAGGTTTCTGTTACCTTCAGTAGCTTCATCAGTTGCAAGTTGTTGGGGGCAAAGAGTTTCAGATCATCCATGTAAAGGAGGTGTGATATGACCTGACCACCTCTTCTCAACCGATAGCCTTGTCCCGAACCCTCCAATAATGTACTGAGAGGGTTGAGGGCCAGACAAAACCACAGTGGACTCAGACTGTCGCCCTGGAATATGCCACGCTCGATCCTTATCGGTTCGCTGTTCTCCTGTATCTGCCGACATCCTGGATAGTGAAGGACTGTACTCCACTGCCCCATACATGACATCAGGAAGGTGCGCAGAGTTGCATCAACTTTGTACAACTCCAGCACCCTCATGAGCCATGTATGTGGCACCGAGTCATAGGCCTTCTTGTAATCTATCCAACATGTCGACAGATCTCTTCGAGAACGACGAACCTGTTGGCTAATAGCAATATCGATGAGGAGCAGCTCCTTAGTACCACGGGACCCATTCCTACATCCATTCTGGGAGGCTGATATGATACGATTTTTATCAATGTGGATGTTAATTTTAGCTCTCAGAATGGATGTAAGAACTTTATAGACCGTCGGTAAACACGTGATCGGTCTATAATTCTTAGGTTCCGCAGTACTACCTGATTTATGGAGCAGGTGGGTTATTCCTGTCGTAAGAAACTGGGGCAGCGACCCTGACTCTAAGGCAGACTGGAACTGAGCTGCCAAGCGAGCGTGCGACCTTTGGAACCATTTAATCCAGAAATTGTGCAGCCCGTCCGGCCCTGGAGATTTCCAGTTAGGCAACGGACGGACTGCACGAGCTACATCTTGGGGGCTGATGGTAATTGCCCCCATTTCTGGTATAAGGTCGCACGCACGCTCGACCTCTCGAGTCCAATCACCCTCGGTGTGCCTGACAGGCACCGACCAAATGCTGCGCCAGAATGAACTCATAGCGTCATCATCCGGTAGATGCCTATCAGATACACCTTGGTCCGGTCGCTCCCAAGCCCTATAAACCCACCTTTCGTTGCTTTGGAAAGTGCGATTCTGAGTGTACCGCTCCACTCGCCGCTTGTACCGACGAATACGATTTGCCCATGCATAGACCTTCTGCTTCAGGAAGTCAATACGCTCTGTGACGCGGGTCAGATAATCTCGGGAACTAATATCAGTCCCCGAGAACGCCCGCCTCACGAAACGCATCACCCTAGGGCGAGTGTTGCCCTCCCTGAAGCAGATAAGCTTGCCGATGAGTGCTCTAGCCTCACCGATACGACGCTCAATTCTACACTGCCAAGCTGGTACAGCAGGTCGTGTAGCTCTGTCACAACTGGTGAACTTGACGTGAGCTACACGACATGCCGCTGCAGCTGCGCAGTATAAGATTGAGTGGGTATCGGCAAGGTCTTTGCTGTTATCAAAACAATTTGATAGCTGCGAATCTAGAGCACACACCAGCGCCTTATTTTTCTTATGCATGGGCAAACGAGGTAGACGAGGTCTAAGCCCAGGTGGTGTGGAGCGGTACTCCCGGAATGCATCCTCCAAAGCGCTCCTCAATCGTTCATTGCATTGAGTACTCACGGATATAGCCGCGTCATCATCATCTTCACCAACGTAGTCGGGTCGCGGTGAAGCATTGGGTTGCAGTTGCACCGCGGCCGGTGGCAAAACAGGTGAGACACGACTACTCCGTGATTCGAGGCGTAGTCGATCAAGTACGGCGTCATCCAGCATACGGTTACGCTGGATGACCCGCACCTGATCCGACAGTCGTTGGGCCGAAACGTTGACAGCTGGCTCAAGCACCTGAAACAGAGAGAGCATCCGACCACGGTACGCAGTCAGGTTACTTCCCCCCTCTGTAGCCCCAAAGTATGAGCGCATGACGTTTTCGTTAATACTTTGCGTCCATCGCATGCGCTGCACACTTCCACCGGCAGCGGGAACCCTATCAGAGGCCGGCGGGCCTCGAGGTTCCAAGCTGGCTGGTGGTCGGCCTCTTCCCCGTCGACGCGCAGGTGGTGGTGTCGTCGGCGGAGTGGTGTATTCGTCGCTCGAGCTCGACGCAACTGCAGCGGCCGGAATCACTTGACTCACGGCTGGCGCAGGTCCCGGCGGCTGCGAGGCGGAGCTGAGCGACGAACCCGAAGATGTTGGTTGTGCATTTTGTAAACGTGCCCGGCTTCTTGTCTGCATTTTCGGTCCATTACATTTTTATTTCCATGTTATGTCAATTTTGTTTCCGTATTGTTGTGGTGATTTATTATGATTATTTTTTCCTGGTTTTTTTTTGTTGATTGGACATGTTTCTTGATTTAAATATAAGTAAATTAAATAAAAATATCAGTGAGAAAATTTTCTTCGTCAGTCAAATTGACAGCCGGGCCACAGACTTGTTTTATTATTATTATTATTATTATCTTCATTTTTGCATTTTATGGGTGGGATTCCCAACTATCACCCATCTAAGCTATATCTAACTTTATTTGCTATTTCTTTATTTTGTTTTATATTTCGGGTGTAATGAAACAGGTAGAATTCTTTTATTCTGTGACTTTTCTTATACATTAATACTTATGTCTATCTTACAGATATTCATTTCGGCTTTACCGGAGATCTTCAATGAATATAAGTCATTCATTGTTATTTTACAGATTACTTTCTCTTTATTCCAGTCTTATTCTATTTAACATTTTCTTATTCGGGTCTCACAGAGACGTGGGAGCAGCACTATATATTATAGTTCTTATTTACTAATTACACTTATTTTAACTTATTTCTATTTTCACTATTGTATTTATTTGCTAGTTTACCTTAAAATTATTTTACAACTTTTTTATGCTATGCTAGCCTCTAATATAATACACTATATTATGACAGCATATTTTCTTACACGGTTTTGTTTCTTTTGATCACTATGGATGCTATTTCGCTACAATATTTTAGAAATTCGTCTCTTTTCTTTCCTGTCATCAGACTGGGCAAATTTTGGGGAACCATTTCTACAGCGAGTCTCTGCTCAATCTCGTACCGCATTTTTGCGGTGATTGGACACTCGGTAAGTATATGCAAACCCGACTCCCCGACCGATCCCGACCCCGAGGAGGATCCATCGTGCGCCTGCGAGCCTGGTGCTCGCAGGCGCACGATGGATCCTCCTTACACTTGAAGCGATTCAAGTATGCGGAGAACCCACCGTGCCCCGTCAGAATTTGTGTGGTTATACTCGTGGGAGTCATCTTGCGCACCACTCCGTATGCCACAACCGCGTCAGGGAAGAAGATCTTAGTGCCCGAGGCAGTGTCACCGGACCCATATCTCCCGTTCCACTCGTCAAGCGTTTCCAACCGGATTGTTCGCTTGACGAATGACACGGGACACAGATCGTAATCCGGCCTCTTCCTCGACCCCAGGGCAGCCTCCTTCGCGAGCTGGTCGGCTCTCTCGTTTCCCTCCAACCCTGCGTGGGCCTTTATCCAGAACAAGGATACCCTCTTGTTCTGGAGCTTACAGCGACGTAAGGTATCTCTGGCTTCCACAGCCAAGGGGTGGGAGGAACTTGTGCTGGTTACCGACTGAAGGGCCGCCATGGAGTCGCTGAAAATGCCGAATGTGGTTTCACTGTGCTCGAGCACCTCCCCCACTGCTCTCTGTAGAGCCAAGAGTTCTGCCTGATAGACGGTACAGTAGGACGGCAGTGCAAGCTTGAGGGTTTTCGTTTCGGCGGCGCCACTCCACAGGGATAACGCCGCTCCAACCTTGCCCTCAATTTTGCTGCCGTCGGTGAAGATCCGCACTGCAAAGTTGCTGTGGCTGTTATATTGTTCTTCGTCTACCAGGCTTCCAAACTCCAGGCTCACTAGCTCCGCGGGATGCGGGGCCTCCAGAGCCGGGAACATTCGCTCCACCTCCCTGCCCCGCAGTGCGGGCTGGGGCACCCCCCTCCTGGCCTCGTAGAGCGCAGCCACTTCCCGGACACGAAGGTCAAGCGGGAGCAACCCAGCCAGCACCAAAGCCGAGTTCAAGGAGACAGTGCGATATGCTTTGCAGATTTTTTGAGCGATTCCACGCTGAACAGTGCGGAGACGCTTCGCAATACCCAACTTTTTGGCTGCCGGTGCCCAAACGCTAGCCGCGTAAAGTATTATGGGCTCTATAACCGCTACGTATATAGTCCTAATGACCTCCGGGTTAAGGCCCCAACTAACCTTTGCGGCTCTACACAGCCGCTTGTAGATAGCCATTGCCCTCTCACAGACGATCGAGACGTGCGTGTTGAACGTCAACTTCTCATCTATGGTCACGCCCAGAAGCTTTATTTCCTTTGCCATGCCGATGCCGATCCCTCCCATGCTCAGACGTGGTGTGCCGTATTTCAACTTTCTTGTTATCACCATAGCAGTCGTTCTATGTGGTGCAAATTTGAGTTTATTTTCGACACCCTACGCCAGAACATGACTGAGAGCGGCATTGGCACGCTCCTCCACCTCTAGTGCAGTCTCTCCGTCAAACACCAGGAGAACATCGTCCGCAAAAGCCTGGACGTAATCTCCCCTATTCTCCAATTTTTTAAGGAGGGGGTCTAGGATCAAGTTCCAGAAGAACGGGCCCCCAATTGAGCCTTGAACACAGCCCTTACTTGTGTTCTTACCATATGTCTCCCCACCGTACCTGATCGAAACTTTCCGGTCTCTGAGATAGCTATCTATGACTCGCCTTAGGTTTATCGGACACTTCTCCTCTGCCAGACGGACTCTAATGGCTGGCCACCAAGCACTATCGAATGCTCCCTCTATGTCTAAAGATACCAGCGTAATGAGTCTTTTTTGTGCTAGTTTTTTATTTATGTGCTGCATAAGAGCATAGAGGGAGTCTTCGGTGCTTCTTTGTGGCATGAATCCGTACTGACGGGTGCTCATCCTTGGTAACAAATGAAACCTAAGGCGAGCCACCAGCATCTCGGGATTGATTTGACGTCGCTCGACGCATACAGACGTGCACATCAATGCATTACAAAATAAATAAATTAACGTTTGCATAAATACTGACCCAGTTTTATAGTGAATTAGCGTGTTTTATAAATTAAGTGAATTATAAGTTAAATAATGACCTGACTAGATTATAAACAGTTTATATAATCTGAAATATGGACGGCAGCCCCTTTAGTCGGAGCGGGATGACGCCGCGCAGCTCTCCATCGACACCAACACCAAGACCACCTCAACCACCCAAGCAAAATCAAGAGGAAGTAGTGGAAACAATATCCACTCCGGAAATTCAGAGCTGGTTAGGGTCCATTGAGCAGTACTTGAACGAGGTATGTACCTCTGATGGAAAACTGAATTCAGACCAGAAGATCAGGATAAGTAATCTCTGCAGAAAAGTTGGACATGGAGTTTCGCAAATGGCTGTTCAATACCAGTCGCTGAAGTCAAGAGCCATACAAACCCATACCGCCCTAAAAACCATGACCGAAGCTCGAGACCTAGCGGAGTGTCTTACAGAGATGAACCGCACCATTCAAGAGTCATGTTCGAAGCAGGGAGCTAGTGCCTCCCCTTTTGCCGATATGGTGAAGAAGGGATCCAGCAGTTTCGTTCGTCCGAATAACCTGAGTTCCGTGGCGATTTTCCCGTGTGACAACTCAAAGACCAGTGAACAAACTAAAAACATGGTCCAAAACATCATATGCCCTGAGGAAATGAAGCTGAAAGTTCGAGGCGTACGCAAAATCGGAAAAGGAGGACTTATAATCAGCACAGAGACGAAAGATGACCTAGACAAGCTTAAGAAAACCGTCCAAACTGCTTCGTCAGGGCTTACCGTCGACGAACCCCGTAAGCGTAAACCTCGCATTATAGTAATTGGAGTGCCCGCATCAATGGCTGAAAACGAGGTTTTTAAATGTCTTTATGAACAGAATGTAGCTGATAAACTGCCGACCATGTCCCGAGATACATTTATGACCTCAATCAAACTAAGCCATAAATCTGGGCGAAAAGATGCTGAAAATTGCAACTACATCATAGAAGTTCCAGCCGTCATTCGCAAGGCTCTCATCACCCAGGACCGGTTATTTATAAATTGGACATCCTGTCCGGTACGAGACTTCACACTAGTAACAAGATGTTACAATTGCCAGCAGTACGGTCATGCAGCCAAGACATGTAAGGTTACTGCCCCTACGTGTGGACATTGTGGTGAAGAAGGCCACTCTAGCCAAGACTGTTCAAAGAAAGCCGCTGATCCAAAATGTGCCACCTGTTTACGCTTCAAAAAACAAGCAAACCACAAGACGGGAGACGCAATTTGTCCGGCCAAAATAGCTGCTGAATACAGGTACATAAACTCGGTAGACTATGAAGGCGCCTAAGAGCGCCACATATTTAGTTTACATCTTAGACGTAATTAATTGTTATTAGTTATATATAAAATGGATATTAATAATATAATTTCAGACATAGATAACTCATTCTCAAATGAGTCAAAGTCATGTGAGGTTGAGGACTGCAGACAATATCTTTCTCAGCATCCACACTCACTAACCATACTAACCCAAAACATCCGTAGTGTTTATAAGAACATAGATAGCTTCAACATTTTCCTTCACAGACTTAACTTTGACTGTGATATTATGGTTTTAACAGAGTGCTGGTTATTAATCCGCCACGATAACCTCCCGGTTATACCAGGATATAACACGTTCTACACTAAAATGAATCACAATCAAAATGACGGGGTTGTTGTCTTTGCAAAGGAGTCACTAAAGGTCAATGTTGAAGAAGCTAATCTACAAGATTGTATGAGTAACTGTCTTATAATCAAAATTGGTACAACCACAGCGTTAATTGCTATGTATAGATCTCCTTCCGCTAGAAACCTGACTTCTTTTCACAGTTCCATAAACCAGATTCTTCAAGCACTCAGCCATTTCCAAAATGTAATCCTAACAGGCGATATTAACATTAACATTGGCTCTGAGAACTGCGATGCAGGGACTCAAGACTACCTCAATATCTGCTCATACCATGGTTTTCTCCCCGCTCACACATTGCCTACTCATCAGAGTGGTTCCTGTCTCGATCATATGATGATCAAATCCAGCTATTCATATATTACGCTTGTTACTAACTCAACAATAACCGATCATCATGCTGTCCTACTAAACGTAAATTTAACGCTGCCTAAGCTAAATCGCTCACAAACCAAGACTAACATAAATATAAAAAAACTCGAATATGATTTACGTAATATCGATTATAGCCCAGTTTATAAAACTGCTGACGCTAATACCGCTTTATCGTACTTAATAAAACATGTCCAACAAGCTATATTGCATAATACGACAATAGTGACACTAAATAAGCGTCATCATAATATCAAACCTTGGATTACGCCTGGCCTAATTCGTTGCATAAGACACAGAGATAAACTCCATCAAAAAACAAAAAAATACCCCGATAATTTAATAATTCTGAACTCATATAAAAGATACAGGAATTTCTGCAACAATCTTCTAAAGAAGCTGAAAAATAATTATGACAAAAATGAATTAAATAAAGCAGGTAACAATAGCAAGCAACTTTGGAAACATATTAAAAACGTCACTTATATGACTAAACAACGTGAATCAAATTCGAGTTTACTGCTTACTAATCCTTCACCTCTGCTGTCCGCAAACAATGTAAATAACTTTTTTGTAAATGTTGGGAGAAATTTGGCAGAACAGATCCCGAAACGTTGCGTCCAAACATCTTTCCAAAAACTAAGCAACAGCTGTAACCAGAAATCATTTGTTTTGCTGGATACAGATGAAGAAGAAATATCACGTATCATTGCTGGCCTAAAAGATGACTGTGCAGTTGGATGGGACAATATAAGCAATAGGATGCTTAAACTATTTAAGCATATATTTGTACCTCCCTTAACGCATGTGTTTCGAATCTGTCTTTCTAAAGGAATTTTCCCGAGTTGTCTAAAAAAGGCAGTTGTCATCCCGATTTATAAAACTGGAAGCAGAGAAGTGACTAGCAACTATAGGCCAATATCAATACTCCCTTCTATGTCAAAAATACTTGAGAAAATAATTAACAACAGACTAGTAAGCTATTTAGAAAAAAACAACTTCTTGTCACCTGCGCAATTTGGCTTCAGGGCCAAATTGTCCACAGCCGATGCAGTGCATAGCCTAACAGATTATGTCTCAAAAGAGCTAGACAAAGGGAATAAGGTCCTAGGAGTCTTCCTTGATCTAGCGAAAGCCTTTGACACTGTCTCAGTCTCCGCGCTTCTTGACAAATTAGAGGCTATAGGAATAAGGGGAACGCCGCTGTCGCTACTTGCTGACTACTTAAACGGCCGATATCAACGTGTTAGGATAGATAATTTCACGAGCGATGAGCAGAAAAATACTGGTTTTGGTGTTCCCCAGGGAAGTATTTTGGCCCCAACGCTTTTCCTGGTTTATATTAACGACTTGTGTAATTTGAACATTAAGCACGGCAAAATAGTATCATATGCTGACGACACGGCGTTAATATTTACAGCTAAAACCAGTAGCGAACTGCACGAAAACGCTCAACTAGGTTTTAATATTGTGACTAATTGGCTTCAAAGCAATTTACTAACATTAAATGCTGACAAAACAAAATATATACACTTCTCCATGCGCAAGCCTCAACTTAACACTGCTAGCTTTCATCTATACGCCCATCAATGTGGTAACCCTTCAGTCAACATGTGTCATTGTCCTCTTATCCTCAAAACCTGTAACATCAAATACCTCGGGGTAATAATTGACGATACACTCACATTTAGACATCATATTGAAACTCTGGTTAAAAGAGTGCGCAAGTTAATATATGTATTTAAAAAAATACGAACTTTTGCAAATTCAAAATTAATCACACAAGTTTATCTGGCCCTATGCCAGTCTATAATTCAATACTGCATTACTTCATGGGGTGGCGCATCAAAAACCCTCTTGCTTCCTCTTGAAAGAGCTCAGAGAGCAATTTTAAAAGTAGCAAACTTCCATCCCTTTTTCTTTCCCACAGATCAGTTATATAAATCCTGCAACGTGCTGACTGTTCGCCAGCTTTTCATTTTGCACTTAGTATTAAAACAACATACTATGCTTTCGTACATTTCTGACAGTACTAACAAGAGGCGGAATGATATAGTGTGCACTTCTAATGCAACCTCCAAAAATGTCTTTGCAGAAAGATTCTTCTCATTTTTAGGCCCATTTCTGTACAATAGGTTAAATAAAAAACTAAGTTTTTATAAGTTGAACTATTTTAATTGTAAAAAAACTGTCATTTCATTTCTACGAAGCATTGCTTATGAACAGACAGAGGATCTACTCATTGTCGACAAATAACCCGCTAACATGCTGTTTCTATTTTTATGTAAGTTTTAATTTTAGTACTTTATACTGTTTAATTTATTTATAATTCTTATAAGATATTTATGAACTGTCTAGCCTGAAACACAGGTTCCACCTAGTTCAGGCTAATATAAAACTGTGCTCTAGTCTAATTGTTAAGATATTTTTATTGTATTTGTCTCCCTTTTATAAAATAAACGATTTTTATTATTATTATTTTTTTTATCTTTTCAAAAATTTTTCCCAAAACAGGCAACAGTCCGATCGGTCTATATGATTTGGGAGAGGCGTAATTCTCTTTTCCGGGCTTTCTTAAAATCACGACCGTTGCCTCCTTCCAGGACGTGGGGAAATGATGGCGTTCCAGGCACTTGTTTAGTAACCGCAGGATCACTTCCGGGTTATCACCCACGGCATGGCGACAGATGTCGGCCGTAAAGCCCTCAGAGCCCGGTGCCTTTTTTGGATTGAAGGACTCCACCGATCTACTTAGTTCCGCCAACGTGAACGGTGGGTCGCAAAAATCATTTTGGTCGCCAGAGTTCACTTGCTCTGCTTTAATTCGGATGGATCTGTGATAAGCGTTGTCACATTCTGGAAGGTCCCCTGGATAAAACGTATCCGCCAGTAATCTCACGGAGCCCTTCGAATCCAGCACGTGACCATTTTTCTCCAAAGGCAGGTCCTCCTCCCTCCGCTGCGTTCTACCTATCACCCTGTAAATACCCTCCCAAACCCCCTCCCTATCCTGTTTCCTACAAAACTCCTTCCAGCTCTCGGTCTGAGCTTTGGCCGCTTCTAATTCGTACTCTTCTTTCTGTTTCAGGTACTCTTCTATGACCTTCGACCTCCGGATTGGGGCGGCACAGCGAATCCTGCGCTTTTTGGTGGCGACGGACCTCTTGATCCTAGCGAGTCTCTCGGACCACCACGGCAATGTAAGTTCCTCTTTAACTGTTTTGGACGGAATTGTGAGCGTGCATGCCTCGTCTATTACTTTTGTTAGGTTATCTACCATTCTATCTATTTGTTCTATGTTTTTAATTTTATTTATTTCAGCTATTGTAATTTGATGTTCTATTTTTAATTGGCCAAATTTCTCAAGAAATTTGGACCAATTAGCTTTTTTAGTGTTAAATTTTCTAGTTGTTCTCTCTATTTTAATACCTATAGACTTCTGCAATAGGATCTTAAACATGATGCCGTTGTGATCCGAGCTCGTGAGTTCCTCGTCAATCCTCCAGTCATCAATCAAGTCCACGATGTCGTTGGAGCAAGCGGTAACATCCACGTGACTGCTGTACCGCTTTCCTCCCCGGATAGTGTCGTAGGTCGGAATTTCCCCTCGGTTGAGTATATTCAGATTCAGCTCGCCGAGAGTTCCTAGCATCTCTTCTCCTTTGGGGTCGTCCGTTGGGCTACCCCACCATATGTTTTTTGCGTTGGCGTCCCCTCCAACGATCATTCTCCCGCAACCAACTGCGTGCCATATTTGTTTTAGCTGCTCTAGATAGGGCTCGATAGGCTGGGATGGCTCAAAGTAAAAGGAGACAAACGTGATCTCCCAGGCACTGGTCTGGATTCCCACCACTGAGATGTTGTTCGTGGTGAGTTGCGGGTACTGTTTGACGGTAAAATCGCTGTTAAAGACAGCTATTGCTGCTTTGACAGTCCCATCTCCTACACCAGTGTTCTGGAAGATCCTAACGCCCCTGTGACTCCTCATTACCTTAGCCCCCGCCACGTACGGTTCCTGGAGTAGCGCCACCGCTATTCCCCGTTTTGTAGCTTCTATCAAGAGTTCATTGGTGGCCAGCTTTTTGCGTTGGTGGTTGGCCTGCAACACACCATAGGGGGTATTTTTCACCTGGGTGCCCTTAGCAATAGGCGACGGTTGATCTCGCCACGTCATCCCATTTTTGCCTTACCGGGCAATCGTGGCTAAATGCATTGTGCGGTGTGCCATGCTCTATCTTAGACCTCGTGCAGTTTCGGCAAGCGGGAGGTGAGCCTGATAGCCAATCCGGGCACTCTGATCTCATGTGTGGCCCGCCGCAGTGGCTGCACAGGTCCGCAGGCTCTTTACAAAACCGCTTGCCGTGCCCGAAGCCAAGACAGCGAGTACATTGGACCAACGGGGTCTGATCCTCAATTCTTATACGCTGGAGGTCAATGTGTACTGTCCCGATTTCAACAGCTCGTCGCCAGATGGTGGGCGAGACGCTGACGATGACGTGGCATATATGAGGGTTACGTGTCCTTCTTCTATATCTTATTTCCACTCTGTTTTGCCCACTGCCAAGGCCGTCAAAAATACCCTTGTTCTGGTTTCTCAGTGCCCTTACGATGTCCTCGTCGGTATTAACTACCAGGACATTCCTGAGAATCAGAAGCGGGTCCTTATTCTTTACTTCCTCGACAGTGAGGTCAACTCCTTCTTTTTGTAGTCTTGTCTTTATTTTATTTCTTTCCTCCTCGGTTTCCAAGCCTATTATTATCTTCCTATCCTTAGCTTTTCTAACCTTTTCCACCTTTATCCACCCATCCTTGGCGTTTACTACTTCCCTAACCCTGCTAAGGACCTCGTCGCCCGTCTCAGTTTCATCCTTAGAAGTAACCACCACCGAGTGCAGCGTACTACGCCTCGGCTGTGACTTCGTGGACTGAGTTGCGACTACACTGGCATATGTGCCCTTCTCCAAGAGTTCTTTCTGTTGGTCTATTTTCTCCTTGAGCTCGTCTATTTTCTTATTATTTTCTAATAGGAGCTCAGTGTATTTTTCCATTGTTTGCATCAATTTACTATCCTTTTCCTCAGGAGATGATTTTGTGGCTAGTGGATTTGGGTCTGTCACTACCAGCCCTTCCTTATTAATTTCTTGCTTGGACACCCTTAGCTCCATTTCAACTTCCTTTACTAATTTGTAAAGTCGTTCTATAGCTTCAGAGATACCCGTTTTGATCTCTGTTTTAGTATTTCTAGAGCTATTCAAGTGTAGCTTTGCCTTCGTTAAGCAGGCTTTAGCTTCCGCTGTTCGGTTTACATATTTAACCGGCGGCGGTGAGCAAGTTTCAACAGACTTCCTCGTTGTGGGCGCGGTAACGACTTTGCTCTCCAGCGTCAAAGCAGATTTAATTTTGATTTTTGCAGGGCCGGCCTGCGACGTCTTTTCTGTTGTTGAGTTAGAGGGGCTGGTCTTTGATGCTTCCCACTCTCCTATACTGCGCCTAACACTTAGGGGGGCAACTGATCCAGGCTTTGACGGTGACTTCCCACTGTCAGTCCCTTTTATTGGCGTTCTAATGCCGAACATGTTGGGCGTATGCGTCAACTTAAAATTAAAACCGTCAATAAGGACGTTCGTCAAAAGGGACGATAAATAAAATTAATCAACGATAAAAGTAAAAATAAAAAAGGCCTAAAGTCAATAAAGGTAAATGTCCGATTGTTCAAAAGAAACAAAACCGTGAAGAGTCTTAAAACTAAAAAGTATTTACAAAGACAATTTGTAAATAACGTCTTTAAGAGACTCTAAATAGAGTCTCTGTCCTGTCCAACGTATTTCAGACCTCAATTCTACAACTATCGGGTCTCAGGAGCCAAGCCCTGTCGAATTACAAATAAAAAATGTTCAGAAAAAAAAAAAAAAAATTAACTCTATGTAGAGTCACGCTCTACCTTTAATCAGGTAGCTCTCTCCAAGCCCCTTCAGATGAACCCAAACACGGCACCCCTATTCCAAAGGGTTCCGGAGAAAACCCGGTTCAAAGTTTCTTGGTTGCTGCCCCAGGTTGGTGTCAAAACTGAACAAAAATTTCTGGTCCTGAAATCGACTGAAAATATACAAAAAATGTTCCCGCTGGTACTCCGCTGGGAATTGTGGAAATCCCAGTTCTCTGCGCCCAATAGTTCCGCAGATATTTGCTGTTAAGTCCAACAACCACTAAAACCAAAATGGCTGAAAAAGTCTATTTTAGTCAATCTTTGAGCTATTGGGCTCAACTTTGGGCTTAAACCACTCTAAATACATATACTAAGGTCAATATCGGTGTCAAAAATGTATTATTTCTATTTATTTCAATTTAATACCAAAAAATACTTTAAAAATCAATAACTTTAAAACCAAAAGTCAAAAAATTATGAAAAAAATGCCTAAAATATTGTTAAATAACACTCTACACGACAACACTACGGCAAACTTAAATACTTTATTTTAACCTATAAATATTTATACTTATGCTATTTTACAGTTTTTTACTGAATAAATTAAAACTATACAATCAAAAAATCTGGTTTTTTCAGGGTGTCCTCTTCAAGTGAGCGCGCAACTGATAGCAATTCAAAATTTTTGAATTTGTCGATCCTTCAGTAGTTACCGGTGTCAAAACTTTGCACTTTTGATTGTAAATAAAACAATAAGTATACTAGTTAAAATTTTTGTACTTGCAAAAATTGTCTTCTCCCCAATGCTTCTTCCATCCAGTAAAATTTCAAGTGGCTGCCACGTCTCGTTCGGTTTTTTCAGAGCACGTGCTTTTTGGTTTCTTCAGGATATCTCATAAGTCCTGAGTACAGGTGGTTCCGAAGTGGTCCGGAACACAGGTGCTGTATTTCCCCAGTGTTTTTCAAAAGAAAAACATGGGGTCGTCGATCTTGTTTCGGAGCTATTGCAGAAAATGTTCCAGCCTTTTAACACTTAACCTCTAAAATATCGTTTTTTCAGTAAATTACTGCACGGCACTGCAATCCAGTTAACCACTAAACTTGGCGGTATGGAGGCAAACTTCCTCTACACACCAACACTTATTTCGTCCAAATCGGAGCACTTTTGACCACTTTTTTGAATTTTTAAGTGCGGAGCGACTCTAAAAACGATCCGACCGCCACGAGAGCCAGGGGGGAACTGGTTAGGTTAGGTTAGGTTTTTTTTTTTTTTTTTTTTTTTTTTTTAAACTTATACCCCCAACATAATCGGAGTCTATTCTGAGCCTATTCTTATTCTTTCATTCCAGTTCTCGCTTTTATTCCTCTCGTACTTTCATTCAGCATACTTTATCTTTCTTGCATTCTTTCGTCTTGCTTTCCATAAGGGTAGGACGCCCTTCTATTTTTGTATCTAAACTACTTTTTTATTTATTTTTACTTATTTTTCTAAAGGGAGAACTCAACAACACATTTTCATTTATTATTCTTTTACAGGCATTTTAGCTTATTTCTATTACTTAATGCTACTACATGGTGAACTATTCTATTGACAGCCACTCTTTACAGTTATCTTAAACTATCTTATAAATTACAGTCTTATCTACTATTCTTAAAACACAGTCTTATTTACTATTCTTAATATACAGTCTTATTTACTATTCATACTACACAATCTTATTTACTATTCTTATTACTACTTACATATTTCATATTATCTAGACATGTTATATTTATTTAAAAAAAACAAATTTTTTTTCTGTACTGCTACAATAATTTTGGGCTACTCATTCTTTTGCTATACAACGGTTTTGTTTTCACATTAATATCCCTCATAATTTATTCAATGCTTACCAATAATATCGTACATAATATTATGTAAACATTTTTTCTTATGCACTTTTATTTCTCTGTATAACCCTTTTACAAATTTTAACACAATACTCTAACAAAAGTTGTCTATCTTTATGTTTGCCCGCCATTATTTGGCATAAATTTCCTGGTTCAAGTTTTATGTTGAGCTCATGCTCGGCCTCCAGTCTTTCTCTGTCAAAGACCGGACAACAGAACAATATATGTGGCACCGTTTCGTCAATTTCTGGGTCGCAGATGCACGATGGGCTCTCTTTACACTTGAAACGGTTCAAGTATTCCGAGAACCCACCGTGCCCCGTCATGATTTGTGTGACAACATTGTTTACGTCGATCTTCCTGATCGTCCTGTAAGCCGCCACCGCATCCGGGAAGAACAGCTTTGTAACTGCAGCAGTTTTTCCGGAGCTGTACCTACGGTTCCACTCCTCCAGCGTTTCCGCGCGAATGCAATGCTTTACGTAGGAAACCGGGCACAAGTCGTAATCAGGCTTTCGCTTGGAACCCTCAGCGGCTCGTTTGGCTAACTCGTCGGCCCTCTCATTTCCCTCCAACCCTGCATGAGCTTTGATCCAAAACAAAGTAACAGCTTTGCTTTGGATGAACGCTGTTTTTATGTTGGCCCTTACCTCCACTGCAAGTGGGTGGTGTCGGTCGTAATTTTGTATGGTTTGGAGGGCTGCCATGGAGTCGCTGAAAATTCCAAACGATTGCGCACTGTGTTTAAGAATTTCCCTTGTTGCAACACATATTGCCAGAAGCTCAGCCTGGTAGACGGTAGAGTACTGTGGGAGAGCAAGCTTGCGAGTTTTGGTTTCGGCATCACCACTCCACATGGAGAGTGCCGCCCCAACCTTGCCCCCAATCTTGCTCCCGTCCGTAAAAATACGAACCTCCAGTCCGCTTTGAGCGTCAAGTTGCTCTTTGTCTACCAGGCTTACGAGTTCTAGCTCAGTGCGCTCCGCAGGGTGTGGGGCCTCCATTGCCGAGGCAGCCTGCTCCACCCTCCTGTCGCCGAGTGCTAGCCGGGGCACCCCCCTCCTGGCCTCGTATAGAGACGCCGCCTCGCGGACCCGGAGGTCGAGAGGCAGTATCCCAGCCAGCACCAGCGCGGAGTTTAGAGAGACTGTCCGATATGCCTTACACAGTTTTTGCGCAATGCCGCGCTGAACCGCTCCCAACTGCTTCCTTACGCCCAGGTTGTCGACGGCAGGGGCCCATACGCTGGCGGCGTACAGGACGATCGGTTCCACAGTAGCCACATATATTATTCTGATGACCTCAGGGTGTAGTCCCCAGCTAGTCTTTGCCGCCCTAGTCAGCTGCTTGTGGATGCCTATTGCCCGCATGCACACGTTTGCGACGTGTGTGTTAAATGTCAGCTTGTCGTCGATGGTGACACCCAGGATTTTGATCTCCCTAGACATGGCAATGTCGACCCCGCCCATGCTCAGGCGTGGGGTGTCATATTTTGTTTTGCGGGTAATTGTCATCGCGTTGGTTTTCTGCGGGGCAAATTTAAGTTTATTTTGTTCTCCCCACGCCCGAACATGTTCGAGAGCGGCATTGGCACGTCCCTGGATCTCCGACGATGTGTCACCATCGAAGACCAGCACGACATCGTCTGCAAAGGCCTGGCAATAGTCACCCCCAGCCTCCAGGCTCTTTAAAAGCGGGTCCAGCAAAAGGTTCCAAAATATTGGTCCCCCTATCGAACCCTGGACACAACCCTTGCTGGTTGCCTTGCCGAACTCTTCCCCTGCGTATCTGACCCTGACCCTCCTGTTTTCGAGATAGCTATCGATGACCCTCCTCAAGCCAACTGGACACTTTTCCTCAGCCAGACGAACCCTTATGGCTGGCCACCAGGCGCTGTCGAAGGCTCCCTCTATGTCCAAAGATACTACGACAACAATTTTCTTTAGTTCCAGCTTACCGCGTATGTGCTGCATTAAGACATAGAGGGAGTCCTCAGTGCTCTTCTGGGGCATGAATCCATACTGGCGAGTACTCATCCTTGGAATCAAATGGAACTTGAGGCGGGCCACCAACATCTTCTCATATATTTTGCCTAAAATTGGCAAAAGGCCAATTGGTCTGTACGCCTTTGGGGTGCTGTAGTTATCTTTGCCCGGTTTCTTTAATATCACCACGATAGCCTCTTTCCATATATCAGGGAAGTGATAGCATTTCAGGCAGCTGTTCAAGAGAGTGAGGACCACCTCGGGGGCAACTCCTATAGCTTGGCAGCAGATATCGGCGGTGAAACCGTCCGCTCCCGGTGCTTTCTTGGCGCTGAAGGACCTGCACGATGCCATCAGCTCAGCCATTGTGAATGGTGGATCGCTTGAGTTATCATGCCCTCCAGCATTCACAACTTCGGCCTTTTCTCTGGTAAGGCGGTGGCATGGGCTGTCACTGTCCTTATGATCCTCTTGGTAAAAGGTGTTTGCGAGTAGTTCGACTGAACCCTTCGCATCCAGTACCTCGCCGTCCCTTACCAGCGGTTGGTCCTCTCCCCTCGCCCTGGTCCTCCCTATCACCCGGTATATCCTTTCCCAAACCCCTTCTCTGTCCTGTTTTGCGCAGAAGCTTTTCCAGCTCTCAATCATGTCTTTCTCTGCTTCTGTTTCATACTCAACTTTCTGTTTCAGGTACTCTTCAACGACCTTCGATCTCCGGGCCGGTGCAGCACACCTAATTCTGCGTTTCCTGGTGGCGACTTTCCGCTTCATCTCTTCGAGTTTCTCGGACCACCACGGCAACGTGAGCACCTCGTTTGTCTTTTTCACAGGCATTGATGAGGTGCATGCGTCTCTAATAGCCTGTGTGTATCTATTTACTATATTATTAAGTTGTTCTACTGTTTTTAATTTACCTATATCTGTTTTTGTAATTTTCCTGTCTTGCATTAATTGGCTGAGTTTCTCACGAAACTCAGACCAATTTGCTTTTTTCGTGTTAAAGACTCTAGTTGTTCGAGTTATTTTTATACCTTTAGACCTCTTAAGTTTAATATTGAATACGATGCCGTTGTGATCCGAGCTCGTGAGACCCTCATCTAGCTTCCAGCCGTCCACCAGGTCCAGAATGTCGGTTGAAGATGCAGTTATATCAACGTGGCTACTATAGCGTTTACCGCCTCTGATCGTATCGAAGGTCGGAATTTCCCCTCTGTTGAGTATGTTGAGACCCAACTCCTCGAGAACCCCAGAAACTTCCTCGCCTCTGCTATTGATAGACAAGCCTCCCCACCAGGTGCTTTTTGCGTTTGCGTCTCCTCCAGCAATCCACATTCTGGAACCTATTTCTATCTCAACGCGTCTGAGATGCTCCAGGTATGGTCCCAGTGGCTTGCCGGGCTCAAAGTAAAAAGAGACCATCGTGATCCTCCAGGCACTAGTCTGGATCCCCACCACGGCGATGTTGTTCGTGGTGAGTTTCGGGTGTTGTATGACTGTTAGGTCTTGATCGAAAACCGCTATTGCGGCTTTAACAACCCCATCTCCAGTGTCAGTGCTCTGGAAGATCCGAACGCCCCTGTGGTCCCTCACTGCCTTTGCTCCTCCCACATATGGTTCCTGGAGGAGAGCAACAGCAGCTCCGCGCTTTACAGCTTCCAGAAAAAGCTCGTTTGTTGCAAGTTTTTTCCTCTGGAGGTTTGCTTGTATGACTTTGTAGGGGTTTGGGTTGCCCTGGGTGCCCTCAGCAATACGCCACCGTAGATCGGGCAATTATGTCCCACTTACGGCGCGCTGGGCAATCGGGATTAAAAGCGTTGTGGTCAGCGCCGTCGAGTTTCGCCCTTGTGCAGTTCTGGCATTTGGGTGGAACACCCGCGAGCCAGTCAGCACACTCTGACTTCAAATGCGGGCCGCCACAGTGACTGCACAAGTCAGCTGGTTCCTTACAGAATCTTTTGTCATGCCCGTAGCCCAAGCAACGCGTACACTGCACCAGCGGGGTTTGGTCTTCAACCCTTACGCGCTGGAGGTCCACGTGCAGGCATCCGACTTCCGTAGCCCTTCTCCAGATGATCGGTGAGACGCTGACCACAACGTGGTTGGTGTGCGGGTTTCTGGTTCTTTTCCTATACTTCACCTCCACCCTATCCTCCTCTTTGTCGAGGTTGCGAAAAACATCCCTGTTCTGATTCCTCATTGCCCTGAGGACATCCTCGTCTGAATTTACAGATAGGACACTCCTGAGGATCAGTAAAGGATCCTTGTTTTTCACCTCCTCGACACTGAGGTCCTGTCTTCCTCTTTCCAGTTTATTTTTCATTTTGTTTCTTTCCTCCCTGGTCTGAAATCCCATTATAATTTTTCCGTCCTTTGCCTTCCTCAGTTTTTCCACTCTAACCCAGCCCTCTTTTGCATCTGCCGCCTTACGTATTTTGTCCAGTACTTCCTCACCTGTTTCGGTGTCGTCTTTTGAGGCAACTACGATAGAGTGCAGCGTACTTCGCACCGGGTTCGACTTACCGCTGTGGATCGCAGTTACACTCGCGTATGTGGTCGTTTGTTGGTCGAGTGCGGCTTTCAGCTCCTCCATCTTTTTGCTATTTTCTTGCAGCAACTTTGAGTGTTCCTCGATTTGCGTTGCTAACAAGTGATGTTCGGCATTGATGGAGAAGGTTAAGTCGGTAGCGGCCGCTATAGGCTCTGTATTGTGCATCACCCCGCCGGTAGTTTTGGCTTTGACCTCCCTTTCGGCTTCCTACACCAGCTGAAAAAGTCGTTCCAGCGCTTCCACGATGCCGTTTTTAATCTCGGTCTTTGTGTTTCGCGAGCTGCTCAGGTGTAACTTTGCTTTATTTAAGCAGGCCCTAGCTTCCGTCGACCGGTCCGCGTACTGCGGCTTCGGTGACGTATGAGCCTCTGTCAGTTTCGTGCGCATTGGGGGGGTTTTAGTCTCCTGCGACACTAGAGGTTTCTTTGCAACTTTCGCAGGGCCAGCCTGAGATGTCATAGAGGTAAAGGGGGGTGTATTACTAGTGCTACTCGATTGAGCAGCCTCCCATTCCCCAACGCTGCGTCGTACACAAGGAGGTGAAGTTTTGGTTTTTGTGGGTGATTTCTCACTGTCCACCTTCTTCAGTGGGATCCTCACTCCGAACATTTTGGAGGTATGCGTCAAATCAAATAAAAAGTAAAATTATAAAAGTGTAAAAAATGTAAAAGTGTATATAAAAGAAATAAAAGTACGTTAAAAGTGCGTTAAACACTCTAAGATCGTAAAAATCCTAAAGTTTGCACGGTCAGCCCTTTGGTTCAATAGAACCAGTCAAGCACTACAAAATTAAAAAAGATAAGACACTCGGTCTTAGTCAAGGGAAAAATTTGTAGAGTCCTGCTCCAGACCTTGGTCTGGTGTCTTACAGGTGTCAGAAGTCAGGCCCTATCCCAATAGGAACAAGCCCCACCCGAATGTGAATAAAATTTTCTACAAAAAATTTTCAGACTCTACATAGAGCCAAACTCTACACCCCCTCCGGTAGATCTCCTCAAGCCCTTCCAGATAAACCCAAACACGGCGCACCTACTCCAAAGGGTTCAGGAGATAACCACGTTCAAATTTTAGGGTTTTTATTTCGGTTTTTTTCCGAATCTCATTAAACGAGGCTCTCCCCGGAACCGTTCGGCCGAATACCGCCGTGCTTGGGCTCCTCAGGCTGAGCTCGACGAGACCTATCCCCTGGGATGGTTTTCAGCCTGAAAAAAGTTTAACTCCTGAAAGCCGCTGAAATGGCTCCAGTCATACAGCGTAGAGCCCGCCAAAGTCCCAGAAGAAAACGCGAGCCCTCTACGACCCCCGGTTCGGGAGTTATCCGAGTTTGAAAATTGGTTTGACAGCTCGAGAACTGTCAAAGTCAATTTTCAACCCGGTATAACTTGCCTCACGATGGTCGCAGAACACCCGCGCTTGGACTTTGGCTTGGCTCCTCACGCTCCGTCACGTAATCCGGTTTTCAGGATACTGAAACTTTTCAGCTCAGATGTGCCTGAAGCCCCGTTGATCAGACAGAGGTGGCCCCCCCGAACACCGAAGCGAAAACCGCAGCTCTCTGCGACCTCCGAGTGCAGAGCTACGTTGGGCCAAAGAAACACAAAATGGCCGCCCTTATGTCAAAGGCCAACTTTAAGTGACTGTATCTCCGCAACCGTTTGTCGGAGAGAGATGCGGTCTCGAATGTAGTGCCCGGCCTGACCCCCCCTATCCAGCCACACTGGTTTCAGGGCTGAAAAATTTCAGGCCCGAAAAACGCCTGAAAATACAGGGAAAGTTTTCCCGAGAGTACACCGCATACTATTAAGAAAATCCGGGTTTCCTACGCCCAATAACTCCGGAGATATTCGCTGTCAAAAAAGTACACCATAAAAACCAATATGGCAGAAAAAGTCAATTTCCGTCGTTTTTAAAGCTATTGGGGGCGATTTTGGGCTTAAACTAGTCGCAATAGATATACCAAGACCTATTCTACTGTCAAAAAACTCCTAAAACTATTTATTTACAATTTATAAGTAAAAAACACTAAAAAATCAATAGCTTTAAAACCCTTATACCTAAAAATTTGGAAAAAATTCATAAATACGTGTGAAAAGATGTTTTTTGCGACAATAAAATAATTAAATAAAATTTGATAATTTTCAGCACAAAATTGTTGAAAAAACTGAAAATTCTAAAAAATCTGCAATAACTTATAAAATATACATCCTAAAATTACACACTTAATCTAAATCTGGTCTCCTCACGAGCGCGCAGCAGGATCCGATGAAAAAACTATAGGTCCCGCCTGAGAATTTCTCTAGACAGGGGTCCGAAGTTGCGATCTTCAATAATTATTTATTTGGTACCTGTTGCTCCAAAAACTCCAAATGTGATGTGTCGTTGGTCTTCTCTATGTGTCTCCTCTCCGCTCCCAAAAAATCAGCCACCGGCGACCTCGCGTTCAATAACCTCGTGGTTCAGTTTTGAGGTTAATTTTCCGGAAAAACGCCGTTTTTTCCGTGGTTTCTCACGGAAAAATTCCGGAACTTCGGGGCCGGTTAGAGACCCTTGGTGCGCTTCTTTTGACGTCAGAAAATATGTACGTCGTCGCGACAAATCGCGAGTTATGTCACTTTGTAGTTTTTACACTTAGCACAATTTGTCACTGCTTGCACGTTTTCACTTGGAAAAAATTTTCCACTGCACTTATATGTATTTCAGTATAACCACCGTGTGCGCGTCACTTTCCCACGTCTTTAGACGTATAAAACATCAGTGTATGTCAACAATTTACCACTTTAAGGATTTTTTAAGCGCGGAGCAAGATAAAAACGTGGTGTTCTCGGCCGCGGTTGGACTCAGACTGGGTTAGGTTAGGTTAGGTTAGGTTTTTTTTTTTTTTTTTTTTTTTGCAGGAGTGGGAAATCCTCATGGACGGACGGGCTGACCGCGAGCGAGCCAGCCCGAGCAGTGTCAGACTCTTACTGACTAAAACCACACTCCTGCCACGCAAGATGTCCTCTGACTTGATCAGAGCCTGTTGTTTGCGATTTCATTATTGACTTAACATTTTGTCTACATGACATGTGTCGTAAGCGTAGGGCTGGACAGACAAAATAACTTAACTACTAAAAACAACTCTACTATAATACTATAAAACTTAATTACTAGCTTAACAAAACTTTCTTTTATTTTAGAATATTGTGTTTTTTTTTTTTTTTTTTAGGTACTTAAACTATATAATCATTATATAACTAAGTATCCTATTTTACTTTTTCTATCTTATTCCTATTGTTTACTACTAATACTATTTTACTACAATACTCTAAAAACTCCTTTCTTTTTTTACCACTTATTAAACTACATAAACTATTTACAGACAGCTTCTCATCTAGGCCTTGCTCCGCTTCGTACCGCTCTCTAGCAGTGATCGGGCACTCTAGTAAGATGTGCAGGACCGTTTCGTCCCTTCCGGGCTCACAGGCGCACGATGAGTTATCCTTACACCTGAAGCGATTCAGGTATGCAGAAAACCCACCGTGCCCCGTGAGAATCTGCGTTGTGAGGTTTGTCGGCTCAAATTTTCGCACCACACTGTACGCCGCAACCGCGTCAGGGAAAAACAACTTTGTGCCGGAGGCTGTTGCCCCCGACTTATATCTCCCGTTCCACTCGTCAAGCGACTCCATACGGATCTGTCGCTTGACGAATGAAACGGGGCACAGATCATAGTCCGGCTTCTTCTTCGACCCCAGGGCGGCTTCCTTCGCGAGTTGGTCGGCTCGCTCGTTTCCCTCCAAACCTGCGTGGGCCTTGATCCAGAACAAGGAGACACTCTTGTTCTGGAGCTCGCAGCGGCGAATGGTGTCTCTGGTTTCCACTGCAAGGGGATGGGGGGAACTCACGTTTATTACCGACTGAAGGGCCGCCATGGAGTCGCTGAAGATGCCGAACGTGCTCTCCCTGCGTTTGAGCGCCTCACCAGCCGCTCTTTGAAGGGCCAATAGCTCCGCCTGATAGACGGTGCAGTAAGACGGCAGAGCAAGTTTGAGGGCCTTTACCTCGGTGGCGCTATTCCACAAGGATAGCGCCGCTCCGACCTTGCCCTCAATCTTGCTGCCGTCTGTGAAGATACGCACAGCGAAGTCGCTGTGGTTCTGATATTGTTCCTCGTCTATCAGGCTGCCGAACTGCAGTGTGGTCTGCTCTGCGGGGTGCGGGGACTCGATCGCTGGAGCCATCCGCTCGACCTCCCTGTCTCCTAACGCTGGCTGGGGCACCCCCCTCTTAGCCTCGTACAGCGGAGCCGCCTCGCGGATGCGCAAATCGAGCGGGAGTAACCCAGCCAGTACCAGAGCCGAGTTAAGGGAGACCGTGCGGTAGGCTCTACACAGCTTTTGCGCAAACCCCCTTTGGACCACATTCAGCTGCTTAGTGACCCCTAAATTGTTCGCGGCTGGTGCCCAAGCACTTGCGGCGTACAGGAGCGTTGGCTCGACTGCTGCGGTGTATATCACCCGGATGACTTCCGGGTGCAAACCCCAGCTCACCCGGGCTGCCCTGGCTAGTTGCTTGTAAATAGCTATCGCCTTCTTACAGGCGATAGCTATGTGCTTATTGAACGAGAGCTTGGAGTCGATGGTGAGGCCCAGGATTTTAACATCTTGGGACATGCCAATGTCGACCCCCCAATGCTCAAGCGTGGCGTGTCGTACTTTAGCCTCCGCGTTAACACCATCGCACAGGTTTTGTGCGGCGCGAATTTCAGCTTATTTCTGACACCCCACGCTCGAACATGTTCGAGAGCGGCATTGGCCTGTCCCTCGATTTCTACTGCCGATTCGCCGACGAACACCATTACGACGTCGTCGGCGAATGCCTGGCAGTAGTAACCTCTATCCTCCAGCTGCCTCAGGAGAGGGTCCAGAAGCAGATTCCAGAATATGGGCCCCCCTACAGAACCCTGAACACACCCTTTGCTGGTTGACTTTCTGCTCTCCTCTCCGGCATATCTCACGCTGACCATCCTGTCGCTGAGATAGCTGGCGACTACTCGTCTCAAATTAACAGGACACTTTTCCTCAGCCAATCGTACTTTTATGGCGGGCCACCACGCACTGTCGAATGCTCCCTCTATATCTAGTGACACAAGCGTAACAATCTTCTTCTGTGCCAGTTTTTCGCGGATGTACTGCGTGAGAGTATAGAGGGAGTCTTCGGTGCTCTTTTGGGGCATAAAGCCGTATTGGCGAGTACTAATCCTGGGGAGCAGGTAAAATTTGAGACGAGCAACCAGCATCTTCTCGTACACCTTCCCTAGCACAGGCAAAAGCCCAATCGGCCTGTAGGATTTTGGGACGGTGTACGAGTCTTTGCCTGGCTTCCTGAGCACAACCACCGTTGCTTCCTTCCAGGACTTCGGGAAGTGGTGGTGCGCCAGGCATTTGTTTAACAGCGACAGGAAGAATTCAGGAGCGCAATCAATGGCCTGAGAGCAAATGTCGGCAGTGAAGCCGTCGGCTCCCGGGGCCTTTTTTGGGTTGAACGACCTCATGGACCTATCAAGCTCGCTTTGGGTAAACGGTGGGTCATGTCGTTCATCATGGCTCCACTCGTTTACCATTTCTGCCAGTTGTCGGGTTTGGCGATGGTCCATGTTGTCGTCTTCCTCACGGTCCTCGGGGTAGAAAGTCTCGGCCAACAGCCTCACCGAGCCCTTCGCGTCCAGAGTGTGTCCTTCCACCTGCAGAGGCAGATCCTCTTCTCTCTTTGAGACCCTTCCCATCACTCTGTAGATCCCCTCCCAGACCCCCTCTCTATCTTGTTTGCCGCAAAACTTCTTCCAGCTCTCTTCTATGGCCTTCTTCACAGCCTCCTCATACTTCTGTTTTTCTTCCAGGTACAGCCTAACCACCATCTCTCTCCGGACCGGCGCTGCGTTCCTGACTCTGCGTTTCCTAGTGGCGACCAGCTTCTTCATCCCAGCGAGTTCCTTCGACCACCACGGCAAGGTAAGTATTTGTTTGTTCTGTTTTATTGGTATTGTGCGTGTACATGTTTCAGTTACGGCCTGTGTGTATGTGTTGATTGTGTGTTCTAATTGGTCTATGGTGTTTATGTTATTAACTTCCGTAACTGTTAGATTATTTTTCAGCATAATTTGAGACAGTTTCTCACGAAACTGCCTCCAATTAGCCTTCTTTGTGTTGTATTTTCTTGTGGTGCGCTCGATTTTTATTCCTTTAGATTTTATTAAATGTATGCTGAAAAATATGCCGTTATGGTCGGAACTCGTGAGACCTTCCACGATTCGCCAGCCGTCCACCAGGTCCAGCATGTCCGCCGAACAGGCCGTCACGTCCACGTGGCTGCTGTACCTAATGCCTCCCCTGATGTAGTCATAGGTTGGGATGTCCCCCACGTTGAGGATTTGGAGACCCATTTCCTCCAGTGCTCCACACATCTGCTCCCCTCTCGGGTCCTCGTTGCCGCTACCCCACCAAGTACTCTTTGCATTTGTGTCTCCTCCAATGACCAACCTGCTGGGGCCCACGTCCTGCTCCACTCGTTTTAGGTGCTCCAGGTATGGCTCTATGGGCTCGCCGGGCTCGAAGTAGAAGGACACCAGCGTGATCGTCCAGGCTCTGGTTCGGACTCCCACCACAACGATGTTGTTTGTGGTGAGTTGCGGGTACTGTATGATATCTAAATCATGGTCAAACACAGCTATTGCTGCCTTTACAGTCCCTTCTCCTCCCTCAGAGCTCTGGAAGACCCTTACGCCCCGGTAGCCCTTCATCCTTCTCACCCCACCCACATAGGGCTCCTGGAGCAACGCTATGGCAAGTTTCCGTTTGGCAGCCTCCAGCAACAACTCGTTGGTGGCAAGCTGACACCGCTGCAGGTTGGCCTGGACCACTTTGTACCGGTGGGTATCAGGGGCAACATTAGCAATACGCTATTGAGGCTCGAGCGAGTGTATCCCACCTTCTTCGTACGGGGCATTCTGTGCTGAAAGCATTGTGCCCAGTGTTCCGCATCTTTGCTCTGGTGCAGTTAACGCACACCGCTGCTTCGCCGATCTGCCTGTCCGGGCAATCCGCTCTGAAGTGCGGACCGCCACAGTGACTGCACAGATCGGCTGGCTGTTTGCAGAATCGCTTGCTGTGCCCGTAGCCCAGGCAGCGGGTACACTGCACCAGTGGCGTCTGGTCTTCGACGTGCACGTTCTGGAGGTCAATGCGTAACCTTCCGCCTTCGATGGCCCTCCTCCAGATTAATGGGGATACACTGACCACAATGTGGTTCAAATGGGGGTTGCGCGTCTTCCTTCGGAATTTAATTGCTATCCTTTGAGACTCGCCCTCGAGGCCGTGAAACAGTTCCCGGTTCTGGTTCCTTAGGGCCTTTAGCACTTCTTCATCACTATGAATCAGTAAGACGTCCCTTAGAACCAGAAGCGGGTCCCGGTTCTTCACTTCCTCGACGACGAGGCCCTGCCCGACCGCTTCCAATCTTTCTTTGATCTTGTCTCGCTCTTCCTTTGTGTGACACCCCATTATAATCTTCCTGTCCTTCGCTTTTCTCACTTTCTCGACTTTCACCCATCCCTCCTTCGCATCGACCGCCTTCCTCACCCTTTCCAGCACCTCGTCTCCCGTTTCGGTCTCTTCTGTTGAAGAGACAACCACGGAGTGAAGCGTCGCTCGTCCCAGAGCCTGTGCCCCGGTTTGGCTGTTGAGCGCAGCAGCCACAGACGCGTATGTTCTCTCCTCAACAGAATCTCTTATCGTCAAAGCATCCCGCAGCGACTCCATTTTACTGAGGTTTTCTCTCAATAGAGCGGAATTTACCTCCAGCTGCTGTACGAGATCCCTGTTCGCCTCGGTTGCATTATCGTGAGAGGACAGGTTGGTCTGGTCGGAAGCTGTTGTGGATACAGCGGTGACAGGAAGTTTCGACTTTTCCGACTCCTTCACTATTTCATAGAGCCGATTTATTGCCCCCAGAACCTCCGTCTTTATCTCTGTCTTCAAGTTGCGAGAGTTACCTAAATGAAGCTTCGCTTTATTCAGGCAAGCTCTCGCTTCTGCTGTGAGGCTGGGGTACTTATTTTCTGGTCTTTTTGAAGGTCCCGCAGTGCCCGCAGAGGTCCGGCGCGTCACCAGAGGGCCGGGGTTTCTCAGCGTGGTAGGTGGTGTGGAATCTGACTTTGGATTAGGCTGGGACATAGCCTTTGGCTCTGCTCTCCCAGCCTCCCATTCCCCGATACTGCGCCTTACACTCGAGAGTGAGGTCACGGCTTTCTCTGCCGATCGCGGCGAGCCCCCGGAGCCGAGCGAGTCTGCGTCCTTTTTGCCCGGCGTGCGGAGCATGATGGAGTCGAACAGGAATTTAAAACTTCAGAGGACAACTACGAATATTATTTGACTGGATCCCTGTAAATGGGGGATCAGCCAATTATAATCAAAATAGGTCAAAAACACGTAAACTATTATCTATTGGACTAGATCCCTGTGAGGGGATTCAGTCAAAAATATAACCTAAGATAAAAGTTTACTAGTCAAAATATGTAGTAACTAAAGTGTTTAGTTACGTCTAGTGTCAATTAATTTTTTAGTCCACTAAAAGTAGACTAATGTAAAATTAAAATATTTTGAAATATTTTTTTTTTTTTTTTTTTGCAAAATCTTCTGTGTTATTGTATATAGCTTAAAAATTAACTATGGGTGGGCGGGCGGGCAATTTTTTGACGTTTCTTCGAGCTAGGCTCACGTGTGGGGTGTCAAAAGTTGCGTCTCCGCGCGGGCCAACTAATTGTGCTGAAACAAAAATTTTGCACAGTGTGCAAAAAACCAGTTTTTTGAGGAAAAATTTAGAAAATTGATACCAAAACCAGGACTCGGATACGCGAAACACGCACCGGGACACAGGTAAGGGTTGGTGCAGTCCTATAGAGTTTAAACCAAAAGAATCTATCGAGTAGAATTTAAGATAACTAAATTTGAAAATCAAAATTTTGTAAAAAACACAAATTGTGGGGTATTCAGAAAATAAAGCCGCGATGGTCAATTTTTAGCGTCTGGATAGCAGGAGCTAGCCTGTCTTATAATTACTATGCAAAAAACTAGGTCAAAATCGCATTCCTGCAAGCTGACAAATCGATGGTTAGGTTAGGTTAGGTTAGGTTTTTTTTTTTTTTTTTTTTTTCGGACTAGTTCCGCCAACTGTACTGGCGCCTATTCTATATCTAAATCCTCTTCCATACCAGTTCTCGCTATTCATGCCTCTCGTACTTCCATGCTACATACTAGATCTTTCTTATATCCTTCACCATGCATTCTGTGGGTGGGACTCCCACTTTTGGTACTTCTATTTTCTACTTTTTATTTTTATTTGTTTACTATCATTACTCAAGGGAAATAATTGGGACATAGATCATTTTTATTTATCCTTCTCAAATCTTAACTTAGGGATATACTTAGGACATACATTTTGTTTATTTATCTTACATTTCTATTATCTTAATATACTTACACAATTTTAGATTATACACTTAAAACATATAGCTTAACATAACTTAACACTATACTTTTCTAATTAACAATTTTTTATACACTAAACCTACTGCTTATCCTATTAACAATTTGATACACTTAATTCCTATGTTTACAATAATTATATAAACAATATATTATGAAACATAGTTTTATGTTACATTTTTATTTCTATCTATTACACTCTGAGCTATACTCTCACAGTAGGTTATGAATACTTGCACGTGTTTGCCGACCATAATTTCCGTCACGCTTTCCTTCCGCAGTCTCAAGCCCAATTCTTGCTCCAGATTGTACCGCTCTCTCGCGAAAACGGGACAATCCAGAACAATGTGCGGGACTGATTCCACAGCATTGGGTTCGCAGGTGCACGATGGGCTCCCCTTACACTTGAAGCGGTTCAAGTATTCTGAGAACCCACCGTGCCCCGTTAGAACCTGCGTGAGCACGCCTGTCAGCCTCACCCGTTGTACAATACGGAAGGCTGCTATGGCGTCCGGAAGAAACATTTTCGTCACCGAGGCCGTCTCGCCAGACACATATCTCCGGTTCCACTCATCAAGCGAATCCAAACGGATTTGACGCTTGATGAATGATACCGGACATTGGTCATAGTCCGGCTTCCTCCGTGACGACAAAGCTGCTTCCTTCGCCAGCTCGTCCGCGCGCTCATTCCGCGGCAAGCCCGCGTGGGCCCTGACCCAAAAGAAAGAGACAACTTTTTCTTGGTCCAACGCCCGAGCCAAGTTGGCTCGTGCGCGGACCGCCAGAGGATGGAGCGAGCCATGGCTTGCCAGCGTCTGCAATGCTGCCATTGAGTCACTGTACAAGCCATAGCTCGCCTCTTTGCGCTTGAGGATTACGTCCGTTGCCTTGCAAATGGCCAGTAATTCCGCCTGGTAGACCGTGCAGTACGCGGCGAGGCTAAGCTTGAGGTTCTGGACTTCGCCTTCATTATCCCACAGAGATAATGCGGCTCCGACCTTCCCCTCAATCTTGCTGCCGTCAGTGAAGATTCGCACTGCCTGCACGTTATGGCTATCTACTAGTTGTTGGTCCGCCAGGCACATGAATTCCAAGGCCATTTGTTTAGCAGGGTGAGACGTCTCTGCAAATCTTACCATACTCTCAACCTCCCGATCTCCTGGCACATACCGGGATGACCCTCTCCTTGCCTCATACAGGGCGGCTGCCTCTTGTATGCGGAGGTCTAGAGGTAGTATCCCGGACAGCACCAGAGCCGAGTTTAGTGAGACCGTACGGTAAGACTTGCAGAGTTTCTGGACGAATCCTCGTTGGACAGAGCCTAGCTTCCTCCGTATACCCAACTTTTTCGAAGCGGGAGCCCAGGCTCCAGCCGCATACGTAACTATAGGTTCAATCGTGGCGGTGTAAATAGTGTGAATTATGTCCCTGTGTAGACCCCAGCTGACTTTTGCTGCACGTGCAAGCTGCTTATAAATTTCAGTTACCCTTTTGCAGACGTTTGTCGTATGTTCGTTGAAAGTCAACTTGTCGTCGATGGTTAAACCCAGCAGCTTCACGCTCCTCACCATACCGATGTCGACCCCGGCCATGCTCAGAATTGGAGTGTCGTACTTAAGCTTATTGGTTATTACCATCGCACAGGTTTTGTGCGGTGCAAACCTTAGCTTATTTCTGACTCCCCAACTCTGAACATGGGCGAGGGCTGCATTGGTGGTTCTGGAGACTTCGGCTGCCGTGTCACCATCGACGACTAAGACTATGTCGTCCGCAAAGGCCTGCACAAAGAAACCCTTGTCTTCCAGTTCTTGCAGCAGCGGGTCCAGCAAAAGATTCCAAAATATGGGACCACCGATTGACCCTTGGACACAGCCCTTGTTGGTCTCTCTTGTTCATTCCTCCCTAGCATACCTTACTCTTACCTTTCTGCAGTCGAGGTAACTGTCTAGTAGCCTCCTGGTGTTCACCGGGCACTGTTCCTCAGTCAGCCTAACCTTGATTGCTGGCCACCAGGCGCTGTCGAAGGCACCCTCTATATCCAATGACACCAGGACAATTAGCTTCTTCAGCCTCAACTTGTCCTGTATATGCTTTATTAGAGTACAGAGGGCATCCTCAGTGCTCTTCTGGGGCATAAAGCCAAACTGACGAGTACTAAACCGCGGCACAAGCTGCCATTTAATCCGCGCTACTACCATCCTCTCCAGGTTAGGTTAGGTTAGGTTTTTTTTTTTTTTTTGGTTTGGCAGGAGTGGGAAATCCTCATGGACGCCCAGGCTGACTCGCAAGCGAGCCAGTCTGGGCAGTGTCAGACTCTTACTGACTAAAACCACACTCCTGCCATGCTAATTGTCCTCTGACGTGGTCAGAGATCTCATGATGCGATTTTGAATTTATTATTTATTAATGATTTTTTACTATTTTTGTTTTATTGTAAATTGTACTTAAATTTTGAAAAAAAAAAAAAACTGATTTTATATTGCCGCTATTAGTAATTTTTTAATTTAATTGTTTCCTGTTTAGTACGATGCTTCACATGCTATATACGCCTATATAGTGCAAGCATAGTTTTAGTTGTCTTGGTTTCGTTTGATAACTGTTGTTGCAATTTTGATACAAAATTTTAAAACTAAAGTCCCGGATTTTCCATTTTTTAATAAATCGCTGATATTTTCCGGATGTATATCGGTCTCAAGTTCCTGCTCCAAATCGCTCCTTTCTTTTGCAAACGCGGGACACTCAAAGACAATGTGTGGAATCGATTCCACCGCGCCTGGCTCACAGATGCACGATGGACTCCCCTTACGCTTGAATCGATGCAAGTATTCGGAGAACCCACCGTGCCCCGTCATAATTTGTGTGACCACCCCGGCTGGCTTGATTTTTTGTACGACCTTGAATGCCTCTATTGCGTCTGGGAGGAAAATCTTGGTGACTGCGGCGGTTCCATTCGTCAAGCGACCCCAAACGGATCTGCCGCTTGACGAATGAAACCGGGCAGCGGTCGTAGTCGGGCCTTCTTTTTAACTTAAGGGCAGCTTCCTTAGCAAGGTGGTCTGCGCGTTCGTTACCATCCAGTCCAGCGTGTGCCTTTATCCAGAACAAGGAAACATCTTTGCTCTGGGATAAAGCCACGTTGAGGTTCGCTCTCGCCTCCACTGCCAGGGTGTGGAGGGAACCCTGGTTTGTGACCGTCTCCAGAGCGGCCTTCGAGTCACTATAAATACCAAAGGTTCCCTCCTTTCGCCGCAGTATATGGCGTGTCGTTACGCATATGGCCAGGAGTTCTGCTTGGTAGACCGTACGGTTAGGTTTTTTTTTTTTTTTTTTTTTTTTTTTTTTTTTTTTTTTTTTTTTTTTTTTTTTTTTTTTTTTTTGATTTGGCAGGAGTGGGAAATCCTCATGGACGGACGGGCTGACTCGCGAGCGAGCCAGCCCGAGCAGTGTCAGACTCTTACTGACTAAAACCACACTCCTGCCATGCTAGTTGTCCTCCGACAGGATCAGAGCCTGTATCTACGATTGTGTTATTCAATCACTTTTTGTGTTGTTGACAATGTGACTGCGGGTCATGATTCTTGGGGCTGGACAGACAGAACTATGCCATACACTATGAGCAAAAACTGTACTTATACTATATATACATAACTGTATACCTATACTATAGTAACATAAATATAAGTATGACTACGTTAGTCCACTTGCTTTAGAATATTGTATTTTTTTTTTTTTTTTTTTTTTTTTTTTTCTTATTATTTAGGTACTTAAACTATATAATCATTATATAAATAAGTATCCTATTTTACTTTTTCTATCCTATTTCTATTGTTAACTATTATTGCTATTCTACTACAATATTCTAAAAACTCCTTTCTTTTTTTACCACTTATCAAACTACATAAACTATTTACAGACAGCTTCTCATTTAGGCCTTGCTCCGCTTCGTACCGCTCTCTAGCAGTGATCGGGCACTCTAGTAAAATGTGTAGGACCGTCTCGTCCCTTCCGGGCTCACAGGCGCACGATGAGTTATCCTTACACCCGAAGCGATTCAGGTATGCAGAAAACCCACCGTGCCCCGTGAGAATCTGTGTTGTGAGGCTTGTCGGCTCAAATTTACGCACCACACTGTACGCCGCAACCGCGTCAGGGAAAAACATCTTTGTGCCGGAGGCTGTTGCCCCCAACTTGTATCTCCCGTTCCACTCGTCAAGCGACTCCATACGGATCTGTCGCTTGACGAATGAAACGGGGCACAGATCGTAGTCCGGCCTCTTCTTCAACCCCAGGGCGGCTTCCTTCGCGAGTTGGTCGGCTCGCTCGTTTCCCTCCAATCCTGCGTGGGCCTTGATCCAAAACAAGGAGACACTCTTGCTCTGGAGCTCGCAGCGGCGAAGGGTGTCTCTGGTTTCCACTGCAAGGGGATGGGGGGAACTCACGTTTACTACCGACTGAAGGGCCGCCATGGAGTCGCTGAAGATGCCGAACGTGCTTTCCCTGCGTTTGAGCGCCTCACCAGCCGCTCGTTTAAGGGCCAATAGCTCCGCCTGATAGACGGTGCAGTAAGACGGCAGAGCAAGTTTGAGGG